>OW240912.1:359361813-359456160 GCA_933207985.1 Pelobates cultripes | reverse complement strand
GATCATTGAAGCAGTCATTGAAATATTATTATTATTATTTTATTATTTTAAAAAGCGCCAACAGATTCTGTAGCGCTGTACATTGGGTGGACTAACAGACATGTAATTATTAACCAGACAACTGGACGTACAGGAACAGAGAGGTGGAGGGCCCTGCTCGATGAGCTTACATTCTAGAGGGAGTGGGGTGACACAAAGGCTAAAAGTAGGGATACGAAGTAAGATGTTAGAAAAGTATTAATTGAGGACTTAGTAGGTAATTTTTGACAGTTGCAGGAGAGGAGTCATGGAGGGTGGGGGATGAAAACCTGCTAACAGTTTAATTGATATGCCTTCAGGGCCGTCTTTAACAAGGGGCAAACGGGGCAGCTGCCCAGGGCCCAGTTGCTCCTGGGGGGCCCAAAGCAGCTGTCCCGTGGGCCCCCTGCCCGCAGCCAGGACTGAACAGCCCACCGGGATACTGAGAAATATCCCAGTGGGCTGCGGCAAGTGAAGTAATCAGGGCCCCCCCGCCCTTTAATTGAGCACCCGACCGGGCCCCTGTCTGTATGCCTGCTGGGAGGAAGTGAGGTGAGATCACTTCCTCCCAAGTAACAGAGTGCCGCTGGGGAGGAGGAGACACACATGGAAGTGGAGGAGAGGGAGGATGCACACACAGGAGGAGAGGGACTGAGGTAAATATGTTCATCAGACTCCCATCAACCTCAGCCATCCAGCTTCCACTGGACCCCAGGGAAGCCACCCTTCTCTAAAGGTAAGGAGACAAGAGGGTGGCTAGACTTAAATTGATATAAATGTGTGTATATCTGACTGTATGTGTGTATATCTGACTGTGTGTGTATATCTGACTGTGTGTGTATATCTGACTGTATGTGTGTATCTGACTGTATGTGTGTATCTGACTATGTATGTGTATATCTGACTATGTATGTGTATATCTGACTATGTATGTGTATATCTGACTGTATGTGTGTATATCTGACTGTATGTGTGTATCTGACTATGTATGTGTATATCTGACTATGTATGTGTGTATCTGACTATGTGTGTATCTGACTGTGTGTGTGTATCTGACTGTGTGTGTATATCTGACTGTGTGTATATCTGACTGTGTGTATATCTGACTGTGTGTATCTGACTATGTGTGTGTGTGTATCTGACTATGTGTGTATATCTGACTGTATGTGTGTATCTGACTATGTGTGTATATCTGACTGTATGTGTGTATATCTGACTATGTGTGTATATCTGACTGTATGTGTGTATCTGACTATGTGTGTGTATCTGACTATGTGTGTATATCTGACTGTATGTGTGTATCTGACTATGTGTGTGTACCTGACTATGTGTTTGTACCTGACTGTGTGTGTATCTGACTGTGTGTGTATATCTGACTATGTGTGTATATCTGACTATGTGTGTGTATCTGACTATGTGTGTGTATCTGACTGTGTGTGTATATCTGACTATGTGTGTGTACCTGACTGTGTGTGTGTATCTGACTATGTGTGTGTATCTGACTGTATGTGTGTGTATCTGACTGTATGTGTGTATCTGACTGTATGTGTGTATCTGACTATGTGTGTGTATCTGACTATGTGTGTGTATCTGACTGTGTGTGTGTGTGTATCTGACTATGTGTGTATATCTGACTGTATGTGTGTATCTGACTATGTGTGTATATCTGACTGTATATGTGTATCTGACTATGTGTGTTTGTGTATCTGACTATGTATGTGTGTATCTGACTATGTGTGTGTATCTGACTGTATGTGTGTATCTGACTGTGTGTGTCTGACTGTGTGTGTGTATCTGACTATGCGTGTGTATCTGATTTTATGCTTGTGTATCTGTATGTGTGTGCGTTTGTATCTGGCTGTATGTGTGTATCTGGCTGTGTGAGTGTCAGTGTGTGTGTATCTGGCTGTGTTTGTGTCAGTGTATGTGTACCTTTGTGTCAGTGTTTATGTGTATCTATGTGGATGTATACCTGTGTCCGTGTACTTGTGTGTCAGTTTGTATGTGTACCTGCGTGTCTGTGTATGTGTATCTATGTATGTATATGAGTGTCAGTTTGTGTAAGTGTGTATCTATGCGTGTGGCAATGCATACGTTCCATCATTCCAGTACCAACACTGCACACATATACACTACTACATTCCAACGCTAACACTGCACACAAATACACCACTGCATGTGTATCTGTGTTCCTGTGTGTATCTCAGTGTTTGTGTAAGTGTGCATCTGTGTGGCAATGCATACATCCCAGCATTCCTTCGCCAACACTGCACACAATACACCCCTGCATGTGTACCCGTGTGTCTGTGTGCATCTTAATGTGTGTATATATCTGTGTCAGTGTGTGTAAGTGTGTATCTCTGTATGTGGATGTGCCAGTGTTTTTATCTCTGTATCTGTGTGTGTGTGTATGTATGTATGTGTCTGTGTGTGTATACGCCAGTCTGTTTGTATCAGTCTGTGCATGTGTCCAGGTGTGTGCATGTATCAGTGTGCTAATGTGTATGGATATCTGTGAATGTATGTCATACATCCAAGCAATCAAACACAACATGCAAACACACCCCTGCAAACACAAACATTACATACAAACACGCCCCTGAATTCAAACTCAAAAAGTATATAGAAACACACCCCTTCACTCTAACACCAATACTACACCGTACATGCACACACATACTCTATACAACTACATGCTCACATTCAAATTTACAAACACTGCTCACAAACACAGCCCTGCAAGAATGACCAAATGGTAGATCCCCAACTGGCATAGCATCGTGGGAATTGTACAACAGATGAGGATCTATCTTTTCTCCATTATTGTGCTAGATGGGAGGCCCAAAAAATGTCTTGCACCTGGGCCTTCTCTACATTAGTTATGCCACTGTATTGGGGTGGAGGGCATGACTGCATGCCAGGGGGTGGAAATGTGTGGAGGGGAAGGGCAGGATCCAGGGGGCCCAAGCAAATGCTTGCCCAGGGTCCAATTAATGTTAAAGACAGCCCTCTGTACACAGGGGTTTTACACTTTGAGACCATTTGGTTTCAGGTTATCACCTCCCCCTCTTCTCATATCGTGTAAGGGTACCCATGGTTATGTTCTCACAATCCCATTTTCGACTGGGAATTGGGACAATTAAAATCATGGGGTAAAACCTGCCACGACTCTTGTATGATTAAAGTCACCCCTTTAAATACCATTAATGTTCCTACTACTCCTCCTTTGTCTACTGTTATACCTCCTCAGTACTTGTTTCTCAAAACTGTATTCGATAAAAGGGAAGCTGATAAATTACCGCCTCACAGATCCTATGATTGTGCTATCGACTTATTGCCTGGCACTATACCTCCTAAGGGCAGGGTGTACCCTTTATCTATTCAAGAAAACCGTATCATGGAGGAGTATGTTAAAGAATCGCTAGAAAAGGGGTTTATTAGGAGATCCTCTTCTCCGGCTGGAGCAGGGTTTTTCTTCGTATCTAAGAAAGAGGGTGATTTAAGACCGTGCATCGATTATAGAGGTCTAAACCAAATCACTATCAAAAATGCATACCCTATACCTTTAATTAAGGTCACGAATGGAAGACTGCATTCAACACTAGATCCGGTCATTACGAGTATACTGTTATGCCATTTCGTCTTTGCAATGCCCCAGCAGTATTTCAGGAATTTATTAATGACGTCCTAAGAGACTTTATTCACACATTTGTAATTGTATACTTGGACGACATACTGATATATTCTACGGATTTACACACTCATCACAGACATGTCACAACGGTCCTGAAGACCCTTCTTACTAATGGTCTTTATTGCAAACTAGAAAAAATTTTATTTGACCAGTCCGAAGTCCAGTTCTTGGGGTATTTGATTTCCGCTAAAGGGTTTCGTATGGATCCCCAGAAGCTTTCTGCTGTCATACAGTGGCCCCTACCACAGGGTTTGAAAGCAATTCAGCGTTTTCTTGGTTTCTCTAATTATTATAGACGCTTTATTAAGGGTTTTTCTTCTATTGTAGCACCTATCACCCGTATGACAAAAAAGGGTGGTAATACTGGTGTCTGGTCTCCCGAGGCACTTCAGGCTTTCGACTTTCTTAAAACTACATTCGCCTTTGCACCTATTTTACAGCACCCTATCCCCTCACTGCCTTATATTCTTGAAGTTGATGCTTCTGAGATCGGGGTAGGTGCTGTTTTGTCCCAAAGAGAATCGCCTGAAAAGCCATTGCATCCTTGTGGCTTCTTTTCTAGACAAATGTCCAAAGCTGAAAGGAATTATGATGTGGGTAATCGTGAACTCCTTGCTATTATTTTAGCTCTTAAAGAATGGAGACACTTGTTAGAAGGAACTAAGGATCCTATCCTCATTTTTACGGATCACAAGAATCTATCCTACCTTGGGGAGGCTAAAAGATTATCTTCTAGGCAGGCTAAATGGTCACTATTTTTGTCCCGTTTCAATTTTATTATCACCTATAGGCCAGGTGATCACAACATTAAAGCAGACGCTTTGCCCAGACAGTTCAAAACTTCTGACAAACAGGAGGTTGATGTTACTCCTGTCATTCCCCCAGACAGAATAATAGCTACTACTATGTTGTTTATTTCTTCATCCCTCTTGCAGACCATACAGGCGAAACAAAGTATGGCACCTAGCGAGAGGCCTATTGATAAATTGTTTGTTGATGTTCCCGAGAGACGGGAGATTCTGTCATTATATCATGATACTAAGACTGCTGGACATCCTGGTATTACCAAAACAAGGTCAGCAGTTTCTCGATATTTTTGGTGGGGTTCCTTACGCAAGGATGTCACTGACTATATAAGTGCTTGTACTACTTGTGCATGTATGAAAACATCTCGTAGAGTTCCTTGTTGGCTTCTACATCCCTTACCCGTTCCCGAAAGACCTTGGTCTAACCTATCAATGGATTTTATTGTTAAATTACCCCCTTCGAATGGTAACACAGTCATCCTGATGATAGTAGATCGGTTTTCCAAGATGGCTCACTTTGTGTCTCTTCGCAAGTTGCCCACATCCAAGGAACTGGCTCTTATCTTCGCTAGAGAAGTATTTCGGTTACATGGTATTCCTGTATCTATTGTGTCCGATAGGGGTAGCCAATTTATTTCCGGGTTCTGGAAAGCTTTTGCTCAGAAATGGGTATTTCTCTCTCATTTTCTTCCGCTTACCATCCCCAGTCTAATGGAGCTGCTGAACGTGCCAACCAGTCTCTGGAGCAGTACCTTCGTTGTTTTGTGTCTCACCATCAGGACAATTGGTCTGACCTACTTCCTTGGGCTGAGTTTGCTCGGAATAACACCACTCATGATTCTTCCGGCAAAAGCCCTTTTTACGTTGTCTATGGCCAGCATCCCGTTGTTCTTCCAGCTGCATTCTCCTCACTGGGCATTCCAGTTCTGGATGAGCATTTGGCTGGTTTACGTAATACTTGGGAGCAGGTTCAGCGTTCTTTGGTGGATTCCGCTGCTCGCCAGAAGGCTCAGGCTGACAAGCATCGCAGAGCGGCTCCTTCTTATATTGTGGGGGACAGGGTTTTGCTTTCCACGCGGAATATTCGCCTGCGGGTGCCTTCTATGAAATTGGCTCCCCGCTTCATAGGTCCTTATCGTATTCTGCATAAGGTTAATCCTGTTTCTTATGCCTTGGGTCTTCCTAGGAATCTGCGTATTCCTAATGTCTTTCACACCTCGTTGTTGAAGCCTTACGTACGCAAGCGCTATACCCGACATTCTCCGCCTCCCCCTTCTGTCTCCGTGGAGGGTAATGAGGAATTCGAAGTCTCTGCTGTTCTTGACTCTCGTTACCTTAGAGGTCAACTTCAGTACTTGGAGCATTGGAAGGGTTATGGGCCTGAGGAGTGCAGTTGGATTTCAGCTGATGCTGTTCACGCTCCCCGCCTTGTGCGTTCTTACCATTCTCGTTTTCCTGCCAGGCCTGGTCCTACCCGCCCGGAGGGCGTGTCCTCGGGGGGGGTACTGTAGTGTTACTTACCTTAGCCAGGGGCCGGCCGCGGTCCTCTCATCAAGCCGCGCCAGTCCTGCTGCTGCACGAGCCGCGCTCGGCTCATCCGACGGCTTCAATAGGAAGGCGGGCAGTGACCGCGAGAAGCGGTCACGTGTCCCGCCTGAATTTAAGAGCATGCCGCGAGTCGCGGGCGCGCTCTTAAAGAGACAGTGGGAGCCTAAATTGTTAAAAGGCTCCCATTGGCCCCTGTCATGCCACACTCCCCATACACTTACCGATTGAGAAAGCCCACGGAGGGGCGAAACGCGTTTCGGTCATTTTTCTGGGATAGCATGGCAGTTTTAGAGGCAGAAACTTTGCACATCGTGGCAATCTGTTTTAGAGACATACAACTGCTTACTCACAGACTCAGAATCAGAAGTGCTATTGTCCTGCTCTTTCATCCAGGCAACTCACGTTGATTATCCCAGTGGTGGAACTAATGTAGAGAGGGCCCTGGTGCAATTATGTTTTCTGGTCCCCCTTCTAGTGCAAGTGTGGCCAATAGGTAGATCTCCATCTGTCAGAGAACTTCAACAATGCTCTGCCAGCTGGGGATCTACCATTTGCGCATCATTGCAGGGTTATATTTGTGAGCAGTGTTTGAGCTTTTGAATGTAAGCATGTTTTTGTATTAAATATATGTGTGCATGTATGGGTGTATTTGTATATACTGTTGCCATTGGCATGTAGTGGTGTACTTGTTTGTAATGTTTGCGTGTGAATGCATGGGTGTTTGTATGTAGTGTAGGACTTTAAATGCAAATGTGCTTTTTGTGTGTAGTGTTGGTGTTTGAATGAAGGGGTGTTTTGATAATTTTAGTGTTTTAATGCAGGGGTGTGTTTGTATGTAATGTATGCGTTTGATTGCAGTGCGTGTGTAGTGGCTGCAGTGTGTGTGTGTGTGTGTGTAGTGGATACAGTGTATGTATATTGTGTTTATAAAATATACATATACACAATGTGTGTTTGAATGTAAGCATGTTTTTTGTATGGAGTATGTGTGCAGTGTATACACATACACACACATACAGAGACACACACAGACACACAAGTACACACAATGACACAGAGATACACACAGACACACAATGACACCTAGTTTCCCACACACAGATTCACAGACACTCATGTACACAGATACACATACACGCAGAGACAGGAGGTGAGGGTGACAGTGTGTGGGAGAGGTAAGGGAGTGTGTGTGCTGGTAACAGTGTGGGGGGCAGGGTGAGAAAGGGCTACAGTGGGCAGGCAGGGGTAGAAAGGGTTACAGTAGGCAGGCAGAGGGAGAAAGGGTTACAGTGTGGGATCAGGGGGAGAAAAGGCTACAGTGGGGGCAGAGGGAGAAGGGGTTATAGTGTGGGGAGGGGGCAGGCAGTGAAGGGGTTACAGTGGGGAAGGGGGGCAGGCAGGACCGCCATCAGGGGGTACAACCATAACGGTTGTCACGGGCCCGGCGGCCCTGGGGGGCCCGGCCGCCCAGGCCCCACGTGTAGCAGCGGAACTGCCACTGGTGCATGTCCACCGGGGCCCACACGCTGATGGGGCCCAACGGGTGGCCCACGCGTTTAGGACCACCCGATGGGCCCCATATCTTCAGGGGCTCGGTCAGCGCTGTGGCCGTGGTATAGCGCGACCGGGCCCCTTTAAAAAAAAAAAAATGCAGCCGCAGCGCAAGTGCTGCTGAGAGGAAGTGGTCACTTCCTCCCAGCTCACTCCGCGTGGGAGGAGCACGCGCCCGGCAATGAAGAAGGAGAGCCAGCCTACTCCCAGTCCCATCAGCCCCAGCCACCCTCCTGCAAAGACAAGGTAAGAAACAGGAGGGTGGCTGGAAAATGAGCTGTGTGTGTATGTGAATGTATGTCTGTATGTATGTCTATGTCTGTATGTTTGTCTGTATGCATGTCATTATGAATGTGTGTATGTATGGATGTCAGTGTCTGTATGAATGTATGTATGTCAGTATAAATGTATGTCTGTATGTATGTATGTCTGTATGCATGTCTGTATGACTGTATGCATGTCTGTATGTATGTATGTCTGTATGCATGTCATTATGTGTGTATGAATGTCTGTCTGTCTGTATGAATGTATGTATGCCAGTATGAATGGATGTCTGTATGTCATTATGAATGTGTGTATGTATGGATGTCAGTGTCTGTATGAATGTATGTCTGTATGCCTGTATGCATGTTGCATGTCATTATGTGTGTATGAATGTCAGTGTATGTATGTATGTCTGCATGTCATTATGAATGTGTGTATGTCTGTCTGTCTGTATGAATGTATGTATGCCAGGATGAATGTCTGTCTGTATGTCATTATGAATACAGTGGGAAGACGGGGGCAAGGAGTGAAGGGGTTACAGTGGGGGGAAGGGGCAAGGAGTGAAAGGGTTACAGTGTGGGGAGGCAGAGAGTTAAGGGGTTACAGTGTGGAGAGGGGGCAGGGAGTGAAGGGTTTGGGGGGCAGGGAGTGAAGGGGTTACATTGTTCTGGGGGCTGTCCTACCTTTTATTCCCTGGTGGTCTAGTGTCTCCCTGGTGGTCCGGTGGGTTAACTCTCCGGTCTGCAGCTCCACCGGGTGCAGAGCTGCAGACTGTGTGATAGAAGTCTCGCGAGCTCCCAGAGTGTTGCCATGGTGCTCGCGAGACTTCTATCACACGGTCTGCAGCTCTGCACCCGACGGAGCTGCAGAGCAGAGGTCCTGAGCAGACTGATTGGAGGGAGCCTCCTGGTGTCGGGCCCGCAGTCACGGACCGAGAGCCCGACTAATCAGTCTGCCTTCCTGAGTACCCGGCGGCCCTGCATGTGTGGGTCAGTGCGACCCACTGGGAATTGCCCTGCGACCCACCAGTGGGTCGCGACCTACATTTTGGGAACCTCTGGTCTATGTAACGTTTATAAAGGACCAGGTTTGCCCCAGAGTCAATATTGGGCAGGACAAAAGACTCCTCCCAATGGGACATAAATAAATTAGCATAACTTGGGGCAAACCTGGTCCCCATCGATGTTCCCTGGATTTGTAAATAAAAATGATTCTCATACCAAAAAAACTTATTTTTTAAAATCATGTTGATCCTTTATTCAATCCTTATTAATCTAAATGTTTTAGCTTATACATGCCTGTATATATATTTTAATACATATTTTTCTATTGGACAATGAGTGATATTATAATAATTTTATAAGTTGTTTATTTTAATTCTCCTTGAGTCTGAGAAGTTGTCCGGACATTTGTTTACATTCTTTGGCGCACATGCGCATTGATAATGAACATCATCCGGTAAAACCGGAAAGACGTCATCTAATAGAGACATGTGATCTCCGCTGACCCGGAAATGGACCTTACGGAAGTGATGTACCCGGACATGAGAAGACACATGGAGGACAAGAGAAAATGCGCCCTTTTCAAGATATTTAAAACTGTAAGTCAAAGATAACAAGAAGCACCAAAGACTTTTGGTCGAAACGCGTTAGTGCGGTTGTTTTATGAGAGATCCTCTACGTGTTGCTGATTTTATCGGATTCCATTAAAGTTTTGTTCCTGTAACCACCCCTATATCTGGTGTCTAATTGGGAAACCTAAGGGAAGTGGCAATATTCAGGGGAAGATCCATACATCAATTTCCAGCATCTGATCTCGGCAACCACCTGCATATTTCAAAGATGCTGATAGTCTGAGCCTACTTTTAAACGGCTCAGCACCACGTGAGTGGAATATTTTCCTCCTTTATTTGTATTTTGTTACCTATACAGGCTACACTATGATCTGTTATTTTGTTATGTTTTTAGGCTGTACCCAGCTATGCGGTAACTTGCATGTTTTTTATGATACACTGTTTTATACACTATTTTGTATGCTCTCACCTAACTGTCTATTCACCCATTGGGGAATACCTGAGGCAAAACCCTCATCCCTACTATTTCCATTTAAAGTTCTCAACTCAAAAGAACAGTCTCTCCTGTAACCCCCTTCCCTCCCTACACCACCCTCCCATCTTAATTGCTTTGTGTTTTTTCTTTTTCTTTTTTTTTTTCTCTATGAAGAGACTGTGCAATGGAATTAAACTTTTTTTTTGGTTGTTTTTTTTTTTCACTTTCCCAAAAAGGTGGCAGCAATGTTGACACATTGAGATAGCGAGTAACTAAAGTGATATTTTTCAATTGTAGTGCAAATGTACAAATATACAATTTCATGATAAAAAGAGAGGAAGTCTATTATGAGAGTAAACATAAAACATTGTTTGCTGCAATGATTGCAAAACATGTGGTTTAGCAGGCAGCCAGCAACCTTTATGCTGTATACAAAACCTTGAATGAACAAGCTATGGAAATTTACTCTGCTTCCTCCCTCCCTTTCCAGGTTCGAGCCATGTTATCCCCTTATCCTGATGTTCTGAAAATCCTGCCAGTTTTCACGCTTTTCTGCCTTACTCATGTAGCTAAATTCCCGTGGGTCGCCACGTCAGTATTTTTTGCGTGTATTTGTCCTACCCATAGCCTGGATTGTCTCCACCCCTTCCTATAACTTGCCAATTACCCCCTCCTTGATCCTTCCCTCTCAACCCCCATTGGTGGTAAGCCCATCTCTAATCTGAGAAAGCAGTCCAACCCGAATTCCTTAGAAACCTTAGAAATGTCTGGAACCATATTTTTCTTTGATCACTCTTCTATACCCTTTGATCACTGTTCTATATTCTAAAGGTATCGGAGCCACTGAAGTAAAAAATTATTTTTACCTGTTACAACTCATTCATTCCTGGTCATCTTCTATGGCTGTTTAGCTATTTCTTATCAATATATAATGTTATATAAAAGTGTGGTAGTTTTTTGGGGGTGGTTTTTTGTCCCACAGAAATCTGTGGGTTGAAAAAGCATATTTGTATAAAATCTAATGGGAAGGAAAATAAAAGAAATGAGAGGAGAGTTGTTCACCACACAGTTAGGAGGTGTAACGGAACTCCCCGTACATTCGACCGAGTACCTTCCGTTGATGGATGCTTCCTAGCCTGCGCCGAGGACCACAAGCACCGCACCGGACACCACAACCACCGCAGACTCCACAACCTCCGTAGCTTAACTGGAGTCTCGATGTCTTCATCCAGGAGAGATCAAAATAGTGTGCAGCGCAAATACGTAATACCACAAATAAGATGCAATGCATGCACAATGGAGGTGTATATACCCAATAAAAGACCCCAATTGTTGACAGGATCAGATGGTAGCCAAAAGTCAAATGCTGGAAAGTTCAATAATACATCCCATTTCTGAGAGCCTGTCTCAGGTAATAACATTTGTAGAGAATGGTCCAAAGGGTATTCCTCAGTATGAAGCTTGTTCCTCAGAGTAAGTGATGCAGAACAGGCACACAAATTAAAAGACAAGTATTCACATTTATTTATAAAAAATATAAAAATTACATAAAAGTTGTAACTCACTCGTCTTCCTCAGGTGCAATAGTTAACAACAAGCTTCAAACACATTTAAATACAAAGATTGGTGCGGGAAACGGGTACTTCCAACCCGCCCCCTTCACCTAACAGCCAATCGGCGATGAAATCTTTCGTCCTTCTTTGGTCCTATGGGGTTGCCGTAGCCACGGCCATTTTCTTCCGGTTTCGGAATTTCATGCTTTACTTACGGCTTCTATGCGTTCCACAGACAGCCAATTGTTATATTAATGCGTTCCAAAGGTAACGCATACTGTCCCAAAGTATTAATACTGTAAGGATCACAACTTATAGTCCATTAATGTCCATAACGGAATCCATCCATAAATAAAGACAAACATATAATAATTGTTAGAGAAAACATATGTATAAAAAAGAGAATAATATTTAAAAAATATAAAAAGCCTATACAATAAGGCTTTAATACTAAAACAGACACTACCAACTTCGATAGGCAGAAAAATTATGATATACATTACAAAAAACCCCGTACACCATGGATTGAAAGGAATGTATCTAGACAATATCAGAGGGAGACAATTGTCAACAATTGGGATATATTTTTGTGTCTTTTATTGGGTATATACATCTCCACTGTGCATGTATTGCATCTTATTTGTGGTATTACGTATTTGCGCTGCACACTATTTTGTTGTTTGTATTCAATGTAATACATTGTAGTTTTGTAGAAACTGCAATGTTTACATTGCAGGGTTAAATACACCTTTAGTGGCTGTTTTCCTGACAACCACTAGAGGTGTTTTTTCCCCCAGAACAGAACACAACTTTGTCCTGGAATCAAGTGCTGCTGATAGCAGCATTTGATTGTAAGAGCCTGGCTCTGTGCTGTGGATGCATTTTCTAATCCAATTCTTCTCTACAACAATCATTGGGCAGGATGACATCTTGAAACAAGGTTAGTTATCACACAGTTATAAAGAAACCTATTATCCTGAAACAATGTTTTTTTCCCCCGAACTATAAGTTACCTTTAAAATTTTGGCGATTGGGAGTAAAACTATAATTCCTAAAGAAAATATGTACAATTAATATTTAAAGGAAACAAACATGGCTGAGATAATTTAATACTTTCTTGGGCTTGTGCACATGCAATGGCAAATTATAAAACTTACCAGGAAAGGTTAAAGGATTTTACCCTGTATAGCTTGGAGGAAAGGCAAGACAGGGGGGATATGACAGAAACATTTAAATACATAAAGGGAATCAACACAGTAAAGGAGGAGAAGAAAAACTACCACAACAAGAGGACATAGTCTTAAATTAGAAGGGCAAAGGTTTAAAACTAATATCCGGAAGTATTACTTTACAGAGAGGGTAGTGGATGCATGGAATAGCCTTCCAGCTGAAGTTGTAAAGGTTAAAACTGTAAAGGAGTTTAACCTCTTAAGGACCAAACTTCTGGAATAAAAGGGAATCATGACATGTCACACATGTCATGTATCCTTAAGGGGTTAAGCATGCGTGGGATATGCATAAGGCTAACTATACAATAAGGCCAGGGACTAATGAAAGTATTTTTTAAAGTATTTTATTGGGCAGACTAGATGGGCCGAATGGTTCTTATCTGCCGTCACATTCTAATTGCCTCATTGCAAAAATCAAATGCACCCAGATTACGTTAATTGAGTGTCTCTTAAAAGAGAATACAAAATAAAGAAAGAATGAGATACTGATCCATAGAGAAAATTCAAAATGATCCTATGTGTGATGGGATGGTCTAATATTGCAACACTGTGTCCTGATGACCTCTAGTGTTAATAGGAATGGATGGTTTTTCAATGGGTATGATATACCGTAGTTAGACTTTTTTACAACCTGAATTATTTCAGGATTAGATTGTATTAACTAATACTGAACATTCCACCACTGATCGGTAGGAACATACAGAAATGATGTTTATTCATAGCATTTTGTTTTCAGTTTCTAATTGTGTGAATAAACTGTGAACATTTGATGGCAATTTTGTATTTCAGAAATGAAGATTCTGGAAGAGGGAAAATATTCAAGGCACGTGCTTCACTGCTGGAGTAAGTAGAGATTTTAAAGGGACACTACAACTTCCGATTCTTTGTAATGCATAATGCAAAAAAAAAAGCATAATACATACAAAGATACCACTTGGATTTTGTATATCAATTTGCAGCAAATCGACAGGCTTTACAACTCCTACAAAAAAAGTATTCTTATTTTATTTCATCCTGGAGTTTTAAGATATTTAAGGAGACGGGAACAAAGTACCTCACTGATCCGTAATCCAGGCAGAGAGCATAATGTTTGAGTTTTGGAGTGGCTCTTTAAGGAAGGTTAACTACCAACTATCTTTTTCTAACCAATTTCTCCTGCCTTACCCCAAACCTTGGTAGTGACATTCAATATTCAATATTGCTGCAAGCTGAATATAGGTTGGCATTGGTTTATTAGTACATTAAATTTCATGATTTAAATACAAATATGATGCTAGATTGCATCCTATAAAATGTAACTGTTTTATATATATTTATTATATATTTAGTGGAATCTTGTAAAAAATTTGTAATGCGGAATATTAAAAAGCAACTTTAATTGTTTTGTTAATATTAAAGGATCACTATAGTGTCAGGAAAACAAAGCCGTTTTCCTGACACTATAGTGCCCTGAGGGTACCCCACCCTTAGGGTCTCCGTCCCGTGGCGCTGAAGGGGTTAAAACCCCTTCAGATAGTTACTTTAATCCAGTGCCAGACTCACTCGACGCTGGTGACCTCTCCTCCCTGTCCAACGTCAGCTCCCCTGTCCAACGTCAGTGGAGACGAATGCGCATGCGCGACAAGTGCCACGCGCGCATTCAAAGTGTCCATAGGAAAGCATTTCTCAATGCTTTCCTATGGACGCTTTGTGCGATGGACGCGAAATTCGCATCCAGCTTCGCAGTTGCGCCTCTAGTGGCTGTCCGGAAGACAGCCACAAGAGGCTGGATTAACCCTGCTATGTAAACATAGCAGTTTCTCTGAAACTGCTATGTTTGCATCTGAAGGGTTAAAACCTGAGGGACTTGGCACCCTGACCACTTCATTGAGCTGAAGTGGTCTGGGTGATTATGGTGTCCTTTAACTTTACGTGAAGTATTAACATGCCGTATATAAAGTTGAAGTATCATCAATGTTTAGGATGCTGCCAATACACACAGTATCTGCTTTTATGTCTAATAATATAATATCTGTTCTTTGCTGTTTTATCTCAGTGAACTGATGGAGGTGGAACACTTTCGCACTATTTATCACATGTTTGCGGCAGCATTTTGCGTCTTTGTTATCCGCACCGTGGCTGTGGATTCTATTGACCAGGGCAGGTAAGAGACGCATTTGAGAAAGTATTCTTTAAGAGTATTGGGGTGAATAAGGCCAAAATTCTTTAGGACTCTTACAACTGGGCCCCAAGTCGTGTTCCCAGGAAGGCATTTTTCCCAGATGTTATCGGTTGTTACTCTCTGTGTTGTTCAGTACATGGGCAACTAGGTGACAATAACAGGGTTATTTACTAACAGGGTTATCTGAAAGTGAATTTCAGATATAGAGAGAAAGTAGCTGAACTGAAAATATTGCAGGTTTTTTCCAGTTTGGCTATTTGGACCTTAAACATACAATTCACTTTGAATTCTCACTTTAGTAAAAAGTCTAGCATAAGAAACCATGTACGAACACCTGTGGCATGGTTATTGGTTAAAGATCTGCCCTGTATATACAGTTTTAATCAAAGTTATTCAACCCTCATAAAAATCAGGTTTATTGTAAAAATGTACAGACTTTCAGTTGTTTGCAATGAACAGATTAAAAGAAAATCAATTGAGATAGCTCAACCCAATGAATGATTCAAGTGGTTTCCCCATATTCAACTGAAATTGCAACTTATAATGACTTCTCCAGTCTCAAAATTATTCAACCACTTCATGGCAGGCATATTTAGTACTTAGTAGAGGAATCTTAGCCCATTGCTCATGACCAATGGCCTCCAGTTCAGTAATATTTGTCGGTTTGCGTGCTGCAACAGCCTTCTTCAAATTCCACCTGATATTTTCTATAATGTTCAATTCCGATGACTGTGATGGCCACTGTAGAGTTCTTCAGGACTCCTTCTGCAACCAAGCCTTGGTGGAATTGAGGTATACTCTGGATTATTGTCTTGTTGGAAGGTCCAATGATACTCAAGCTTCAGCTTTCTCACAGATGGCATGGGATTTCCTGATACTTGAATGAATCCATCTTGCCTATCACATGCTGCAGGTTTCCAGTGCCAGGGGATGCAAAGAAGCCCCAGAGCATTACCTAGCCACTACCATGCTTAACTGTAGGCACAGTGTTCTTTTTAGTGTATGCATAATTCTTCTGCAGATCCATTTGGCTGAAAAGTTCCAGTTTTGTTTCATTTCTTCACAGAACAAAATCCCCCAAATTTTGTCTTGGAGTTCTTGCATGGGAACCTTCTGCATTTAATACGCACCTTTCCTCACTGTAACCTGAGTGCCTATTGTCACAAACTCTTGCTGCAGGTCTTTTGCAGTCACTCAAGGGTTTTCACAACCAGGTTGTAGCGATTGATAGTTTCCTTTTTTATGCCCTGTCCAGGTAGAGTAACCACTGTTCTTTCAACTTTGAACTTCCAAAGGTGTAGCTGGGAACATTCAGTGCCTTCTGCTATCTTTTTGTATCATGTTTGTACGAGGGCAATGATCTCTTCTCTAAACTAAGTGGACCATTCTTTTGACCTGGTCATATTTCTAACGTGCAGTCAAACATTACACTCAACAAACCCCTAGCCAGTTCAGGTAGTTACAGCATAGTTCAAGTGGTCCAGTCAAGCACACTTGAGGCAACTAATGAAGCCTTTGGTTAGTTACACCAGGTGTGCTTGACACAACACCTGCTTTGCATATTTGTGCTGGTGTCAGGAATTCTGTTCAGTGGGTTGAATAATTTTGAGACTAGAGAAGTCATTATAAGTTGCATTTTCAGTTGAATTAGGGAAAACCACTTGAAGAATTCACCATGTTAAGCTATTTAATTTGCTTTTGTTTGATTTGTTCATTGCAAACAGCTGAAAGTCTGTAACGTTTGACAGTACACCTGATTTTTAATTTGGGTTGGAAAAGTTTGTTTACAACTGTAAATATGTCCTCTGTTCTACAAACTAATGTCCATCATTGTTCAACTGACTTGTGTTTCTTCCTTGCTATGACAGATTTAATTACTTGAGCTATGTAATATCAGGTTTAATCTACATTTCATGTAGTAACGACTAACCAGCATACTCTACTACAAATAAACATTACACACCCATCAAGTGACCTCTGACCTCAGTATGGCAATCGAATGTGGAGTCAGTACTACAAGCTAACATTAAAAGGAAGAAAGATACCACTGTCACATTTACAGCACCTTCTCTTTTACCTCTTATAAATGTGCTTTTTGTAAAAAATTACAAACTTTTATTGAAACAAAAATTAAATAATCATGTAGTGCTGAGACTTTGAATACATACAATGAATATACAGTTTAGAGCAGAGGTAGTCAACCTGGTCCCTACCAGGCAGTTTGGGATTTAAGGTGGGTGGTAGTGGGTTCTGCAAAAAACGCCTAATGGGCCTTGAGGGCCGAGGATCAAGACCGGCAGGGGAGATCCTTTCATCTCCCCTGTCGGCCCGTGCAGAATCAGCCAGCCTGGTGGCAAGCACTCTCGGTGAGGAGATCCCCCTCACTGGCCCACTGGCACTTAGTTCCAACAGAAGGAGGGAAGGGCCTGGAAGGTTCTGTGTTCCTCCCACGAGCAGGCTGGTTGGAGCGTTGCTGTGGCAATGCTCCGATACAGTGCTGTGCTGCAGGCTAAAGTGAACATGCCACCACTGGACTACTATGGTTTGCAACATTATGTCCCCCCTACCTGGTAAAAGGTAAGAAGAAGAGAGGTGGGAGACATTAAGATAGTTTTTCACATTTCACCCACTTACACACAGAATTGACCCTATGCACCCTTCACACACAAATACACACTACACCTCACACACACAGACTGCCCACCTCACACACACACACACAGACTGCCCCCTCACACACACGCACTGCCTCCCTCCCTCACACACGCACTGCACACTTCAGCCACGCGCTGCACCCTTCAGCCAAGCACAGCAACCTTTAGCCACGCACAGCAACCTTCAGACCCGCACAGCAACCTTCAGACCCACACAGCAACCCTCAGACCTGCACAGCAACTCTCACACATATACAGTACTCCTCACACACAGCGCCCTTCACACACAGCACACATTAGTAAATATTTTTTTTAAATCCTCCTTTCTAAAAAGGTAAGGAAACTTTACCATCAACCAAGATACAAAAGTGGATGGTATGTATTAAAAGGTTAGCTACCCCTGGTTTAGATAAAAGAACTGATACTTTTAAAAGCCTGTTGGAATACTGAATACAGAGGTAATGGGACCGGTACAGACATGTTGGCCTGATCTCTAAACTTAACTTATAGAAGAAGGTGAGTTCTGTACACCAGCAAATTCAAGCGAATCAGTTATCTGTGGATTATTGTTATTCTGCCTATGAAGTCTTTCTATCCCAGAGGAGTCTTGAAATACTAGTGGAAATTTGGGATTGATAGTAGAACATAATTTGGTGTGAAAGTGAATAAATAATCTTTATCTGTATTTTTTTTATATATTTCAGATTGGTTTTAGAGCTTGATTTGTTATTTTACTCATTTGGACAGCCTAGTACCGTGGTATGGTCATGGACCTGTTTCTTTATCTACACTCTCTTGGTGCCCTACAAAACCTTGCACTTCTGGGGATCTCGCTTTTCCAAGTCAAAACATCCATTCCTGCTGTCTGTGTCTGTAATCAGCATTTTTGGTATCTGTCAGTTTTGTGTATTGGGTATTTTTCCAACATACATTGTGCTACATTACAAACTTCCTCCAGCGTCCAGCTTCATAGTGACCTTAGAACAGGTATGAAAACACACGCACATTTTTTATACTTCCTTTTCTCCATTACTCACCAGTGACTGTTCTACTTTAAGTAAGTACAGTAAAAGAAGAAAGTGCAAAGTGGAGCTTACTCTGTAGGCAAGTGTTTTTTTGTTTTATTTCCCATTGGCCCACCAATTCATTAAAGTAATGTTTACAAACTGCTGACTACATTTATATTGTAAAAGCTAAATGTCTGTAATTAAATTATGTTTTTCCATAGATGTCAACTGTCTTTAATTAGTCAATGTCCACGAATAAATGCAAAATAATTCATATTCTATCTTTTTCAGCCAAATATAGCCATATGCAGATTAGGCATGTATGTATATGTATTATTGGACGTGCCTAAGTTTTTACATTTTATATTCTCCTGTAACTTTTATGAGTATCGGAAGCGGGTTATATTCATAACCTATGAATAGCTTTATTGCTCGGTTTGTCTGTTGCCTAATTTTACCACATGACAGGAGGCTTCATATTTGCATATCTTTCTTTACTGAAAACTCCAGCAGCATAGAAACATAACAACCAATCAGAAAAAAGTTATGATGCCCATAAAAGGCCCTGTCTAAGACATCACTTCCTCTTTCTTTGCTGCTCCAGCCATACATCAGGTCAGAGTATTTTACCTCTCTGGTAGATTCTTAATTTACACTGTTTTTTGATTGTCATACCACTATATATTACTCTATTTATTGCTAACACCTGCTACCTTGGCCCCCCTTATTCCTGTCCCTTCACTGTATCCCTCTGTTTTTTCCCCCTTTTTATTTCCACCTTACTGCCTGGTATCCGCGGGCGCAACGACTACCCGTGTCGCGCTCGCCTCGCGGACCGGCCCTTTCACTTACACAGGGGACTGTATGGGGACGGGTGGAGGGAGGCTGGGGTCAGCGTTTGTGTTGCATTTATCCCCTTTGTTTTGCACTGCGCGACCGCGATCCGCGGCGCACCTTCACATGTGGGCGGCGGCCATCTTGGATTTTGCGGCTCGCGAGATACCCAAAGGCCGCCTTCCCTACTCGCTCGGCGGATCGGGAACTCACCCGACCGCCGGGCTCCACAAGTGTATGCTCTCCCAAGTGAACAATGGGAGAGTGCAAGCTGGATTTCAGTTTTTTCGCCATGTATTCTTTCGATGTATTTTGCCACAGTGCCTGCCAACAGTGTCTGCCAAACAAATACTTACATGCAGGCATTAACCCCTTAAGGACACATGACATGTGTGACATGTCATGATTCCCTTTTATTCCAGAAGCTTGGTCCTTAAGGGGTTAAAGGAGATTATGTCTTTGTACCTTACTCAGGGTCTATACCCTATACAGGGTCATACCATATTACTATACCCTGCACAGGGTCATACTATATTACTATACCCTACAGGAATCACCCGATCACCGCGCCCTGCATCTGGATTAACCCCTTCAGGGGTCCCCCTCTCTGGGCACATTCATTTATTGATACAATTATTATTTTTTATGCTCATGGATATATCTCTCATGGTGCCTTACACTGGATGATTATATGTTGAGCAGGCACACAATCTATGTATTATTGTGAAGCCATACAATATCACAGTCGTTATACAAAACATATACTGTACCTATAACAAGATCAACTATATCACTGTACCCTACGAAGGGCATATTGTTTTACTGTACCCTACAAAGGGCATATTATATTATATTATTGTACCCTACAGAGGGTCATATTATATTACTGTACCTGACGGTGCAAATTTATGTGGGTGTCCTCTGGGTATTTTTTCATGGCACACCACCTGGGGTGACCCCCCAGATATGCATGCAAGGTCACTGACAGACCATTACCTTTGATGTGGGTGTTCTCTGGGTTACCATGGCACACCACCCGGGGTGAACCCCGATCATATGCATGGAGGCCTACGCCTCAACTTTACCACTGATTACTACAGACATATATGGATGTTTAAACACTGCCTGTCAGTTTTACATTAAAGCAACAGTACCATGCCGGATGCGATTTGACGGCAGGATCACTAAGAAAACTGATTGTATTGCGGTGTACCCTTCACAGGGATACATATTTGTATATTTACTGTGCCTAGTGTACATATTGAACGTGGGTGTCCTCTGGGTAATTTTTCATGGCACACCACCTGGGATGACCCCCAGGTATGCATGCAATGCTTGTAAGGTGCCAATAATTATAATATGGGTGTCCTCTGGGTTACCATGGCACACCACCTGGGATGAACCCAGCCTAATAGACATGGGTCCTGCGGCTGCAGACCTTATGGAGACAGGCCCCATGCGCCTATATAATAGGCCTGTATAGTTAAAAAATGTGCATACAGCTCTGGCGTACATTTGTGGTGAACCCGGCTAGCCAGACCGACACCACTACCAGTCAGTCGCGCCTGCACCACGGCTCTCAGTAGCCAGATTAAACTAATAGAGGTGACCCCTCTACACTTGGCACGAGTATTCATACTCTCAGACATACTAAAGTAGGCAATTCAAACCGTTTTACCTGGGTGATCCCCAGTTCTACCAGGAGTCTAACACCCCTACGTGCTGACCCTCGCACTATCTCCCAACAGGACGGGAACGAGTCATGGTGGACACTCTCAACGTTCCCAAGATTTCTAGGCAATGATAAACGCCACAGTAACGGCCTCAGTGGAGAAGGTTCTGTTATGAACTCTACCCCACAACGCTTGATGGAGACCTCAGGCCCACAAGCCTTCAAGTCAAAATGGCAAGGGAAGGGCTCCAGTCCCCCTGCCACTAAGGTCAAGGGCAAGACGCCCATCGAACAGACCAAATAGGCGGAGCACCGGGAATCCAAACCCCGTCCGCCACAATCTTCCGACAAAGAAGACTATTACCCACCACGTACTTTGGGCATGGTAGATGAGCGACACGAAGACAGCTCACCGTCTGAGGAAATGGAACGGCAAGACCTTCCCCACACTTCCTCGAAGTACGTTAGGGAAACCTTACTCTGTGACGGTGGCTGAGGCAGAGATAACTGTAGCGGCACTAAACCAGAGTAGCCGAAGACGGAACGTTCCTGGACGAACACTATTGGCTGCGCAACCCTCGGGGGATGGAAGGATGCGCACGCCTCAAGACCGAGTTACCCCAGGGTACACAACTCAACCCTACCACCTCCAAAGAATGGTCTCAATGCTCGATATGCCTCCTGGGCAACGTAAATGACGCACTATGCGCCGACAGACGCAAATCTGTACTGGGCCGCATCGACAACACACTATTGGACTTAGGAACGACAAGAATTCGGCCCAAAAGCACAAGGCCTACTATTCGACGTAGTGTTCATTGCAGTACTCAAGAAACACGTGAATTTATTCACCACACTAAATTAAACCCAGACCTCGCTAAAACAAGTCTTCCACAACCCTACGGGGAAAGGTGTTTCTGGGAGGACTGGTCGGTAGCTGAACCGAGCCACCAGCCGCTTCTGGGCGACAGGTTCCAGATCGTATACACAGTCCTCATATTTCCCCCATCTACTACACAAAGGAACCCATCCGCTTCATCTACTCGTGTGTCAACCTACATAACTAACTGTTTCCAATATTATGACCGGCAACCTGTCTCTGTTTTACAGAATTGGGAGACGACTACCAAAGTCACCTGGGTTCTCCAGACAGTACAAGGCTATGTCATAGAGTTTTATCACAGCCGTGCAGGTCGCCCCTTCACCTCCATTACGCACGCTGGCGGAACAGGAACGCCTCGTGGACAAGAAAATCTGCACCCTCTTCAGGAGGGGCGCAATTCAACATGCACCGGAGGGGAAGGCTTCCCCAGCAAATTTTTCCTGGTCAAGAAGAAGCCAGGAGACTACATCAATGGAACTCCTACATGGTATACAAATGCTGCAAGATGGAGGAAATTCGTCTTCTACAAGACCTCCTAGGCGATAACGACTGGTTTACACATCTGGACCTCAAGGACGCACGCTTGTCAGTACCCGTTGCCCTGGACTGCCGAAGTTTTCCTCCGATTCCAATGGTGAGGACAAACACGGCAGTTTACGACTCCGTGGTGCTCGCGAACCTACTGTAACCAGTGAGGGCACACATCCGTAAATTTGGGTGTGCGATGCCTCGTATACCTGGAAGACTTGCTGATTCTTTACGAATCCAGGCTAAGTTTGCAGACAAATTTGTCGTTCACTTTCGGGACTCCATGGGTTTTTTTTTTGTTGTACACAGACAAAGATCGCTTCTCCATCTGAATCGGGCCTGTTCCTCGGTTTCGACATCGGCTTGGAGAACTACGTTCCGCGTCCGTCTACGGCAAAGAGCGCCTCTATAAGGATAGCTGTCGGATTGTGGGATTCCTCTCCTCCTCCATACAAGCGTTATTCCCTGGCCCACTATGACTAATGGTGAGATACGTACGCACCGGTCACTCATACGACCACTGGATCCCACTGTCAGCGGAAGTGAGGATGGAATTTCGATGGTGATTACTTCACATACAAACTTGGATTGGCAAAACGATCTTTGACTCTTCCTTCAGATACGGGGCAATGGATGAACCCCTGCAAACGTGACCCAACCGTTCTCCACAATAGCAAGGGTGCTTCGATACACACACCCACAAGATATCGCTCCTGCTCATGACACCCCTCGGGCAGGGCCAACCGTGATTTCCCGGATCGCCTGGAGATGTCTCGCGAAGACCCTCTACTACTCCCTACCTTCCCTCTACTTCTGACGGGACCTCGAGGGGAAGCTCACTCCCTTGTCATGGAAGGACAACTGGCACTAGTTGCCTGGACGGTTTCAGGGGCTCCTGGTCAGTTCACGACCTATTGCATCAACTAAGACCTCCTATGGGACTCATAGGCTCCCGGCACCAGGAAAGGCTATATTTCTGCCTGGAGTGATTGGTGTGTTGAAAGGGATTCCGATCCCTTTACCGCACCTGTCCCACTGATCCTCAACTATCTGTCACACCTGGTCTCGTTGGGTCGGTCATATCGATCCCTCAACGTGATCAGATCCGCCATATCGGCGGCGCACGTTCCGGTACAGGACAGACCAGTAGGTCAAGATACACTGGTTTGTCGACTACTGCGGGGTGCCGAATTGTCGAGATCCCTGCACCCAAATATTCACGCCTCTGGCAGGTGGATGTGGTGCTGAGATTCCTTAGGGAATGGCCGGACAATCCTTGTTTGTCACTGAAGCAACTTTCAGCCAAACTAGCCCTCTTATTATGCCTCGCCTCATTTAGACGGTGGCGGACGTTAGGGCTTGCGATATGGATGGTTTCTCTCTCACACCAGACGGGGTTACCTTTACCATGTCGAGACGAACTAAGTCTGATTCGTCTTCAGTGTCATACCCATGCTTTGTGTCAGACGCCACACTATGCGTGGTCAGAACGCTAATGGGGTACACCAATATCTCTACCCCCTTCGAACTCATTAGACGGATCACCTTCTGACTTCTTACGTGAACCCTCATGGACCGGTGTCTACCGCAACACTGGCCAGATGGGTCTGCTGGTTTTTGTCTTTAGCGTCGAACCTTGTTTCGGAGCCCACTGGGTCAGGGGAGCGGCGGCCTCACAAACCATTTTCGGCCGACGCTTCCCTAGCCGACATTATACGCTGCGCGGACTGAGCGCGAGAGAGTACGTTTAGAACGTTCTATTTTCGGCAAACATCTCATGCTTCCTTCACATTGGTCAATTCAAAGCTTTAAAAATGCAAATATGAAGCCTCCTGTCATGTGGTAAAATTGAAGATTATATTAGCTTTAGTGTACTAATAATCTTAATTTTAGTAATGACAGGAGGTGAATATTTCCCACCCTATAGGATCCCTCCCATGTTTTCTCGTGTTGAACAGAATATGTCCTTTATGTTCAGGAAGGTAAGTACGTATGGTTTGTATGTTTGCTACTTAGACCTGTATCTTGTGGGTCTTGTATTGGCTGAATATTAGACATGAACCTTGCATTATGTTGTGTTTATAGATTCTTAAATATCATTGTGTTCGAATAAATATATATTGATATGTTTCACATTCTAATGCTCGTTGGTATATCAGATGCTTAATGCTTATTGTATGCGGACAAGTTATCACGCCAGATACCTTTCACCTTTTTCTTTTTCTTGCAGCGTGAACGTCTTCTCATCGAGACAAAGATTCACCTTCCACACCTCTGCATCGCGGAACTAATGGAGTTGGATATTCTAATATGTTGTTGAACTGTTGACGTAATATGATTATGTCTCTTGTTGTTATTTATTGTTTCGCTTCAAAGAAAGAGGAAGTGATGTCATAGACAGGGCCTTTTATGGGCATCATAACTTTTTTCTGATTGGTTGTTATGTTTCTATGCTGCTGGAGTTTTCAGTAAAGAAAGATATGCAAATATTCGCCTCCTGTCATTACTAAAATTAAGATTATTAGTACACTAAAGCTAATATAATCTTCAATTCTCTGATAATAACACAAAAGTTCTTAAAGTAAAAAAAAGTAGAGAATCTTCTGATCACACAGCTCTGTGTCTACCATCAATCTTCTTCTTTTTTTTTTTTTTGTATTTACACTTGGTTTTTCAATTTAGGTTCGTTTTCTGATGAAGACCTACTCCTTTTTACGAGAGACTGTTCCATCTGTGATTCGGAAAGAGAGTACGTCATGGAGAAGGGAGGGTTTGTCATTTGTAGGGAAAATAGATATATAGCAAAGTCATCAATGGAACAATATAACATTACATAATATGTCCTAAGGAAACTGTGGAATCATGGAAACAAATCTACTAATTATGGTATAAAAGTGGCAAAACTTCAACAAATTAGATATACCGGTATGTATGGGGATATGTAACGTAATATATCTATATAAAGCGAGAGAGAGCTAGGTCCAACTTGAGACATGAAGGTAACCCACTAGTACTTTTTCTATTTGCAGTATGGGGAGTTTTATTCTGTCTGGCTTCTAGCTATACTGTGTATATTTTAGTGTTTGACACCTAGCTATATGCTCTAAGAAAGACTGCATTTTACAGACCAGAACTCTTGCCAAGCTGACAAGACTTTACAGTCAGTTTCTGGTCACTTGTTTATTTGGATCACAACCAGGGGCGGACTGAGAGCCTTTGGGGCCCCCGGGCAAAATTAGATCCCAGGCCCTTTGAAGGCCAAATATATGTGCATTAAATAAATGTTAAATATAACTCATAAAACGGCATTCCTTTGGATGTGTATATTGCGAATACCTGTGTATCAATGCATGTTTGTATTTGAGTCTGTGTGAATGCACTTGTGCATGTCTGGATGACTACAGGTGCTTTTTTGTATATAGTGTCTGTGTGAATGCATATGTGACAGGTGACAGAGTGTTTGAGGGAGAAGGTGACAGGTGGAAGAGTGTGGGAGGTTGTGACAGGTGGCAGAGTGAGGGGGTACCTGGTGGCAGAGTGAGGGAGGGAGGGGTTGAGTGGTGGCAGAGTGAGGGGGAGACACAGTGAGTGGGGGTGACTGGTAACAGAATGAGGGAGTGGGTGACTAGTGACAGAGGGATGGAGAGGGGGTGACTAGTGACAGAGTTAGGGAATGGGTGACTAGTGGCAGAGTGAGGGAGGAAAGAGATGACTAGTGGCAAAGTGAGGGAATGAAGAGGTGACTAGTGACAGAGTGAGGGGATGACTGGTGACAGAGTGAGGGGATGACTGGTGACAGAGTGAGGGAGTGACTAGTGACAGAGGGAGTTAGTGACTAGTGACAGAGTGAGGGAGGGCGTGACTGTCACTAGTCACCCCATCCCTCTCTCTGTCACTAGTCACTCCCTCCCTAACTCTGTCACTGTGTCACCCGCTCCCTCACTCTGTCACTAGTCACCCCCTCACTCACTCTGTCACTAATCACCCCCTCTGTCCCTAGTCACCCCCTTCCTGACTCTGTCACTAGTCACCCCCTTCCTCACTCTGTCACTAGTCACCCCATCCCTCTCTCTGTCACTAGTCACCTCATCCCTCTCTCTGTCACTAGTCTCTCCCTCCCTAACTCTGTCACTGTGAAGGAAGGGGTGACTGGTGACAGAGTGAGGGGATGACTGGTGACAGAGTGAGAGAGGGGGTGGCTAGTGACAGAGTGAGAGAGGGCGTGACTAGTGACTAGTGAGAGTGAGGAAGGGGGTGACACAGTGAAAGAGTGAGGAAGGGGGTGACACAGTGACAGAGTGAGGGAGGGGGTGACTAGTGACAGAGTGAAGGAGGTGGTGACTGTCACTAGTCACCCCATCCCTCCCTTTGTCACTAGTCACCCCTTCCCTCCCTCACTCTGTCACTAGTCACCCCCTCCCTCTCTCTGCCACTAGTCACACCCTCTCTCACTCTGTCACTAATCACACCCTCCCTCACTGTCACTAGTCACACCCTTCCTCACTGTCACTAGTCACACCCTCCCTCTCTGTCACTAGAGTGAGGGGGTGACTAGTGACAGAGTGAGGGAAAGGGTGACTAGTGGCAGAGTGAGGGAAAGGGTGACTAGTGGCAGAGTGAGGGAAGGAAGGGGTTACTAGTGACAGAGTGAGGGGATGACTGATGACAGAGGGAGGGAGGGAGTGGGTGACCAGTGACAGAGGGAGGGAGGGAGTGGGTGACTAGTGACAGAGGGAGGGGGTGACACAGTGACAGAGTGAGGGAGGTGGTGACTGTCACTAGTCACGACCTCCCTCACTCTGTCCCTAGTCACCCCCTTCCTCACTGTCACTAGTCACCCCTTCCCTCCCTAACTCTGTCACTAGTCACCCCCTCCCTCAATCTGTCACTAGTCACACCCTCTCTCACTCTGTCACTAGAGTGAGGGGGTGACTAGTGGCAGAGTGAGGGAAGGAAGGGGTGACTAGTGACAGAGTGAGGGAGGTGGTGACTGTCACTAGTCACCACCTCCCTCACTCTGTCACTAGTCACCACCTCCCTCTGTCACTACTCCTTCCCTCCTTCTGTCACTAGTCACCCCCTTCGTCCCTTACTCTGTCACTAGTCACCCCCTCCCTCACTTGGTCACCAGTCATCCCCTCCCTCTGTCACCTGTCATGCCCTCACTCTGTCACTAGTCACCCCCTCACTTTAGTGACAGAGTGAGGGAGGGTGGGACTAGTGACAGAGAGAGGGAGGGGGTAACTAGTGACAGTAAGGAAGGGGATGACTAGTGACAGAGTGAGAGAGGGGGTGACACAATGACAGAGTGAGGGAGGGGGTGACTAGTGACAGAGTGAAGGAGGTGGTGACTGTCACTAGTCACCCCATCCCTCCCTCTGTCACTAATCACAACCTCCCTCACTCTGTCACTAGTCACCCCTTCCCTCCCTCCCTCCCTCTGTCACTAGTCACCCCCTCCCTCCCTCTGTCACTAGTCACACCCTCCCTCACTTTGTCACTAGAGTGAGGGGCTGACAGGTGACAGAGTGAGGGAGGTGGTGACTAGTGACAGAGTGAGGGAGGTGGTGACTGTCACTAGTCACCACCTCCCTCACTCTGTCACTAGTCACCACCTCCCTCTGTCACTACTCCTTCCCTCCTTCTGTCACTAGTCACCCCCTCCGTCCCTTACTCTGTTACTAGTCACCCCCTCCCTCACTCGGTCACCAGTCATCCCCTCCCTTTGTCACCGGTCACCCCTTCCTTCCCTCACTCTGCCACTAGCCACCCCTTCCCTCACTATGTCACCAGTCATTCCCTCACTCTAGTGACAGAGTGAGGGAGAGGGTGACTAGTGACAGAATGAGGTAGTGATTAGTGACAGAGTGAGGGAGGGAATGGGTGACTAGTGACAGAGTGAGGGAGGGGTGACTAGTGACAGGGGAGGGTGACTAGTGAGGGAGGGTGTGACTAGTGACAGAATGAGGTAGGGGGTGATGGTCACTAGTCACCTCATCCCTCCCTCTGTCACTAGTCACCCACTCCCGCACTCTGTCACTAGTCACCCCCTCCCGCACTCTGTCACTGTGTCACCCCATCCCTCCCTCTGTCACCCCATCCCTCCCTCTGTCACTGTGTCACCCCATCCCTCCTTCTGTCACTAGTCATCCCCTCCTTCACTCTGTCACCAGTCACCCCCTACCTCTGTCACTAGTCACCCTCTCCCTCACTCTGTCACTAGTCACTTCTCCTCACCTGTCACTTCGTCACCTTCTCACTTGTCATTAGAGGGGTGACTAGTGGCAGAGTGAGGGGATGACTGGTGACAGAGTGAGGGAGGTGGTGACTGTCACTAGTCACCACCTCCCTCACTCTGTCACTAGTCACCACCTCCCTCTGTCACTACTCCTTCCCTCCTTCTGTCACTAGTCACCCCCTCCGTCCCTTACTCTGTCACTAGTCACCCCCTCCCTCACTCAGTCACCAGTCATCCCCTCACTCGGTCACTAGTCACCCCCTCACTTTAGTGACAGAGTGAGGGAGGGTGGGACTAGTGACAGAGAGAGGGAGGGGGTAACTAGTGACAGTAAGGAAGGGGATGACTAGTGACAGAGTGAGAGAGGGGGTGACTAGTGACAGAGTGAGGGAGGGGGTGACACAATGACAGAGTGAGGGAGGGGGTGACTAGTGACAGAGTGAAGGAGGTGGTGACTGTCACTAGTCACCCCATCCCTCCCTCTGTCACTAATCACAACCTCCCTCACTCTGTCACTAGTCACCCCTTCCCTCCCTCCCTCCCTCTGTCACTAGTCACCCCCTCCCTCCCTCTGTCACTAGTCACACCCTCCCTCACTTTGTCACTAGAGTGAGGGGCTGACAGGTGACAGAGTGAGGGAGGTGGTGACTAGTGACAGAGTGAGGGAGGTGGTGACTGTCACTAGTCACCACCTCCCTCACTCTGTCACTAGTCACCACCTCCCTCTGTCACTACTCCTTCCCTCCTTCTGTCACTAGTCACCCCCTCCGTCCCTTACTCTGTTACTAGTCACCCCCTCCCTCACTCGGTCACCAGTCATCCCCTCCCTTTGTCACCGGTCACCCCTTCCTTCCCTCACTCTGCCACTAGCCACCCCTTCCCTCACTATGTCACCAGTCATTCCCTCACTCTAGTGACAGAGTGAGGGAGAGGGTGACTAGTGACAGAATGAGGTAGTGATTAGTGACAGAGTGAGGGAGGGAATGGGTGACTAGTGACAGAGTGAGGGAGGGGTGACTAGTGACAGGGGAGGGTGACTAGTGAGGGAGGGTGTGACTAGTGACAGAATGAGGTAGGGGGTGATGGTCACTAGTCACCTCATCCCTCCCTCTGTCACTAGTCACCCACTCCCGCACTCTGTCACTAGTCACCCCCTCCCGCACTCTGTCACTGTGTCACCCCATCCCTCCCTCTGTCACCCCATCCCTCCCTCTGTCACTGTGTCACCCCATCCCTCCTTCTGTCACTAGTCATCCCCTCCTTCACTCTGTCACCAGTCACCCCCTACCTCTGTCACTAGTCACCCTCTCCCTCACTCTGTCACTAGTCACCCCCTCCCTCAATCTGTCACTAGTCACACCCTCTCTCACTCTGTCACTAGAGTGAGGGGGTGACTAGTGGCAGAGTGAGGGAAGGAAGGGGTGACTAGTGACAGAGTGAGGGAGGTGGTGACTGTCACTAGTCACCACCTCCCTCACTCTGTCACTAGTCACCACCTCCCTCTGTCACTACTCCTTCCCTCCTTCTGTCACTAGTCACCCCCTCCGTCCCTTACTCTGTTACTAGTCACCCCCTCCCTCACTCGGTCACCAGTCATCCCCTCCCTTTGTCACCGGTCACCCCTTCCTTCCCTCACTCTGCCACTAGCCACCCCTTCCCTCACTCTGTCACCAGTCATTTCCCCTCACTCTGAGTGACAGAGTGAGGGAAAGAATGACTAGTAACAGGAGAATAAGGCAGTGATTAGTGACAGAGTGAGGGAGGAATGAGTGACTAGTGACAGAGTGAGGAGGGGTGACTAGTGACAAGGAAATGACTGAAATGAGGAGGGTGTGACTAGTGACAGAATGAGGGAGGGGGTGATGATCACTAGTCACCTCATCCCTCCCTCTGTCACTAGTCACCCACTCCCGCACTCTGTCACTAGTCACCCCCTCCCGCACTCTGTCACTGTGTCACCCCATCCCTCCCTCTGTCACCCCATCCCTCCCTCTGTCACTGTGTCACCCCATCCCTCCTTCTGTCACTAGTCATCCCCTCCTTCACTCTGTCACCAGTCACCCCCTCCCTCTGTCACTAGTCACCCTCTCCCTCACTCTGTCACTAGTCACCCCCTCCCTCAATCTGTCACTAGTCACACCCTCTCTCACTCTGTCACTAGAGTGAGGGGGTGACTAGTGGCAGAGTGAGGGAAGGAAGGGGTGACTAGTGACAGAGTGAGGGAGGTGGTGACTGTCACTAGTCACCACCTCCCTCACTCTGTCACTAGTCACCACCTCCCTCTGTCACTACTCCTTCCCTCCTTCTGTCACTAGTCACCCCCTTCGTCCCTTACTCTGTCACTAGTCACCCCCTCCCTCACTTGGTCACCAGTCATCCCCTCCCTCTGTCACCTGTCATGCCCTCACTCTGTCACTAGTCACCCCCTCACTTTAGTGACAGAGTGAGGGAGGGTGGGACTAGTGACAGAGAGAGGGAGGGGGTAACTAGTGACAGTAAGGAAGGGGATGACTAGTGACAGAGTGAGAGAGGGGGTGACTAGTGACAGAGTGAGGGAGGGGGTGACACAATGACAGAGTGAGGGAGGGGGTGACTAGTGACAGAGTTAAGGAGGTGGTGACTGTCACTAGTCACCCCATCCCTCCCTCTGTCACTAATCACAACCTCCCTCACTCTGTCACTAGTCACCCCTTCCCTCCCTCCCTCTGTCACTAGTCACCCCCTCCCTCCCTCTGTCACTAGTCACACCCTCCCTCACTCTGTCACTAGAGTGAGGGGCTGACAGGTGACAGAGTGAGGGAGGTGGTGACTAGTGACAGAGTGAGGGAGGTGGTGACTGTCACTAGTCACCACCTCCCTCACTCTGTCACTAGTCACCACCTCCCTCTGTCACTACTCCTTCCCTCCTTCTGTCACTAGTCACCCCCTCCGTCCCTTACTCTGTTACTAGTCACCCCCTCCCTCACTCGGTCACCAGTCATCCCCTCCCTTTGTCACCGGTCACCCCTTCCTTCCCTCACTCTGCCACTAGCCACCCCTTCCCTCACTATGTCACCAGTCATTCCCTCACTCTAGTGACAGAGTGAGGGAGAGGGTGACTAGTGACAGAATGAGGTAGTGATTAGTGACAGAGTGAGGGAGGGAATGGGTGACTAGTGACAGAGTGAGGGAGGGGTGACTAGTGACAGGGGAGGGTGACTAGTGAGGGAGGGTGTGACTAGTGACAGAATGAGGGAGGGGGTGATGGTCACTAGTCACCTCATCCCTCCCTCTGTCACTAGTCACCCACTCCCGCACTCTGTCACTAGTCACCCCCTCCCGCACTCTGTCACTGTGTCACCCCATCCCTCCTTCTGTCACTAGTCATCCCCTCCTTCACTCTGTCACCAGTCACCCCCTCCCTCTGTCACTAGTCACCCTCTCCCTCACTCTGTCACTAGAGTGAGTGGGTGACTAGTGACAGAGTGAGGGAGGGGATGATCAGTGACAGAGGGAGGGGGTGACTAGTGACAGAGGGAGGGAGGGGGTGACTAGTGACAGAGGGTGATTAGTGACAGTGGGGGGGTGATTAGAGATCTCTGATCTCTCCAGCTGGAGCATGGCTGTGCTGCCGGGCCCCTGACTGCCTCGGGCCCTCGATCCATGACCGAAGTGCCCGAGTGGTCAGTCCGCCCCTGATCACAAGCCATTCTATGGTGTTGGAAAAAAAGCTGTCTTAAAAAGTGTCCATTGCTAAGGATAGTCTGAAACACTATGCTGGTCTGTACTGCATGTCAAGCTGGGAACTCTGGGAAAGTCGTAGAACATTATTTCTTAAGTTTCTGTGCCCAAAGCCCAATTTAAGGCCTGCACCAACATGACGTGATACACAGCAATATTTTTCGTATATGTACTGTGCAGAGTTTTGTTGTGTTTGGTCTCACCGTGAACCTGGTACCATACTTATGACACCCATATGGTCGTAGCTGTACAGATAATGACTGGTTTCTGATTACTGGTCCCTTTGGATCACAAACCATGCTATGGTTTAAAACTATCCAAAGTACAACACCATATATGCTGGTGATTCACAATATATATAGTAGCGCTCTTAATGCAGATATAATACAGAGCTCCAAGTGACTTTCTGAATGCTCATTAAAATCTTATGCAGTTCTGTGACTTCATACATGTCCCCAACACTGTTTGGTAACATTGCAAGACACTGCAATTTCTTTTGTACTCCTTATGCTGTTAGTGCCTATAAACTCTTCTATCCCTGGAGGGCCTTGTAATACTAGTGGGAATTTGGGATTGGTGGTAGAACATGGTTTAATGGTAAATATTTAGTGGAATAAAAAACAATTGTTGAAGAGATTACCTGATTTCACACATTTAAATACTGACCTAAAGTCATCTTTTTCCACTTCAAAAAGCCGTCTTTCTTCGTCTTGTAGGGAATCCGGAGCAGCTTCCCAAACTTTCAAGTTATCTTTATTTTCTATTCTGCCCAACGCTAATATATAGAGACAGCTACCCAAGGTAACACCTCTGGATGGCTAGGTAACGATATTGTAAACTGTTATGATTTGTAATTCTTTGTTATAATGTTCCTTTTACTGTTATAAAGCTTTGTAACTCATAGGGTGATAATGATCATAAAATGTAACCTTAATAATGTTGATCGAGAGAACAACTCTCTGTCTAATAACTATTTTTTTATTTTATTTTTTTTAAATATAACTTTTTTTGAGCAAAATGTAGATTTTTTTTATGATGATTATATAGGATTTAGTCGAAATGATGGATCTCAATAGTCTGTTGTACTAACATTTTAAAAGAAACCATCAAGGTATTATTTTCTTCTATTTCACATGTAATAACTACTTCTTCTTGTATCTATTTAGAACCTCTTATATCAGATGGAATTATGTGATTAAGAATTTTGCTCAGGTATGCTCCAAAAACAATTGCCCTCCACTACCACTTTAAATAATTATTGTTACCCATGCTTAGGCTCATTGTCTTACTAAGTATTGAAGTTTGTCGGTGCAAGTTAAAGTGAAATATACATAATATACATTGAATCTTTTAGCTAAATGAAAGAAATTGATGTCATTGCAACTGATATGTTAGTTGATAGGAGACTTTACTGAATTACAATGTATATTGTTTAAAGTCAGCACATAAACACTGCTACTTATATACACGTGTGTGTGTGTGTGTGTGTGTACGCGTGCATGTATACCCAATTTTCATGTTTTGATACATTTTTTTACTTGTTTAGTATAGTTTTATAATAATGTTTTCTAATATGTTTTTCTTTTACTTCTAGTTCCTGGGATGTCTGTTTTTTATATCTTTCACATTTGTCACATTGTGCATTCCTGTCTTCACTAATATGAGCAAGCAGCCATTGAACATAAGGACTATGGTGCTATCTGTTTTCCATGCTACCTTACCTGGTAATGGGTTGCTCATAGTCAGGTTAATAGATTGTAAACAAATGTGCTATGGATAAAACCTCTGGGTAACCATGGTTTGAAAGATTGCCATTCCCTCTGGGCATTAATAGGCAAATACAGAGAGTTTATTAGAAACATAGAATGTTTCTATGAGAGATTTAAAATGGCAGACAGGAAGAAAAGAAAACAGACAGAAATGCAGACAGAGAGTCACATAGGCACTAGGCTCTCTCCCCAGGCACAGGCTCTCTGTTGTACAAACTGGACAAATCAGGACCAACAGGGATGATTAGAGGATCTTTCTGGCCAGCCCATGCATGGCCTGTACTAGTTGACCGCCTCCCCAATGGCGGAGTTGTGCGGCAAATGAGAAGATCAAAGATCTCCCTTACCAGCCTGCACTGTATAATGCCAGGAAGAGGGAACCCAGTGTTTGCTTTTTCTTCCCTCTGTGGCCCAAAGTAAGCCACATGGAGGAGGTGAAAAACATTTTTGAAAGATGTGATTTAACCCCTTAAGGACCAAAATTCTGGAATAAAAGGGAATCATGACATGTTACACATGTCATGTGTCCTTAAGGGGTTAAAAAAAAAATTTTTTTTTTTTTTAATACAATCTCCTACTTTCCACCATAGAGTCTATACCCCACATCCTACAGACACTCACACAAGCCTACATCATATCCCCTCATAACACACACATCAGCCAATAACCCACCATACATACACTAAAGCTCGATGTACCTCCCACATACAATCTACAGACAATATCCCCTCAGAAATACACAATACAGGCCATATCCCACAATCCCCCAAAACAGACAATACCCACAATACAATCATATCCTCCAACATACACTACAGTCCCAATCTACACAATCCCTATCCCCTTCAGCATGGGCTGCTTTGGAGTGGCATCATACTGGCATGTCCACTTTGGGGAAATCTTATCCCAGTCTGGCTTGCGTTATCCATCTCCAAATTGCAAATGTCTCAATAATCTCTCTCTCTCCCACATATTCTTCTTTCCTCACTCTGCTTTTCCTTTCTTAAGGGAACCAAGAGCCGCTGCCAGCTCTATCTCGGTGACTTCGGTGGAGAGCAGTTGTTTTGCTGTGTTGGAGAGTATGGGTAGTTGTAGCCATGAGTTGGAGGACTGCACTTTCCTCTGGGCATTAAGAGGCAAATTAAAGTGACAGAAGATCATACAGATGGAAGGCAAATGGGAAGGAAAGAAAACACAGACAGGAAGGCAGACAGAGAGATATATAGACACTAGGCAATCTGCTCTTTACCTATCCCCATCCAAACTTCCCAATGTAGCAAGCACAAAGCTTAGAATGATGTTCATCCCCTTTTGAAGAAACTACAATATTTGACAAAGGGTTTACAAGTAGCCAAAATATAATGCTCCCCTGCTAGAATCTCCATTGCTTCAGATCAGATCGAGGTTAATCCAACTCCAAGTCTTTGGACATATCCAGCTGAAGCATAGATCTGTATGCCATTGAGATAATGACACCCATAGACACACTGTGTCAGTCAGTCACTGTGTCAGAGCTTTGGATATAACTGGGATAAAGTAGAATGTTCAGGCAGCTATAGTTACATTTATGACATCACCTATTATGACTTCACTGCTAAGGATTACTTTTATTTTGTTACTATATTCACATTTATACTTTAATTTCCAGCAGAGTATTAGCTCGTTAGCCCACATCTTGAGCCTTTATCGTCTTTCTTTACATTCCCCACGCAGTGATATTAGATTGTCTCGCATGATTCTTACTATTTTTCTAAATGCTTTCAATAATTAGAAATGAGTGGTCAATCAACAAGCAAATTGCAACATTTTACCTATCTAGCTCAAGTTGGAGAACATTGAACTTACTTGTTTTCAAACGGTTTTGTTTTTTTTGTTTTTAAAAGTACAACACCACATCTATATATTCCCCATCCACCCAAGATCATGCATTCTTTACTCTTTTCTCTATCCATCTAGCATCACTCGCGGCAACACACACATTAACAGGAGGAGACTGTAATGCAGTCTATTCCCCCCCCCCCAACAGACAGGTCTGGGTTGGGGGGATTGTGGCCATCGGCAAATGACACTCTCTTCTCCCAATTCCTGAGCTCGCATACCCTAATTGACATCTGGTGAGCGCAACACCCTTTAATGGCAGACTACACATTTTTCTCCCACCCACACAACACCTACTCCCACATAGACTACTTCCTGATCTCCCCTAACCTAGCCACTAATGCAGACCGCACCTCCATAGGCAACATCACATGGTTGGACCACGCCGACATATCCGTTACCATATCTGTGACCACAATCTTGTGACCATGGACCTGGAGACTCAACCCTCTACTGCTCCATGATAAACTGAACACAGACACGATTGCAAAGGACATCCGAGACACTTAATAAATACTCAGTTTCCTCCCCGATGACTCTGTGGGCAGCCAACAAGGTGGTGATCTGGGGGAGACTGATTGCCATAGCATCCTCCAAGAAAAAACATACCCAAATGCTCCGAGCCATGTCCGACCTCGACTGCTTATAAGACGTTCACAAACAAAACCCGACCCCTGCAAACTTAGAACAACTTAATGCTACCAGAGAACTCACTGAAAGACACAGCGAAAGCCCTTCTCTGGACAAAACAAAAATATTATGAGAAAGGTAATACGGCAGATACCATGCTAGCCCGCAAACCTAAACGCACCATAGAAGCAAAGAAGATCTCTAAAACATGCATTGCGGACGGCATCCTAAGCGATGACCCAGTGAAAATTGGCGAAGTCTTCCAATCCTATTTCGCAAATTTATACAATCACACCCCACACCCCCAAACAGACCGCATACATACTCTCACCACTACATTCCTCCAAAAGCTACAACTACCCATACTCTCCAACACAGCAAAACAACTGCTCTCCACCGAAGTCACCGAGATAGAGCTGGCAGCGGCTCTTGGTTCCCTTAAACCCAACAAGTGCCCTGGCCCGGACAGCTATTCAGCGCTATATTATAAGTCCTTTAGCGACATATTACTACCCAAACTTGGTAAGGTCTTTAACGCCATATTGACAGGTGACAGGCTCCCACCTGACCTCGTGCAAGAAAACATCATACTCATACCCAAGCCAGGCAAATCCCATGAGGACCCAGGTCACTTCGACCAATTTCATTACTCAATGTGGACATCAAATTGATGGCCAAAATCATGACAGCACGACTGAACCCAATAATGGAAAAGTTAATACACCCTGACCAAGTCGGATTCATCCCCAACAGACAGGCATCTGACAACACCCGATGAAACATTGACCTGATTTGGTACGCCAATCGTAGAGAATTGCCGGTGGCCATGATTTTCCTAGACGCCAAGAAAGCCTTTGATCGCCTTCTCTGGCCTTACTTAAGCTCGGTCCTAGACCACTTGGGATTTCCAGCAGACTTCCGGAACTTCCTCACCGCGACATATCTGTCCCCGCAAGGCTACCTACTGCTTCCTAACATCCCACCATTCTCTTTCCCATCCACAACAGAACACGTCAAGGATGACCATTGTCTCCTCTTCTCTTCGCCTTGTCACTAGAACCCCTTTTGCAAGCGATGCGGGAATCTCGGGAACTGAAAGGAATAACAATCAGGGGAGAGACATTTAAAGAATCAGCATATGTAGACGATATTCTGCTGACAATAACTGAGCCAGAAACCTCGATACCAACCTTACTACACCTCATCCAAACCTACTCCCCAATATCGGGATATAAACTTAACGCCATGAAATCGGACCTAATGCCCCTCAATATACCCAAAGAACGTCTGAATAACCTGAGTAACCCCTTTCCCTTACATATAAACCCCAAGGCAATCACATACTTGGGTATGCAACTCACTACAGATACTACCACCCTATACTCATCTAACTACAACCCACTCATACTTGAACCACTGGAACTTGAACCACTGGAAACCCATGAGCATCTCATGGATTGGAAGAGTAACATTAATCAAAATGAACCTCCAACCCAGATTCCTCTACCTCTTCCAAATCCTCCATTCCCAGCAAAACAACAGATCTCTGCCAACTACAATCAGCCATAGATACGTTCATCTGGAACGGTCGCAAGCGACTGGTTTGCCGAACTACACTATACGTCCCTAAACACGCAGGAGGTTTGGGACTCCCCAACCTCTTACACTACCGCCAAGCCACCCACCTTACTCAACTACAAAACTGGCACCTACCACCGGGAAAAAAAACACAGGGTGAATCTAGAACACTCTATCTTTGGCTGGGACCACTCATCACTCTACATATGGCTTCCGAAGCAATACAGACCCTACCCCACCGTCACATCCTCAATGATCCCATACACAATCGACCTCTGGGAGCGCTTACGAGACAAATATGACCTATCCTCAGGCATATCACCCCTAACCCATATACTCAGAAACAATATGTTTCCTCGGGTACTCACCCCAAAGCACTATGCTCACTATGAACACCAAGATATCACGAGACTGGGACATCTATACCGAAATGGAGAACTAATCACATTTTCAGGCCTCCTAAACCCTGAAACCCTGACTTCCTTTGACCACTTCAGATTCCTCCAACTTCGCCTCCCCTCAGACAGTTCGATTAGTGGCAACATCCACCCCCACGGCCTTCGAAAGAGACGGCCTCCTAGCACCAGCCAGAAAGGGCCAAATTTCAGACCTTTACATTACACTGGCAACCCGCCACACGCAAATCACATTACCATACATTAAAGCATGGGAAAAAGACATAGGGCCACTAAATGACCCTATGGACTTGTCCGAAATCTGGGACGCGATTACATCCATTACCATCTGTGTCACCCATCTAGAACAAGCTTATAAGATGCTCTTCAGATGGTACTAAACCCCTCACTGCTTAGCCACCATGAAATGAATACCTTTCAACCTCTGTTGGAAACAATACGGAGAGACTGGTACCTTCATCCACTGCTGGTGGACCTTCCCGAAGATCTTTCCAGTCTGGAAAATGGTGGTGTCTCTACTATCCAGACTTCTTAGCAGACCTTTCACACTGGAGCCTTGGGCCCTTTTACTGTCAAAACCAATAGAACCATTCATGAGAAATGAAAATAAACTAGCAGTCCACATAGCCTTGGCTATGCGCAGGGCAATTGCAGAAACATGGGCCACCCCTAACAACCCCATGTCCCACCAAATAAAAAAGAAAATCAGCATAGAAATGGACAGACTGACCACCCAGGTTCGTGAGTCCCTAGATCCTTCCATAAGATATGGGACATCTGGCGACATGGACACATATCCCTTTCGTGGTAACCACCTAAATCTTAAATATTGACTGTGATGGACCGCCTGGCACTCTGACCGGGTACCTCCATCAATCTCTGCTTCCTAGTACTGACGAGTACCATAAGAACTTCTCTGGAACTCCAGAACTACCGGAGACCACACGAACTGCCGCAGCTTGGTTGGGGTCTCGCCATCCTTCACCCACTCTGGACCTATGACCAGGCTCCAGCTTCCAGTGGGTGAACCTCTCCTTTGTCCAGAGAGCGTGGCAGGAACAGCTCTTAGAAGAGCTAGTAATTATACTCAGGGGAGTATTGTGATATAGCAATCTCCTGAGTGTGAAGGTAGTTCTCCAATCCACCAAACATGAGCAAAAACCTCATGAAGGGGTAAGATGTTCTGAGCTTTAATGGTTCATGTGGCGAAACCAACCTCGCCACTGTGAACTGGAGAAGCCTGGTTGCTCGCCTGCTCCCTTTGGACTATGGCCCTGCAGGTTAAACTGTTTATTTCCCCTGCAGAAAGGCTTATTTGTGTGATCTGAGTGCCATTCATCTAATAATGTGCACTCAGATCCCAGCTATCTGGGGATATGTGAAATGTCTGTGTGTTATGTGTAAATGTGACTTTATGTATTTTAAAGTGTTTTGTGTCTTTTTGCAACCATGTGCTTAATGGAGTCTTGTGTCTATCCTGGGAGATAATTGAATTACTCTCCAGGATAGAAGACTCTGAAACTGGTTTGGGCCAGAAAGCCATGCTTCATTTAGTCACAAAGGACTTTCCCTTAACTTTTGAACCCCTGGTCTGATTCGTGCCATTTTTTAATAGGTTGTTCCCCTGAATGGATTGATTATGAAAATGTATGTTTTATGTGTGTGACATTTATATTTTAGAAGTTATAAATATTGTGTAAAAGCTGTATTCCTCTGCCGGTGATAATGAGATTACCCATTGTGTTCAGTAATCATATCACATGCAGAGGGGAGGATTTTGTGTGGGAGTGTCTGGGTGTATTGTACGGATTGATTGGTTGTTTTGTAACGCCCTGTGGGCTGTACTATGTTTGTGGATTGGGAATAAAAGAGCCTGTATGTGACAGTACAGGAGTTCCTGTTTTAACCCTCAAAGTGAAGTGTCGTCTCATTATTGGGGGAAGGATTTATTGTATGCTGTTCCAGTTTGACTGCTAGGAGAGTAAACCTATTCATATGGTTCCTATTCAACTGTCTACAGCATTCTTATGCTTGAGAGAAGGTATACGCTTCTCTGGTTCGGTGATTGTGGTGTCTGCTGCAGTGCTTGGAGTCCTCAGGAAGCGCTAGGAGCATCCTTCAACGGAGGTACCCAGTAGGGGTGCCAGGCGATCCGTTACATTGGTGGCAAGCGGTGGGATGGCGTCCTAGTGCGAGGTAAAGCAGCTCAGAGACACAGTTCGTTTGGATTTACAAATTGAGGGCAACGCTAGCACACGTGCAGCGACCCTGGGAGCAGAGGTATCCAGCGACTTGGAGCAGACAAGTATGGAAGGCTCTGGCGATGATTGGATGGCCGAGGTGAGGCAGCGAGTGGCCCAGTATGGGGATGATTTACCCATGGAGGTACGCCGGGTGATCTGGAACCAGGTCACGGCCGAGCGAAACACAAGGCTGGCCCGAGAATTCCGGCTGGCGAAAGAGAGAGAGTATGCTCAGCGGAAGGAGTGTTACAGCAGCCGAGTAGAGGCTGCATCCGAGGAGGCTAGCCGCCTCCCCCTGAGGCGGCCGCAGGAACCCGAAGTAGGGGTCCTCATAGACTGGTCCTGTGAGGAACCACAACAGGCATGTGGAGATGGGACCGGCCCAGATCCCCAGCAGCAGCCGGAGTTGCCAGGTGCGGAAGCAGGTGGTCCTTACTCGCAAATGTTGAGGGACCTCACAGACTGGTCCTGGGCAGACCCACAGATGGCAGGTGGAGATGGGACAGCGGTCTCTCAACCGGCCCTACAGGGATGCTGGGCGGTCGGCCCAGATCTCCAGCGGCAGTATGTACCCCAGGGAGCCAAAGGTGTAGTCCTTCCTCCCCAGCGGCAGTGTGCACCCCAGGGAGCTGAAGGTGCAGTCCTTCCTCCCCAGCGGCAGTGTGTACCCCAGGGAGCTGAAGGTGCAGTCCTTCCTCCCCAGCGGCAGTGTGTACCCCAGGGAGCTGAAGGTGCCGCCCTTCCTCCCCAGCGGCAGAGTGTCCTGCAGGGAGCAGAGACCGTCAGTCTCGCACCCCAACCACAGGACAAAATAATGAAAGGGGAGACAGCTGGTCCCCCTCTTCACCAGCAGAGAGAGTGTCAGGGAGAGGAGCCTGATACCCCCTCTCCCCAGCGGCAGCTTACAGTTCAGAGAGAGGAGCTTGTTACACCCTCTCTCCAGCGGCAGCCTAACCCAGCAAGGGGAGATGTTACACCCCCCAACAGTGCAGATGGGACCATAGTCTCTGCACTTACAGCACAAGGGGTAGGGACAGTCGGTCCTGTTCCCCAGCCACAGAGCGGTGTATCCAGAGGGGAGACAGTCGGTCTCTCCCTCCCACAACCAGGCTCCCACCAGGCTACTTCCGTGGTAGCACTGGCAACAGGGCAGAGTACCGCTGGTCTCTGCCCACTCAGCAACCCACCAAGGCAGCCTAACAGTTGCCCACACAGTCGTGGTGAGGCACCTGGACATGGACAAAGTTTTCCTCTACCCAGGTGTAGTAACCAGTTATTGTGGGTGGGCTGTACTGCTGTTTCTGTTTTGTGGGAGGGTTGCTGGACTAACCAGGGCACTGACCGGCAGGAGGTCAGATACCCTGTTAGTCTAGTTGGTAAAGGGGAGAAGTGTGGCGAAACCAACCTCGCCACCGTGAACTGGAGAAGCCTGGTTGCTCGCCTGCTCCCTTTGGACTATGGCCCTGCAGGTTAAACTGTTTATTTCCCCTGCAGAAAGGCTTATTTGTGTGATCTGAGTGCCATTCATCTAATAATGTGCACTCAGATCCCAGCTATCTGGGGATATGTGAAATGTCTGTGTGTTATGTGTAAAATGTGACTTTATGTATTTTAAAGTGTTTTGTGTCTTTTGCAACCATGTGCTTAATGGAGTCTTGTGTCTGTCCTGGGAGATAATTGAATTACTTATCTCCAGGATAGAAGACTCTGAAACTGGTTTGGGCCAGAAAGCCATGCTTCATTTAGTCACAAAGGACTTTCCCTTAACTTTTGAACCCCTGGTCTGATTCGTGCCATTTTTTAATAGGTTGTTCCCCTGAATGGATTGATTATGAAAATGTATGTTTTATGTTTGTGACATGTATATTTTAGAAGTTAGAAATATTGTGTAAAAACTGTATTCCTCTGCCAGTGATAATGAGATTACCCATTGTGTTCAGTAATCATATCACATGCAGAGGGGAGGATTTTGTGTGGGAGTGTCTGGGTGTATTGTACGAATTGATTGGTTGTTTTGTAACGCCCTGTGGGCTGTACTATGTTTGTGGATTGGGAATAAAAGAGACTGTATGTGACAGTACAGAGAGTTCCTGCTTAACCCTCAAAGTGAAGTGTCGTCTCATTATTGGGGAAGGATTTATTGTATGCTGTTCCAGTTTGACTGCTAGGAGAGTAAACCTATTCGTATGGTTCCTATTCAACTGTCTACAGCATTCTTATGCTTGAGAGAAGGTATACGCTTCTCTGGTTCGGTGATTGTTGTGTCTGCTGCAGTGCTTGGAGTCCTCAGGAAGCGCTAGGAGCATCTTTCAACGGAGGTATCCAGTCGGGGTGCCAGGCGATCCGTTACAGTTCACAATGGCTTTTATACACAATCCTCATACATAGGAACACCCCTTGGACCTGATGGGGCACAGGATTACAGAATGCACAGACCAATAAAAACAGTGTAACAATGCCTGACACTCCCATATACAAACAATAGAATCCCTCCTCCGTGCTTGGGGGATAATTGAATCAGGAATCGTACTTACAAAATCCAATTATCTCCAAGCACAGAAAAAACATATATTTTTATGAAACCCCAAAAAGTACCATAAAACCCCATAAAAGTTACATCTCCTGATAGTCCCTATATGGTTGAAAAACATATCCAAAAATCACCCAGATCGGTTCAGGGGTTCAGGAATTTCCTGGAAGTCATTGTTTTGACCAACCGTGCACATGGTCCTTATGCCCAAAACAGTTCCAGGGAATTAGGGCCAACGGTCGGTCTCTCTTTATGGAGTACAAAAGTATATTCATCACATAGATGGAGCCTTTTAAAGTGCATTGGGCAAGGTATATTGCAGGGCCCATAGTCACAGATAGGAGGCTGGCAAGCAGGCCTCTCCAAAACCCAGTGGCGAAAGTGCTTTTGTCACACCGACCGTTCTGAATACAAATAACCCACTCACTAAGAGCTCCGGACTCCACCCAATACCAATCACCCTCCCTCCACCCTACCCGGGGCCATGGCCACCCTATCTCTCTCCGCCTCCTCTTCCCTTTGTTCCCTTGTTCTCGTTCATTACCCTAGTTCTATACTCCAGGCCCAATCAGGACCACCGTCACCTCAGAATCTCAGCACCTCAAGAGGACTTGGTCCACTGCACCACTCACTGACCTCCTCCTCTAAGTCCATGAAACCACATGGATAAGGGATAACGCATTCACAACACTAACCTACACATAAGTCCGAGACTGCATAGGTCCACATACAAACAAGATACTCGGTCCAGGGCCTGGGTCAGGCGCCTTGCCCACTGAAGGAGCCTTGGCTAATGGACCCAGCACCCACCCAGTCACCGGGACTGGAAAGATGTAAAAGACCTGTTACAATCAAGAACCCCTGCTAACCAACTTGAGTACTGATCAAGAGTTTGCTCATTTTTATGGACTATGAGTGTATTTTCCTGTTACTGTTTCTGTTACTTTAACCTGCCTTTTCATTTCTGTAACAATTACAATTCTGAAAAAAAACACAGTTGCACTCTCCCTACCACCATCTCTCCCTTTCTCCCACCCATCCTCTCTCTTCCTCCCTCACTCATTGGTTCTCTATCTCCCTCTACCTCCCACGTGTCCCTTTCTCCTCTCGCCTCCAATCTTCCCTTCAGTATATTTAAAAAGTTAATCCCACCAATATGTCCACTTCTGCTTTTAGAAGTGGTCATGGCGGTAGAAGTATGCATGTGCAGCATTTCTGCTTGAAATGCTGAATATACAGAGATACGTGGATGTGACGAAGTGCCCTTCGCCACTTGTGCCTGGAGGGGACTACTGGCTAGCCTCCTGCCTTCTGACTATGGCCCCTGTGCTGATAGCTGTATTTTACCCTGCAGAAAGGTATTTGTGTATTTCTGCCAGGGCATTCAGGACTTTCAGTATGTGAATAGTGCTACCCCAGCTAGCTATGCTATGGAGCCTTTTCGTGTTACGAAAGACTATGGAAAAGACTTTGGCTCCATGGCGATTGAACTGTATGTATGTGATCTGAGCTCCATTAGGTAATAATGTGCACTTCGATCTAAGCTATCTGGGGATATGTTGCATGTATATGTTTTATGTAGTAATTGTAACATTGTGTAATTTTATGTCTTTTTATAACCATGTGGTTAATAGAGTCTTGCCTCTGTCCTGGGAGATAATTTAATTACTTCCCAATTATGTCCAGGATAGAGAGGAGGGATTGTGATGTCACTGTGGGAGTGTTTAGTTTGTATTGTCTGTGATTGGCTAATATCCAATATGTGTCCCATTGTTCCATCAGGTCACCTGGTGGACACTTGCATAAATACCGGGCAGGTAGCCCTCAATAAACCAGACTTACTTGCACCTTTCTTGAAGCCTTGGCTCATGCTTGGGGGAAGGGATACCTACACTCTGGGGATTGCTATAATCACTTACTCCCCAGAGTAAGCTCTTGTAAGAGCTTGATTTGTTCCTGCTACGCTCTCTGGATTTAGGAGAGGTTCACCCACTGGGAGCTGGGTCCTGGTCGTGGATCCAGGGTGGGTGAGAGACGGCGAGACCCGACGCAGCTGCATCAGTTGGGGTGCTCGGAGTCCTTGGCAAGCGCTCGGAGCATCGATTGGCGGAGGTACTCAGTCGGAGTGCCAGCGGTCCGTCGCAGTGGACTTGTGTGCCAGGGTATAGTTGCACCCCTGCCACATGTGACTGAGCCAGTTTGGAACTCTATTCCAGGTGCCCAATTCCAACGCTGTGCAAAAATAACAGAATCTCCATTCTATTAAAACCCTCCCTGTCATCACCTCATCCCTGCTTTCTAAAATAGTGGTCCATTTTATTTTAATCCCCTTCGTCCGCTGTACACCCCTACTGCCGTGCAAGCACGCATGCTCTGAGCCAGGGCAATGGTTCAATCAAATGCTTCTTTATGAGAAGGATAACAGTAGCTCTTTAATATTATATTATTAAAAAGAGGTTGGAGCACGAATATAAAATAAAGTTGTTTTGCCTGCTACAATAATTATTCCATCCTCACAGACAGCAGACAGAATTTTTGACCATTGTATTTCAGCAATTGTTTCTACTCTTCCTATCTGAATCAGCGTTGGAGGGTTTGAAAAGTGTCACCTTGGTTTTTAATCCAGACACCTACATTATACAGCCTTTATTATGCCAGTGGAGCTATTCTTCCACTATTCTATCTATGCTGTACCTTTTTTTGAGGCACCATTTCCTCTTTAACATATTCCCCATCATTGTGAGAGGCTGGTACATAGAGATTGCAGGGGTACCCGACAATGGCCATTATCAGGATCGATGTTAGCCACATACTTTGCATAGGCATCATACCTTGGATTTCCTTACAGACAGGCCTGCTTATTATCCTGAGTTTTAGGACTGTCATTGGGTAACAGCATCAGTAGGTGGATTTGAACCTATTGCAAGTCCTTGTTGTTGTATCCCACATAAGGGTGCAGTGTCATTGGGTCAGTGGATGATTACATAGGGTTAAGTGGGTAGATCTCAAGAAGTCAGGGGGGCAGCGCCCCACTATCTTTAAACTTCACCAGCTGCCACTGTGCACCAGTGTTTTTTATCATATGTTTTTGATAATAGAAGCTAATTTTTCCCATGTCTCATTGTCCCTCTTACTGTCTCTCACAGGCACCTTTCTTCTACTAACTTTGTTCTTTGCCTTACTCCATTGCTGGTTAAATGCCTTTGCAGAGATGTTGCGCTTTGCAGATCGTATGTTCTACAAGGTAATGTGACAACTACTTATTTCATTTTCTTCCAAATACATCAAAATCTAATTTTTATTTTAATAATATGTATATGCACTGATCAATGTTACTTCCTCTTATCTAGGATTGGTGGAATTCAAAATCATTTTCAAATTATTACCGCACATGGAATGTCGTTATCCACGATTGGTTGTATTATTATGTTTATCAAGACATTCTATGGGTAAGCATTTTCAGGTAGCCCCTGACCAATGTTTTGTTCTCGTGATTTTTTGTTTCATGTAGTAAGAATATAGCTTAGGAGGACTAGAGCCAGACAAACTCACACCTAGTCCAGTGTCAAGATAAACCTATAAACCACACTGTGGTATGAGAACCTTTTTTCCCTTTTTTGTGGTTTTCAATGTAGGATGTTGCATTTACTGTGTCTTTAATTTAATAAATTAACTTTTTCAGTACAAACCAATTTACATGTGTTTTGTATTTTATTTTCATATAAGATAAAAAAAGTTAATATACAGCAAAAAATATTCCTTATCCCGTTGAAGAATTGGACTCTTCATAAAAATGTTTATATTACTTTATTGGTTTATCTTGACAATGGATGTGGTGTGAGATGTTTCTGCTCTTTTCCTTCTGTCCTTACTACAGTAAAATTCAGGTTAAGCCTTAAACCAACATTTAGTCCATTATATGTTATTATACAGTGTACTAATTTGTATTTCTTTTTCAAATCTGGACTTTCATCTATATAAACTTTTTTGTTTCATGTTTGATAATAGCTCTTTCTTCATTGTAGCCAGTTAATATCAGACCACAAACAAACCGCATTGCTGTAAGTTTAGGTGAGGTTAATGTTAATGTCAACAATATGTGACTGTTGATAGTCTGTATGCCCCCTTTGTTGCATTTAGTTGGATCTCCCTCAGATGCTTTTGTATAAAATCACAATCAAGATTCAATCTCATAAGCACATAGTTACATAGCTGAAAAGAGACTTGCGTCCATCACGTTCAGCCTTTCTCACATTTGTTTTTTGCTGTTAATCCAAAAGAAGGCAAAAAACTCCAGTTTGAAGCACAATTTTGCAACAAGCTAGGGAAAAAAATCCTTCTTGAATGGCAGTCAGATTTATCCTTGGATCAAGCAGTTATTACCCTACATTGAAAGATTATATCCTTGAATATTCTGTTTGCATCTAGAGCTTTTTGAACATCTGTATGGACTCTGATAAAACAACTTCTTCAGGCAGAGAATTCCACATCCTGATTGTTCTTTCCTTTGCCTTAGACAAAATTTTCCTTTCTTCCAGTCTAAACGCATGGCCTCATGTCCTATGTAAAGTCCGGTTTGTGAATAGATTTCCACACAATGGTTTGTATTGGCCCTGAATATATTTGTATAATGTTATCATATCCCCTCTCAGGCGACGTTTTTCTAAACTAAATAGGTTTACATTTGTTAACCTTTCTTCATAGCTGATATGTTCCATTCCTTTTATTAATTTTGTAGCCCGCCTCTGCACTTTTTCTAGTGCCATAATATCCTTCTTTAGAACAGGTGCCCAAAATTGCACAGCATATTCAATATGTAGTCTTACCAGTGATTTATAAAGAGGCAAAATTATATTCTCGTCCTGAGAATGAATGCCCTTTTTCATGCATGACAATACCTTACTGGCCTTGGCCACTGTTGATTGACTGCACATTGTTGCATAGTTTGTTGTCTATAACAATTCCCAAGTCCTTTTCGTGTGTTCTCCCTAATTCGCTTCCATTAAGGGTATACGTTGCTTGTGTATTCTTTACGCCGAAGTGCATAACTTTGCATGTTTCAAAATTAAATTTCATCTGCCATTTGAGTGCCCAGTCCCCCAGTCTATCTAAATCCCTCTGCAGCAAAGTAATATCTTGCTCACATTGTATTATTTTACAAAGTGTCATCTGCAAACACTGAAACATGACTTTCAATGCTTTCTTCAAGATCATTTATAAACATGTTAAATAGAAGGGGTCCCAGAACAGACCCCTGAGGGACACCACTTGCTACCTCTGTCCAGCTTGAAAATTTACCATTAATGACAACTCTTTGTACTCTGTTTTTAAGCCAATGTTCTACCCAAGAACAAGCATTTTCATCTAGACCGATTTCCTTGAGTATGAACACTAATCTATTGTGTGGAACTGTATCAAATGCCTTGGCAAAATCCAAATAGATCACATCCACTGCAACACCCTGATCTATACTTCTACTTACTTCTTCGTAGAACGCAATCAAGTTAGTTTGACATGACCTGTGCTTCATAAAACCGTGCTGATTTTTGCTGATAACCAAGTTCTTCTCAAGGAATTCTTGAATATTATCCCTTAATAACCTTTCAAATATTTTCCCAGCCATAGAAGTTAAGCTCACAGGTCTATAATTTCCAGGCAAGGATTTTGAACCCTTTTTGAATATAGGAACAACATCTGCCTTCCACCAATACTCCGGAAACAGCTGTTGAGCCTCGTCAATATTAACATTAGGTGGTTTATAACATATCCCAACCAATAGTTGGTTTCCCTTCTTTTCCCCCAAGCAGATATTTACCCATAAAGCTTCCACATTTTCCTCATCGCATTCCACTTGCTTAAGATTTGGCTTTAAATCATGGTTGACATACAAACATACCCCACCACCCTTTTTGTTTTTCCTATCCTTCCTAAATAACATGTACCCATTTAAGTTACCTGCCCAGTCATGTGTCTCATCCCACCATATTTCAGTTATGCCTATTAGTGTATGCTAATGCCTCTAGTTCCCCCATTTTGTTATTTAGGCTCCTTGCATTAGTAAGCATACATTTAATATCATTAGTCATTTTTTTGTGAATTAGCAACATTACATAGCTTCTCTGTTCTGAGCTTGCCCCTCCCCCTGTCTCCACCCCCCTTATACTGTGCTAAAGCCCATCTCCTTTCTGTCTTATCTCCATTTTGTAGATTGCTATGACCCTCCCCCCCTACTACTAGTTTAAAATCTCCTCCAACCTTCTAGCCATCCTATCCCCCAGCACTGCAGACCCTCTCCCGTTTAGGTGCAATCCATCACTACTATAAAGGTTGTACTCAATCGCAAAGTCGGCCCAGTGCTCTAAAAACCCCAAACCCTCCTTCCTGCACCAAGACTTAAGCCACGCATTGACCTCTCTAATCTCCCACTGCCTTTCCACTGTAGCACGTGGCACAGGTAATATCTCAGAGAATACCACCTTGGAGGTCCTTTTCTTAAGTTTCCTACCTAATTCCCTGAAATCATTCTTTAGGACCTTTCATCTTCCTCTTACTTTGTCATTGGTACCAACATGGACCATGACCACTGGGTCATCCCCAGCCCCTCCCAATAATCCATCCACTCTGTCAGCAACATGCTGAACCCGAGCAACCGGGAGACAGCAAACTGTCCGGTTGAACCGATCAGAGCGGCACATTGCCCTATCTGCTCTCCTAATGATAGAGTCCCCTACCACCACAACCTGTCTTGCCTTTGTTACATTTTGATCCACACCTGTACTAGGGGGGCTGTTATCTCGGCTGTTAGAAGTAACAGCTTCCTCTAATACAGCTACTCCTGAGCTGATGCTCCCAACATCTTCACTCAAACGGGCAAATCTGCTAGGTAGCACCAAATCAGGACTAGCTAGCCCTTTCCTCTTCCCTCCCCCCCACTTCTTCGCCCCACTGTCACCTAGCTACATGCCTGTTCACCATTTGTCTTATCTCATCCCTCTCCACTACCTGTCCCCACTAAACTCTGCTCAGTGAGCAGCAGACTCCTCTCAAGATTGTCAATCTTCCTCAAAGTTGCGATTTGCTTCTCGAGATCTCCAATCTGAGCGTCCAGAGAAGTCACTCGCACACAACCATCACAGAGGTGTGGGCCCTGGACGGGTACATCCAGGCATCCATACATGCAACAAGATGTGCATTGAGTCAAACCAGCAATCTTGCTAACTAGGAAAAGCAATAGTAGAACATCCTATAACCATTAACATGTAATGCATTCAAAAGCAAAATGCAGGTTGAGGTTGGGTACAAATCCTTCTGTAACACTGTTATGGGTCTTGCATATAGAAACCCAGTGGATCTTTTAGGTTAAAAAATAAAATGATAGTTTTCAAAGTTCGTTATTTGATTAGTTAGAACTCATTGCATGAGGTAACACCACCATGTGGAAATGACTATCTCAGTAACTGTTTATTAAGCAGACCATCTCCTTTTGCAGCTGTGTAATCGTCGGTTCCGCACCGGAGCAATGCTGGCTGTATTCTTCACGTCGGCCATCGTACACGAATATGCCTTAACGTTGTCACTTGGTTATTTCTACCCGGTCATGTTTTGCTTGTTTGCCATCTTTGGAGGTAATGGCTTCACATGTTCAAGACTTACAGGTTCTATCACTATGTAGAAATAGTGTTAGATTCCTATTGTTTGAGCTCCCACCCATTTCTCTTTTTTTGTTTTATTTTTTTTCAATTTGGGCAACGTAAACACTTGTTACTCAAAATGAATGAGTCAAATGATGATCCTTTAAATAAAAACTCTCTTCCAAATACATGGGGAAGAACATGCAAACCCCTGTGATCAAGTTAATCCCATGATCGGTGCTGTTGCCCAGTTTAGTTTCCCAAAAGACCCATATAACGTTGAAATATCTAGAGAAATAGAGAGACAATTTGTACATTTTGGAGGATATTGTATCACTTGTTTCTTTGTTCATTGTAAAATCTAAAAAGGTTATCATGAAAATCAAAACCTGATACTGAGCCATTGCTTTTAAGCAATCAACAAACAAACATTTCAGTCAAATTACTTTGTATTTAAGTTATTGTCTTTTTATATAATTTGTCCACCTTATTCTGCAAATTCACTACTAGATCCCACCAAGATGAAACCTGTAACATCGGGAGCTTTCCAAAGTATTTTATAGATTGTCATAGTGGAAATCTTTGTGGAGTGAGCCCTTATATTTTAGATTTTACACAGCTGATAGCTATCTGTCAAAACCCCAACAGGTTCTTAAATCTCTTTTGTAATAATTTCTTTTATTTTTGGTTTTCTTTCACACCCAGTCATCTTCAACTTCTTCATTAATGATAATCTTACAAGCCCATTGTGGAACGTGGTGGTTTGGACCTTCCTGTTTATTGGCCAGGGTATCCAGTTGTGTCTATACTGTCAGGAGTGGTACGCGCAAAAACACTGCCCTCTCACTGAGGTATGTATAACAAAGGAAGCACTGGAGCTTTTTAGCTTATCTTCGATCCAGCACTTTGAAGGTGTTCTCCTGTAAAGTATTTGTCATTTATATGGGCTCTAGGGTACATATAGTTCTTACATCTAGATTAAACATTCATTGTATAACAAAACAATCCTTAAATAACCTTAACATTCTCAAATCGAGTTGACCATTTAGATGGGTTCTACATGTTGCCATTTTGGATTTGTTAATTTTTTTAAAAATAATTTGAGTGATACTAATATAGATCTAAAAAGATATGGAAGGGCTGCGCCAAATAAGGGTAGATAGTCCAGTAAAGTATTGCTAGGGTGCCAACAGATGGTCTAGGATACTTGATAGTTCCTCTGTGGATGCGTCTGGTGTAGACCGTTCCGTATATGTAAATACAAGAGAGGTAGAGGCGACTAATGGTATAGTATGAAAGTTCAGGGTGTGATAGGTAACAAAAAGTAAAGAACTGTATAATGTTAGTAAGTAAAGAACTCACATTCAAGAGAGCTATGGCCAGCTCTGGTGTGGATTGCATACAGCGGTATAATCCCCGCTTATGGGATATGTAGGGAGGGGTCTCCGTCAACACCGTCTGGTAGTCCAGAGCTTGAAAAAGAAAGACAGAAAGCAACAATAGTGCTCTCAATTTTGATGTGGTTCAATGTGCAGATAAGAAGAGGTAAAAAACTCACATTTGAGGGAGCTATGGCCAGCTCTGGTGTGGATAGCGTACAGCGGTATAATCCCCGCTTATAGGATATGTAGCGGCGATACGTCCGTCAGCACCGTCTGGTGATCCAAGGCTCCAATATAGAAGAATAAAAAGCAGCAATAGTGCTCTCAATTGTGATAGGTTAAGAGAGTAGTAGAGAAAATAAAATAATACTCACAAAGATAGAGCAGAGGTACTGCTCTATGGATAGGCGCTGGTGGTATGATCCCCACCTAGGATTTCTTGGAGTACTGGAACTTTAAAATTGCCAGTGGAAGTAAAAGTAACCAGGAAAGGTTAAAATGCCAGGAATAGGTAAAAACAAAAGTTGTTTAAAGTGCATAAAGAGTGCAATAAAAAGAGGATTGGTACAATAAAGTAGCCAAAAAACTTTTATTGATCTAAAATACACAGTAAAATACAGAATTAATAACCATAAACGCGTTTCACCATAAGTGGCTTCTTCAGAATGGGATAAAAGTAGTAACCTGGCAGGGGTTGTTTAAATAGGGCTATGTTAATTTGAAAATTGCGCCAAAAGTGTAATTGGACAATCAGAGACAATTTTTAAAATCACTTTTCAAAATTAGGATTCAAGAGTATGGGAGTGATGTTATAAAGGTGATGAGTCCATTTAAATTATTTAAATGTGAAAACGAGAGTGAGAAAGTTGTTTTGAAAGAGAAAGAAAGGAAAAAAAAAAAGAAGTTGTTTGATTAAAGTTAAAAAAAAAAGTGTGATTAAAGTTCATTTAAAAAAAAAGGAAAAAAAAGGAAAAACAGTTGTTTGATTAAAGTTAAAAAAAAGGGTTGTTAGATTAAAGTTAAAAAAAAGGGTTTGATTAAAGTTCATTAAAAGAACAAAAATTTTTTTTTTTTAAAAATAAATAAAAAAAAAACAACAACAAAAAAAAATTAGATGGTTTAACGATACTGAGATACAGAGATATATGTAAATGGAGTATGCATGAAAAGGGGATAATATAATTCCAAACATAATGATTTAAATAGGGGTTATATTATACCCCAGAGTAATAATACAGATGTTAAATGAAAATAATAGATAAAATAAAAATAAAATTAAATAAAATTAAATAAAAGATAACACAGAATACAAGATACATAAATGGAAAGGCATAGATGAAAAAATAAAACTTAAAAGATTATTATTATTATGAGGGTTGGTTAGGTCCAGACATAAAGAATAAAAGCATGTAGATAAGGGTTGTATATAGGAATTTAAATAAAATTAAACAGGTCAAAATCAACATTTAAACCAGATGGGGTAAGAGTTTTGAGATTAAAAACCCATTCCATCTCAGCTTTACCTAATATGTTCTTAATGTTACCACCTCTCCATGGTATTATACATTTTTTTATGCCGATGCATTTAAGGTGTCTTATGTCGTTGTTATGTGTACAAAAGTGTTTGGAGACTGAGTGATTCAGGTAGCCTTTTTTGATATTTCTACAGTGTTCACTCAGTCTCACTTTAAGACTTCTTGTGGTCATCCCTACATACTGGAGACCACAAGGGCACTCCAACAAGTAGATGACATTTTTGGTATTGCAACTGATAAAATCTTTAATTTTATAGGTTTTGTTGGTGATATTAGATTTAAAACTGGTGGTTTTGGAAGGGACGGAGGGGTCTGTGTTTTTGCATACAATGCATCTTTTACATTTATAAAAGCCACTGGCATTGGGCATAAAATAATTAAAAGTAGGTTTGGTTTCTTTTGTAAAATTGGTGGTTAAAATGGATTTGAAGTTTGGGGCACCTCTAAAGACAACATTAGGCTTGTCAGGTATAATATTTTTAAGTATTTCGTCTTCTTTTAAGAGGTGCCAATGTTTTTTGATAATTTTTTTGACATGGCCACTTTTGTTATTAAAATTGAAAATAACAGGAAGGGGCATGGTGTTGGTGGTGGGTTGGGTATTGTAAGTTAGGAGGTCTGCTCTATCTTTTTTGGTGATGGTATTTATAGTGGTGTTGAGGCGGGTTGGTGAGTAATTTTTCTCAATAAATTTTTCTTTTAGATAATTTGATTGTTTGTTAAAATCTTCTATTTGGGAGCAATTCCTTCTGAGACGAAGGAATTGGCTTTGAGGGGCACTTTCCAACCAAGGTTTGTAATGGCAGCTAGATCTTTCGATAGCTGTGTTGACACAGACTTTTTAAAAAAATGTTTTGGTGTGGATGGTATTGTCTGTAATGAAGATGTTGAGGTCTAAAAAATTAATAGATTCCTTACTTGTTTTGTGGGTTAGGGTAATGCCTCTATTGTTGATGTTGAGGTGGTGGATAAAAGAGTTAAAAAGAGCTTCTGTGCCATCCCAGATAAAAAACAAATCATCTATATATCTAAAATATGTTACAAGGTTCGTACACCAAGCGTGCCTTCCCCATATGGCCGTGGATTCCCAGTCGGCCATAAAGAGGTTGGCATAGCTTGGCGCGAACCTTGTACCCATCGCAATGCCTTGTTTTTGTAGGTAAAAGGAGTCAAAAAACCAAAAATAGTTGTTGGTTAAAATGATATTAATACCTTCTAAAATAAAATCTATTTGGGCAGGGGGGATTCTGTTTTCTTTAGTTAAAATTTCTCTGATTGCCTGGCATCCTATATGGTGGGGTATAATCGTGTATAGGGATTGGACATCACAAGTAGCTAAAATGTAATTAATTTGCCATTTGCCTTTTCATGCATACTCCATTTACATATATCTCTGTATCTCTGTACCTTTAAACCATCTAATTTTTTATTTTTTATTTTTTTTGTTCTTTTAATGAACTTTAATCAAACCCTTTTTTTTTACTTTAATCTAACAACCCTTTTTTTTTTTAATGAACTTTAATCACACTTTTTTTTTTTAACTTTAATCAAACAACTTCTTTTTTTTTTTTCCTTTCTTTCTCTTTCAAAACAACTTTCTCACTCTCGTTTTCACATTTAAATAATTTAAATGGACTCATCACCTTTATAACATCACTCCCATACTCTTGAATCCTAATTTTGAAAAGTGATTTTAAAAATTGTCTCTGATTGTCCAATTACACTTTTGGCGCAATTTTCAAATTAACATAGCCCTATTTAAACAACCCCTGCCAGGTTACTACTTTTATCCCATTCTGAAGAAGCCACTTATGGTGAAACGCGTTTATGGTTATTAATTCTGTATTTTACTGTGTATTTTAGATCAATAAAAGTTTTTTGGCTACTTTATTGTACCAATCCTCTTTTTATTGCACTCTTTATGCACTTTAAACAACTTTTGTTTTTACCTATTCCTGGCATTTTAACCTTTCCTGGTTACTTTTACTTCCACTGGCAATTTTAAAGTTCCAGTACTCCAAGAAATCCTAGGTGGGGATCATACCACCAGCGCCTATCCATAGAGCAGTACCTCTGCTCTATCTTTGTGAGTATTATTTTATTTTCTCTACTACTCTCTTAACCTATCACAATTGAGAGCACTATTGCTGCTTTTTATTCTTCTATATTGGAGCCTTGGATCACCAGACGGTGCTGACGGACGTATCGCCGCTACATATCCTATAAGCGGGGATTATACCGCTGTACGCTATCCACACCAGAGCTGGCCATAGCTCCCTCAAATGTGAGTTTTTTACCTCTTCTTATCTGCACATTGAACCACATCAAAATTGAGAGCACTATTGTTGCTTTCTGTCTTTCTTTTTCGAGCTCTGGACTACCAGACGGTGTTGACGGAGACCCCTCCCTACATATCCCATAAGCGGGGATTATACCGCTGTACGCAATCCACACCAGAGCTGGCCATAGCTCTCTTGAATGTGAGTTCTTTACTTTTTGTTACCTATCACACCCTGAACTTTCATACTATACCATTAGTCGCCTCTACCTCTCTTGTATTTACATATACGGAACGGTCTACACCAGACGCATCCACAGAGGAACTCTATCAAGTATCCTAGACCATCTGTTGGCACCCTAGCAATACTTTACTGGACTATCTACCCTTATTTGGCGCAGCCCTTCCATATCTTTTTGTATCTATCCACCGAAGGACCCGAGGGGTTATCCTTCATTTGGGTTGCTGCCTACCTTGACTAATTTTGTGATTACTAGCGCTGAATTCTTTTTGTGTTTACTAATATAGATCTGTCTTATTCAAAAACATACATTACATACAATACAAGCCTGGTTGCTCGCCTGCTGCCTCAGGACTCTGGCCCCTATGTTAAAACTTTTATTCTCCCCTGTAGAAATGCTTGTTTGTGCCTTTCTGCTATGGTGTTCGGTAAATTCAATTTACCTAACAAACGTACGAATGACCAGACCACCTGGGTATGGAGTGTGCAGGCAATTAACCTCCCAGAAGCTGCGGTTAACCGCAGCTTAATTGACGAACGCTGGGTGGCCGTCGTTCGTAAAGCCGAACACGTGGCAGCAGCCATCTTAAACCGTCGAACGGCCAGCGGTGTTCAGCTACAAAATTCTGGAACTTAACACCGCTGAAGCCGCCGACCTCCCTTCTCCTGTATCCATTCGTTTATACGAACTCTGGGCCGTTAGGGTCTTTGGCTGGGTAAACAGTGTTACCCCAGATAGCTATGCCATGGAGCCTATTCGTATAACGAAAGACTATGTGAAAGACTTTGGCTGCATGGCGATTGAACTGTATGTATGTGATCTGAGCGCCATTCGGTAATAATGTGCACTCAGATCTAAGCTATCTGGGGATATGTTGAACATGCATATTTTATTCGGTAGTTTTAGTATTATGTATTTTTTTGTCTTTTTAGTAACGTGTAAAATGGAGGTTGTGCTCTTTCCTCTGAGATAATTGAGTTACTTCCCAATTATCTCCAGGATAGAGAGGAGGGATTACAATGTGTATGTGGGAATGTTTACTGCTAAACTGTCCTGATTGGTTAATGTCCAATATGTGTCCCAGGTTTCCATCAGGTCCCCTAGGGGAGTGTCCACCTGGTGGAAGACCTGCATAAATACCGGGCAGGTAGCCCACATTAAACAGATCAACTGCTGACTCTCAATACGGAGCCTCGTCTCGTACTTGGGGGGGGTTATTCGTATGGTTTTACTATTTGGCTGTCTGGAGTGTAAACCTATTCGTATGGTTTTTCCTGTTCAGCTGTTTGGAGTATTCGTATGGTTTGGAGCATTCGTATGGTTCTTCCTATTCGGCGGATTGGTGTCTTTGGTACCTGACTTTGTATCTGAAAGGGTAATATCTACTAAACGGCTTTTAACCCCTTTTATGCCCGGGGTGCTGTTACAGGCATTATCTGCCGGTACTTTTAGAAAGGTTGGATTAGATATTGGGCATGTATGTGCTGAGGAATATTGCCAAAAAAATATTAGCTGTGAATAGGAAAACTATTTTATAAATATAAATGACAATAATAATAATCAATTAAATGCCAAAATATGTTGGCTCTGTGTTTGGGGTTTGTTTGTATGTATGGGACACACACTTTTTTTCCATTTTTTTTTCAATTGTCCTTTTTTTACCTGGTTTCATATTTTAAGTTTCTGCAATTTGAAGGAAGTCTTGGTATTATTTCACATTGAAACTACAATTGTTGGTAGATACTGTATTTTCACTGATGTTTTTTCTCTTCACAGAAAACATTCTGGGGATTGGTGACTCCTCGTTCTTGGTCATGTCAGATATAGTTAATGAAGATTGTACTGTTTAGCGTTCTGTGAAACGTTGAACACATATGTGTTGCATTGGAAATTCCGTAATACTACATGGCTAAATATGGATGTACGTGGCTACAGCATCCTTATCCTCTAGATGTAATCTGTACTGTTGTAGAAACCAAGCAAGCAACATTGTCCAGAATTCTATGTCACTATTTCTATGGACTTTGAAGAGACTTTGAGTTTGTCTGACACCAGAGTGCTGCCATTTACACAGAATGCAGAGTTACAGAGTTGTTCTGCTTCATGGCCCCATACCTCATGGAACCTGAGACGTTTCTTACTTGGTACTAGCAGGAATTATATGAAATAACAATGTACCATATTACAATGTATCTGAAACAAATGTCTTGATAGAATAACTCAAACAACAAAATATGTGAACACAACCCCAGTGAGAAATATATAGAATTTAAAGCAAACCAGGACTTCCCTGTATGTAGGTGAAATATCCAGGTAAATCTCCAAATACTTCCTCCTGTCTTCAGCAAATGTATACAAATAGAATAGGGGATAACCACGATATAAAAAAGACTTCAGGCTTAATGGATGTTTCCACCCCTTAGGTCTTCTGTCTTTTAAAGTGCAGCGCTAAGTGTTGTGTGAAAGCACAGTGAATTACCTGTGATTCAAAGACAATTATCCTTTATATTCTCCAATGTAATGTACATACAAAGGAAAACAGAAATATATACAGATAATTGTGCAGTACGTTAAGTGCTATAAAGATTTAAGTGAGTAACATATATATCTACACTCACATTTTTAAGAGCCTTTTCAAGTAGATTAGGCTCTAAACTTCCGTGTATCTGTGTCTTTAAAGGTAGATCACATGACCCCTCTCTCCACGGTAGAGTATGTATTTTCCTCTCCACAGCGTATATAAAAGACACAGAATTATCGAGCTAAGTGTAGCATCCTTTTATAAAATTTCTTATATATTAAATAATGAAAGTGCTCACCTTGTTTAGAGCCTTTGATAACTGGCTCTAAGTGTATAAGCCTAGTGTCAATTTGTGGGGTGACACTGCCCCTTCCCTGGAATCACTGGTGCTGGATACAGTGGATTATATAAAATAAGGGAATTTATTGCAGAATGTATAAAAACAATTAAAAGAAGTATTTCTAGAAAATAAAAAATGAATAAGAACAAGATATTATGAGTATTGGTGGTCTTAAGAGAAAATAGCGAGTCCACTTTAAAAGCCAAAACGCGTTTCGCCGGTAAAAACGGCTTCCTCAGTCAGCTTGTAAATTTCCTCTGGATGTCCTCTGTTTTAAGCGTTCAAAGTCCCGCCGAAATTGTCATCCTCCAATCGTGCGAATCCTTGTATCACGTGACGCGGCTGAAAAGCCGTTGCGTCACTTCCGGGTTTGCGGTACTACGGAGTCCATAGTGCTTTGCGCTCAGCGCGGCACTTCTGGTTTTCGTCCGGTCTTTCACAGGGAATTTGGTCCGCAATGGAAACTTTAATCAGTCTATATTAGAGCCTCCTTAGGCTCATGCACAGTTTAAAATAAAATAAAAAGACATGTATAATTAACAATTGTGGTATATTATTCTATTTACACATCATATGTAAAAAAGGAAATATATTTAAGCTTATTATTTCCTTTTTATACAGTTATGTGCAAAGCATGCAAATCTTAAATAAAAAATAAAAAATAAAAAATAAAGTGGAAAGTGACTTGTGTTTAGGAAGTGCATTGTGATGACACTATTTAAATAAACATATGATTTCAACTGCTAATTCTCTCTCTTTTTTCTCTTTACCAAAAAATATACAGAATTGTGTAAAATGGGTACACTTGCTTTTGTATTATTTAAAGCAGAAGTAACTCATATATAAAAACATGCAGTATAGCAGACCCAGTGAGAGGCAATGTATTTTATAAAAATGTATTTTATAAAAAGTGACATAACTCAAAATCAGCATTTAACCCCATAGGTGCTAGAGTGTTGAGATTGAAAATCCATTTCATTTCGATTTTTCCCAATTTTTTAATTTCGTCTTCCCCTCTCCAGTTAAGTGTAATTTTCTGGATGGCCATAAATTCTAAAAATTGTGGGTCTTTATTATGCATTAAACTAAAATGTTCTGAAACACTGTGTTTGTCGTATCCTTTTCTGATGTTTCTAATATGTTCATTTATTCGTGTTTGTAAAGGACGTTTTGTTCTACCTACATAAAATAAGTTACAGGGACACTTTAAAATATATATGACCCTCTTAGAAAAACATGTAATCATTTGACGTATCTTATAGTTTTTTCCCCTTTTGGGTCATAAAATTCTGTAATGTGTCTTTTTGTACTTTTTGTGTTTCTGCAAGCTAGACACTGTCCGCAGCCAAAAAAACCTTCTTTCTGGAAGAAGGGGGTAGATGCATTTTCTTTTATATGGTTGTGTATTAGTTTTTGTTTTAGATTGGGAGCTCCTCTGTATATTAATTTTGGTCTCTCTGGTATTATGGAATGTAGCATAGGATCATTCCTTAACATGGGCCAGTGTTTATTTATTATTCGTTTAATTTTATGGCTTTCTTGGTTGAAATTGCTGATAAATGGTAAGTTTATGTTTTCATTTTGATTTTTAGGTTTGTATTTTAATAATGAGGATCTTTCCATGATCTTAACTTCCTCAATGGTATTATTAAGAGAGGTTTCCTCGTATCCTTTTTCCAAGAAATCTTGTTTGATTTTAATGGCCTGGACCTCGAAAGTACTTTGGTCAGTACAATTTCTACGGACCCTCATAAGCTGTGCTTTAGGTATATTTTTTAGCCAAGGGGAAAAATGGCAACTATTCAAGTATATATAATTATTTACATCTACTGGTTTAAAAAAGGTTTTGGTTTTAATACTATTGTCTTCTATAAAAATAGTTAAATCTAAAAAATTGACACTGTCTTGGCTGTATTCTGTAGTTAATGTCACTCCCCAATTGTTAGTATTTAAAAAGTTTAAAAATGATTTTAAAAGATCCACTGAACCATTTCAAATTAAGAAAATATCATCTATGTATCGCTTATAGGAAACAAGGTTCGCTCTCTATTCTAAATTGTTGTCTATAAATTGAGTTTCCCAGTAGGCCATGAATAAATTAGCCTAGCTTGGAGCGAACCTTGTCCCCATAGCGGTACTGACTTTTTGTAAGAAAAATTCGTTATTAAACCAGAAATAATTATTATGAAGGATAAGATTTATTCGTTCCATAATAAAACTTATTTGTTCCTCAGGGTAAGTATTATCCTTTTTTAGAAAGAACGCTACGGCTTCTAATTCAATTACCCAGACAAAATCTATTATTTTCAATTTAACGGGCGACCCTATACCTAAGGCACAACAAAATATCCTTAATAAAGGATTAAAATTTGTACCCACACAACCATTAAACAAGTTTGACATATTTATAGATCTCAACAGATACAAAAGACAATTATGTCTCAAAAAATGTTTCATGAGAGTAGATAAACCAATTGATCCAATTAGCAATTCCAAATATATACACACGGACCTCAAAGCGAAATCCACTTTTTTTCCGAACAACTTTATATCCAAAGAGATGATCACTTTCGAAAAATCAGTAATGCAGGATATAAATAAAATAAAACCTCAGAATAAAAAACATATGAATTTAAGCAAAGAAGAATGGATAGCTTTAAAAACATTACAGAAAGACAAAAATAAGGTCATAAAACCAGCACACAAGGGCGGAGGGATTGTTATTATGAAAACAGAAGATTATATTAAAGAGGGACTCAGATTAGTGGAAGACACAATAACATATCAAAAGCTGAATGGAGATCCAACAACCAGTATTAAAAATAAATTTGATAACTTACTAAACAAAGGAAAAGAAACAGAAATACTCAATGAAAAGGAGTATAGGTATATAAATATTAATAAACCAAAAATCCCTGTTTTTTATCACCTCCCTAAAATTCATAAACATTTAACCAACCCTCCAGGTAGACCGATAGTCTCAGGGATAGACTCTGTATCCAGTAGACTATCGGAATACCTAGATAAATGTCTACAACCTTTGGTCCAAAAAACTCCAAATTATCTTAAAGATACACTAAATATCATACAAACACTACAACATATTCAATGGGAACCCAACTATATCTTAGTAACAGCTGATGTAAGTTCACTGTATACGATTATCTCACACATGAAAGGATTAGAAGCCGTAGAGTTCTTTCTAAAAAAGGATAATACTTACCCTGAGGAACAAATAAGTTTTATTATGGAAGGAATAAATCTTATCCTTCATAATAATTATTTCTGGTTTAATAACTAATTTTTCTTACAAAAAGTCGGTACTGCTATGGGGACAAGGTTCGCTCCAAGCTACGCTAATTTATTCATGGCCTACTGGGAAACTCAATTTATAGACAACAATTTAGAATGGAGAGCGAACCTTGTCTCCTATAAGCGATACATAGATGATATTTTCTTAATTTGGAATGGTTCAGTGGATCTTTTAAAATCATTTTTAAACTTTTTAAATACTAACAATTGGGGAGTGACATTAACTACAGAATACAGCCAAGACAGTGTCAATTTTTTAGATTTAACTATTTTTATAGAAGACAATAGTATTAAAACCAAAACCTTTTTTAAACCAGTAGATGTAAATAATTATATATACTTGAATAGTTGCCATTTTTCCCCTTGGCTAAAAAATATACCTAAAGCACAGCTTATGAGGGTCCGTAGAAATTGTACTGACCAAAGTACTTTCGAGGTCCAGGCCATTAAAATCAAACAAGATTTCTTGGAAAAAGGATACGAGGTAACCTCTCTTAATAATACCATTGAGGAAGTTAAGATCATGGAAAGATCCTCATTATTAAAATACAAACCTAAAAATCAAAATGAAAACATAAACTTACCATTTATCAGCAATTTCAACCAAGAAAGCCATAAAATTAAACGAATAATAAATAAACACTGGCCCATGTTAAGGAATGATCCTATGCTACATTCCATATTACCAGAGAGACCGAAATTAATATACAGAGGAGCTACCAATCTAAAACAAAAACTAATACACAACCATATAAAAGAAAATGCATCTACCCCCTTCTTCCAGAAAGAAGGTTTTTTTGGCTGCGGACAGTGTCTAGCTTGCAGAAACACAAAAAGTACAAAAAGACACATTACAGAATTTTATGACCCAAAAGGGGAAAAAAACTATAAGATACGTCAAATGATTACATGTTTTTCTAAGAGGGTCATATATATTTTAAAGTGTCCCTGTAACTTATTTTATGTAGGTAGAACAAAACGTCCTTTACAAACACGAATAAATGAACATATTAGAAACATCAGAAAAGGATACGACAAACACAGTGTTTCAGAACATATTAGTTTAATGCATAATAAAGACCCACAATTTTTAGAATTATGGCCATCCAGAAAATTACACTTAACTGGAGAGGGGAAGACGAAATTAAAAAATTGGGAAAAATCGAAATGAAATGGATTTTCAATCTCAACACTCTAGCACCTATGGGGTTAAATGCTGATTTTGAGTTATGTCACTTTTTATAAAATACATTTTTATAAAATACATTGCCTCTCACTGGGTCTGCTATACTGCATGTTTTTATATATGAGTTACTTCTGCTTTAAATAATACAAAAGCAAGTGTACCCATTTTACACAATTCTGTATATTTTTTGGTAAAGAGAAAAAAGAGAGAGAATTAGCAGTTGAAATCATATGTTTATTTAAATAGTGTCATCACAATGCACTTCCTAAACACAAGTCACTTTCCCCTTTATTTTTTATTTTTTATTTTTTATTTAAGATTTGCATGCTTTGCACATAACTGTATAAAAAGGAAATAATAAGCTTAAATATATTTCCTTTTTTACATATGATGTGTAAATAGAATAATATACCACAATTGTTAATTATACATGTCTTTTTATTTTATTTTAAACTGTGCATGAGCCTAAGGAGGCTCTAATATAGACTGATTAAAGTTTCCATTGCGGACCAAATTCCCTGTGAAAGACCGGACGAAAACCGGAAGTGCCGCGCTGAGCGCAATGCACTATGGACTCCGTAGTACCGCAAACCCGGAGGTGACGCGACGGCTTTTCAGCCGCGTCACGTGATACAAGGATTCTCACGATTGGAGGATGACAATTTCGGCGGGACTTTGAACGCTTAAAACAGAGGACATCCAGAGGAAATTTACAAGCTGACTGAGGAAGCCGTTTTTACCGGCGAAACGCGTTTTGGCTTTTAAAGTGGACTCGCTATTTTCTCTTAAGACCACCAATACTCATAATATCTTGTTCTTATTCATTTTTTATTTTCTAGAAATACTTCTTTTAATTGTTTTTATACATTCTGCAATAAATTCCCTTATTTTATATAATCCACTGTATCCAGCACCAGTGATTCCAGGGAAGGGGCAGTGTCACCCCACAAATTGACACTAGGCTTATACACTTAGAGCCAGTTATCAAAGGCTCTAAACAAGGTGAGCACTTTCATTATTTAATATATAAGAAATTTTATAAAAGGATGCTACACTTAGTTCGATAATTCTGTGTCTTTTATATACGCTGTGGAGAGGAAAATACATACTCTACCGTGGAGAGAGGGGTCATGTGATCTACCCTTAAAGACACAGATACACGGAGGTTTAGAGCCTAATCTACTTGAAAAGGCTCTAAAAAATGTGAGTGTAGATCAGGGCCAGATTAAGAGCCCAGTGGGCCTGGTGCTGACAATTATGATGGGCCTAATTACAGAATCATATCGACCAAAAACAGTAAAACACTCCCAAGCATCATGTATCTGATGGAGATAGTGCTGGAGAGAAAGAAAACAGCAGCTCTAAGAAAACACATACCCTAGGCTAATCTCTCACTAATTTATGTTTTCATCTTTCAAGTAAACCCATAACCCCTAACAGCAGTGTCCAGTCAAGCAGGAAGTCAATGGGCACGGTAAAAGGGTGTGCCACTGACACAAATCATGTAACCTGCCAAAAGGGGCAAACATGCCCAAAAAGAGGATATGTCTGCCCAAAGAATTAGAAGGCCATCCTGGTATGAATGCATGTCAGGCTGCCTGCCAATCATGCAGCTGGCCAACTAAGGGCATACTATGCAGACAGCACCCTGAGCTTGGCATAAATGCATCTAATGATGTGCTCGCTCAATGCTTTCTAAGGACTGTCCCCTAGCACTCGCTGGTCCACTTGTCTCCTTACCTTCTTACTAGCAGGCAGTATATAGTATATAGTTTGGGACAGAGAAAAGCTGTATGTAGTGAGTGTAGAAGAAAGGGAACATGCCACAGTGTTAGAAAGACCAAAGTCAGCATTACCTTAAAGGACTACTCTAGGCACCCAGACCACTTCAGCTTAATGAAGTGGTCTGGGTGCCAGGTCCCTCTAGGATTAACCCTTTTTTTTTTTTTTTATAAACATAGTAGTTTCAGAGAAACTGATATGTTTATAAATGGTTTAATCCAGCCTCTAAAGCCTCTAGTGGCTGTCTCATTGACAGCCGCTAGAGGCGTTTGCGTGCTTCTCACTGAATAGGACATAGGGCATCAAAAAAAAGCTTTCCTATGAGACAGGCTGAATGCGCGTGCAGCTCCTGCCGCGCATGCGCATTCAGCCGAAGAGGAGGATTGGAGGCGGAAAGGAGGAGGAGAGCTCCCCACCCGGCGCTGGAAAAAAGGTAAGTTTAACCCCTTTCCTCTCCCCAGAGCCTGGCGGGAGGGGGTCTCTGAGGGTGGGGGCACCCTCAGGGCACTCTAGTGCCAGGAAAGCAAGTATGTTTTCCTGGCACTATAGTGGTCTTTTAAAGGATCACTATAGGGTCAGGAACACAAACATGAATTCATGACCCTACAGTGTTAACACCACCATCTAGCCCCCCCTGGGCCCCTCATGCCTCCATAAATATAGCAAAATCTTACTGTATTTAAGCTGTAACTCTGCATGCTGTTAGACTCAGAAAAACAAGCAGTCTGCTGACATCATTAGAAGTGGTGGCCTAATCCAATCACAGTGCTTCCCCATAGGATTGGCTGAGACTGACAAGGAGGTAGATCGGGGCAGAGCCAGCATGATTCAAACACAGCCCTGGCCAATCAGCATCTCCTCATAGAGATGAATTGAATCAATGAATCTCTATGAGGAAAGTTCAGTGTCTGCATGCAGAGGGAGGAGACACTGAATGTTTGGATGCATTTTAGGCAGCCATGACCCAGGAAGGATCTCTAACAGCCATCTAAGGAGTGGCCAGTGAAGTTATCACTAGGCTGTAATGTAAAGACTGCATTTTCTCTGAAAAGACAGTGTTTACAGCAAAAAGCCTGACGGTAATGATTCTACTCACCAGAACAAATTCAATAAGCTGTAGTTGTTCTGGTGACTCTAGTGTCCCTTTAACTATATTCATTGTCAGCCAGTCCACACAAGTTTTGTTCCCATACATCCCTCTTAAGTTTCCATACTTAAGTAAGAGTATGTGAAAAGTAGTTAGGGTTGCCACCTTTCTTGGAAAAAACATACCGGCCTTGCTAATATGCATAATTAAATATGTATGGGTGACATCACATGATGTAAATCACAAGGAGTGGCATAAGAGAAAATGCTGTAAAATCACCAAAAAAACTACTTAGTTTGATTCTGCTGTATAGATGTGTTGATTACTCCAGGTCTCAGTGTTCCTATATATCAGTGTCTCAGTGCCCCATGTCTCCCAGTGTCCCCTAGTGTCGTGTCCCCAGGTCTCCCAGTGATCCTATGTATCACAGTGTCTCAATGCCCCATGTCTCCCTGTGTCCCCATGTATCCCAGGGTCCCCATGTCACTAGGAAGACAGGAAGACCTGGGGACACGGAGACACCAGTGACACTGGGTGACTAGGGGACTCTGGCTGGGACGCATGGGGACACTGGCAAAATAGGGGATACTTGAAGACATGGGGACACAGACACCAGGGACACAGACACTAGAGACAATGGCTGGGGGACATGGGGACATTGAGACATGGGGGCACTGGGAGACATGGGGACAAGGAGACACCAGGGCCACAGACACTAGGGACACTAGCTTGGAGACATGGGGACATTGAGACACTTGAGGCACTGGGAGACATGGAGGCACTAGGAGACATGTGGACAGTGAGACACTTGCAGACTAGGGGCACTGGGAGACATGTTGACACTGTGTCCCCATGTGTCTGTGTCATAATGTCTCCCAATATCCCTTAGTGTCTCAGTGTCTGCCATAATGTCTCCCAGTGTCCCTTAGTGTCTCAGTGTATGTCTCCTTGCAGCCTTTCCCCCATCCCTTACTTCCCTGAGCTGTAGGCTGTCTCTGCAGGGTAGGAGTTGCTGTCTGGACTCTCTGTAGTTGCACCCCTGCAGATCAGTGAGTATAGATAGGCAGGGAGGGATATGCTGGAACTTCCTATCCCTGCCTCTCTCCACATACACAGCGACCCCTACTGGCCAGTGCTGGTATTGCAGAGTAATCTCTTGTTTATACTGAGTATCACTGTAATATTGGCACCAGCCAGGAAGCCTCAAATACTGGCTGTGCCAATAAAATAAAAGCCAGGTGGACTCCCTAAGAGTAGTGTGTGGGGGAAAAAAAATGTAAAAAAAAAATAAAAATAAAAAATAAAAAAATTATTTTTTTTATTTTTTAAATCAATGGGCCTATTCCATGGGCCTGGGCCTGGGCCTGGGCCTGGAGCTGCAGCTCCATCAGCCCCTATGTTAATCCGGCCGTGGTGTAGATATATATGTTACTCACTTAAATCTTTATAGCACTTAACGTACTGCACAATTATCTGTATATATTTCTGTTTTCTTTTGTATGTACATTACATTGGAGAATATAAAGGATAATTGTCTTTGAATCACAGGTAATTCACTGTGCTTTCACACAACACTTAGCGCTGCACTTTAAAAGACAGAAGACTTAAGGGGTGGAAACACCCATTAAGCCTGAAGTCTTTTTTATATCGTGGTGATTTTTTGTATAGTGGGTTTTGAGGAGTACCCATAGAGTGTATACAGCAGCTAAAATTTATTATTTATATTCATTATTTAGCGCCATATATTCCACACCTATTGTAAATATAGAATAGGGGATAGTCTGCTAAATACAAATAAAATAAAAGAACAGCGTTTATCTGTGTAGGGACTAATAATAGTGTGCAATCACAATTGGTCACTCACAAATTATCTGATGTAAAAGCAGCCTTGAATAATATCTTTTTCTTCAGTATCCACTGTGTTGTCCCTCCTCACACTTCCATCAGCGAATTAGTATATATGGCTCAAAAGAGAAAAATATATACAAAAATGTAGTGCACTTCCAGAGTATAATAAAAAAATATTTTAATAACTCACATTTAGGTATAAAACAAATAGCATGTCACCATAAGAACGTCCTACGCGTTTCGTCCTACAATTGGACTTCCTCAGGGACTTGGTGAAAACAAATATAATAATAGCAGCAGCAATAAAAACTATCCCTCCCACAGTTCTATTATACATCCCTCAACAATTATTTAATGATTTCCAGCCGGTGTTCAACTTCCATTTTGGCGGTATTTTCTGTGTGTTTAAAACCGGATGACGTCATCACGTGCGCCGTTTGCGTCCCATCTTGCGTTCCATGAACCCGGAAGTGGATCGCGGTCGTTTATTTTCATTTCCTTCATTATTATAGTTACTCCGAACGTGTGTGGGTAGATGAATAAACAGAGGGGGGGAGGAAATACTGTTAAAAAAAACTGTTGAAAAAAAAAACTGTTAAAAAAAAAACTCTGGATTTCACCACATTAATAAGATTATTACAATAATTTAGATCATTTTACAATAGAATCTACGGGTGCAGAAACACGCACATATATCCACTAATTACTTATTTTATGTGAATAAAAAATTATTTACACTTATGAGAAATCTTAAATTACACATAAAGTGCATCTTTACATAATGGGCACATGTACAAATGTCTACACCCTCACAATTCATAGGAAATGTATATAAAAAAAGATACATAAAATACATAAATAGCAACATAGCTTAACATCATATCTAATCACAATACATTAGTCACTCTGTGATCACAAAAGGTGAAACCCATTTTGTTGCACTTTTGCTTCTATCTCTTTTTAAAAATATATATAAAAAGTTTTTTTTCTTTCTTTTTTTTCTCTTTTTAATACTCAACATATATTAATATATATGAAAATTAGAATTAAAATTAGAAATTAATAAATGCAAAAATATATATTTAAAAAAATAAATAATAAAATAAAAAAATAAAAATGAAAAATAGAATAAAATAAAAATAAAGATAACATTAAATAAAATAAAAAATATAAAAAAAATAAAAATATGATAAAAAATAAAACTTATTATAAAAAATGAAAAAATAAATATAAAAAATAATAAGTAAATAAAAAAATGAAAAATAAAAAATCCTTAGTTTGAGAATGAAGAAAGAGTGCAATATTCTCCCAAACACTCCAAAAAAGAGAAAAAATTATTTATTTAATCTTCAAAAAAGCTCCACAAATCAATATCCAAATTTAAACCGAAGGGTTGAAGTGTCTTTAACTTATTTATCCAAAAGGTTTCTCTCTGTGAGAGCCTTTTGGTTAAATCCCCTCCTCTCCAGTAGGGGTCCACACCCTCAATGCCCACGAAGGTGAAACTCCGCCAATCAAATTTATTGCAAGTATTGCAATGTAAAGGTACTATATGTTTGGTTGAATTTTTTCTAATATTATTCTGATGTTCTAATATTCTTTCTTTTAACTTTCTACACATTCTTCCCACATATTGTTTCCCACATGGGCATTGTAGCATGTACACCACATTTCTTGTATTGCAATTTATGTTGGATTTTATTTTAAATCTTTCTTTTGCGGTGAAACTCATAAATTCTCTCTTTTGTATGAATTTTTGATTTTTACATGCTTTATAAGAGTTACAAGGATTGAAACCACTGATATTAGAGGTCATACCTTTACGTGGGATTTTTAATGCATAACTGGGTGCTAATAAGTTTTTCAAATTTTTTGTTCTCCTAAAAATAACTGGTGTTTTTTTCGGTAACACTTTGCCCAAAATGGGATCTTTGTGCAAAATGTTCCAATGTTTATTGAGAATCTTTTTTATTTTCCTATTTTGTGTATTGTATTGTGTGGTGAAAGAAAAATTTTAATTATTTTTGGAAGGTCTTTTAGGGTTAGATACTATCAAATCTCTCCTGTTCTTTTTTCTATTTCTTTTATTTCTTTATCTAACAATGTTGATTCATATTTCTTTGCCACAAATTTATTTTTCAAATGCTTAGCTTGCTCTCTATAGTCTGAATTTTTTGTACAGTTTCTTCTGACCCGTATTAACTGACTTTTTGGAATTGTTTCCAACCATTTATCTTTATGGCAGCTTTTTCTATGTATATAGCTGTTACCCTCCGTTTTTTTAAAATAACATTTTTTTTTTATTAATTGAGTTTATTATTTTTCAATCACAAAGGAGAAAAGGGTGAGGGTACAGAAGAAAAAAAAAGGGTAGGGTAAGGAGTTCAGGGTTACAATACAGAGGATCTGATACATCACAATGACATTCACATTTCATGTTAATCACCACCTATCTATGTGCGCAGTTGTTTGGGTGTAAAGTAGTCGCTGCTCATCCCAAGTCAGAACGGGCACTACCTATACCCCGTTTTACAACCTCCAAGTGTATCTCGTCGATGAGGCCGTGTAGCTATCAGCCTCTTACGTGCATGCAGGGCGGTGCTCTGGTTATCTCGCGTCTATTTGTTATGCGATTTGCTTATATGTTGCATACCCTAACCTTGTTGGGTGTTCAGGGGGGTTCAGGGAGGCTCAAGTTTTGGCCATCTTGTGTTTAGAATCTTACGGTCTATCTACTGGACGAGGCTCCTTGCATACACTGTTAATGCCTCCTATGTATCCCCAGAAGTGTGGTACCCTGTGAGGTATTGCGCAAGTGTCAAGGCGTTGCTCAGCCTGAACCTCCCTGAACAAAAAGTGAAAACGGAAAAAGAAAAGAGAATATATTTAAAAAACAGTCTAACATGAGGGAAAACGAAATCTGTTTGCTATCCAGCATCTATCTGGGCTCTTATGGCTGTTGTCTTAGGCGGTGATAGAGGTGATTAAGTTTATAAAGTTTTTGGCTGTGGGAGATGTGTGGCTTGTAAATTTATCCTTAGAGATTCAAAGGAGGTGATGGATAGTGAAGGTAAACAATCCTTCCAGATTACCCCCTTCTTTAATTGCAACTCAGTAGGGGTTATATACCTGCTTACCTGTAGTTGCAAGTTGATGTATGTGGGTTAAACCTTTCGTCCATTTTAAGAACGCATTAAAGAACACGTTAGATCACCTTAAAAAAGCGACTTGATACCCCCATTTCAAGACATCTAAAGGAACAACATGGTGGGTTATCAAAAGATATACGTTTCTGTGGCTTAGAACTTGTGAAACGTGATCAGAGACGGGGTGATTTTGACAAAATTCTGCACCAGAAAGAATGCAGGTGGATTTATGAACTTAATACCCTCAATCCAAGAGGACTCAATGAGGGGTTTTCTTTTTCTCCATTTATTTGAATTATTTAGTGCTCTTTGCCTTTAATAAATTTCATCTAATTTTAACTAAATAAAATTTTATCTCTTATAATCAGTTTTTTCCTATATTGCATAATACATATAATATAATCGGTCTTCCTATTGGCACACTCGTCTTTCCCTGTGATCATTTTTAGTATACAGTGTATGGTTACAACCTTTAATACTGGCAAGTGGATCATGGGACATCCATGTTAACATGTGTCCTATAAAGGATATTCTGTCACCCTTCCTTTTGAGTTACTTTACTCTTTAGCAAGCCCTGTCTATATACAATATAACATATTTATATATATATACCAGTCAATCGTTTATATACACAGGTATTAAACTCAACCTTTTTATGGTGTGAGTCTCCTTTAAACAGCTTATTTTCAATACACACTTGGCGTCTAGCAAGGTCTATATGGTTTTTATTCTCTAAAGTCTCGTTTGATATAGCACCTAGAGTTTAGTAAGGCTTATACGGCTTTTATTATTTCTCAATATACCCTTAAAGCGATTATTTGCCGTTCTTTCTAGCCTTTGAACTGAATATTTATTATTTTTATTATCATTTAACCTTGCATCCTTATACTCCTTTCTGGATGAATGTTGTTACTGTGCTAATCTGCTTTAAAGTTTTGTTACCTTTTTGTTAAAAACATACTTACTTTAGCTTTGAGCCTTAATTGCAACATGTATCTACTCTTTATTTAGAGTTTTTTTTTTTTTTTTGCCATTAGTGTATACTGAGTGAATAGGGTGACCACTCCGACCTCCTCCGATTGGTTCAATATGCAGGGGAGGTCACCTGTCACTCTTTCACAACCTGTGGTCTTTTGATTGGAGGGCTTTAATTGAAGGGTGTGTCTATATCCCCTTTATAACTGCTTCCCGTGTCACTTACCAGATAGCTCTTGACAAAGGCGTATCTAAAACGCTGAAACGCGCGTTGAGATATTTTCTAGCCGATGCTATTATACTCAATTGATTTTCTTTACTCTCATCTTTCATTTACCTGGGTTTCCACGACTACCTACGACTCACCATAGCCTGCAGAGACCTCAGGAATTTCCTATCCCAGGGGCACCTACTCGCGATCAGGAAATCAGCTAGGTACTTTTACGAACACTCCAACAAAAACAGGAAACTACTAGCGAAGATGCTTAAGGAGAAAAGGAGATGACAGCATGTCCACAAAGTCCAAACTAAAGGCAGAGGCATCACCAGGGCCCCGGTACGTGTACTGGAGGTATTCTAGGAATACTACTCAGACTTATATAACCAAACGCAATCCACACGAACCACGACCGCACAACACCACGCATGCCGAATTGCGGAATATCTCGAGCGACACATCACCTGAAAACTGTCCCCTGAGACCGCTGAGGAGCTTGAGCATCCCTTGACGATCGAAGAGCTTGCCAATGCAATGAAGCTTATCAAACACCACCGTGCCCCATGACCGGATGGACTGCCGATTTCATACATACACGCTTTTCAGGATCTCTTACTGCCGAAACTCCTGGCCGGCCTGAACTCACTCCGTGAGGGCGGACGATTCCCAACAGATATGCTCAGCGTGGTCGTCTCGATCCTACCCAAGGAGGGCAAGGACCTCACTAACTGCTCCAGTTATCGCCCAATATCACTACTCAACGCCGACCTGAAACTCTTCGCCAAAGACATGGCAATTAGAGTTTCCCAAGTCTTGCCGGACTTAATACACCTGGCTTTGTTCCGGGGCGGGAGGCTAGGGACAACACTATCCGGGCCCTCAATGTCATCCATGCGGCCAACACGGTGCGTGAAATTGTTCTTCTCTCTACTGATGCCGAAAAAGCCTTCGACCGGGTGGACTGGACATTCCTGGTGGAGACGCTACGACACATGGGATTCGGCCGGAACACCCACGCGTGGGTGGCAGTACTCTACACAACTCCGACTGCCCATATCCGCATTAATGCTGCCTTGACGAAGCCATTCTCCAATCATAACGGCACCTACCATGGCTGTCCCCTGTCCCCCCGTCCTGTTTGCCCTCTCTCTCAAACCCTTTCTGGAGTCGGTCAGATGGGATGGGGGTATTACGGGGTTCCGCATGGGCGGCTGTGAACACCGGGTGGCAGCCTATGCGGATGACATGTTGTTCTTCCTGGAGCAGCCAAGGATCTCGCTCCCCAATCTGCTGGAGTCGTTCAGGAACTACAGTGCGGTTTCTAATCTGAAACTGAACTTGGACAAGTCTGAGGCCATGCCGCTCTCCTGGAGCGAAGACTTGAGCTCACACCTCGGCACACATTTCCTGTTCAAGTTGTGCGCAACCAAACTCTGTGTGGCTACCGGAGAACCTTGCACATTTGTACCAACAGAATTCTGTACCCCTCCTACAAGATGACATGCGATGGTGGACACCACAATACATCACCTGGTTCGGCCGCATCAGCGCAGTCAAGATGAACCTGCTCCCCTGCCTGCTATATCTTTTCCAGACGGTCCCCACTGTCATCCCGCAATCCTTTTTCCGCACCCTGTTGACAGCGATCCGCCACTTTGTCTGGAACCAACGGCGCTCAAGAGTCCGCAGGTCAACGCTTGAGAGGCCAAAGAGTGAAGGAGAGCAGGTTTGCCATTGTTAAGACTTGCAGTGCTTATGGTACTGCAGTCTTCTATTTCTTTCCCAATAGCTGAGCATAAGTGATTATAACTGCAGTTAGGAAGTAGAGGAATAGTGTGGATGAATGCAGCTTCCAAGATGATTCTCCCCAGCAAGTAGAAGATTCCCCAAACATGAGCCTAGACTTCATGAAGGGTGTAACAGGAATTAAGTTTATTGATGCCACATTGGTATTGGCAAGAGTAAACAAAGACAATAACCAGTCAACATACAGATTTACAGTAACCCCTGCCCTCTCTCTGCCTGGGAGATATTGAGATAAGTTAAAGAATAACCCAATTAGTTCCAGGCAGAGGGCACACAATTTTCTCCAAAATTAGAACAACCCTTTCCACACAAGGTATTCCCACAAATTACATATCCCCTGATAGCCCAAATCTAGGGGACCAACATATCCAAATTTCACCCAGATCGGTTCAGGGGTTCTTAAAAAGTATGGAAGTCACAAGTTACCGACCACACACGAGGCTCCTGCCCAAAACAGTTCCACGAATTCAGTGTGTGCGGTCGGTCAATTCAGAAAAAGGCATAAAACGAATAAAAGTCCCAAATAGATCCTCCTGGCTCATAGGAGCTGCTCCCCTTGTTCCTATGAACCGAACTACTGAATGGCGCTCTCCTGGCTGTTCGGCAACTAAAGGAAGCAGGCGTTCGGTAGTTTCAGCTGTGGTTCGGGAGGTCGAGTGTCTGATTTTAGTTCCAGACACTCGACGACCAAGTCCCGCTGTTTCCAAAAGTCACCTAACAGCCCGGAAGTCCCTCTGGTGGACAGCCACGAAAGATGGAGTTAACCCTAGCAGGTAATTATTGCAGTTTCTTAAAAACGGCAATAAGTACCTGCGCAATGTCAAAGGACCTGGGACACTGTACCCAGACCACTTCAATGAGCTGAAGTGGTGTGGGTACCTATAGTGTGCTTTTCTATCCAAGAACCCCTTTTTTCATCTAAACCAACCGATTTCAGTTTTAATAGTAACTTTTTGTGTGGAACTATATCAATTTTTTACTTTTCAGCAAGGGCATCTCCTGCAAGTTAGTATGGGGTAATTCTGGAATAAAAATTGAAAATGTGGAAGGGAAAATAAATGCATCATCCAGTCAAATGGTAAAAGGATGGTCTGTGGGAACCACGTAAATTAAGGAGACCCTTGTGGCAAGGGTAGCTCTGCACACACAGAAAAAACTTACGTAGTAACCAGTTTATAAAAAAGGAGTGGGCACTCATACAGGAGTAAAGAGATGGAAAAGGAATAGGTAAAAAAGCCCTATCTATACCTCTAAACCATCTCAGACTCACTGTCTATAGGATGAAAGGGAGATACAATGTATAGGGAGGAAAAAGGGGGAGCAGTACAACGCTCCAGAGAGCCTTCCCAGTGTAAATAGTAAGGTCCCCTAACTCAACATAATACAGATAAAACTGTCTAGTAGAGGTAAATACCTCCCAAAAGGAAAAAAAGGAAAGTGCCCACGCCATAAATAGGAAGACAGGTGAGATAGCCGTAATACAAGGTGGGTAGGTCTTCAGAGATGAGCAAACCCAGCCCCTAAGCTGAGACCAAACCACCCAAGAGAACTGACACTGTCTGCCCACAAAGACTAAAATAAACTGTTAAACTAACTTAACCAAATCATACTAACTACCTAAGTGCTACCTAGTGATAAGTGGTAAAATAAAGTGAAGAAACGCTCAACGCGTGCTTTCGGTGTAAAAGTATGCCGTCGTCAGGGGCTACTAAATTGCATGTCCCACAATCCGGTTTAAATACCTTCATAATTAGAGCAAAGCCCGTCAGCTAATCCGGTACACTGGGAGGGGGGAGGTGAGTGACATAAAGTCACCACGCCCCCTACCCAACGTCACGTCAGTAAGCCCACAACCATAGATGTAACACTTGGCCAATCCTGTATGGAGAGTCGAGTGATGTTGAGATGTCACGCCCCCTTCCAGACGTCACGCTGATTAGCTTACATCCATTGGGCTAACGGCCGGTCGGTCAGTACAGGGTGGTGGCTGCTAGACACACCTCCTCCTGACATTATGACTCCTCCTGTCTACCCCATGCAGGGGAGGACTGGGACCCCAGGAGGCCCCACATCAGTGGTAAAAGGATGCTTGCCTGTCAACCGGCCTGGGGCGGGAGGGATGCTCAACGGAGCCGCCTGAATGCTGCAGCCTCCCTAGCTCTCGAAGTGCAGGACTTTCGATTCCCAAATTTGGGCATAGGCTGAACACAGACTACCACCACTGGAGACCTAACCATTAGCACAGCTGTCATTGATGGGACTCGCACACATCACTCACTAATGCCAGCCTAATTGAATTTCCAAAATGAAAACCATCAGCAGCTGCCAAATGCTCCTGTTTATGTTTTACTTATGTTTTGCTTATTTTGTGCTTCCTATGTGTTTCAGGCCTAAATGTTACACAGAGCGGTCACATGGCCGCAATAGATGTCCACAGTGCTGCCAGCAGGAGGACTGCCTGAACTGAAAGGCAGAGAAGAGAAACATAGGCAGCACTCACTTATACATATGTTTTAACATGTGATTAAAATCTTCAATTAACTTAATTGGACTTGGGGTTATTTAAAGACTGCTGTTATGTTGTATCTCTTATGCATGATTAAGGCTCTGTGGAGCCGAAACGACACACTTATTTTTTGGTGAGGTGGTGAACCCACAAATAAATTTACCTTCATTACCCTGGAGTGCTGCCTATGTTTCTGCATTGGTGGATTTGGCGATGTCCATCCTCTACATGGAGCGCCTCCTTGGTGGACGGCCGGAACATTCATGTGTTACTCGAGTGCAGGATATACTGTTTTTGTCTGAACTGACAGGCAGTCCCCCTGCTGGAGAAAAAGTAAAAAAAAAAAAAAGTTAATAAATGTAAAATAAATAAATAAATAAATTTAAAAAAAGTAAATATATATATATGTATATATAAAAATATACGTATATTATATCTATATATAATATGTATATATATATTATATATATATAACATCATACTAAGTGTATTTTTCTATTAATATATACATATATTAAAGGGACACTATAGTCACCCAGACCACTTCAGCTCAATGAAGTGGTCTGGGTGCCAGGTCCCTCAGGTTTTAACCCTTCCGATGCAAACATAGCAGTTTAACCCCTTAAGACTGCAGGGCGTTCTATGCCATCCTTAATTGGCCGGCTCTAAACGGTCTTACCCCCCACATTGCCGGCAGCACATGGTTTGAAATCGGCTGACACATGGAGCCAGCTGCGTTCTCCTGCAGCAGATCGCGGTTGGGGGACATGCGATCTGCACTGTCAGGCTGCAGTCTGATCACACTGACAGGCTACCATAGCCTGTCAGTGTGATCAGTGTTACTATGTGTCAGCCAATACAAATTACAGATCGCGGTAATTGGCCACAGGGGGAGAGCTGTTAGTATGTGTCAGCCAATGATCACCTCACTTCGATCTGAGAGAGAGGCAGAGAGATCGTTGTTGAGCTGATCCTGTGAAGAAAAAAGTTTTAATACTTTAGAAAAGTTTAAAAAAAAATTATTTTATTTAACCCTTTCAGTGCTGATCACAACATTAAATTGTCATCAGCCTGATTAGGGCTTTTAGTACTTTTGTACTATATTTATTTATTTTTTGGGGTCAAAAAAAATTATTTCTATTTTTTTTTTACTCTTTGTGTCAGTCGCAGCAACCCAAATCTCCCTTTCCCCACTGCCGTGATCACTATACTGTACAGTATATCTGCTGTACAGTACTGTATCAGTGATCACAGTGATCAGAGGGCTCTCTGATCAGACTGACCTTTTTTAGGGTTATTTTTACAGATCAAAAATAACCCTTTCAGATTTAAAATTTTGGGGGGGTAAAAAAATTATTTCTGCTGTACAGTACTGTATCAGTGATCACTGTGATCAGAGGGCTCTCTGATCAGACTGACCTTTTTTTAGGGTTATTTTTATAGATCTAAAAATTAACCCTTTCAGTGTACTGATTGCAGCTGCCTATACTGTGATCCATTTTTATTATTTTTTGAGGTAGATAATTAATTACCACCTTAGTATATAAATTAATTAATTTGTCCCCCTAGAATGGCATGTCGTTATTCAGCCGAGGATGCGTATGCCATTCTGGCAGGCAGTGATAGTGACACTTTGCAAGACAGTGACACTATCACTGCCTCTGACATTGAGCCTCTGAGTGAGACCTCAAGTGATGGTGCCGCCCCACCACCACTCACAAGAGGACGCTCAGCAAGCCCAATGCCAGACGGAGACTGAGTGCCTCCAAACATGATTGCCCCAGAAATACCGCAGTTCACTGTTACACCTGGCATCACTGTAACAGTGGACGACTGCGAGCCAATTCGTTTTTTTGAGCTTTTTATGTCAGACGATATATTTGAGCTCATGGCTCAGCAAACAAATTTGTTTGCCATGCAGTATCTCTCTGCTCATCCGGGGCCCCATCATGGTAGCAGGAATATGTGGAGACCCACGGATGATGCAGAGATGAAGCGGTTTTGGGCTTTAACCCTAATGATGGGTATAGCTAAAAAGCCCAGTATCAGGTCTTACTGGAGCAAGCAACGCATCCTGGCTACCCCTCTTTTCCCTGAGGTTATGCTGAGGGATCGCTACCTGCAACTGCTGTGATTCCTTCATTTTAATGATAACTCACTGTCCCCCCCTAGAAACCACCCACTGTTTGACAGGCTCTATAAAATTCGGCCCTTTATCCAACTCCTGTCAGACAAATTTTCTGAAAATTATGTCCCCGATAAAGATATTTCAGTTGACGAGTCCCTTATGAAATTTAAATGTCGACTGCTATTTAAGCAATATATTCCATCTAAGCGGTCCCGATATGGCGTTAAATTTTATACACATGGGCGTTTCGCATTTACCAGGGGAAGGATAGCCATCTTGACCCACCAGGATGCCCTGATTCTGTGGGTACAAGTGGCAAGATTGTTTGGGATCTAATCCTTCTGTTGTTGAATAAAGGATATAGGCTATGGGTTGACAATTATTATACCAGTATAGCCTGTGGCACAGTGAGGAAGAATTGCAGGGGTTTCCCCCAAGCCCTGGCAAGAGGCAGAAGCAGTAGAGGTTCCTCTTCAGCTCTCCGCCAGGATGAGTTGCTTGCTCTTCGCTTCAGAGATAGGAAAGATGTATACATGCTGCCTACGATGCACGACGAAAGTACAGTGCCAGTGTCTGTGAGAGGTAGCACTGAGCATCTGGGAAAGCAAAGGTGCATTGTAGACTACAGCAAGTTTATAGGGAGAGTAGACTTGGCTGACCAATGCATACAGCCCTATCTGGTGAACCGAAAAACTAGGACCTGGTACAAGAAAATTGCAATCTACGTGAGCCCGATTGCAATTTTCAATGCCTATGTCCTCTATACAAAAGAGGTCATAGGTAGGCCCTGCCCTTTCCTCGAATTGACATTAAGCCTTTTGTCCCGTATGTTATTTACCCAGCCCCCCAATCCCACTTTGGAATCAGGAGATCTCCAAAGACTTTGTGGCAAACACTTCCCTTCCCGAATCCCACCCACCCCTAGTAAAAAAGCTCCCCAAAGAAAGTGCAGTGTTTGCTACAAGAAAGGAGCCCGAAAGGACTCCAGTTATTATTGCCCAACCTGCCAATCTCTACCCGCCCTCTGCATAACAGACTATTTCAAAGTCTACACAGAGCTGAACTTCTGAATCACTCTGTGTGGGACTTTGGCAATTTGCTTGATTTCCCTGGATTTCTGACCTCGGATTGTCCTGACTACGCTTTGTAAGCTGCCTGTACCGACCCATTGGCTTATTTTTTATAATTATGCCATTTGTTATACTCTGGGTTGCCTACTTTTGAAAATGGTATGCTCTAACGGTGAAAATGTTATTACCCAGGCTGACATGCTCTCTGAAAAGCCACATAGGCCCAGAAAATCATTTTGACAAACTTACAAGCTGAAAGGGCATCTAATATATTTCGACCTGTGACTTATCAGAAAAATCTGAAATAATGGTACGTGGGGGTACGGTTATATTCAGAAGACAGTGTTAAATCAAAATACCAAGTCTCTATTGCACTAACTATTATCAGGATTATGACATTTCCAGTGAAAATTTAATTTATCTGATTAAAAAGACAAAAATAAAAGTAGAAATCGCTACATGGGCCCAGCATTTCTGTTAAAATGGCTATACCAAACATCTCAAATTATGATGCCTACTTTTGAAAATGGTATGCCATAATGGTGGAAATGTTATTACCCAGGCTGCCATACTCTCTGTAAAGCCACATAAGCCCAGAAAATCACTTTGTCAAATCTCCAACTTTGAAAAGGACATCTAATACTTTTGTCCCTGTGACTTCCCCCCCAAAACAGAAAATCTCGTACATGGGGGTACTGTTGCATTCAGGAGACAATGTTAAATACGAATAGTGAGGCATTGTTGCAATAACCCAATTCAGGAATATGAAATGTCCTGTGAAAAGTGAGTTCATGTGAGTGAAAAAGCACAAATAAAGCTATAACTGCTACGTGGGCCCTTCATTTCTGATAAAGTGGTTAGACCAAACATCTTACAATGCACCATTTCTTATACTCTGGGTTGCCTACATTTGAAAATAGTGTGCCATAATAGTGGAAATGTTATTACCCAGGCTGCCATGCTCTCTCAAAGACGAGACAGACCCAGAAAATCACGTTGTCAAATTGCCAACTTTGAAAAGGACATCTAATATTTTTGTCCCCGTGACTTCCCCTCAAAACAGAAAATCTAGTACATGGGGGTACTGTTACATTCAGGGGACAATGTTAAATACAATTAGTGAGGCTTTGTTGCAATAACTCATATCAGGAATATGAAATGTCCTGTGAAAAGTGAGTTCATGTGTGTGAAAAAGCACAAATAAAGCTATAACCGCTAAGTGGGCCCTTCATTTCTGATAAAGTGGTTAGACCAAACATCTTAAAATGCACCATTTGTTATACTCTGGGTTGCCTACTTTTGAAAATGGTATGCCATAATTGTGGAAATGTTATTACCCAGACTGCCATGCTCTCTCAAATGCAATATAGGCCCAGGAAATCACTTTGCCGTGGCACTCGTGAGACATCACTGAACAGAACTAGGAGTATTTCAGGGCAGTTAACTATATACTAACAATAATATTATCAGTGAAAGTACAGATGTTATGTGAAAAATGCAAAAAAAAACCCAAACACTAACTTTGGCTAGGGTTTGTACCCCAGTGACTACTACAAAAGACTGGGCATACACCATTTTGAATACCCTGGGATGTCTACTTTTTCAAATGGTATGCCATGGTGGGGGTAATTTTCATTTCTTAGTTGCCATACGGTCTCAAAGGCAGCCTAGACACAGCAAACTAATCTGACAAATTTCAATGTGAAAAAGCATAAATGGATAAGCCGTATATATGACCCTGTAACGCTCAAAAACCGCATAAAACCTATACATGGGGGGTACCGTGGCGCTCGTGAGACATCACTGAACACAACTAGGAGTGTTTCAGGGCAGTTAACTATATACTAACAATAATATTATCAGTGAAAGTACAGATGTTATGTGAAAAATGCAAAAAAAAAAACAAACACTAACTTTGGCTAGCATTTGTGCCCCAGTGACTACTACAAAAGACTGGGCATACCCCATTTTGAATACCCTGGGATGTCTATTTTTTCAAATGGTATGCCATGATGGGGGTAATTTTCATTTCTTGGCTGCCATACGGTCTCAAAGGCAGCCTAGACACAGCAAACTAATCTGACAAATTTAAGTGTGAAAAAGCATAAATGGATAAGCCGGATATATGACCCTGTAACTTTCCAAAAACCCATAAAACCTATACATGGGGGGTACCGTGGCGCTCGTGAGACATCACTGAACAGAACTAGGAGTGTTTCAGGGCAGTTAACTATATACTAACAATAATATTATCAGTGAAAGTACAGATATTATGGGAAAAATGCAAAAAAAAAAACAAACGCTAACTTTGGCTAGGCCCTGGGGAGATAGCGCAGCTAAGCGGACAAGGGCACATGTAGGAGTGTGGGGATAGATGCATGGGATTGGTTGGGAAAGAGTGTGTGGGTGGGATTATGTTCTGTGTAAGTTAGTGTGGGGGAGGTCTTACCTCAGTGCCACTTGGGATTCGGGCCAGCAAACAGCTTCCTGTCCTCCTGCTCCTGTTTGCCTGGGACTGTAGTTTCACAGCTTGAGGGATGGAGGTTGAGGCCTACTGGCTTCCCTCAGAACTGCTGCAGCGTGGATGGTGGCTGGCGACGCCTGATTCAGGTGCTCTCCTCTCCCCAGCTATGGGTGCTGGTGAAGGTGCTCCTCCCCGCGGCCTGTCTCCATCTGGGGCCTTCCTTGTGGCCCCTGCCCCCCCTCTCCCCTGGGTGGCTGTTGGTATGGGTTCTCCCCCCCGCAGCCTGAGTCCCTCTGGGGCCTTCCTTGTTGCCCCCGCCCGCCCTCTCCCCGGGGTGGCTACCGGTGTGGGTTCCCCCCCGCAGCCTAGCTTCATCCATCTTGGGCCTTCCCTGTGGCCCCTGGGGGCCACAATGGTGCCCACCGGCATTCCCTCCCACCGGCTCCGCTATGCCCCCGATGCTGCTCCTCGGGCCCGGTTGAGGAGGTGGAGCTCGGGCCCGAGGCTTCACCCGGCCGCGTGTCTGAGGCTCCAGACACGCGGCCTGCAACTTTTGGGCCTCCATTAATGGTAGCTTGTGCAATCAGGCCCCCTCTAAGTCCCTTCCACTGACTTCCACCTGTTTCCGCTGCAGCGGGTTTGGGGTTTTTTGGGGCCTATTTGTTTTTTTTTCCATGGTGTGCTGACTCTTGCTCAGTAAGCTGGCAAGCATCGGGGCTCTTGCAGACCCTGGCTGTTTTGGAGCTTCCCCATTCTGGTGGCATGGTAGGCGTGGGGTACCCAACTCCCGGACAGGTGGGTAGTTCTTCCATTGAGACAATCGTGGGGAGGTGCAGGCTGTCTACATCATGTGACAGTACCCTCTACCCCGGTGGTACCCTGGTAGCGGCGCTTGGCTCGGCACTGCTTGAGTCTGGAAGTGTCTGGTCAGGCAGGGTTTTTCCCGGGGGTTCTATCTTGTTCACGGTAGGACGTACTTCAGGCGGGGGGCTCCGCAGAGCCAAATTATAAGGCAGTGGAGACATGGTCGTTTGGTGTAGCGGACTGATGAAGCGAGTCCATGGGTCGATCTCTGAGGTGGCGTGGGGCCAGCTACGGTAAAGTGTGACCGTTCGGGCCGGATGAGAGCAATTCCTTGGCGGCTTCTCGTTCATGTTACGGTCATCTGCAGGTGGGAAGGGGTTTTGGTGGATCGAGTAAGCATCGGAATGGACTTCCTTCAGGCTTTCGACGCTCGACGGCTGTTGTATTTGGGAAAGTTACGTTGGTAGCGGTTGGTTGATTTATCAATAGAATCTGTTCCATTTTTGGATGTTGCGGGGTTGACATAACCGAGCCCTTTCTGCTTTCTCTTGAGGTAGATGGAATGCACAGGGTAATGGTTAGGCTCTTAACAGGATGTACTAGGTTCCCATGATAGTTGGAAATATACTGTTCCAATTGGGGGGAGTGCCGGGTTCCGACATGTGTCCTGTTTTCCTTCAGTGAGGGCTATTCCGCCCCTGGGTTATTCAGCCTCCTCTCCCCTTGTTTGGTTCTCGAAGCCAAGTTTTCTCACCTGCGTCCATGTCGTTGGGGTGCTCCGATTGGGGCTAGAATTCCTGGGTAAGGATGGTGGAGAGTTCAGGGGGCTACAGACGCCGCCAGGCTGGGCGTTCTTGTGCCACTGGTTCAAAGGGCTTGAATGGTGGGGTTCAGGGTGGTAGGTTCCTTGGGTTCACCCGGCCGGTCTCCGAATGGATTTCTCTCCACGGTTACTGTCTCCTCCCCCCCCTGGAATATGGAGGGTGGGATGCTCATATGTCATTGGGACAGGAGGCGGCGGGCGAGTGGTTGGATCTTACGCCTTCGGGAGCGGAGGTTCGGTGGTCTGGCGCCAGATACATGAGGGGGGTGTGGCTCCTCCTCGTCCGGGGTCAGCTGTCCCGGTTTTGTCATCTGTCTGGGTGGAATGACCTGGGTTCAGTGACTGTTTGGGATTTGGGTGCTCTTACATCTGGACATGTTAAGCATTCTGTTTCTTCCCAGAGGTTCTCAGGGACCTGGCTGAGGCTATCACCAGTTCCTGTTGGCAGTGCGCTCAGCAATGTGAGTGCCCTGGTGCGCTGGCATCGGGAATCGGACAAGATGGGTTTCTAGGTTGTCTTGGGGGCTTGGGGGATTCCAGTTCGCCTTAGGGTTTGGCAGGATGTGGCCTAGTTATCTCGAGGGGATGGGTGCGCTTGCTGGAGGTCGGACGAGGCCTATGTTAATGGTGCACTGAGGAAGACTCCAGCTGGAGTTGAAACGCGGTTGCTGCTAGACCAAAGTATTGTATCTGGGACTTTTTCTTATTTACTCTGTGGTGTTTTATTTAGGCTTTGTGCCTAGTACATTTTACTATTTATACACTGCTTATTGTCCCTGTTTTAATTGTTTATTTGTTCAATAAATTTTGGATTCTACACTTTGTATCCTGTGCTGCTCCCCACAAGGATATCGATTTAGCCTTTTTAGGCACCCTCCTGCATATTATATAGAGCCTGGGACGACTTTCAATCCTGTGAGTTTTACTCTACATAAGGGGTCTATCATTATATATATACATTTTGCACTATGTTATTTGTGTTTTTTAGATTGATCCAGAATTCTCATTTTGTTTACTGGTGCAGTATTTATTCTATGTTAATCTAGCACTGCAAAAAGTGGTGGAACAGGCTGGTTGTAGTGGGGTCCCCCGCTGATTTTAGGAGTAAAACAGCGGGGTTGTGGCGGGGGTATGTCCTTGCCAATTGAGTTTGAGGGGTTACGTTTAAGTATATGGAATGAGATGAACAAGTTTTTAAGGTCTCAACCTCCCCTGCTTCAAACGGTTAACATTAGATTGCCTGAGGTGTCGTGCCCATTGAGCGTGGATAAGGTCGGCTGATGGCGGGCATTGGAAAGATATAATTTTTATTACGAGGGGGGAGGTGAGAGGAAGTGGTGTTTAGGAACCACTGTATGTTTATTGGCAATGACGGCTGGGTCACTGTATAACACTATGTGTGGAGTTATATATGTATATATGTTAATTTATGCTTATTTATGTCAAACGTTTTTGGTTACAGAAAAAGAAGAGATTTAATAAATAAAGTTATGGATGTGTTATGCAGTAATTTAGTTTGTGATAATAAATGCTGTGGCCTGTTTCATCCATACTAAGTGGTCTGTCGTTATTGGGGGGTTGAATGGGGTTAGTTTATGTTCTAGGCTGCATCGCGATTTCCCACTATGTACATACAAGGCCCTGGGGAGATAGCGCAGCTAAGCAGACAAGGGCACATGTAGGAGTGTGGGGATAGATGCATGGGATTGGTTGGGAAAGAGTGTGTGGGTGGGATTATGTTCTGTGTAAGTTAGTGTGGGGGAGGTCTTACCTCAGTGCCACTTGGGATTCGGGCCAGCAAACAGCTTCCCTCCCGCCCTATTAGTATATTTAGTCACAGCTAGCCGGGGGTATGTCCTTGCCAATTGAGTTTGAGTGGTTACGTTTAAGTATATGGAATGAGATGAACAAGTTTTTAAGGTCTCAACCTCCCCTGCATTAAACGGTTAACATTAGGTTGCGTTAGGTGTCGTGCCCATCGAGCGTGGATAAGGTCGGCTGATGGCAGGCATTGGAAAGATATGATTTTTATGACAAGGGGGGAGGTGAGAGGAAGTGGTGATTAGGAACCACTGTATATTTATTGGCAAGGACCACTGGCGTACATACGAGGGTCGCAGGGGTCGCGGTATGTACGCCCAGGGCCAGCCTCTTCCCCTGGGGGGCCCAGGAGCCGACCACCTCAGGGCCCCCCCGAGGCTGGCCCTGCTGACCCGGCAGACAGGCGGCCGGCGCGCGAGGGAGCACTCTGCTCAGAGTGCCTTCTCTTCAGCTCCCTCGCGCACCGAATGGATACCGGAGCCGGAAGATGACGTCATCTTCCGGCGCGGCATCCCTATGCGGCGCGCGAGGGAGCTGAAGAGAAGGCACTCCAAGCAGAGTGCTCCCTCGCGCGCCGGCCGCCCAGACAGCCCGCCCGCGCAGCACCACTGGACCCCAGGGAATCCCCCCAGCACTCCAAAAGGTAAGGAGGCTGGGGGGATTAAATTTAAAAAAAAAATGTGTTTGTTTGTGTTAGTGTGTGTGTGTTAGTGTGTGTGTGTGTTAGTGTGTGTGTGTGTGTGTGTTGGTGTGTTTGTGTGTGTTAGTGTGTGTGTGTGTGTTGCGTGTGTGTTAGTGTGCGTTAGTGTGCGTTAGTGTGTGCGCGTTAGTGTGTGTGTTAGTGTGCGTGTTTAGCGTGTCTTGTGTGTGTGTTATGTTGCGGCTCTTGTGTGTTAGTGTGTGTGTGTTAGTGCGTGTGTGTGTGTGTGCGTGTTAGTGTGCGTGTTAGTGTGTGCTAGTGTGTGTTAGTGCGCAGTGTTGGGCAAGTGTTGTGCGTGTCGGTGTCGCGCTAGTGTGTTTGTGCGTGTTAGCTCTGTGCGTGCTAGTGCGTGTGTGTGCAAGCTAGTGCGTGTGCGTGTTATGTGTTAGTTTGTGTGTGTTAGTGTGTTTCCAGTGTTGGCTCTTGTGTGTGTGTAAATAGTGTGTGTGTGTTAGTGTGTGTGTGTGTTAGCGTGCAAAAGTTAGCAGTGTGTCGTGTGTGTTAGTGTGTGTTAGTGTGTGTTAGTGTGTGTTTAGTGTGTTTGTGTGTTAGTGTGTTTGTGTGTGTGTTAGTTTGTGTGTGTGTGTAATAGTGTGTGTGTGTGTGTGTTAGTGTGTGTGTTAGTGTGTTAGGTGTTTTAGTGTGTGTGTTAGTGTGTGTGTGTGTTAGTGTGTGTTAGTGTGTTTGTGTGTGTTAGTTTGGTGTGTGTGTGTGTTATGTGTGTGTGTGTGTTAGTGTGTGTGTTTGTGTTAGTGTGTGTGTTTGTGTTAGTTTGTGTGTTTGTGTTAGTTTGTGTGTGTGTGTTAGTTTGTGTGTGTTAGTGTGAGTGTGTAGTGTGTGTGTGTTTGTGTGTTTGTTTGTGTTAGTGTGTGTGTGTTTGTGTTAGTGTGTGTGTTTGTGTGTTTGTTTGTTTGTGTTAGTGTGTGTGTTAGTGTGTGTGTCAATGAGTGTGTCTGTTATTGGGTGTGTGTTACTGTGTGTATCTGTTACTGAGTGTTTTTTTTGTCTGTTAGCGAGTGTGTGTTTGTCAGTGAAAGTGTATGTTTTGTGAGTGTGTATGTATGTCTAAATAACAATATATTTAAAGTATAAAAGCGCTAAGCCTATAATTCTGTATACACAGATGAGGTGGCAGAAAAAAATGTGAAAAGTTTCTGTATCACCTTCAAAATGTTAAACACCTCTGTTACAGGGTTAAATTCCAAAAAGCTGCTACACACCTGTGTGAACCCAACTCCCACACCAAAAATCAAACAAAATACTTATATAGGTGGAGCGCAAAATCAGATCCACATTTCCATGGAATCCTTTACACAGCTTCAACTCAGATGGATATAAAAGAGATAAAATGCATATAATAGTGAAGTACAGTTATAGTAAGTTGCAAATATTTAATAATCGTTTCACTAGACATAAAACACTCCTAGCAATAAAAGTAATAAATCAAAATCAAAATCAATATTGAATAAAATTACATAAATTAAATGAAATAAACATTGAGCCTCTTACAGGATAAAAATAAGTGAGTGTATGCAGTCCCAGCTGCTACTCACTAACGCTTTATAGTTGCCTTAGTCCAGGCACAGGGTTGACAGGTAGCCGGCTTCTCTCTTGTCTCCTCCACGGATGTCGTAGAGAAAGCGGGCCGCTGAAAAATCCTGGATGCCGGTCTGGGGTTCTCTGAGCTTCCCGGGTGCTCCGCCCCTTTTGCGTCACTCCGTAAAAGGCGTGCGTCACTGCGTCGTCTACGCGTTTCGCCGAAGCTTCCTCAGGACACAGAGCAGTGATGCTGACTTGTCTTACTTGTCCACTATTTAAAGCGATCCTTCCGCTTCCTATTGGATCCCTAATCATAGTGTCTTTTATACAGGTGTATTAAAACCATACATCCTCTACTTAACTCCATAATTACCTATACTAAATAGACATATTAATGCAGATATCATAGGGACATTTAAACATTTAAACATATAATTGACAAACATTTCTCAATTTTATTCTACCATACCTGGTTTTAAGAGAAGAGAGAAAATTGGTAACAGGGAGTTAATACAAATATAAATACAACTTTTCATCAAACTTTTAAACTTTTCTATGTCAATTTTAACTTTTAACCATTTTTAAATGTTTTTAAATAAGTATTACCTTCCCCAAAGGGGTGCCCATATTTAAAGTGCCCCAAAACCAATTTAAAGTGCTATATTCAAAATTCGGAACCATTTGCTACAAAGTGCAGATCATATATATAATTGTATATATAATTGTAAATTATTCATACAATCATCTAAAATATATCTAAATATATATCTAAAAATGTATCTAAAAATATATAATAATAAAAAAAAAATAAAAAAAAAAAATTTATATATTATAAAAAATGGCACAACTCAAAATCATTATTAAGGCCAAATGGAATGAGAGTATTGAGTTCAAAAATCCATCTCATTTCCATTTGGCCCAATTTTTTCGTACGGTCTTCGCCTCTCCAATTAAAAAGTGCTTTCTGTATTCCAACAAATGATAGGCCAGATGGATCACTATTGTGATGTTCTTTAAAGTGTAAGGATACCTGATGCAGTGCAAAACCCTTACGGATATTGTATACATGCTCTCCTACTCTAGTATGTAGCTGGCGTGTAGTGCGACCTATGTAGCTTAGTCCGCAGGGACAGATAAGCATATAGATTACATTACTAGTGTGGCAGGTTATACACTCCTTTATCTTGTAGGTTTTAGTTGGTGACATAAATTGATCTCTAAAATTTCTATGTGAGCCTGTGGCTTTACACGCATTGCATGTCCCACAATTATAAAAGCCTTTCTTTAACCCTACGTATTTTTCTAACGACCCTAAGGTTTTATTGTCGTTTTTGTCCTGTTTAAACGTCAGAATACTTTTAATATTTGCAACTCCTCTATGGACAATTTTTGGTTGAGTAGGTAAAAGATTATGTAGTGCCGGATCTTTCAATAAAAAATGCCAATTCTTATTAATGATGCTCCTCAATCTGCCATTATGCCTACCTGCAAATTGGCAGATAAAGGGTACCTCCTCTGTATTTTTCTTATTCTTTTTTGGACCGTTATATTCCAAAAGAGACTCCCTGTCTATCTGTTGTACCTCTTCTAGTGTCTTATTTAAATCTTTACCTTCATAGCCTCTGGCTTTGAAATCTTCTATTATTTTCTGGCCCTGGTCCAAGAATGTCTCTTTGTCCGTACAATTCCTTCGAATACGGATCAGTTGACTTTTTGGTACATTCTTGAGCCAGGGACTGTAATGACAACTCGACAACTCTATATAGCTGTTCACATCGACAGCTTTAAAGAAAGTCTTAGTTTTAATCATCTCATCCTCCATAAAAATCGAAAGATCAAGGAAATCTACTTTAGATCTACTGTAATTAAAAACTAGGGATACTCCCCAATCATTCGAATTGACTTCTTTAATAAATACTTCTAAAAGTTCTTCATCTCCTTTCCATATAAAAAACAGATCATCTATATAACGCTTATACAACACCAGGTTCTTCCCCCAGCTACCGCTCATGTCCACAAATTGATTTTCCCATAATGCCATAAATAGATTGGCGTAGCTGGGGGCGAACCTGGTGCCCATAGCGGTACCACACAACTGCAGATAAAAATTATCCAAGTACCAAAAATAGTTGTTGTGCAGAATTAGCTCAATGGCTTCCAAAACAAAGCCTATTTGTTCTTCTGGGTACTTGGAATGATGTTTCATAAAAAATTCCACTGCCTTCAAACCTAAATCGTGTCTAATAATGGTGTACAGGGAAGAGACATCCGCCGTAACAAGAACATAGTCTTTTTCCCATTGAACATTTTCCAAAATTTTTAATAAATTGGTTGTATCCTTCAAATATGAAGGACGTTCCTGTACTAACGGTTGTAATATTTTGTCCACATATTGAGATACCTTGCTTGATATCGAGTCAATGCCCGATATTATCGGTCTGCCCGGAGGTCTCTCTGAATTTTTGTGCACCTTCGGTAAAAAGTAAAAAATAGGTGTTCTGGGATTTAGTTTCTAGATATTTTTTCTCATTTTTATTCAGGACTCCTGTGAGTACACCCCTGTCTATTAATTTACTAAACTTAATTTTCATCTCTTTTATAGGATTGGCCGGGAGTATTTTATAGGTATTGCTGTCGCCCAATAATCTTTGGGCTTCTTCTTTATAATATATACTACTCATAATTACAATACCCCCCCCCTTGTCTGCTGGTTTTACTACAATATCGGGGTCCCCCCTCAAGTCTCGCAGAGCCTTCACTTCCAGTTTTGTCAAATTCTGTTCAAAATTTTTTAATGGTTTAATTTTATTCACTTCATGTTGTACCATCTGTTCGAAGGTTATCATTTCCCCTGACAGCTGCCATTTAGGAAAAAATGTAGATCTATCTTTAAGATCTGTGTGGATAATATCATCTCTTATATCTGTTGTGTGGTCAATAGAGTTCTGCATATTCTCTTTCTCCTTAAGAAAATGTTTTTTTAAACATAATTTTCTATTAAATTTTTTTAAATCAATAAAAAATTCAAAAGCATTAAAATCTTTAGTGGGTGCGTATTTAAGACCTTTATTCAATAAGGTGATATGATCTACTGTCAAAACCTTATTGGATAAGTTAAAAATCCCTATGGGTTCAATGTTCTCGTGCGTTTTTCTCTTTCTTTGTATTCTCCACCCTCCCCTGTTACCTCTACTGGTCGCCTTCTCTTTGATTGAATTGCAAAAGGGGAGTGGTTTCGAAATCTGTCCTTCTCTAAAAAAGGGACCTCTTTATTTCTCAAATTGAGAGGTTCAAAACGGTTCTGAAAATTAAAATTCCTATGTGTATTGTCTGATTGGGATTGTCTTCTAAATGATTTTTTAAAGGTTTTTTTGGGAAATTGCCATTCATTGTTCTCATTCTTATCTCTATTGCTATACTGATTCCTATCTTGGAATGTATCATCCTGTTCTTTCCAATTTCTCCCAAATTCTCTATTCCTTTTGGGGCCATATTGATATCCTTGCTGATTTTTCATAAATCTCTGGTTATTATAACTGTTTTTCACGTATGCCTTTTTATTTGCATAATCATTTAAGTCTCTATGATATTTCTTTTGTTTCGTATATACTACATCTTGTTCCAATTTTTCTAGTTTTAGACTAATTCTTTCTGAACTGTCCAGAAATTCTCTTTCTAATTTAAATTTCTCACATTCCTCACGGATCTGTGAGATTTGTCTATCCAAATCTCTTAGTGTTAATTGACGACGTTTGATAATGAAGATCATCGTTTGGGTGGAGAGACTATCCATCAAGGTATACCACTCCTCCATAAACATCTGATCCTCCCTATCAAACGAAGGCAATTTATTATATCTTAGTCCTCTTGGTACAATTTTTTCTTTAATATATTTTTCAAAAGTTGCTACTTCCCATTTAATTTTTAATTCTTTTGCTAAAAGGGATTCTAACTGATTACCAAGTGTTTTAATAGTGTTAGAAAGTCCATCTATTTGTGAGGTTACTGGTCTGCTATCAATTATAAATCGATCATCTATATCTGAGCAAAGGTTCATTCTTCTATGAAATACTTCCATTTTAGATTAATAACAGCTGCTCTTATAATAGGGTAAAACGTCAAAATAACAATATATTTAAAGTATAAAAGCGCTAAGCCTATAATTCTGTATACACAGATGAGGTGGCAGAAAAAAATGTGAAAAGTTTCTGTATCACCTTCAAAATGTTAAACACCTCTGTTACAGGGTTAAATTCCAAAAAGCTGCTACACACCTGTGTGAACCCAACTCCCACACCAAAAATCAAACAAAATACTTATATAGGTGGAGCGCAAAATCAGATCCACATTTCCATGGAATCCTTTACACAGCTTCAACTCAGATGGATATAAAAGAGATAAAATGCATATAATAGTGAAGTACAGTTATAGTAAGTTGCAAATATTTAATAATCGTTTCACTAGACATAAAACACTCCTAGCAATAAAAGTAATAAATCAAAATCAAAATCAATATTGAATAAAATTACATAAATTAAATGAAATAAACAATGAGCCTCTTACAGGATAAAAATAAGTGAGTGTATGCAGTCCCAGCTGCTACTCACTAACGCTTTATAGTTGCCTTAGTCCAGGCACAGGGTTGACAGGTAGCCGGCTTCTCTCTTGTCTCCTCCACGGATGTCGTAGAGAAAGCGGGCCGCTGAAAAATCCTGGATGCCGGTCTGGGGTTCTCTGAGCTTCCCGGGTGCTCCGCCCCTTTTGCGTCACTCCGTAAAAGGCGTGCGTCACTGCGTCGTCTACGCGTTTCGCCGAAGCTTCCTCAGGACACAGAGCAGTGATGCTGACTTGTCTTACTCGTCCACTATTTAAAGCGATCCTTCCGCTTCCTATTGGATCCCTAATCATAGTGTCTTTTATACAGGTGTATTAAAACCATACATCCTCTACTTAACTCCATAATTACCTATACTAAATAGACATATTAATGCAGATATCATAGGGACATTTAAACATTTAAACATATAATTGACAAACATTTCTCAATTTTATTCTACCATACCTGGTTTTAAGAGAAGAGAGAAAATTGGTAACAGGGAGTTAATACAAATATAAATACAACTTTTCATCAAACTTTTAAACTTTTCTATGTCAATTTTAACTTTTAACCACATTAAAATGGTTAAAAGTTAAAATTGACATAGTTTAAAAGTTTGATGAAAAGTTGTATTTATATTTGTATTAACTCCCTGTTACCAATTTTCTCTCTTCTCTTAAAACCAGGTATGGTAGAATAAAATTGAGAAATGTTTGTCAATTATATGTTTAAATGTTTAAATGTCCCTATGATATTTGCATTAATATGTCTATTTAGTATAGGTAATTATGGAGTTAAGTAGAGGATGTATGGTTTTAATACACCTGTATAAAAGACACTATGATTAGGGATCCAATAGGAAGCGGAAGGATCGCTTTAAATAGTGGACGAGTAAGGCAAGTCAGCATCACTGCTCTGTGTCCTGAGGAAGCTTCGGCGAAACGCGTAGACGACGCAGTGACGCACGCCTGTTACGGAGTGACGCAAAAGGGGTGGAGCACCCGGGAAGCTCAGAGAACCCCAGACCGGCATCCAGGATTTTTCAGCGGCCCGCTTTCTCTACGACATCCGTGGAGGAGACAAGAGAGAAGCCGGCTACCTGTCAACCCTGTGCCTGGTCTAAGGCAACTATAAAGCGTTAGTGAGTAGCAGCTG
>OW240912.1:359319318-359361713 GCA_933207985.1 Pelobates cultripes | reverse complement strand
TTTAAATGTTTTTAAATAAGTATTACCTTCCCCAAAGGGGTGCCCATATTTAAAGTGCCCCAAAACCAATTTAAAGTGCTATATTCAAAATTCGGAACCATTTGCTACAAAGTGCAGATCATATATATAATTGTAAATTATTCATACAATCATCTAAAATATATCTAAATATATATCTAAAAATCTATTTATGGCATTATGGGAAAATCAATTTGTGGACATGAGCGGTAGCTGGGGGAAGAACCTGGTGTTGTATAAGCGTTATATAGATGATCTGTTTTTTATATGGAAAGGAGATGAAGAACTTTTAGAAGTATTTATTAAAGAAGTCAATTCGAATGATTGGGGAGTATCCCTAGTTTTTAATTACAGTAGATCTAAAGTAGATTTCCTTGATCTTTCGATTTTTATGGAGGATGAGATGATTAAAACTAAGACTTTCTTTAAAGCTGTCGATGTGAACAGCTATATAGAGTTGTCGAGTTGTCATTACAGTCCCTGGCTCAAGAATGTACCAAAAAGTCAACTGATCCGTATTCGAAGGAATTGTACGGACAAAGAGACATTCTTGGACCAGGGCCAGAAAATAATAGAAGATTTCAAAGCCAGAGGCTATGAAGGTAAAGATTTAAATAAGACACTAGAAGAGGTACAACAGATAGACAGGGAGTCTCTTTTGGAATATAACGGTCCAAAAAAGAATAAGAAAAATACAGAGGAGGTACCCTTTATCTGCCAATTTGCAGGTAGGCATAATGGCAGATTGAGGAGCATCATTAATAAGAATTGGCATTTTTTATTGAAAGATCCGGCACTACATAATCTTTTACCTACTCAACCAAAAATTGTCCATAGAGGAGTTCCAAATATTAAAAGTATTCTGACGTTTAAACAGGACAAAAACGACAATAAAACCTTAGGGTCGTTAGAAAAATACGTAGGGTTAAAGAAAGGCTTTTATAATTGTGGGACATGCAATGCGTGTAAAGCCACAGGCTCACATAGAAATTTTAGAGATCAATTTATGTCACCAACTAAAACCTACAAGATAAAGGAATGTATAACCTGCCACACTAGTAATGTAATCTATATGCTTATCTGTCCCTGCGGACTAAGCTACATAGTTCGCACTACATGCCAGCTACATACTAGAGTAGGAGAGCATGTATACAATATCCGTAAGGGTTTTGCACTGCATCAGGTATCCTTACACTTTAAAGAACATCACAATAGTGATCCATCTGGCCTATCATTTGTTGGAATACAGAAAGCACTTTTTAATTGGAGAGGTGAAGACCGTACGAAAAAATTGGGCCAAATGGAAATGAGATGGATTTTTGAACTCAATACTCTCATTCCATTTGGCCTTAATAATGATTTTGAGTTGTGCCATTTCTTATAATATATATATATTTTTTTTTTTTATATTATTATATATTTTTAGATACATTTTTAGATATATATTTAGATATATTTTAGATGATTGTATGAATAATTTACAATTATATATATGATCTGCACTTTGTAGCAAATGGTTCCGAATTTTGAATATAGCACTTTAAATTGGTTTTGGGGCACTTTAAATAAGGGCACCCATTTGGGGAAGGTAATACTTATTTAAAAACATTTAAAAATGGTTAAAAGTTAAAATTGACATAGAAAAGTTTAAAAGTTTGATGAAAAGTTGTATTTATATTTGTATTAACTCCCTGTTACCAATTTTCTCTCTTCTCTTAAAACCAGGTATGGTAGAATAAAATTGAGAAATGTTTGTCAATTATATGTTTAAATGTTTAAATGTCCCTATGATATCTGCATTAATATGTCTATTTAGTATAGGTAATTATGGAGTTAAGTAGAGGATGTATGGTTTTAATACACCTGTATAAAAGACACTATGATTAGGGATCCAATAGGAAGCGGAAGGATCGCTTTAAATAGTGGACGAGTAAGACAAGTCAGCATCACTGCTCTGTGTCCTGAGGAAGCTTCGGCGAAACGCGTAGACGACGCAGTGACGCACGCCTTTTACGGAGTGACGCAAAAGGGGCGGAGCACCCGGGAAGCTCAGAGAACCCCAGACCGGCATCCAGGATTTTTCAGCGGCCCGCTTTCTCTACGACATCCGTGGAGGAGACAAGAGAGAAGCCGGCTACCTGTCAACCCTGTGCCTGGACTAAGGCAACTATAAAGCGTTAGTGAGTAGCAGCTGGGACTGCATACACTCACTTATTTTTATCCTGTAAGAGGCTCATTGTTTATTTCATTTAATTTATGTAATTTTATTCAATATTGATTTTGATTTTGATTTATTACTTTTATTGCTAGGAGTGTTTTATGTCTAGTGAAACGATTATTAAATATTTGCAACTTACTATAACTGTACTTCACTATTATATGCATTTTATCTCTTTTATATCCATCTGAGTTGAAGCTGTGTAAAGGATTCCATGGAAATGTGGATCTGATTTTGCGCTCCACCTATATAAGTATTTTGTTTGATTTTTGGTGTGGGAGTTGGGTTCACACAGGTGTGTAGCAGCTTTTTGGAATTTAACCCTGTAACAGAGGTGTTTAACATTTTGAAGGTGATACAGAAACTTTTCACATTTTTTTCTGCCACCTCATCTGTGTATACAGAATTATAGGCTTAGCGCTTTTATACTTTAAATATATTGTAAAAACAATATAGACAAAAAAAAAAACAGATTCCTATAGAATAGAAGCACAGCAAAACAAATAGCAAAGCCTATAAAAATACAATCTCAAAAACAGTCCCAAAGACGCAATAGAAATACAATAACGGAGAAGAGTAATACTCTGACCTGTCAGCTTGATGGAGCAGCAAAGAAAGAGGAAATGATTAGGTCACTATGTCTCATGTACATCCTACTCTCTTGTGATTGGTTCTTTTTTTCTACGTGTTTCTTTGCTGCTGTGGAGCTAGTAAAGAGAGATTATGCAAAATATGAAGCCTCCTGTCATGTTGTAAAATTAGGGAAAATTGTTTCATACTTTTTCTGATCATTATTCATGGCAGCATTTACTCATGGGTTTGCTCCTCCCATCACAGCAGAAAGGATAAGAAATAGAACTGAAATAGGTATAAATAGATCCTCCACCTTCCTATCAGGCAGTCTTTGTAACTTGCTTCACAACCAATAGTATATGGGTAAGTATAAAATAACTTTATAAATTATGGTAAGTATAAAACAACTTTTCTTATTCCTGATCAATCATGGCAGCATTTACTCATGGGGAGTACCCAAGAAGTATATATAGAAGGAAAGTCAGAGTTCAAAAACAGCTAATAGTTATAAACACCATGATTGAGCTGAATAAAACTTAGAAGACTTTAAAAAAGCCAAACAAGTAATCAATAGGATATTGTCATTAAATCTGTTCAGACAAGTTACTTTACCCTAGAGGCTGCTAGGTCAGCAACCCCTTGACATTCAAATGTCTGAAATATCCTAAAGATATATAGAGCCAGATAGGAATAAAGGCCATGATAGCCAAACCTAGAGAAGGAACACAACTAGACTAATACAAGATAAACTCTCGTAAGAAATAAGGAACCCATCTTGTAATGGATAAAAAAAAAAATTAGAGAACCTCGGTCTAGAAATTATAGATCAATTATGTCAACAATAAAAGGTAATGTCTTTTGCTGATATAAATTTAAAAACAAATGGATGGCATCATCAAATCAGAACCTTGACAAAGGCAGATCGTACTGGAACAAGCAGATACTATTGAATGAGAACAGTCACACCATGCTATTAAATAGGGGGAGAATTACACTGAGAATCCTACTATTTTCTGGATGTATTTATTAAAGACGATTCACACTGCTTCATCTTGCCTAGTGAACTACTTACCTGTAGATACAGGAAACATATCAATATCTGCCTGTCAGAAAGAGGTAAAATAGAAGAGAGGTCCAGGCACTCTCAGGATACAAAAAGGCAAATTTATTGAACCCACTAAATTTGCCTTTTTGTATCCTGAGAGTGCCTGGATTTCTCTTCTATATTTCCTCATTCAATATTTGGTTCCTGGTACTGGTCTGGTGAACCCGGATACATTTCAAATAGGTTTGAGTGCAGTTCCACATTCCTGCTATATTATTGTCAGAAAGAGGTAGACAAGTGAAATTCGTATCATTCTGAATGTAAATGCTTTCGAAAGTCTGAAGTGCCTAATTTAGGAATTACCGAAGTGACGAATTTGAAGTGGCAAAACAGGAGAGGGTTGGGGTTAGGGTTTGGGGTATGGTTAGGAGCGCAGGGTAGGGTTAGGGTTAAGGTAGGGTTAGTGGTTGGGGTAGAGATAGGGTTAGGGGTAGGGTTAGAGGTTGGGTTAAGGTAGGGTTAGTGGTTGGGTAGGAGTAGGGTTAGAGTAAGGTTAGGTTTAGGGATAGGGTTAGCAGTTGGGGTAGGGTTAGTGGTTAGAGTAGGGTAAGGGGTTAAGATTAGGGGTAGGGTTAGTGGTTGGGGTAGGGGTAGGGGCAGGGTAACCTTAACTCTATTCCTAACCCTACTCCTAACCTACCCCTTACACTACCCCAAACCCTACCCCAACCCTTATCCCTACCCCTAAACCTAACCCTAACCCTACCTCTACCCCAACCACTAACCCGAAGTCCCGAGTTTTGTAATGTCGAACTATATGTTTTTCAAAACCGCGTTTTGGTGCAGTACAATGTGCACCTTCAGCAATGTGCAGCTGACAAAGGTGCACATTGTACTGCACCGAAACGTGCGTCGGGCGTTTTGTTTTGAGTGTGTTTAGGGCACTTATCACTTATGCACTGTAGGATGTCTGATTTATAGACATGCCTCATTCTCACTAATTTTTTTATTGTATTTTTCACCCCTTTATTCTTTTATTCCTCTACCTATCCAGTCAGTTTAACAGGGAGAGAGGCTTTACTACACTTTACTGTATTATGCTCGACCCATTTCCTATATCACTTTCCTTCACATTGCACTTTTTTTTTGGGGGGGTTGGGCGGATATTTTAGGTTGCAGCTGAATATACTATAGTACTCTATTATCCAATCTATGTTTATTCATGCTTCACTTGGATAGTACTATGGTCTAACCTTTAGTCAATCTCTGTTACTTAACACTTAGACCATGGTTTAAACCCTTCTCTACCTGGGTACACTGATATACTTTTACAGTGCACTAATTACCTTCCAAGGGCTAATGAAGGTACTATTAGTTTGCTGCTTTATTTGGACAGAACTATAATTTAACCTCTAGTTAGTCCCTGTTTTTTTACACTAATACTATGGTTTAACCCCATGTCTACCTTTTATTTTCCAGTGCACTACTTACCTACAAAAGGTTATCAAAAATGCTACAAATAAGCCTTATTAATAAAGCTTGTATATTAATATTTTAAGCACCTATCTGGATTATCCAATGGTTATCCATTATCTATACTAGGTAGAGGAATAGCCTTACACGGCTAGTATATTTTACTTGCACTGGGGATATATGTGGTTTGTGTATGTATTGGTGCATGCAGAGTGGACTTTAATCCCATTTACCTCAGGATACTGATTACATTTTTCCAGTTTTTACCTCATCTACTTTATTGTGGGTTAGGTGAATCTTTCCTGTGTTATTATTATTATGGTTAAGCCCTTTGGGCACTACTGGAGTGTCTAAACTGGTGTATAGATTCCAAGAAGTAAACTCTTGGGTATCTTATTCTTTTGATTAGTTGTATAAATCATAACTGAATTGAAAAATTTAGATCCCATCATTAAGACTTTTTAAAAAAAATTCAAGTAGCAGTTTAAATAGCTGCTTGTTGACTCTCAAGTTATTTTACTTTCCACAATTATTTGGCTTACTACTTTCAAGAAGTAGTATCGAGTTTATAATGGTAATATATAAAATTTGCTCTTTATATGCTTAGTAGGTACAATGAAATGTGTTAAAGGGACACTATAGTCACCAAAACAACTTCACCTTAATGAAGCAGTTTTGGTGTATAGAAATATGTCCATGCAGTCTCACTGTTCAATTCTCTGCAATTTAGGAGTTTAATCACTCTGTTTACGCTCCATAGTCACACCTCTCTGCATGTGACTTGCAAAGCCTTCCTAAACATTTCCTGTAAAGAGCCACCTCATGCTTACACTTCTTTTTTGCAAATTATATACCTAGCGAGGACCCCACAATCACATGGCCGGGGATAGCTGGCTTCTGTATTGCCGGCAGTGGGGCTGCCTGTAATGACAGGTGGTCCCCCTGCTGGCTGAAAATAAAATAAAAATAAGTTAATGGTGTAAAAAAAAATAATTATATATACTTAGATCATATATATATATTATATATATATGATCTAAGTATATATATACACATATACATACACACACGTACACGTCTAGGTGTATTTTACTATTAATATATATATAATTATATATATATATTAATATCAAATTACACGTAGACTGATACTGATTAAATATATATATAATTATTGTTATATATATATTTATATATAATATAAAAAAAATAAAAATGTAAATACGTTAAAAAATAAAATTAAAAAAATAATTAAAAATAAATAATTAAAAAATATATAGATGTGTGTTATTTCGTTCTAACTGTTTTGTGAAATTAATATATATATATATATATATCAAAATACACGTAGAACGAAATAATATATAAATCTATATACATAAATATATACGTATATATCACTATATATATACCTATATATAAATAAAAATATTTTAAAAAAATTATATAGATATATACATATATATACACATACGTATATATATACATATATTAATTCTACATATATATTTATGTAATATTTTTACATAATTAGGTATCTTAATTAATTACAATTAGCAGGACCTGCCTGACAACCCATGCCGAAAGTAAAGGGAATTTAATTTGCTAGCACTATATTTAACCCTATAACTTTCCAAGACACCATAAAACCTGTACATGGGGGGTACTGTTCTACTCGGGAGACTTCGCTGAACACAAATATTAGTGTTTCAAAACAGTAAAATGTATTACAACGATGATATCGCCAGTAAAAGTGAAGTTTTTTGCATTTTTCACGCACAAACAGCACTTACACGGACAATATTATTGCTGCGATACTTTTTACTGTTTTGAAACACAAATATTTGTGTTCAGCGAAGTCTCCCAAGTACAACAGTACCCCTCATGTACAGGTTTTATGGTGTTTTCAAAAGTTACAGCGTCAAATATAAGGCTTGTGTTTCATTTTTTTCACATTAAAATTAGCCAGATTGGTTACGTTGCCTTTGAGACCCTATGGTAGCCCAAGAATGAAAATTACCCCTATGATGGCATACCATTTGCAATAGTAGACAACCCAAGGTATTGCAAACAGGGTATGTCCAGTCTTTTTTAGTAGCCACTTAGTCACAAACACTGGCCAAAATTGGCGTTTTTTGCATTTTTCACACACAAACAAATACTAACGCTAACTTTGGCCAGTGTTTGTGACCAAATGGCTACTAAAAAAGACTGGACATACCCCATTTGCAATACCTTGGGTTGTCTACTATTGCAAATGGTGTGCCATTATGGGTGTAAATTTCATTCCTGGGCTACTATACAGTCTCAAAGGCAACGTAACCAATCTGGCGAATTTCAATTTCAAATGTAACGTGCTATATTTGACCCTGTAACTTCCCAAAACGCCATAAAACCTGTACATAGGGGGTACTGTCTTACACGTGAGACTTTACTAAATACAAATATGTGTATTTTATTGCAGTAAAATCAAACAGTATTATGACACTGACCTTTAAAATGCAATTTAGAACTAAAAAAATCAAAAAATCGTATTTTCTCCCATTTTTTTCATATTAAATTATGTTTCATAGCTAAATATTTGATATTAAATGAAAGCCCTGTTTCCCCTGAATAAAATGATATATAATAAGGGTGGGTGCATTTACTATGAAAGAGGTGAATTACGGTTGGACAGACATGTAGCGCAAATGCCAGGTTTTGTTTACATTTTGTTTTGTTCACAATGTGTACATTTGGCTCCGTCCTTAAGGGGTTAAAGTTCAATTTAGAGAGCAGGAGATAAAATGTTTTTAAAGAAAGCTAAATCTGACTGAAAGTGAAATAATTTTGGTTTCATGCAGGCTGTGTCAGTCACGGTCAGGGGAGGTGTGGCTAGGGCTGCATGGACAGAAACAAAAGTGATTTAATTCCTAAATGGCAGACCATTGAGAATTATTGAGAATTACATTCCCAGGCAGTGCCTATTTCAGCATTAAACTGGTGACAGGTACCTCTTGGAAATATGATGCTCACTAATTATAGGTAGTTTTGGACAGTGATGATCCAGTCTTACTGAGCTCAGAGCCTGCAGATTGCATAGGGGTGACCTATGCATTCTTACCCATAGATATGCATATTATATAGTATGCTAATTTTCTACCTATGTGAATGCTAAACCAGCCTGTGACGGAACGCTGGCACTCCGACTGAGTACCTCCGCCAATCGATGCTCCTAGTGCTCGCTGAGGACTCCAAGCACTCCAACCGACACCATCAGCACTGCAGACCCCACTTCCAGCGATGTAACTGTGCCGGGGTCTCTGCTGTTTCCACCCACCCTGGACCCAAGGCCAGGATCCAGCTTCCAGTGGGTGAACCTCTCTTTCCCCAGAGAGCAGGAACAGGAACAAATCAAGCTATTGCAAGAGCTTCCTCTGGGGAGTAAGTGATTATAGCAATCCCAGAGTGTAGGTATCCCTTCCCCCAAACATGAGCCAAGGCTTAATGCTGGAACAAGACTGATTTACTGGCACACAGAACTCACAATTTATGCAACACAAAACTCCTCCTCTTGGCCAGGCTAGATAATTGAGTTTCTACAATACACAAAGCTCAATTATCTGCTGGCCAGAAATAATACAGTTTCATAAAACACACAGGGACCCCAAAACATGCAATAACCCCATAAAAGTATATCCTTGGAACCGGGGGATCTGGGTGAACCACATATCCAAAATTCACCCAGATCCGTTCAGTACTTTGGAAAATACAGTTTAATGCAGATTCTGCAGAACATATACAGGCTAAATGAAAAACAATCACTTTATAATGTGTCCCCTGCTGTATAGTCCAAAACCACTGCACGATGTCTCTGTGCACCAAATACTGGCGAGATGGCACCGTGTTGAAAAGTCCAAACAGTGTCTGTGAGTTAAAATGGCCACCATCCATTGTTCTTACCATGTGCTTCTGATACAGGAAATGGTGGCCACCCAGTAACTCCACAGTATGTCCCCAGATGGTTCTTAAAGGGCCAGCAGCAGCACAACACAAATCCATTATGCCCAAATCATGTCTTTAAAGGGCAATACATCCCAGGGGCCATAGTCACAGGGCAAGAGGTGGGCAAGCAGTCCTCTCCAGGCACAAGTGGCGAAGGGCACTTCGTCACACAGCCCTTTGTGTATTAAGCAATTGTTTTGATATATAATTAATGTGTAATAAATATAATTAATAGTTATATAAAATAATTACAGCTGTAGCCTTGTCAGGATTACAAGTTGATCCAGCATGCAGAACTGTGTCACACTTAAGACTAAGGATAATGTATAACCGGTGTTCTATCAAATTCCCCTACCTCGTGAAAATCCTGTACCCTCGTCACTTCCGGTGAGGGGAATCAGCTGGATTCTGTGCTGCACATGCGTGCTAGCACTCCTGCTACTCCTCCACAGCCAGGTCCTGGAAGGTAAGTAAAACTAGTTTTACACTTTCATTATAGTTAGCGCATTCACTAAGCTTAGGACATGGGACATTTAGGGTTAATGTCCCATGTTCCATGCCAAAAGTCAAGGATACCTGAATTCAGGGAAGTCAAAACGAAGCCAAAGTAAAATACCAGAAAATTAAGATCAGGAATGCACTCTATGATTACCATCAGGATGAAACCACGACAGGGCAATGAGCAAAATGAGAATTGGGTTTAAATACCCCTCCTGTGGATCCATTTGGCTGTAACTGGCCTTTGACCCCAAAAGCAATTATCAGGTTTCCATGTGCATGATTGCTGCTCGGCACAACTTTTCCTGTCAGGACGATAATGCTGATCAGCACAACTTTTCCTGTCAGGACAGTAAATGCCATTAACCACATTTTTATGTGCGGATGAATACGTGACAAGCATGATCTTTGGGTTATTAATGCTAACGTTTGTCCTTATTGCCAGCCTTGTATTTCTTGTGTCTGCTGCTATGGGGCATTTGTTTCTTCCTATTCTAATTCACATTGGAGAGAAGGACAACTGCTCTAATTAGCTATTTGAGATGAGATAATTAATATTAATCTTACTGTTTAGCAGAAGCAGATAAATGAATGAAGCCAAGGTATATAATTTGTGCGATATGATGTGGATACTGTGATCGCAATGACACTATGCCTAAATAATACTCCTAATGTAAATTAGACTTGTACATGTTGGAAATATTTATTTTGGCCGAATCTCTACTGCAGAAATGTAATGTAAATGTAATTATTTTTTGGATGGATGAGTTTCAGTCTTATGGCAGTTCAGCCAAACTTAATTTTGTTAACAAAGAAAAATTCAGGAAACTGATTAAAGGACCACTATAGTGCCAGGAAAACATACTCGTTTTCCTGGCACTATAGTGCCCTGAGGGTGCCCCCACCCTCAGGGTCCCCCTCCTGCCCGGCTCTGGAAGGGGGAAAGGGGTAAAAACTTACCTTTTTCCAGCGCTGGGCGGAGAGCTCTCTGCCTCCTCTCCTCCGGCCTGCCGGCTGAATAAAAGAAGCGGCAAGAGCTGCGCTACGATTCAGCCGGTTCTCATAGGAAAGCATTTACAATGCTTTCCTGGATCTGGAGTGCTCTCACTGTGATTTTCACAGTGAGAAGACGAAGCATTAGTAATGGGCCAATGAGACAGCCACTGAGGATTAGGAAGGTTATACCCATTCATAATTATAGCAGTTTCTCTGAAACTGCTATAATTATGAAAAAATGGGTTAACCCTAGCTGGACCTGGCACCCAGACCACTTCATTAAGCTGAAGTGGTCTGGGTGCCTAGAGTGGTCCTTTAAGACAAAGCAAAAATCTCATAAAATTGATCAATCAGTGCACTGCAAAATATATACATAATATAACTAGTACACTGGTAGGTACATTTCCCCTTCATATAGTTCACTAATCAAGTGAAGAAACATAACCAATAAAGGGGACGAGGAGGAGCAAAAAAAAAAAAAATATATATATATATATATATACCGTATATACTCGAGTATAAGACCAATATAAGCCGAGGCCCCTAATTTTACCCCAAAAAACTGGGAAAACTTATTGACTCGAGTATAAGACTAGGGTGGGAAATGCAGCAGCTACTGGTAAATTTCTAAATAAAATTAGATCCTAAAAAAATTATATTAATTGAATATTTATTTACAGTGTGTGTATATGATGAATGCAGTGTGTGTGTGAGTGCGCAGTGTATGTATGAGTGCGCAGTGTGTGTATATGAGTGCAGTGTGTGTGTATGAGTGCAGTGTGTGTGTATATAAATGCAGTGTGTGTGTATATGAATGCAGTGTGTGTGTATGAGTGCAGTGTGTGTGCGTGTGTGATGCAGTGTGTATGTATGAGTGCGCAGTGTATGTATGAGTGCGCAGTGTATGTATGAGTGCGCAGTGTGTGTATATGAGTGCAGTGTGTGTGTATGAGTGCAGTGTGTGTGTGTATGAATGCAGTGTGTGTGTGTATGAGTGCAGTGTGTGTTTGTGTTGCAGAGCCTTGTTGGGGGATGGGCATTTTTATAAAAAAAATAAATAAATAAAAATATTATTATTTATTATTTTAATTTTTTTGGTTATTATTTTTTTAATTATTTTTTATTATTATTTATATTATTAATTAATATTATTTTAATTTTTTTGTTTTATTATTATTTTTATTATTATTTTTAATATTTTATTATTATATTTATTTATTTTTTGTCCCCCGTCCCTGCTTGATACATGGCAGGGAGGGGGGCTCTCCTTCCCTGGTGGTCCAGTGGCATTGGCAGTTCAGTGGGGGGAGGAGGGGGGCTAGCAGAGCTGTTACTTACCTCTCCTGCAGCTGCTGTCAGCTCTCTCCTCCTCCACGCCGGTCCGTGCAGCTCTTCTCTCAGCTCACACTGTAAGTCTCGCGAGAGCCGCACTATGACCCCGCGGCTCTCGCGAGACTTACACTGGGAGCTGACTGAGGTGCTGACCGGACCGGCGCGGAGGAGGAGAGAGCTGACAGGAGCTGCAGGAGAGGTAAGCGCTCGCTGCCAGCCCCCAGTCTGTATTATGGCAATGTAAATTGCCATAATACAGACAGTGACTCGAGTATAAGCCGAGTTGGGGTTTTTCAGCACAAAAAATGTGCTGAAAAACTCGGCTTATACTCGAGTATATACGGTAAATATATATATATATATATATATATATATATATATTTATATATTATGTATTTTCAGGTACTCCTCACTTACTGACTGGGTTCAGTTCCTACGACCCATTTGTAGAACCAATTGGTCGGTAGGTGAGGAGTTAAGGGATTCCCTGCTCTGGTGCACTTGTCTATGTTCGGGAAAATTTCCCTGAACATAGACAAACGCACCAGAGCAGGGAATCTCTCTAATCTATGTTCGGACAAATTTCCGGATTTTCTACCTTCATACTACGCAGAAGAAAGTATTTTCTGCTGAATCTGTTTTGTGAGAATCACTATGGACTTTATCTATTGTATATTGCGTATGAATGCCATCTTAAAATTAAAGGACAGCAAGCAAAACACAGTAACATAACAGACTGTTTAGGGCCTTTTTTACAGTTATATGCTGCAAATAATGGAGACAAGGATGAATGAATACATGACAGGAGGCTTCGTATTTTGCATAACTCTCTTTACTAAACTCCATAGCAGTAAAGAAAAGGATAGTAAGAACCAATCAAAAAACAGTAGGAGGTATAGTATTCCCAGTGAACAGGCTCCTCCTCCTCTTTCTTTACTGCTCCATCAGCAGACAGGTCAGAATATTGAGCTCCTTATATTTATTCATGTTTTTTGGATATTTATTATAACTTATATTCCTTGTTATATTTTGTATGTATTGTTTAAGCTTTTATTGTTCAGCTTTCACTCCTTATCTGCCCCTTATTAGCTCTATCCTACTCAGGATATTTCCTGGGGCTTCCTACAACATAGCCTTTGTCAGACTGTACACTGGGCACTCCGGTTTCACTTTACACTGGGCGATTTCGCCGTTTTTTTCTCCCTTCCACCGCTTGATATTTAGCCCTGCAGAGCCCTATCCCCTCCCGGCCACCTAACCGTGCGTCTACACGATGGCCGGATCTATTTTCCCACACTTTCAGTGTGGCGGCGGCCATCTTAGATCTTGCGGATCGAGAGACCCGCGGCCGCCATCTTGGAGCTTCACCCACTCGGTCGGCCTCAGTTCTGGAGATCTACAGCTTTTGTCCTCCAAGGTAAGCATTTCTTTATTTATATCTTGTTTGCATATACCTTATGTTAATCCACCTGTGCCACAACCCAGTTGGTCACTTATATCCCCTTACTATTTCAGATTCCACTGTCAACTCCCATTACTCTCATCCAGGCAGGGGTCCGCACAGAAAGTCTCTGCTACTCCTGTGGTATATGTGCACTATAGGGCTCAATGACCTGTGCACTCTGGGGTGAAGCCCCATAAAGGTGCTGCCTATCAGAGCTCTGCTGTTGTAATCTCTGCATACTGGGTGCTGCCCAGACTAAAAGCCCAATACACCCTGCTGGGGTGATATATATATACAGTACTGCTGGTACTTATTGTTCCTAAACTATTCTACCCTTCTGGGGCCCTTAGTCCTACTGGTACTATTCTCGGAACATTACCCTGCTGGGGTTATATCTGGTACTGCTGGTACCATAACTACTGTAGGATCCTCTCCTACTATTGACCCCTGCCTCAACTGCCCTCTTATCAGTGCCAAGTCCTTGCCATACATTATGGAAGAATCACAGCCTACTCCAGTGGACTTTCAGTCCATGGTTAATGCAGCGGTGGCCGCTTCTATGGAAAAGGCCCTATCCCACATGATGACTATTCAACCGGAACACTCCAGGCCACGCCGCACACCCCAAGACACTGAGTCTGAGGACTCTGAAACCCAGACTAAGGACGACACCCGGGTTAGCAAATGCCACTGGAAAGGGGAGAAGGACCCCAAACCGAGCAAGGGCAAACACCCCACTAAGAAAAGCAAAACAGCGGCCGCCGTCACCCCTGCTCCTCCCCAAGTGTTCTCCTCAGAGGAGGAGGAAGATATTGATGACACTATGGCCATACTAGATGAATGGCAGGCTAACGCATCTCAAGCCGATGACGACGCCTGGGGCTCAGAATCTAAACCCTTTCATACAGGGGATTCAGATTAATTCGCTGCCGAATGGCAAGGGACTGGGGACACCTCCCTGCCACAGGACGAGGCTATTCTGGACCCTATGGGCCAGGCGCTCTTTGACCCACGTAACATCAGACACCCTCACTCGACAGACTGGACACCTCCGGAACACCTCGCTAAGTTTATGCACCTATGGATGTGTAAACCTATGGACAAGGTAGTCCACAACCGACTGAAGTCAGAATACCCCCGCCCTTCCCTACCAGATCAAGTAGCCATGACACCTAAATTTGACCAGGTAATCACTACCTTCACGAGTAGAGGTGGTCACATCCCCCGCCGCGGGGTGGAGAGGGGATTCAAAGGAGTCCAAGACAAGCTACTAGAGACCTCCGGACCCCTCTCCCGCATCATGTACCTGGCAGACGATGCCTTCCAACGAGCAGACCAGTTTGATTCCGACACGGTCAGAAAATGTATTCACGATATCCGCGAATGGGCTCAACGCTGTTTCTGTTTCCTTGGAAACGAAAATGTGGCCCTCTCATCTGAGCAGCGTAAGGCAGCACTTCTCCGCATAGACGGGAAGTTGGTGGAGTTGGGCACCAAAGAACTCGGACCTCTGGCACAGGGCAAATTATTTGGAAACCCATTCCTAAAGGAATTGAATCGCCATGTGAATGTCTTTACCTCACTAAGTAAAGCCCAAACGTCAATGAGGAGGGTCTTCAGACAATACCCCTCTAGGGGTGTTTTTGGACGGGCTGGCCGCCACAGGGGCCATGCTGCCAGCCGTTTCTGGCCATCAGGCCACCGATCCTCTACCCGGAAATGGGATACCGCCAACCTTTCACCTACTCAAGAGGTTCGGACAGAGGACGCAGTACCTGTGGATGTGGCAGATCCTGCTTCGCACCAGGTAAGCTACCATCTACCTCCAAACACCTTGCATGCAGGTCGTCTCTCCCTTTTCTTTCAGAACTGGGCGACCATTTCGTCAGACGCTTGGATCCTCCAGACGGTACGGGGATACGTCATAGATTTCGTTAGCACACCTTATCAAAAGTTCCCACCACGACCGCTCAACCGTTCGGCAGAGGACTCCAAACTCATCCAAGCCGAACTTCGGGAAGCTCACCCCGGACTCCAGAGGATTCTTCAGCAACATCTTCTTAGTAAAAAAGAAAACAGGAGACCTCCGGCCGGTCACAAACCTCCGTACACTCAACGCCCACGTGGTCTACCACCACTTCAAAATGGAGGGAATTCACCTCTTACTGGATCTCCTGCAAGACGGCGATTGGTTCACGAGATTGGACCTCAAAGACGCCTACCTTTCAGTACCGGTTCATGTCAACAGCAGACGTTTCCTCCGCTTCATGTGGAATGATCGACCATGCAATTCTCTTGTCTTCCTTTCGGCCTAAGTTCGGCCCCATGGTGTTTCACCAAACTACTGAAGCCGGTGGTTACTCATCTGCGTGCAAGAGGAATTCGCTGCATTATATACCTGGACGAGACGGCAGCGATTGGATGCTGGACCCAGAGATATTCAATGCCCTCACGCGAATGAGGGGACCCTTCCATCTGGACCTCTTCACATCCCGCAACAACAGACAAACCCCAGACTTCTTCAGCTGGCTCCCGGATCCAGAATGCAAAGCAGTGGATGCTTTCCTACAGGCCTGGCCGCCCTTCGGCACCTACGCATTTCCCCCATTTGCTATGATAGCGAGGACTCTCCACTATATGAAGGTGCATCAGATTTCTCTATGGCAGAGTCAACCGTGGTTCCCGGATCTTCTAGCACTATCTTACGCAGACCCGCCCTTGCTGCTGTCCCACCCAACTCTCCTTATGGATCCGAAGGGGAACCCTCACCCGCTAATACTGGAAGAGAGAGTCGTGAACTATCGCAGACTGCTAGGGACATCTTATGGGATTCATGGGCACTGGGGACGAGATTATGCTACCTCTCTGCTTGGACCTCCTGATCCTCTTGGTGCTTGGAACGGAACCTCGATCCACTTACGGCACCTATTCCCGCCATCTTGAATTTCCTGTCATCGCTTTTTGCAACAGGGAAATCTTATAGAACTATCAACGTAGTTCGATCGGCGATCTCAGCGGCCCATATCCCTATCCAAGGGATTCCGGCGGGTAGGGATCCTATGGTATGTCGATTACTGAGGGGTATGCGACTCAAACGAGGGGTATGCGCCCCCAAATACGCTCACCTCTGGGACATGGATCTCGTCCTCACCTTCTTAAGAGGATGGCCGTCTAACGACAGACAACTTTCGGCCAAGATGACGATGTTACTTTGCCTAGTCTCTTTTCGTCGGGTATTCGATGTTAGAGCCTTCAAAGTTGATGCCTTTTCGATAGGTCCTGAAGGGGTCACCTTCCATGTCTCCTGACGCACCAAATCGAACTCCACCGCCATTTTTTACCCCTTTTTCGTCACAGAACCTCAATTATGTGTGGTCGCAGCCTTACGCAGCTACGTGACAACTACCGCCTCTCTCCGCCCGAATTCCTCTGGCCAGCTCCTGATTTCCTATGTCAAACCTCACAATCCAGTTTCCTCTACCACTCTCGCTAGATGGGTACGCTGGATCTTGATCACTGGCAGGCGTGGGTGCCACTTTCGGGGCTCATTCGGTGAGAGGCGTGGCTGCTTCTTCAGCCTACGCAGCCGGAGCATCACTATCAGATGTCCTTCGCACGGCTGACTGGTCCCGCGAATCCACTTTTCGGACCTTCTACTTTAGACCGAACTCCTGCGCGGCGTTTTCCTTTTTACATCGCGTTAAAAATGCAAAATACATAACGGAGATTCCCAGAACCCAGCACATAACCCGACCCATAGCTGGAACCCAGGGACATCTATGGACTTTGTGCCCAGACAGGCTACACCGAATGCATCCACCAGAGACAAACCTAGACCTCAAATGGGAACGGGACTAAGCAGTCATATCCCCGCAAGACCACACTCTCTCAACAGCGGTGCCGGAGTAATACTGAGCTAGGACTGGGGCATCAGCTGGCACTTCGGCCATGGACTTTGCACCTACCTATGGCACATCGGAACCAAAAGGCTACAGCATCTTATTTTAATCTATCATTGATTCTATTAATATGGTTACTCGGATGTTTATTAGGACAACGTTTCATTCCAGGACAATATCATAGCTCACTATTGCGTCCTAGCTGGTTGCATAACTTGCTACTCTGTCATTAAACATAGGACACACTCAGTACACACAGGCTATAGATTGACTGTAAATGAGGTGTATTTCCGCCTTACAATATACTCTGACACACAGTCAACTTACAACAACGAGCCCACAGGTGAAAAGCGCACTAAGTCCCTACTTAGCACACCATACAAGCATAGACCAACCCTAGCCTGTATACGTAAATAAAAGTTGAACTTTTAAACATTTAGCATGTACCACAAATACATGGCATTAACCCATAGCACAGACAGGAAACACACGCATGCTTCTCAGGTGGCATATGTTGAGCCAAACCCATTGTTTTAACCTTCTCTTAACTTCTCTCCTGTCATGTAATAAAATTGAAGATTATGCCAGCTTTAGTGTACTAATAATCTTAATTTTAATAAAGACAGGAGGCGAGTATTTTCCCACCCATACCCACCTCTTTCGGTCTTCAGGTATCTCTATGCTGCTCCTTCTTCAGATTCCTCTATCCTTCTATAGGAAACTAAGTCTCTAACACTCCCTTCATCATTCCGACTGTCCAACGTATATTGTGTATCTCTCGTATGTCATAATTCTTATACCTTGTTGTATTATAGGGAGAGAAGTATCGATTACTAGTATATTGTCCTTATAGTACTATAGTCTTACTGAAATATGCTATGCAGATGCCTTCCATGTTTTTCATGGTTTTACAACTCGTACCTAACCTATTCCACGTTCTCGTTTCAGCATAATTCAACGTGGACCTACGGTTACCTCTATGTGGATTATCCCAAGTTTATCCTACGTTCCCCAGGGTTTATCCTAATTCGTTTGGATTGATTCTCCTGTTATGCGGATTACCCCAAGTTTATCCTACACTCCACATGGATTATCCTAATTCGCTTGGATTGATTCTCCTGTTACAGACCCAAGACTGGTTGAAAGAGGAGGAGGAGCCTCTTGAAAGAGGAGGAGGAGACTGTTCACTGGGAATACTATACCTCCTACTGTTTTTTGATTGGTTCTTACTTTCCTTTTCTTTACTGCTATGGAGTTTAGTAAAGAGAGTTATGCAAAATACTCGCTTCCTGTCTTTATTAAAATTAAGATTATTAGTACACTAAAGATAGCATAATCTTCAATTAAAAGGCCTGAAGTTTATTTAGTAATGCAATTTCTTTCAGTGTTTACATTGTTGTATAAAAGAAAAGAAAGCGCCCTTTAATACAGGTATAATTACTATAAAATTACAAAGAATAGACTTAATTCTATTGTAATTGATCTACACAGTAAAAGGGCTTCTACATAATACAAACATGTCATTCTACAAAGAGCTTAATCATTAATTCAGACATGTTTTTTTGTTACATGTATTTGTTTCCTGTGCGAAATGTATGTATAGCAATCAGTTATGTGTATATTTTATTTCTATGTATTTTTTCATTAATATGAATGTCGTTTCTTAAACATCACCCTCCTACAGAGGTTAGACTGTGAAAACATGAACACACATGAGTGACCCTATGGTCAAAAGTCCTAGAAAAATATATGTCTAAGTTACTTGAAGGTGAATATTGGTTGTATAGAATATTTGATACCCTACTTGGGTATAGTCTCCCATGTATTGTACCTTTGTCTTATTACTTGTACCAATTGTGCCCATGAACTCTGTGCTGCGGAATGTGTTGGCGCTGTAAAGTAATATTAATGGTTCCCAACGACATGTCTTGAAAATCTTTATTTTTCCTCATGGACAAAACCTGGCAATTTCACTAACAGTATTTTGCAGGTTTCGTACTCTGAAGAACACCAGACCCGGGGTAGTCATGCACATGTCATCATGTTATTCAAAAACCAAATGTGGAGAAAATGAAGTCTCTAAACAAACATAGAAACATAGAAACAGAATGTGATGCCAGATAAGAACCATTCGGCCAATCTAGTCTTAGGCTGAGGCTTAGTCAGCAGTACATCGCCGATTGAGCTTTGCTTTCCTTGCTTTTCTTCCCCAAATGGTTAGGGTAGACGAGGAGCAGAATAACGCTATGACATGACTTGAGGGATCTTTTAATGGAAAGTTGTTCTGCACACCTACTTCCCCAATTTTTTTGACTATCGTTCAATATACAGTATAATACATGATATAAGAGTAATCACAACTAGCATGCAGAATGATCTTGTTATGCGAAATAAAAAGTAACACCATGTTTAGAAAATACTTATTTTAAACATTCAATTTGCATTTTAATGGGTTTTTTTTTTGTTAAAGAATCGGGGTACAGAAAATAAGAAGAGGGGAGAAAAAAAGATGCAGTTCCAATATGGAGGCATGCTCATATTAACAAAGAAGGTACGCATAGTACAAAACAGTGCAGTGATATCATCATATTACAAAGACATCCAGGTTAAAGGCATATGTGTGTGGGAGGTCCGGTTGCACTTGAACCCTTGAACTGTAATAATTGTCTAAGCATACTTGTGTCTTTCAGACAGAAATTAAAAAAAAATATAAAAAATAGTTTACATCTGTTAAAATATAATTGGGAAAAAATTTTACACGTAGCACAAATAAAACAATGTTCTTCAGGAATTACATAAATCCATCTGGGATTTAGAACTGATATTAACTGAGAGGAATGTGTTGAATATATGTCACAAACTCTCCATCTAGGCATTCAGACAGTCTCCAAATTTACATTAAAAGTGTCGAAAATAAATTGCCCAGTCATGAGAATATTATAGATAATGAGTTAACAATATGCAACACATCATGCTGCAAGCTACATCAGCATGTTTGTACAAATAATGCAGTCACTCACCACAACAATTTACACAACATTAAAGGGTGCATAACAATCTTACATACATGATACAATGGACTGAATGTGAAAAGGAATGGTATATCTGTGATATCAACCAGTGGTTAGAGGGATGAAAATACACAAGCGTTTCAATTATAACCATAAATGAGACTCTCACTGTACCCTATTCAGGCAACGCTTTACCCAAAGACCATGACCTTAGATTTCTAACTGGAAATCGCCCTTGTTTTTTTTTTAACTGTTTTTTTTAATTTGTATTTTCATTGTCATTTCAGAGTACTATTAATTCACGAAGGAAGGGTCGTAAAAGATGATGCAAGTTATTTTATATATGTATTACTAGACATTTACTAGTATCTGGACTATATCTGAGTATATTTATTTCAGAATGTCTCTGGTTACAAAAATTGAAAGGTATTTAAAAATTGAGGGCAACATTGGTTAAGTCTTTAGGAAACCACTGGCGGATTCGGGGTTGGGGGAAGCAACGGGGTAATTGTCCACCCCCTGAGGCTCCCACATACACTGCCCTGCACATACACAAATGCACACACACACATGGCCCTCATACGCACACTGCCCCCACACACACTGCCCCACACACACACACACATATACTGTCCTCAAATAAACACACTGACCCCACATACACACACACTGCCCTCAAACACACATACCCTGACCTGAAACACACACACACTCACACACTGCCCCATACACACACTGCCCCCACATACACTACCCCACACAAATAAACACACAAACATTGCCCCCAATACACACACTGTCCCGACACACACACATACACTGCCCCCTACACAGATACACTGCCCCACACACACATACACTGCCCCCACATAAATACACTGCACTACATACACACACACTTCCCCCACACACACATACCCTGCCCCCCACACACATTGCCCCCACACACACATACACTTCCCCACACACACATACACTGCCCCATCCACAAACTTCCCCCAAATACACACACACTGCCCCCACACACATACACTGCCCCCACTCACACATACACTTCCCCCATACACACACTACACCCACACACATACACTGCCCCATCACAAACTTCCCCCAAATACACACACACTGCCCCCACACACATACATTACCCCCACTCACACATACACTTCCCCATACACACACTACACCCACACACATACACTGCCCCTCCACATATACACACCTCCACACACACATACACTGTCCACCCATACACACACTGCCCCACACAACTCCCCACACAACCCCCATACACACATTGCCACACACACATACACAGCCCCCTATACACACACTGCCCCAATATACACATTGCCCCAAACACACATACACTGCCCCATTCACAAACTGCCCCCCACGCACATGCACTCAAGCCCCCATATAACACACACCTCGCCTTCACACACTGCCCATACACACATTGCCCCCACACAATTGCCTCCCCCCACACACACACACACATACACTGCCCCCCCATACACACACTGCCCCCACACATACCATACACATTCATAAACGGCTACTTCCATACACACACTGCCCCCCCACACACAGCCCCCCATACACACATTGCCCCACACATACATATATTGCCCCACGCACCCTACACATTCACACACTACACCCGCACTGTACCTCTCATACATTGCACCACTCACACACACCACTGCTTCTATGTCTACTACTACAGCCCCATATCCCAGCAGAGCCCAGGTAAATTGTCAAACTGTTCTTACTCTGGGAGATGTAGTGGTTATTGTGCGTGGATTATTTCTTGAAATAATCTACAAGTGCCCCTCCCGAGATCAGGCTATGGATCCGGAACTGTAGGAAACCACTGCAGTAAATGATCATGTGATTCGTGATAATAATTACTTTAACATATGAATGTGTTCATGTACTACCAATTCAAATTAGACCATAATTAATGACAGATATTATACCACTAGTACTGAACTTTACTGTAGAGGTGAGTCCTAACTCAGCCAGTCTGGCAGTTTATTAGGCTCTTGTGGATTTTCTGTAAAAGATTGAAATAGGAGTTCTAAAATCATTACTCATTAGTTTTAATATGCAATTATTACTAATGGTTCCTTCTAGGCAAGCATTAGTAAAATGTGTCATTTTTAAGGTTTATGCCGGTCAATATCAAGTTTTATGTAATGTCTCTGGTCAGAAAATTGTCAGTATGCTGCAGTCTGTCATTACTGCAGCTTCCCTTGACATTATTGTCAAATTTGAGGCTATTCTGAAGCTTGGAACTCTGTATTCTTGGAATTTATATGTGTTGCTCTTATAGGCACAGTGTCATTAATCATGCTGATGAAAGCATTCAATTAAATATTGATCATGGGAGTAACCAGCTCTTTTTTAAAAAAATTTTTATATGTTTATATTTCCTCAGGTGCATTAAAGTACATTACAAATTTAAATCATTTTGTATGTTCACGTTTTACAGCAACACTACTTTATATAATGTAATTTGGATTCCTGTGAAACAGGTCCTCAGAAGTCAAAGATATTATGAAAATGTTTCAAACCATTAACATACTATTCTGAGTAAATGTGCTACATACAGACCAATCGCCATAGAGACCAATAAATGTCCTTTTGTCTTTAGCAATTTGTACCCAAAATGGCACATTTTGTGTTGACATATGTCCTTGCATATACTTTGCCTTATAACAGGGGTACACGATCTATGGCACATTTGCATTGTACATGAGTCTGCCCAACCCAAATGGCTTCAGTGCCTAAAAGTTAAAGAGCCTTCAGTGGTGCAGATACCAAAGGGAACTATTGTTCTTTTGTGTGATCCAGTGATGCCCAGTATTTCGGAGCATTACATGGCAAGTGTCTAACTCACAGGTATAGTGCCAGACTAGAGTAAGAGTCAGAAGTGGGTGCAGACCGTAAGATCAGCAACCAGACCAACAGGGATTAACAAAAACCCCTGCCAAAGCGAGGGGGGCAAGTAAAACTAAATGAGTTTGCAGACAAAACGGCCCACACACATACATACCACAGACTGCTTACACACATACATTACATAATAGTTAGGCCACATACACACAAATGCAGACAGCTTGCAACAAGACATAAAAATGTTACAACCAACCTATATACACACAAAATAACATTACAGACAGCCCACAAGCATACATAACACAACACAATAGTTAGCCCACCACATTTAACACCACAGAAAACCCCAGCAAAACACGACCACAACAAACTCACATATAAACACATTTATCACATACAATACACACACACTAAACCTGGCTGCACACATACATAAAACGAATAGCACGCATACATGCATCACACATTAGGCAGCACACATGAAACCACAAATAACACAACAAGTCCACATACACATGCATACTTCCTCAGACAGTCTCATAAATACATACACCACAAACAGGACACACATACATGTTACGGTACCCTCAACATTAAATGTACAAACCGCTGTTTAGTGAATGCTCCCCTTTCGCAATAGCATAGGCTGCATGCGTATCTAGTACAATCATGCGAACCGCAAGCAAGGGAACACTGTAAACTCCCGAACGGGATCCGTACGGGCACTTCACTCCACGAGCTCCAAACTCACGAATCGCCAATAGTAGCCGAACGCATATATCTCCCAAGTGGCGAATAATTCCAACCAGCAGTCTCTAGTCGTCGGTAATAAATCCCCCCAATAACGAGACCAAGCTCTGCATTGAGAGTAAAACAAGAACTGGCTTTACTGTGGGCTACCTGCCCGTATTTATGCAGGTCTCCCACTTGGTGGACACTCCCGTAGGGGACCAAATGGGAGACTGTAATAACAGACAGACATATGGCAAGTTCCACAGACACAGAATATTCCCAGCATGCATTAGTATTTCCACCCCTCTGCCCTGGAGATAATTGAGAAGTAATTCAATTATCTCCAGGACAAGGACAAATCGCCATTTTAAATACAATAAAGAAAAACACATAAAAATATATAACTTTGCTTCTGTCGAATGCTACCCATTCATATCACATATCCCCAGTTAGCCTGGATCTGAAAGCACTGAAAGGTTCAGGATAAGAATCTCAATGCAAGAGATCAGTATTGTTTTATGTGGTATGCTAAATAAAATGAATGTGAACCAATACAAATGTACAAAGGTCCATTTTGGTAAAAAATATAGTTAAACCTCTTGAAGCTAATTAAATATGAAAACAAAAATGCACTAAAACATAATTAATATGAATAAAGACAAATAAAATTTAGAGCTATGACTGGAATGAACAGATTTGTATTAACATAGGGGATGATGGAGCTGCAGATCCAGGCCCATGCCTATGGAATAGCCCATTGATTTATATTTTTTTCCTTTTTTTTTTTTACTACTCTTCACATGCTCTTGCTTAAGTATGGAAACTTCATCAGGGTAACAAAACTGGCATAGGCGTGCACAGCCTGTTGCATTAGGGTGTGCACCCTAAAGCACAAACACACACGCCGCGTGTATATGTATTTTTATATACACATACATATATACATACACACACACACACATATATATATACAAATATATATATAGGTGCAGTGTGTGTGATTGTGAACGGTGCAGTCTGTGTGTGATTGTGAGCAGTGCAGTGTGTAAGGGGTGCAGTGTGTGTGATTGCGAGGGGTACAGTGTGTGTAATTGTAAGGGGTACAGTGTGTGTAATTGTGAGGGGTGCAGTGTGTGTTGGGTAAAGTTGTGTAATTGTAAGGGGTACAGTGTGTGTAATTTTGAGGGGTACAGTGTGTGTGTGATTGTGAGGGATGCAGTGTGTGTGGGGTACAGTGTGTGCAATTGTGAGGAGTGCACTGTGTGGGTGACAAGGGTTAGGGGGGTGGAGGGGAAGCGACAGGGGTTAGGGGGGTGGAGGGGCAACGACGGGGGTAGGGGAGTAGAGGGGCAGCAACAGGGGGTAGGGGGGATAGAGGGAGGTTTATGAATACCTTCTCTGGTGGTCCAGCGGGTTCCCCCTCTCAGCAGTCTGCAGCTCCGCCGGGAGTGAGCTGCAGACCACATGGTGAGTCTCGCAATCTCCAGGCAGAACGTTGACAGGCTGGAGATCGCAAGACACCTCAGTCTGCAGCTCACTCCCGGCAGAGCTGCAGACTGAGGCTGAATCTCATGCACAGCAGACTGACAGGAGGGGCCTCGCACCCGGCGGCATTGTGGGCAAGCCGCCGGGCCCCCTCCTGTGTCGGGTCCTCGGTCATAGACTGAGGACCCGACATGTTAGTCTGCCCTCAGGCAGTGCAGCACGGAGGTGTGATTAGGGTGTGCTGGCCCCGTGCGCACGCCTATGAAAACTGGTGTGGAATGGCTGACAATGAAATTAGTTAAGGTAAAGCTAACTTTGAGGACTATGCAAATGCTCTTGCTGTTTCAGTCTCTCTAACACTGTGACATGTTCTCTCTCCTCTACACTTATAACATACACTTTTTCTCTGCCCCAGACTGTGTCACAGAAGCTTCTGCCTGCTAGTAAGAAGGTTAGGAGAGGAGTGGACCAGTTAGTTCTAGGTAAGGTCCTTAGAAAGTGTAGAGCTAGAGCATCATTAGATGCATTTATGCCAACCTCAGGGTGCTTTCTGCACAGTATGCCCTTGGTTGGTCATCCTGCATGGTTTGCAGGCAGCCTGATGTGCATTCACGCTAGGCTGTCCATCGAATTCTTTGTGCAGACACCCCACCTTTTTGGGCATGTTTGTTCCTTTGGGGGGGTTCTGATTACATGTTTCACTTGAAAGATGAAAGCGAGAGATTAGCATAGTATAGTTTAATATTGCCCTAGGAGGAAGCATCCACAATCACTTCTATACTGGTGGACTAGGGGGCAATTGTTCTGTCTTTCCACCACCCTATCCAGTTTGTGTGGAGTGGACAGGAATGGAATTCTACAACTTGAACTGGGCACAGAACACATTAGCAGGATCTTCACGTCATTATCTGTTTGCAGGCTGAGCCGTTTGATTCTGCAGCTACTAGCAAGCATGATCACAAAAGATGAGGAGACATGATCAGTAGCCAGAGCAGATAAGTCAAGTCTGTAACCAAGAGCAAAGCACAGATGTAAGGCATGTCAGTTCTGGTGCACTATAAAGTTAAATAATAAAAAGAGGAACAGACAAAAAGAAAGGCCAAGTGTATCTTTGGGACAATGAAGTAGCATGCTTGGGTCTATGGAGATCTCTGTGAATACAGTTCTCTTCTGTGAAAGGAGGTTAATAGCTAATAAAAACGATTGTAACCTTTAAGCTCTATAAAAATGAGCCTGAGGGGGTACATCCAGTTAGTACAGCAGGTTAAGTTGATATATAGCTGCATTTAATAAGATTGATTTGCCTCAATTATTAGTACATGCAAACAGAGTGGATCAAAAAACCAGAGTAAAAATAAAGGGGAAAAGTAATAGAATGTCTTAAGCTGTGTACTGAGTAAATATACTGAACCACAATTATATGGCAGATTGTTTGTAATCTTCAGAACACTTTTCTGTTAGGGACTGAATATATTTGGATAATATTTTTATGACATGGAAAGGTGATGAGGCCTAGGCTTTTATGTTTTTACAATTTATGAATACCGATAACTGGGATGTTAAATTGCCAATGAAATAAGTAATATTAGAAATAACTTTTTACATTTGGATATTTATATCGAGAAAGGTAAAATTAGTATTTTTTTTAAACAAGTTGATGTCCATAGCTTTATACACTGCTCAAAAAAATAAAGAGAACGCTTAAACAACACAATGTAACTCCAAGTCAATCACACTTCTGTGAAATCAAACTGTCCACTTAGGAAGCAACACTTAGTGACAATCAATTTCACATGCTGTTGTGCAAATGGGATAGACAACAGGTGGAAATTATAGGCAATTAGCAAGACACCTCCAATAAAGGAGTGGTTCTGCAGGTGGTGACCACAGACCACTTGTTAGTTCCTATGCTTCCTGGCTGATGTTTTGTTCACTTTTGAATGCTGGCGGTGCTTTCACTCTAGTGGTAGCATGAGACAGAGTCTACAACCCACACAAGTGGCTCAGGTAGTGCAGCTCATCCAGGATGGCACATCAATGCGAGCTGTGGCAAGAAGGTTTGCTGTGTCTGTCAGCGTAGTGTCCAGAGCATGAAGGCGCCACCAGGAGACAGGCCAGTACATCAGGAGATGTGGAGGAGGCCGTAGGAGGGCAACAACCCAGCAGCAGAACCGCTACCTCTGCCTTTGTGCAAAGAGGAACAGGAGGAGCACTGCCAGAGCCCTGCAAAATGTCCTCCAGCAGGCCACAAATGTGCATGTGTCTACTCAAACGGTCAGAAACAGACTCCATGAGGGTGGTATGAGGGCCCGACATCCACAGGTGGGAGTTGTGCTTACAGCCCAACACTGTGCAGGACGTTTGGCATTTGCCAGAGAACACCAAGATTGGCAAATTCGCCACTGGCACCCTGTGCTCTTCACAGATGAAAGCAGGTTCACACTGAGCACATGTGACAGACATGACAGAGTCTGGAGATGCCATGAAGAACGTTCTGCTGCCTGCAACATCCTCCAGCATGACCGGTTTGGCAGTGGGTCAGTAATGGTGTGGGTGGCATTTCTTTGGGGGGCCGCACAACCCTCCATGTGCTCGCCAGAGGTGGCCTGACTGCCATTAGGTACCGAGATGAGATCCTCAGACCCCTTGTGAGACCATATGCTGGTGCGGTTGGCCCTGGGTTCCTCCTAATGCAAGACAATGCTAGACCTCATGTGGCTGGAGTGTGTCAGCAGTTCCTGCAAGACGAAGGCATTGATGCTATGGACTGGCCTGCCCATTCCCCAGACCTAAATCCAATTGAGCACATCTGGGACATCATGTCTTGCTCCATCCACCAACGTCACGTTGCACCACAGACAACAGGAGTTGGCAGATGCTTTAGTCCAGGTCTGGGAGGAGATCCCTCAGGAGACCATCCGCCACCTCATCAGGAGCATGCACAGGCATTGTAGGGAGGTCATACAGGCACGTGGAGGCCACACACACTACTGAGCCTCATTTTGACTTGTTTTAAGGACATTACATCAAAGTTGGATTAGCCTGTAGTGTGTTTTTCCACTTTAATTTTGAGTGTGACTCCAAATCCAGACCTCCATGGGTTGAAAAATTTGATTTCCATTTTTTAATTTTTGTGTGATTTTGTTGTCAGCACATTCAACTATGTAAAGAACAAAGTATTTCAGAAGAATATTTAATTCGTTCAGATCTAGGATGTGTTATTTTTGTGTTCCCTTTATTTTTTTGAGCAGTGTATATAAAGAGAGCTGCCACTTTAATCCTTGGCTATTTTTTAGACCATGAAGTAACTGTTCCAATATAGAAAAATATGAAATTCAAGTGAACATTTTTGAAGAAATAGTTCATTGAGAAGGGGTACTCTATAAAGAACATTGATGAAGATATAAACATGGTTAAGAACTATGAGAGGAAACAATTCTTATAATATAAATCAAAACAGTTTAAAAGGGAAAGCTAACAGATGCCTCTAATTTCACAGTTTAATGCCAATTATAACTGTGTAAGAAAAAGATTCAATAGAAATAGTATGAAATAAATATATACATAGGAGAAAAAAACACAGAGTAGCTCGTAATTTAAAATAAGTTTTAACAACCAGTTTTATCAATGAGGAAAATAAAACATTTTATTAAGAAGGCTGTAGATTTTAAAAAAGGTTTATGTTATTGTTGCAATTGCATGGAATGTAAAATGACAGGTACAACTGAAAGAAGAAAAGATTGTTTTAACTCATATACAACAAAACAAAAGTTTAGAATTCATTTGTTTATTACGTGTAAAGCTAGGAATATTATCTATGTTCTTGTATGTCCATGTGGCTACAATGCATAGGAAACAACTCTAGGAATAAAGGGCATAAATATATCACTAAAAGTGGGTAAAAAAAAAAAACTAAACTATAATGTGTCGCACCATTTTTTGGAGTACCACAATAAAGAAATTATTTTCTTATGGAATTCAGATTATTCAAAATCAGAGTTGAGCGGACACCTGGAAGTTTGGGTCCCCCCAATTTTTATTTATGGCCCCACCTGCCGCTCAGGGGTGGGGGCCGAGGGGGAAGGACAGTAGGTCCCCCCCTTATTGTTATTTAGGGCCTCGACTGCTGCGCAGGGGTGGGGGCCAGGGGGAAGACATAAGGTCCCCCCCAATTTTTATTTATGGCCCCCACCCACCGCTCAGGGGTGGGGGCCAGGAGGGAGGACATTAGATCCCCCCCAATTTTTATTTATGGCCCCCACCCACCGCTCAGGGGTGGAGGCCGAGGGCCAAGGGAGGACAGTCGGTCACCCCCTTATTGATATTTAGGGCCCCCACCCGCCGCGCAGGGTGGGGGCCGGGGGGAGGACATTAGGTCCAACCCTTATTGTTATTTAGAGCCCCCTACCACTGCTCAGGGGTGGGGGCCGGGGGACACACAATAGGTCACCCCCTTATTGGTATTTAGGGCCCCCACTCACCGCTCAGGGGTGGGAGTCAGGGGGGCAATAGGTCCCCCCTTTAGTTTAAAAGCCCCCACTCGCATGTCGTGGGTGGGTGCTCAGGAGGGGGGATTTTTTTTTTTTAACAGTGAGCAGTCACAGGCTACTCACTGTTTAATAGACACGCCCCTAGTCGCGTAATAGCGAGTAGGGGCATAATTTAGTAATACTAAGTTACCAGCTTCTATAGAGGCTGGGTCACCTGCTGCACTGGCCAGTCACAGCAATGCCATTAGTAGGTATGGCTGTGATGGCTTCTAAGGGCACTCGAGTCAAACGCTTGTTGATTGGCTGCCCTGCAGCCTTTCAAAATGTATCATTAAATTGCTGAACACCGAACTCCAACCCGAACATACAGTGATATCCGGGGTCAGTTAGTCCGGGGTCTAAAAAACATAATGTTCGGTACGAACTCGAACTTTTCAGTTCGGGTTCGTTCAACTCTATTCAAAATCCTTAGCGAGGGGGCAATTCAATCTAAGTGAAAATTAACTAAAGTGGATTTTTGATCTGAATATGTTGTCCCCCAAGAGACTTAATGTTAATTTTGAAAGTGTTGTAATATAATTTAATAATGTATTTATCATTTCTGTTTTCCACTTTATTTTCCTCTTTTATATGTATGCCTCTTAAACTATTATAACCATGTCTTGGGAAGAATAACTTCCTGTGCTTTTAAACAGTCATATATCAAGTAAATGCCATTTTATATTTTAAGGGATTGTTGTTGGTTATATGTGTTTCCTAATAATTGTATCTTTTGTACTGTGCACTTTTTTTTCCAAATTCCCAAATCCTCCCTCCCCGGCTTCCTCTCTGTGTTGAGACCCTTACTCTCCCTCTGACACTCATCAGGTTCTCACCATTATTTGTACTTTGCATTCTTTCAATAATGCTTCCAATTACAGTTGTATCTGTTCTGATTCACTCTCTGTTCACTTGTGTGATCAGACCTCTTTCACCAAATTGCTGGCAAATGCACATAGAAGAGGGCTTCCAAAGGTGCCGTTGATGCCATTTTATCTATATGGCTGTCTTAACTTCCAACCAGTCATATAATTGAAAAGGCTGGAAAAGAACTATTTATTTATTTTGTTATGTGAACTTGGAATGTTGACCCATTGAGCGCAATATTGCAAGACTTTCAATGAAACCCCAAGTTAGGCTTAATTTTACCTAGAAAATATTTTCTAACTTTGACAGTGTTAGCTGTAAATTAGTCAATGAAATTTGGATTGTGATGACAGTGAGAAACCTACATAATTTAAGTTTAAAAACATACATTAATAATCAGATGTTGCGAACATAACCTCACCACAGGTTCCTGGAGGGGCCTGCTTGCCAGCCTCCTGCCTCAGGACTATGGGCCCTGCAAGATACACTGTAAAATACACTTTAAAAAGCTCTGTTCTTGTGATTTCGGATTATATTGTTCGGTAACCGAACAACCGCACGAACCAGACACCACCCATGTGCTTGTTAAGCCCAACTGACATGTTGTAATGAGTTCCACTGCAGTTTTAATTGTTGGTCGGGTGGCCGCAATTTGTATGAATGGCCATGAGATGGCAGCCATCTTGTTCGCATGAACGCAGACAGCGGTGTTTGGTCATCGAGTTTATGGAACTAAAATCGGACACAAACTCTTGAACACTGCTGGACTTTCATAATCGCCTGCGTTCGGTTCTATACAACTAAGAAAGGCACTGTTCGGTGGAATCGTTCCCACGAACAAGGGGAATAAACTACACATGTTAACTATGGATTCCATTAGGTATTTTATGCATTTTTAAACTCTTGAAAGAGACAGACCATTAGCACTGATTTCATGGAACTGTTTTGGGCATAGGACCATGTTTGCAGTCGGTCAAATAATTGACAAAGAAAACAACAATATATGTGAACACAACCCCAGTGAGAATAATGAAATATAGGAGCAAACCAAAACTTCCCTTATCTTAAGGTGAAGTATCCAGATGAATCCCCGAAGACTTCCTCTTGTCTTCAATAGATATACACAGAAAAATAGGGGACAATCTGCTAAATACAAATAAAAAACATAGCATATAACTGTGTGGAGACTGGTATTGATGTGTGATCACAAATGGTCACTCACAATTTTGAAGAATTAAGATAGCCTTGAATGATGTCTTTATGGAGTTGGAACAGCTTTAAATGGTGTTATTCAATATCCAGTATGTTGTCTCTCCTCACATATTCATCAGCAAATAGATATGTGTGTCTCAAAAAGAGAAAATGTACAAAAATGTAGTGCACTTCCAGAATATGATAAAAAATATATTTAATGACTTACATTTAGGTATAAAACAAACAGCATGTCACCATACACGTCCTACGCGTTTCGTCCTGAAATTGGACTTCCTCAGGGACTTGGTGTAATAAAGTGCAATCAGAAATAGCAGCAATAATGACAATATCCCCCCCACAGTCCTTTATATACACCCCCATTTAATGTTTAAGATCTTTCAGCTGGTGTTCGATTTTCATTTCGGCGGTATGGGACCGCGTGACGTCATCGTGTGCGCCGCGTGCGTTCCACCTTGCGTTCCACAGACCCGGAAGTGGGTCGCGATCGTCTGTTTCTTTCTCCTATTCTGATGCATTAGCTCAGAGCATATACAGGCAGGTGGATAAAACGGAGAGGGTAGCTGGGAAATAAAAAAATATATACTCTGGATGGCACTACAAACCGAATAAAAAATGTACATTCTCAATGTAATCTATAGTTATGGACACATATGTATATACATATATATATATCCCATTTTCATTGGGTGCAAATTTTATAAAGCATTTTCTCACATATTTGTCACACACATTCCCTTCATATGATTTATATGGAAATAGCATCTTATTCCATAGAATGCATGAATAATAATATAGTAATCTAACATTTTTAGATGGTTAAAAAATATATAACAAACAATATACATACATATATGATATATAGACATTAATATAAGTGATATGACCCATTTATATTGCACTCTTTATCCCATTCTTAAAGGTAAATAAAGTAAATTTATAACCAAAAACAAAAATAAATAAGTATAATAATAATAATAAAAAAATAAAAAATAATAAATAATAAAAAATAATTAGTAAAAAATAATAAAAAATAATTAATGAAAATAATTAATAATAAAAATAAAAATAAAATAAAAATGAAAATAAAAATAAAAATAAAAATAAGAATAAAAAATAAAATAATAAAAATAAAAATAAAAATATAACATACAAAAGTTATTATAAAAAATCCTTAATTTATCGAATGAGAGAAAGGTGCAATGTTTTCCCAAACATCAGGATGTAGAGTAGGTGGTTCTCTCAATCTTCAAAGAAACTCCATAAATCAATGTCTAAATTTAAACCAAAAGGTTGGAGTGTTTTTAGTTTGTTAATCCAAAAGGTCTCTCTTTGAGAGAGCTTTTTGGTTAAATTTCCTCCTCTCCAATATGGGTCCACATGTTCTATGCCCAAAAAAGTAAAACTTTGCCAATCAAATTTATTGCAAGTATTGCAATGTAATGGCACTATATGTTTAACTGATTTTTTTCTTATATTATTTTGGTGTTCTAAAATTCTCTCTTTTAACTTTCTACATGTTCTCCCCATGTACTGTTTCCCACATTTTGGGATCCCTATTAAATCAAGCCTATAAAAATGATATAATTTCCAAAAACAATAAAGAATATCTTTTTAATAATTTTCCAATAATACCTATTTTCTACTTTCTCCCTAAGTTACATAAAAATCCAATAACTCCCCCAGGCAGGCCAATAATCAGTGGCATCAACTCTGTATCTGCTCACTTATCTGAATTTGTGGACTACCATCTCCAAAAATATGCACAAGAAGCATCTTCTTATTTGAAAGACACTGCACACATTTTAAGAATTTTGGAGGGTGTAACCTGGGAACCCGACTATGTCTGGGCGACCATAGACGTTACGTCATTATACACAATAATAAAACATAACAAAGGTTTAGCAGCAGTGGAACAGATTATGGAGAAAGATGAAAGTATATCATTAAATTTCAGGAATTTTATTTTAAATAGTATCCATTATATCCTCAAACACAATTATTTTTACTTTGATGATTCATTTTATCTTCAAACCACAGGTACAGCCATGGGGACCAGGTTCGCCCCCAGCTATGCAAACATATACATGCGGGATTGGGAGTCCAAACATGTGTGGGGTGGGCATGGCTGGGTAGCGAACCTGGTCCTATGGAAACGTTTCATTGACGACATAATTTTGATCTGGCGAGGTACATATGAAGATTTGTTATCATTTATTGATTACATTCATCAAAATGATTATGGTTTAAAATTTACACATGAAATAAACACCACCACTATTAATTTCCTTGATTTAAGCCTCTCTATTGAAAATAATCAGATTCAATTTAAATGTTTTTTTTTAAAAAAGAGGGTAACAGCTTTATTCATAGAAAAAGTTGTCACAAAGATAAGTGGTTGGAAACTATACCAAAAAGCCAACTAATACGAGTGAGAAGAAATTGTACGAAGGACTCAGACTATAGAGAACAGGCTGAACATTTAAAAAATAAATTTGTGGCAAAGAAATATGAAACAATATTGTTAGATAAAGAAATTAAAGAAATAGGAAAAAGAAATAGAAGAGACCTAATAACATCTAATCCCAAAAGACATTCTAAGGATAATTATAATTTTTCTTTTACGACTCAGTATAACATTCAACACTGGAAAATAAAAAAGGTTCTTAATAAACACTGGAACATTTTATGTCAGGATCCTATTTTGGGCAAAGTGTTGCCAAAAAAAATACCAGTCATTTTCAGGAGAACAAAAAATTTAAAAAATGTATTAGCACCAAGTTATGCTTTGAAAATTCCACATAAGGGTGTGACCCCAAACATCAGTGGTTTCAACCCTTGCAATTCTTGCAAGGCTTGTAAAAATCAAAAATTTGTCCAAAAAAAAGAATTTATGAGTTTTACTACAAAGGAGAAATTTAAAATCAAATCTAATATAAATTGCAATACGAGAAATGTGGTATACATGTTACAATGCCCGTGTGGGAAACAGTACGTGGGGAGAACATGTAGAAAGTTAAAAGAGAGAATTTTAGAACACCAAAATAATATAAGAAAAAAATCAGTTAAACATATAGTGCCATTACATTGCAATACTTGCAATAAATTTGATTGGCAAAGTTTTACTTTTTTGGGCATAGAACATGTGGACCCATATTGGAGAGGAGGAAATTTAACCAAAAAGCTCTCTCAAAGAGAGACCTTTTGGATTAACAAACTAAAAACACTCCAACCTTTTGGTTTAAATTTAGACATTGATTTATGGAGTTTCTTTGAAGATTGAGAGAACCACCTACTCTACATCCTGATGTTTGGGAAAACATTGCACCTTTCTCTCATTCGATAAATTAAGGATTTTTTATAATAACTTTTGTATGTTATATTTTTATTTTTATTTTTATTATTTTATTTTTTATTCTTATTTTTATTTTTATTTTTATTTTTATTTTCATTTTTATTTTATTTTTATTTTTATTATTAATTATTTTCATTAATTATTTTTTATTATTTTTTACTAATTATTTTTTATTATTTATTATTTTTTATTTTTTTATTATTATTATTATACTTATTTATTTTTGTTTTTGGTTATAAATTTACTTTATTTACCTTTAAGAATGGGATAAAGAGTGCAATATAAATGGGTCATATCACTTATATTAATGTCTATATATCATATATGTATGTATATTGTTTGTTATATATTTTTTAACCATCTAAAAATGTTAGATTACTATATTATTATTCATGCATTCTATGGAATAAGTTGCTATTTCCATATAAATCATATGAAGGGAATGTGTGTGACAAATATGTGAGAAAATGCTTTATAAAATTTGCACCCAATGAAAATGGGATATATATATATGTATATACATATGTGTCCATAACTATAGATTACATTGAGAATGTACATTTTTTATTCGGTTTGTAGTGCCATCCAGAGTATATATTTTTTTAATTGCCTGTCCCTCCCCTCTCCGTTTTATCCACCTGCCTGTATATGCTCTGAGCTAATGCATCAGAATAGGAGAAAGAAACAGACGATCGCGACCCACTTCCGGGTCTGTGGAACGCAAGGTGGAACGCACGCGGCGCACACGATGACGTCACGCGGTCCCATACCGCCGAAATGAAAATCGAACACCAGCTGAAAGATCTTAAACATTAAATGGGGGTGTATATAAAGGACTGTGGGGGGGGATATTGTCATTATTGCTGCTATTTCTGATTGCACTTTATTACACCAAGTCCCTGAGGAAGTCCAATTTCAGGACGAAACGCATAGGACGTGTATGGTGACATGCTGTTTGTTTTATACCTAAATGTAAGTCATTAAATATATTTTTTATCATATTCTGGAAGTGCACTACATTTTTGTACACTTTCTCTTTTTGAGACACACATATCTATTTGCTGATGAATATGTGAGGAGAGACAACATACTGGATATTGAATAACACCATTTAAAGCTGTTCCAACTCCATAAAGACATCATTCAAGGCTATCTTAATTCTTCAAAATTGTGAGTGACCATTTGTGATCACACATCAATACCAGTCTCCACACAGTTATATGCTATGTTTTTTATTTGTATTTAGCAGATTGTCCCCTATTTTTCTGTGTGGTCAAATAATTGACTCCTGAACCGATCTGGGTGATTTTTGATATGTTGGTCACCATGATCGGGGCTATCTGAGAATGTAACTTTTGTGGGGTTTCTATGGATTTTGGGATGTTTATAAACTGTATGTTTTTTGCACCTGAGAGATAATTTAATTATTTGTTTGCTTCTCAGATAATTACTCTCAGACACAAAGGATCATAGGAGGGATTTCCCTGTATTCTTGTATTGGAAACCCTTGCAGGAGCTTTTGCATAAAAGACTGTGTGTGGCCTCCAATAAACCAGATGACTCCCAGCATTAAGCCTTGGCTCATGTGTGGGGGGAACAGCTATACTGCTATATCACTTGCTCTTTTACTGACTATACAGTGATACTCTCTTGGAGGAGAGTTCTTTCCACTGGGAGCTGGATCCAGGCAGGGCCAGACTGGGGATACAAAGCAGCCCTGGAAAAAAAAAATCTATGCCAGCCCCATAAGTCATTGTGCCACGTATTGTCATATGTAATACGTACGGCTATGTCTTGTCACCCCAGATGATTGAGTCATATATATATATATATATATATACATATATGTATTTGTAAATGACTCATTTATCTGGGGTGGCAAGACATAGCCCCTTACATATTATTGGTTAATATATATATATATATATATATATATATATATATATATATATTTGTTTTTTTTAATATAAAATATTCCTTTCAGAGTCAAACATTTATTATACAGTAAGCATACTCACACAATCTCATTGACATACGCAAGCTCATTGATACACAGTGTCATAGACAAACAATCTCACTGATATATATAAGCTCATTGACATAAATACACAAGTTTACAGATGCACACAAATAGGCTCACTGACAGACAATCTCACTGACATGCACAGACAAGCTTATTGGCATACACACACACACACACACACACACACACACAAATGTAGTACAGACAAACTCTGACACGCACAAGCTTACTACAGACAAGCTCACACACCCACAAGCTCACTCACTACAATGCACACACACACAAGCTCACTCACTAGCAGGCACATACACAAGCTCTCTCACTAGCAGACACATACACACAGACAAGCTCACTCACTAGCAGGCACACACACACACACAGACAAGCTCACTCACTAGCAAGCACACACACACACAAGCTCTCTCACTAGCAGGCACACACACAAGCTCACTCACTAGCAAGCACACACACACACACACACACAAGCTCTCTCACTAGCAGACACACACACACACAGACAAGCTCACTCACTAGCTGGCACACACACACACAGACCGGGCTGGTGCCACCGTTAGGTGAACTAGGCATTCGCCTAGGGCGTTGGCCTGCTGGGGGGCCCACCAAGAATTTCATGGTGGACTCACCCTGTCTTGGGCCGCAGCGCTGGGCGTGCGGCTCTAGAGCCGCCCCCCCTCAGCACCAGGCCGCTCCTCCAGGCGCCCAGAACAGCCCTGTCACAGTATGGCAGAGCAGGCACCTTCTTACCTTGATGACAGTTGCCTGCTGTGCCATTAAATCCCGGTGACCGGAGGAGAGGGGGCAAGGAGAAGGCGGCGAGGGAGGCTGTTCTTGCAGCCTCTCACTCCTCCCTCATGCGCCCTCTGTGATGCCGTGAGCTGGAATATGACGTCATTCCGGCCCCGGAATACGAAACGGCGGACGGGAGGAGTGAAGAGCTGCCCCACACTGGATCCTAGGGAGGTGAGTGTTTAAGTGTTTGTCAGTGAGTGTGTGTGTGTCACCGAGTGTCTGCCTGTGTGTCTGTCACTGAGTGTCTGTCTGTGTGTGTGTCTGTCTCTCAGTGAGTGAGTATATGTCTTTCAGTGAGTGTGTGTGTGTGTGTCAGTGAGTGAGTATATGTCTGTCAATGAATGTGTGTGTCTGTCAGTGACTGAGTATATGTCTGTCAGTGAATGTGTGAGTGTATATATGTCAGTGAGTGTGTGTGTCAGTGACTGAGTGAGTGTATGTCTGTCAGTGAATGTCTGTGTGAGTGTGTATGTCAGTGAGTGAATGTCTGACAGTGATTGAATGTCTGTCAGTGAGTGAATGTCTGTCAGTGAGTGTGTGTATGTCTCTCAGTAAGTGTCTGTGTGTGTGTGTGTTTGTCTGTCATTGAGTGAGTGTGTGTCAGTGAGTAAATGTGTATGTCTGTCAGTGAGTGTGTGTCTGTCGGTGATTAAGTGTCTGTCGGTGAGCTTATGTGTGTGTGTGTCACTAAGTGAGTGTATGTGTGACAGCGCATGTGTGTCTGTCAGTGAGTGACATGAAGGGGCGGCAAAATGGATCTTTGTCTAGGACGGCAGAAATCCTTGCACCAGCCCTGCACACAGACAAGCTCACTCACTAGCAGGCATACACACACACACAAGCTCATTTACACACACACACACACACACATACACACAAGCAGGCACACACACACACACACACACATAGACAAGCTCACTCACTAGCAGGCAAACACACACACACAGACAAGCTCACTCACTAGCAGACACACACACACAGACAAGCTCATTCACTAGCAGACAAACACACACAGACAAGCTCACTCACTAGCAGGCACACACACACAGACAAGCTCACTCACTAGCAGGCACACACACACACACAGACAAGCTCACTCACTAGCAGGCACACACACACAGACAAGCTCACTCACTAGCAGGCACACACACACAGACAAGCTCACTCACTAGCAGGCACAGACACACACACACAATCCACCTCACTAGCAGGCACACACACACACAGACAAGCCACTCTAGCAGGCACACACACACACACACACACACAGACAAGCTTGCTCACTAGCAGGCACACACACACACACAGACAAGCTCACTCACTAGCAGGCACACACACACCCACAAAGACAAGCTCACTCACTAGTAGACACACACACACACAGACAAGCTCACTCGCTAGCAGGTACACACACAGACAAGCTCACTCACACACACACAGACAAGATCACTCACTAGCAGACACACACACAGACAAGCTCACTCACTAGCAGACACACACACACACACTATCACTGTCATGGCTGAAGCTTACCTGGTAGGTGAACTTTCCCTTTTGTAGCCTTCCGGCGAGCAATGTGTGTGGAGGTGGGGCTTGCACGAGGGAGGCGGGGCTATGTTCAGGAGGCGGGGCTTGTGTGCGGAGGCGGGGCATGTAGCCAAAATTAAGCTAAATTGTGCTGGGAGACTGACAGGGCTGTCAGACCGGCCCCAGGTGCTGCGGCCCACCGGGAATTTTCCCGGTATCCCGGTGGGCCAGTCCAGCCCTGGATCCAGGTGTTTGGTCCAGGGTGGGAAGGGATGGCAAGACTCCATCCAAGCTGCTGTGGCTAAGGGGGCTACAGTGGGTTTGGTGTCCAGTGCGGTGCTTATGGTACTCAGTGAGCACTAGGAAGCAGGTTTTTTTACATGTTTGTCTTAACATTTTTTACATATCCTATACCTCATTTATAGCCTGCCATTATTAAAATCAAGAATATTTTCTATCCCTGGGGTTGTAAACATTTCTTGTGATAGACCTTTGGGTTTAATTGTATTACTATAGATTCACTTGTTTCAAATTCTTCTTTACCTTTCACACTTCTGAGATTGCACTTTGGTGGTTTTCTTACTTGCATAGGATCGAAGTTTAGTTTAGTATTCCTTGGTAACTATCTACTCCTCACTTTGAAGTTCAGACACCTGACGTCATCACGCTCTTTGTCAGTTTGCGTTTAAACTCTGCAATATAGGTTTGGCAAAACCTTGATAAAAGTCCCAGTGTGGATGGAATAATTGATTTTGTTTGTGTGCTTTTATGCTGGCTGCTTAAATAAAGCAGCATCATTTGTGATCAATATTAAGTCTCTTACATGTTGAGTAATAACTTTGGATGGAGAATTTGCACCAGGAGCAAGTACATTCTAAAGGAGAAACATTGAGTGCATAACTCCAGTTTTTGTTAGATAGATAGATAGATAGATAGATAGCAGTAAAGTCAAAGCATAAAGATATGGTAGATGTCAGTATCTAAGATGTCAAATGCATTACAGGTGTGTGCATATATATTGTATGATTCTTTGAACAATCTCTAATGCGCCTGGAGAAAATATTGGGTGCATACCATTTCATTAGAGAACGGTGAATTAATGGATGGTATAGCCTGCGCTATCTATCAGATAGAGGAACTCTTTGTCAAAAACTGTATATCCCTTTACAATGCAATTTGTCTCTGTGACAGTAATGTCCTGTGATCCATGGAAACACACTCTCTTACTTGTGTATGACACTAAGACATACACAAATTGAAATTCCTCCAGTGTATCTATATTTCTTCATGAAACTTGAATCCAGCCTCTTTTAAGCATTATTCAGCACTAGTGATGTACCGAACGGTTCGCCGGCGAACGGTTCCTGGCGAACATAGCATGTTCGCGTTCGCCATGGCGGGCGAACATATGCGCGGTTCGACCCGCCCCTATTCGTCATCATTGAGTAAACTTTGACCCTGTACCTCACAGTCAGCAGACACATTCCAGCCAATTAGCAGCACAGCCTCCCTAGCAGACCCTCCCACCTACTGGACAGCATCCATTTTAGATTCATTCTCAAGCTGCATGCTTAGTAAGAGGAGGGAAAGTGTAGCTGCTGTTCATAAGATAGGGAAAAGCATAGCTAGGTTAGGGATAAGGGTATGCTTTTTTTGGATTTTTTTTTTCTATCTAATGTAAATGCACTTAGTTGTCTGCCACTGCTGCCAGCTTCTGTGTCAGGCTCACAGTGCCCATTTCCCCAGTCAGTGCCACCAATTACATCTGGTGTCACAATAGCTTGGATTTAAAAACAAAAAACTTTTTTCACTGTTATAGATTGAATAGCAGTCAGTTGTCTGCCACTGCTGCCAGCTTCTGTGTCAGGCTCACAGCGGATACTGTGCCCATTTCCCAAGTCAGTGCCACCACTTATATCTGGTGGTCACAATAGCTTGAATTTAAAACAAAAAACTTATTTCACTTTTATAGATAGAATAGCAGTCAGTGTCCTTAAAGCGGGTGTGTTACGCTAACAGTGGATACGGTGACCAGTGCCACTAATTAGATCTGGTGTCACAATAGCTTGGATTTAAAAAAAAAAAATCTTTTTTTCACTGTTATAGATTGAATAGCAGTCAGTGTCCTTAAAGCGGGTGTGTTACGCTAACAGTGGATACGCTGACCAGTGCCACTAATTAGATCTGAAGTCACAATAGCTTGGATTTAAAAAAAAAATAATCTTTTTTCACTGTTATAGATTGAATAGCAGTCAGTGTCCTTAAAGCGGGTGTGTTACGCTAACAGTGGATACGCTGACAAGTGCCACTAATTAGATCTGGTGTCACAATAGTTTGGATTTAAAAATAATCTTTTTTCACTGTTATAGATTGAATAGCAGTCAGTGTCCTTAAAGCGGGTGTGTTACGCTAACAGTGGATACGCTGACCAGTGCCACTAATTAGATCTGGTGTCACAAT
>OW240912.1:359227701-359306967 GCA_933207985.1 Pelobates cultripes | reverse complement strand
GTGTTGGCCTCTCGGTGGTATTTAAAGCATAAGATAGATTGGGAGTGACAGGTGAGGCCCTCTCTATGCGACAATGCGAGACGGCTAGCTATGATTTGGCCCGAGGGGCGTATTCCTCCGAGTATGAGGAGAGGGGTGTTGGTCTCGCAGGACCACTAGCCTATGGATTAAGACCAGAAACTTTTACCTAGTTGGGTCATATAACCTAGGACCAGTATCCCTCAGAACATGGTAGAGGTAAAATTAATGGGTTTTTGCGTAGTACCTGATATGTGAGTCAGGTTGCGCTGTCGAGGTAGAAGTAACGAGGGACTGTAAGAGTCTCAAGATGATTACCTGTTGGATATGAGATTTGATATATGAACGTGTGAATAAACGTAGTGTTATGACCAGATCGTGGGCCCTAAAAAAAACAAGGAACCTACCCGACACTGCAGAGGGTAGATATAACGAATTGACGACGGTTTTCCGTGCTTGTAAAAGCTACCGTATTGGAGGTAAATAACCCAAAAGATATAAAATTACATGCTTAACTAATGTAATGTATATCATTGACCTTAATAACCCATAATTAAACAATAACCAACCTATAAGACAATTGATACCACTGACAGATTTCACAATTCCCAGTACGAACCACTGGGATGACTCTGTGGGGAAAAACAGATTCAGAAAATCAGGACCCAACAACTTATTTTACAATATTCTTATTCAAAATTAGATTTACTGCAATAACATTTGTAACCAGTAGGGGCGAAATTCCCTTGTAGTACTGGCTGAATTCGTGTTTAATACGTGAGTTTGTGTAGCTGCCGAAAGAGCTATGTAGAGTATAGTAACAACCGAATACATACACCCTAATATACCTGAGAAACCAACCGAATGATGTTTAAGTATGATTTAACCGAATGATATCGTTCGTTTGTTTGAATTTGTGAAACACGCGAATAGCAGAGTGAAAGCATTTAGACAAATGCAATAGTGATATGCTAGAACGAACCGAACGTAGATTTGAACCGAACGGGGCGCCGTCGTGTAAAGCAGGGGGATTGCAGTGGTTGCTTTATGGCGGGCCTGACTTACGTTTTTTTGCGAAGAGGAAGCCCCGAGCCAGCTGTGCGGACTCCGATGGCGGTAAGGAGAGCCAGAGGAGACCGGACCAGGAGACCATGAGGGAACAGGTAAGGAAAATCCAAGATGGCGGTCTGAACCGGAAGTAATGTTTCAGACTCGCCAGACCAGCAACTGTAAGGTGGGACTGGATTGGCAGCCTTTTTAAAGGTGAACCAAGCCCCTCCCACAACACCTTCAAATACACACACATATATATATATATATATATATATATATATATATACATACATACATACATACATACACTAGGTAATCTGCTCCTTACCTATCCCCATTCAAACTTCCCAATGTAGCAAGGACAAAGCTTAGAATGATGTTCATCCCATTTTGAAGAAACTTCAATATTTGACAAAGGGTTTACAAGTAGCCAAAATATAATGCTCCCCTGCTAGAATCTCCAGTGCTTCAGATCAGATCAAGGTTAATCCAACTCAAAGTCTTTGGACATATCCAGCTGAAGCATAGATCTGTATGCCATTGATATAATGACACCCATAGACACACTGTGTCAGTCAGTCACTGTGTCAGAGCTTCGGATATAACTGGGAGAAAATAGAATGTTCAGGCAGCTATAGCAACATTTACATTTATGACATCACCTATTATGACTTCACTGCTAAGGATCACTTTTATTTTGTTACTATATCCACATTTATACTTTAATTTCCAGCAGAGTATTAACTTGTTAGCCCACATCTTGAGCCTTTATCGTCTCTTTCCATTCCCCCCGCAGTCATTTTAGATTGTCTCTCATGATTCTTACTATTTTTCTAAATGGTTTCAATAATTAGAAATGAGTGGTCAATCAACAAGCAAGTTACAACATTTTACCTATATAGCTCAAGTTGGAGAACATTGAACTTACTTGTCTTCAAATTTTTTTAATTTTTTTTTTTTGGTTTTAAAAGTGCAACACCACATCTATATATTCCTCATCCACCCCAGATCATGCATTCTGGACCCTTTTCTCTATCCATCAAACATCACTCGCGGCAACACACATGGTAATAGGAGGAGACTGTAATGCAGTCTATTCCCCCCCCCCCCCCAATGGACAGGTCTGGGTTGGGGGGATTGTGGCCATCGGCAAATGACACTCTCTTCTCTCAATTCCCGAGCTCGCATACCCTAATTGACATCTGGTGAGCGCAACACCCTTCAACGGCAGACTACACATTTTTCTCTCATCCAAACACCTACTCCCGCATAGACTACTTTCAGATCTCCTCTAATCTAGCCACTAATGCAGACCGCACCTCTATAGGCAAGATCACATGGTTGGACATATCCGTCACCATATCTGTGCCCACAATCTCGAGACCAGTGACCTGGAGACTCAACCCTCTACTGCTCCATGATAAACTGACCACAAACACGATTGCTAAGAACATCCGAGACACTTAATGAATACTCAGTTTCCTCCCCGATCACTCTGGGCAGCCCACAAGGTGGTGATCTGGGGGAGACTGATTGCCATAGCATCCTCCAAGAAAAAACATACCCAAATGCTCCAAGCCATGTCCGACCTCAACTGCTTATAACACGTTCACAAATGAAACCCGACCCCTGCAAACTTAGAACAACTTAATGCCACCAGAGAACTCCTTAAACAACTCTCACTAAAAGACATGGCGAAAGCCCTTCTCTGGACAAAACAAAAATATTGTGAGAAATGTAATACGGCAGATACCATGCTAGCCCGCAAACCTAAATGCACCATAGAAGCAAAGAAGATCTCTAAAATATGCATTGCGGATGGCATCCTAAGCGATGACCCAGTGAAAATTGTCAAAGTCTTCCAATCCTATTTCGCAAATTATACAAATACACCCCACTTCCCCAAACAGACCGCATACATACTCTCACCACTACATTCCTCCAAAAGCTACAACTACCCATACTCTCCACCGAAGTCACCGATATAGGGTTGGCAGCGGCTCTGGGTTCCCTTAAACCCAACAAGTGCCCTGGCTATTCAACACTTTATTATAAGTCCTTAAGCGACATATTACTACTCAAACTTGGTAAGGTCTTTAACGCCATATATACAGGTGACACGCTCCCACCTGACCTGGTGCAAGAAAACATCATACTCACACCCAAGACAGGCAAATCTCATGAGGACCCAGGTCACTTCGACCAATTTCATTACTCAATGTGGACATCAAATTGATGGCCAAAATCATGACCGCACGACTGAACCCAATAATGGAAAAGTTAATACACCCTGACCAAGTCAGATTCATCCCCAACAGACAGGCATCTGACAACACCCGATGAAACATTGACTTGATTTGGCCAACTACAATCAGCCATAGATACGTTCATCTGGAACGGTCACAAGCGACTGGTTTGCCGAACTACACTATAAGTCCCTAAACGTGCAGGCGGTATGGGACTCCGCAACCTCTTACACTACCGCCAAGCCACCCACCTTACTCTACTACAAAACTGGCACCTACCACTGGGCAAACCATGTGATGTTGCCTATGATCATCACATGGGTGAATCTAGAACACTCTATCTTTGGCTGGGACCACTCATCACTCTACATATGGCTTCCAAAGCAATACAGACCCCTACCCCACAGTCACATCCTCAATGATCTCCTACACAATCGACCTCTGGGACCGCTTATGAGACAAATATGACCTATCCTCCGGCATATCACCCCTAACCCATATACTCATAAACAATCTGTTTCCTCCGGTACTCACCCCAAAGCACTACGCTCACTATGAACACCGAGATATCACGAGACTGGGACATCTATACCCAAATGGAGAACTAATCAAATTTTCAGGCCTCCCAAACCCTGAAACCCTGACTTCCTTTGACCACTTCAGATTCCTCCAACTTCGCCTCCCCTCAGACAGTTCGACTAGTGGCAACATCCACCCCCACGGCCTTCGAAAGAGACGGCCTCCTAGCACCAGCCAGAAAGGGACAAATTTCTGACCTTCACATTAAACTGGCAATGCGCCACACACAAATCACATTAAAGCATGGGAAAAAGACATAGGACCACTAAATGACCCCATGGACTGGTCCGAAATCTGGGATGCCTTCCTATCCATTACCATCTGTGTCACCCATACAGAACAAGCTTATAAGATGCTGTTCAGATGGTACTTAACCCTCACCACCATAAAATGAATGCATTTCAACCTCTGTTGGAAACAATGCGGTTGAAAGGCTGGTGGACTTGCCCGAAGATCGTTCCAGTCTGGAAAATGGTAGTGTCTCTACTATCCAGACTTCTTAGTAGACCTTTCCCGCTGGAGCCTTGGGCCCTTTTACTGTCAAAACCAATAGAACCATTCATGAGAAATGAAAATAAACTAGCAGCCCGCATAGCCTTGGCTACGCACAGGGCAATTGCAGAAACATGGGCCACCCCTAACAACCCCATGTCCCACCAAATAAAAAAGAAAATCCACAACAGCCTAGAAATGGACAGACTGACCACCCAGGTTTGTGAGTCCCCTAGATCCTTCCATAAGATATGGGACATCTTGTGACATGGAGACATATCCCTTCCGTGGTAACCACCTAAATCTTAAATATTGACTGTGACGGACCACCTGGCACCCCGACCGGGTACCTCCGTCAATCTCTGCTTCCTACTACTGACGAGTACCATAAGCACTTCTCTGGAACACCAGAACTACCGGAGACCACACAAACCATTGCAGCTTGATTGGGGTCTCGCCATCCTCCACCCACACTGGACCTACAACCAGGCTCCAGCTTCCAGTGGGTGAACCTCTCCTTTGTCCAGAGAGCGTAACAGGAACATCTCTTAGAAGAGCTAGTGATTATACGCAGGGGAGTATTGTGATATAGCAATCCCCTGAGTGTGAAGGTAGTTCTCCAATCCCCCAAACATGACATCATGAAGGGGTAAGATGTTCTGAGCTTTAATGGTTCACACTGGCTTTTATACACAATCCTCATACATAGGAACACCCCTGGTCCTGATGGGGCACAGGATTACAGAATGCACAGACCAATAAAAACAGTGTAACAATGCCTGACACTCCCCATATACAAACAATAGAATCCCTGTGCTTGGGGGATAATTGAATCAGGAACTGTACTTACAAAATCCAATTCTATCCAAGCACAGAAAAAAAATATTTTTTATGAAACCCCAGAAGGTACAATAAAACCCCATAAAGTTACATCCCCTGATAGCCCCTATCTGGGTGAACAACAATACCAAAAATCACCCAGACCAGTTCAGGAATTTCCTGGAAGTCATTGTTTTGACCGACCCTGCACATGGTCCTTATGCCCAAAACCGTTCCAGGGAATTAGGGCCAATGTTCGATCTCTCTTTATGGAGTACAAAAGTGCATACATCACATAGATGGAGCCTTTCAAAGTGCATTGTGCAAGGTATATTGCAGGGCCCATAGTCACAGGTTGGAGGCTGGCAAGCAGGCCTCTCTAAAACCCAGTGGCTAAAGTGCTTTTGTCACACTGACCACTCTGAATACAAATAACCCACTCACTAAGAGCTCCGGACTCCACCCAATACCAATCACCCTCCCTCCACCCTACCCAGGGTCCTGGCCATCCTATCTCTCTCCGCCTCCTCTGCCCTTTGTTCCCTTGTTCTCGTTCATTACCCTAGTTCTACACTCCAGGCCCAATCAGGAACACCTTCACCTCAGAATCTCAGCACTTCATGAGGACTTGGTCCACTGCACCACGCACTGACCTCCTCCTCTAAGTCCATGAAACCACATGCATAAGGGATAACGCATTCACAACACTGACCTACACATGAGTCACAGACTGCATAGGTCCACATACAAACAAGATATTCGGTCCAGGGCCTGGGTCAGGTGCCTTGCCCACTGAAGGAGCCTTGGCTAATGGACCCAGCACCCACCCAGTCACCGGGACTGGAAAGATGTAAAAGACCTGTTACAATCAAGAACCCCTGCTAACCAACGTGAGTACTGATCAAGAGTTCGCTCATTCAGACGGACTATGACTGTATTTTTTGTTACTTTAACCTGCCTTTTCATTTCTGTAACAATTAAAATTCTAAAAATAAAGAATTTTTTTTTTTTAAAGTGCAACACCGTTGCACTCTCCCTACCACCTTCTCTCCCTTTCTCCCACCTATCCTCTCTCTTCCTCCCTCACTCATTGGTTCTCTACCTCCCACGTATCCCTTTCTCCTCTCGTCTCCAATCTCCCCTTCAGTATATTTAGAAAGTTAATCCAACCAATATGTTGACTTCTGCTTTTAGAAGTGGTCATGGCAGTAGAAGTATGTATGTGCAGCATTTCTGCTTGAAATGCTGAATATACAGAGATACGTGGACTTGTGTGCCAGGATATAGTTGCACCCCTGCACATGTGACTGCAGCTTAGAACTCTGTTCCAGGTGCCCAATTCCAACCCTATGCAAAAATAACATCTTTCCCCTCCCTCCATTCTATTAAAACACTCACTGCCATCACTTCATCCCTGCTTTCTTCAATAGTGGTCCATTTTTATTTAATCCCCTTCGTCCGCTGTACACCCCTACTGCCATGCAAGCACGCATGCTCTGAGCCAGGGCAATGGTTCAATCAAATGCTTCTTTATGAGAAGGATAACAGTAGCTCTTTAATATTATATTATTAAAAAGAGGTTGGAGCACGAATATAAATTCAAGTTGTTTTGCCTGCTACAATAATTATTCCATCCTCGCAGACAGAATTTTTGACCATTGTATTTCAGCAATTGTTTCTACTCTTCCTCTCTGAATCAACGTTGGAGAGTTTGAAAAGTGGATCAGGTCACCTCTGTGAATTCTCTCTTGGTTTTTAATCCAACAGCTACATTATACAGCCTTTATTATGCCAGTAGAGTCATTCTTCCATTATTCTATCTATGCTGTACCTTTTTTTGAGGCACCATTTCCTCTTTAACATATTCCCCATCATTGTGAGAGGCTGGTACATAGAGATTGGAGGAGTACCCGACAATGGCCATTATCAGGATCGATGTTAGCCACATACTTTGCATGGGGCATCATACCTTGGATTTCCTTACAGACAGGCCTGCTTATTATCCTGAGTTTTAGGACTGTCATTGGATAACTGCATCAGTAGGTGGATTTGAACCAATTTCAAGACATTGTTGTTGTATCCCACATAAGGGTGCAGTGTCATTGGGTCAGTGGATGATTACATAGGGTTAAGTGGGTAGATCTCAAGAAGTCAGGGGGGCAGCGCCCCGCTATCTTTAAACTTTACCAGCTGCCACTGTGCACCAGTGTTTTTTATCATATGTTTTTGATAATAGAAGCTAATTTTTCCCATGTCTCATTGTCCCTCTTACTGTCTCTCACAGGCACCTTTATTCTACTAACTTCGTTCTTTGCCTTACTCCATTGCTGGTTAAATGCATTTGCAGAGATGTTGCGCTTTGCAGATCGTATGTTCTACAAGGTAATGTGACAACTACTTATTTCATTTTCTTCCAAATACATCAAAATCTAATTTTTATTTTAATAATATGTATATGCACTGATCAATGTTACTTCCTCTTATCTAGGATTGGTGGAATTCAAAATCATTTTCAAATTATTACCGCACATGGAATGTCGTTATCCACGATTGGTTGTATTATTATGTTTATCAAGACATTCTATGGGTAAGCATTTTCAGGTAGCCCCTGACCAATGTTTTGTTCTCGTGATTTTTTGTTTCATGTAGTAAGAAAATAGCTTAGGAGGACTAGAGCCAGACAAACTCACACCTAGTCCAGTGTCAAGATAAACCTATAAACCACACTGTGGTATGAGAACTTTTTTTCCCTTTTTTGTGGTTTTCAATGTAGGATGTTGCATTTACTGTGTCTTTAATTTAATAAATTAACTTTTTCAGTACAAACCAATTTACATGTGTTTTGTATTTTATTTTCATATAAGATAAAAAAAAAGTTAATATACGGCAAAAAATATTCCTTATCCCGTTGAAGAATTGGACTCTTCATAAAAAATGGTTATATTACTTTATTGGTTTATCTTGACAATGGATGTGGTGTGAGATGTTTCTGCTCTTTTCCTTTTGAGCTATGTTCTTTCTACAGTAAAATTCAGGTTAAGCCTTAAACCAAAATTTAGTCCATTATATGTTATTATACAGTGTACTAATTTGTACTTCTTTTTCAAATCTGGACTTTCATCTATATAAACTTTTTTGTTTCATGTTTGATAATAGCTCTTTCTTCATTGTAGCCAGTTAATATTAGACCACAAACAAACCGCATTGCTGTAAGTCTAGGTGAGGTTAATGTTAATGTCAACACTGTTTGACTGTTGATAGTCTGTATGCCCCCTTTGTTGCATTTAGTTGGATCTCCCTCAGATGCTTTTGTATAAAATCACAACCAAGATCCAATCTCATAAGCACATAGGCAAAGCAATAGTAGCACATCCTATAACCATTTACATGTAATGCATTCAAAAGCAAAATGCAGGTTGGGGTTGGGTACAAATCCTTCTGTAACACTGTTGTGGGTCTTGGATATAGAAACCCAGTGGATCTTTTAGGTTAAAAAAATAAAATGATAGCTTTCAAAGTTCGTTATTTGGTTAGTTAGGACTCATTGCATGAGGTAACACCACCATGTGGCAATTAATATCTCCATAACTGTTTAATAAGCAGACCATCTCCTTTGCAGCTGTGTAATCGTCGGTTCCGCACAGGAGCAATGCTGGCTGTATTCTTCACTTCGGCCATCGTACACGAATATGCCTTAACGTTGTCACTTGGTTATTTCTACCCGGTCATGTTTTGCTTGTTTGCCATCTTAGGAGGTAATGGCTTCACATGTTCAAGACTTACAGGTTCTATCTCTATGTAGAAATAGTGTTAGATTCCTATTGTTTGAGCTCCCACCCATTTCTCTTTTTTTATTTTATTTTTTTTCAATTTGGGCAACGTAAACACTTGTTACTCAAAATGAATGAGTCAAATGATGATCCTTTAAATAAAAACTCTCTTCCAAATACATGGGGAAGAACATAGTGCAAACCCCTGTGATCAAGTTAATACCATGATCGGTGCTGTTGCCCAGAAGACCTATATAATGTTGAAATATCTAGAGAAATAGAGAGACAATTTGTACATTTTGGAAGATATTGTAACACTTGTTCCTTTGTTTATTGTAAAATCCAAAAAGGTTATCCTGAAAACCAAAACCTGATACTGAGCCATTGCTTTTAAGCAATCAACAAACAAAAAGTTCAGTAAAATTACTTTGTATTTAAGTTATTGTCTTTTTATATAATTTGTCCACCTTCTTCTGCAAATTCACTACCAGATCCCACCAAGGTGAAACCTGTAACATCTGGAGCTTTCCAAAGTATTTTATAGATTGTCATAGTGGAAATCTTTCTGGAGTGAGCCCGTATATATTTTACATTTTACACAGCTGATAGCTATCTGTCAAAACCCCAACAGGTTCTTAAATCTCTTTTGTAATAATTTATTTTATTTTTGGTTTTCTTTCACACCCAGTCGTCTTCAACTTCTTCATTAATGATAATCTTACAAGCCCATTGTGGAACGTGGTGGTTTGGACCTTCCTGTTTATTGGCCAGGGTATCCAGTTGTGTCTATACTGTCAGGAGTGGTACGCGCAAAAACACTGCCCTCTCACTGAGGTATGTATAACAAAGGAAGCACTGGAGCTTTTAAGCTTATCTTCAATCCAGCACTGAAGGTGTTCTTTTGTAAAGTATTTGTCATTTATTTGGGCTGTAGGGTACATATAGTTCTTACATCTAGAGTAAACATTCATTGTATAACAAAACAATCCTTAAATAATCTTAAAGGACCACTCTAGGCACCCAGACCACTTCAGTTTAATGAAGTGGTCTGGGTGCCAGGTCCAGCTAGGTTAACCCATTTTTTTATAAACATAGCAGTTTCAGAGAAACTGCTATGTTTATAAATGGGTTAATCCAGCCCTCAAATCCTCTAGTGGCTGTCTCATTGACAGCCGTTAGAGGTGCTTGCCTGATTCTCACTGTGAAAATTACAGTGAGAACACGCAAGCGTCCATAGGAAAGCATTATGAATGCCTTCCTATGAGACCGGCTGAATGCGCAAGCAGCTCTTGCCGCCCACGCGCATCCAGCCGAAAGGGAGGAGAGGAGGAGGAGAGCTCCCTGCCCGGCGCTGGAGAAAGGTAAGTTTTAACCCCTTTCCTCTCCCCAGAGCCCGGCCGGAGGGGGACCCTGAGGTTGGGGGCACCCTCAGGGCACTATAGTGTCAGGAAAACGAGTGTTTTCCCGGCACTATAGTGGTCCTTTAACATGCTCAAATCGAGTTGACCTTTTAGATGGGTCCTACATGTTGCCATTTTGGATTTGTTAATTTTTGTAAAAATAATTTGAGTGATACTAATATAGATCTGTCTTATTCAAAAACATACAATGAAATAAAAAATAGAATAGTCTGATATAGAGTGAAATATTCGGTTTGGGCCAGTTGAGGACAGATGAGAATCCGATTCACAGGATTCTATAGCTCCTTTCATGAGATGAAACATGTGGATTTGTAGAAACCGAAAAAAGTCAATTGCAGCTTTTCTCTGCTTAGGTTATCATTTTATTATCTGTGCATGAATAAAAGCTCTGACAGTGCTGAACTACATATCCCATAAATCCATGCTCAGCAGTGATTTAAAGGAAATACTTGGAGGAATATTTTTTTTATTTACATTCTGGTGTGGTCAGAGATCCCTGCAGCAGATGTAAATCTGCAGGAACTTCAGAGGTTTTAGTCATTGTAGTGCATATTTTTATATGCATTATCTAGTCAATACAGTAAGACTCGTATGGCCAGTTTGAACTTGGAGTATCAGAAAACATTTTATGTGTTTAAGGCCGAAGGCCTGTATTTGTGGGAGGAGTTAGCGTTCCTATATAAACGCTACTCCCCCCTCCCTACCTTGCCGTAGACTCACGCTGTTCACCTCCAGGACTGCTCGCCTCCCCTTGTCAGCGAACTTCCGGCTTCCTGTCAGAGCTAATCCGCTCCCATCATCCTCGCCTTTCCCGCCAGTTGGCACCCTCGTTCGCACAGACAACAAACGAATGCCAGGTAATCTTCGAGAATAGCCGTGTTCGGGCTACTCTCACCGTTCAACATTTTCATTTCACGTTTTTTTTTTTCTCTTTCTCTTCCCAGTACATGCGAACAGTTCATTTAATTCATATGATACACTGGCTTTCTGTTAAGTCATTTAAACCGGTTAATTTAATTCTGCCGAACGAGGTCTCGTGTTTAAATATCATGTTATTCTTAATGGCTTTCAGATACAACTACCGAACGGGCCATGTGCATTTCCATCTCGTCTGACTGTTTGTGCTAATTCTGTCTGTGATCTATTTACAAACTGCCGATCAGGTCCATGTGACTAACCAGTGCAAACTCTTTACTATTAGCACAGAGGTAATACCATGATAGTTTAAGAGCAATCATTTAATTGCCCCCATTCCATAGGTCATTTAATTCATCTATACATGCATGCATGTCTAGCATATACATACAGTGGACTGAGGAGAGAGAGCATGCAAGCAGAGTTTGAACCTAATACGGCATTTTTTAATTTGTTCCTTTTTTTGGGTGGAAAAAGTGGAATAATCACTAATGGAACGTGTCTGCTGTTTGAATGTTTCCCTGGTGATCGTACCCCTTTTTCCAAACACTGCAATTTTCACAAATCTGTCCCACGGTCTCCATTTATTTCCACCTACAGAGATAAAGCCAGAGGACACACAAATAGTCAGTCTGAGAACCCACAGAACTCTTTCAGGAACCAGTCCAGCTGCAGTAGCCCACATTGATGTATTAGATACACTACCTTGTATTTTATTTTGTTACTTTCTGCAATATTCCATGGCCCCACTGTATACCCTGTGTGTCTAGCACTTTGTATTACTCCCAGATCACCCGTAGGAATTACATTGCACCCAGTCCAGCTGTAGCACCCATATGACACATATTCACAAACATCACCTGGTACTACTCTCTTCCATGTATAGCATCAGGTCCACCTACAACACAGTACTACACCTGCAGTACCTCGTAGGACACACATTGCAACTACAGCAACTGCTACTAAACGTTTTCCAGTATTACCCACACAGAGCATTGCATTTTGACAATCCGCATTGGTTCTGTAGCTCAAAGGAAGTTCATTTGGCTAGACTACACAAAGCCTGACGGCAAGGCTTTCGTGCACACGTTCACATGAAGATAGCATTACGGCTAAACAGCATGCTACAATACTGACCCCTCCCGCTGTCTCTCGGTACAAGAATTGTTAAAGCTACAGCAGATTTATATATGACAATCAGAAGGTATTCGTTAGATAGCAATTGGAATGGAATCTCATAAAAGGTTACAGTCTTACATGATATGTTCCTCTGTTAATTACTGCCTGCAAACTAGGTACTTATTAATTGGTTGCCATTTAAACTATTTCCTATCAAGAACCCGCTTTATTGCTTCTTATCTGCCCTAAACTTAGTGACATTATTTTCACCTGGTTGTAAAAAAAAAAAAAAAAGGGGGGGTTAATAACATACTTGATTTCTCACCCCGCCTTGTCAGGCCACGGCTTCACTCGACTGCTCATCATACGTTATCATCAACTCTCTATCAACATCCTGAACTCCTTTAACACCATTCATTCCTCACCAATTTCCCCCCATCAATACTACCATGCTTAATGCACAATATTTTGAAAGTTCGCCCTATAGGGGAATTACTAACGTCAAACAAACGTACACTCGTTACACCTGCTATACCTAGTCCCTTCCATTATTCCATCCAATAAGTTTGTATCATACATTTACTGTTCCATCCGGCTAGGTTCAGTGAATCTTTAACAACATTGTCCGTTCTATTCATGTACTATTCTGGTAATTAATTATGGGTATGTAAGTACAAGGAACTGATAGCTATAAAACAGTTACCTGATAAGAAGGGGGAATGTTTGTCTTTGTCATTTTGAGCCCAAACTGTTGGAAATCCGTTCATTTAATTCACTACCTCTGGGTAAGATTGCCCCTACTTTAAGCCCAACATTATCGCATCATACATTAAACATGGTTATCGGATGATGCAGTCGGATTAGTTTGACACTTTGCAATTGAACAATCTCCATTACATATATGCATGTTTCTCAAATTTAAATGAAAGTTGCCATTACCATCTGCTAAACAACATCTGATCAAGTTAATTAATTTACATCAATTACATAATTTTAATACCACTAATTAAGAGGAGGCCGCTGTATATTTAGAGCTCACTCAAAGGATCATTTCCCTTCTAAAACAAGCACCCTAATTTCAGGTTTCGGACGGCATTCTACCAGTAGTAAGTTACTGGTTCTTTATTGTTCTCCTGTCTCTATCAGGTACAAACACATTTCGTTTTTATGTCAAACAACTGCCTCAACAAGGCCACGCATTTACATAATGGGGTATTAGGGGGCTTGATTCCCACCTTGCCTCAACAGGCCACGGCTCTACTCGATAATACGTCATACATTTATTCAAGCTCGCTATCCGTAAGCAATCATCCTGTTTCTAATAAACCTTGCTCATTTCACCTTCCACTTTCCGCCATGTACCATCATGCTTTCATGGCATGACGCCTTCCTAAATCTCCTTACAGGGATATATAATAGCTACCAGCGGAATCTTCAACACCCTCAGGACTTAAGTATAAAATACTATCAGCTATGTCTCTAAGAACTACACGGTGCTAAACGTAATTTTTCTCTCTCCCTCCACCACAGCTTCTTTCCTCTTCTGTATTCTTACTTTCTCTCCCTTCCTTTTTCTCTTTTTCCTAACATAAGGGCCTCAAGGTTCCTTTCACAATCACGACTTGTTACATCAATACACTACATTACCCCCTCATCAAGCCCCCATCTAGGGTCAGAGAACTGGCTATATAGGGTTAGGAGCTGGCCTTAGTTCTACTTCATAGCTGATCCCGCGAGGCCAACTCGCCAATCTCAACACAGAGATTTTCGCCCCTCGAGCCAAATCATAGTTAGAGCCTCGCATTTACCCACCTACCGGGTTTATAGTCAGGGCCTCACCTGTCACGGCCACACGTCTTTGGATCTTTTACTGTCACGAGAGGCCGATACCCCATCACCAGGCTAGTGGCTCGAGCCCCACACCCAAATCATAGGTAGAGCCTCCCACCAGCTGCTTGGCAATTAGCAGGGCCTCACTTGTCACGGGGTAGAGAGCTTTTCGCTTCGGCACTAGTTAGCTAGCCAGTTCTACATTTCTCAACCATATTGTTATTAATCAGCTCATTGTTGCTGTGATATTCTTTTTCAGTATGTCCCAAGGCAACATCGGGCAAGAACCATCCCTCCCTAGCACAACCACTGAGCCGGACACTGAGAATTCTGTGTTGGGGACCAGTTCACAAGGAGAGATCTCAGACATTATAGCAGACCTAAATTCCATTCAGGCTACGCTTCAGTCCTTCAACAAAGACTGTCTAATTTAGAAAGCATCAGCCTGGCTCAGAGAGGCCCTCCTCCCTTAGGGCACGTACACACATTTACACCCACCAACGTGCAGGGTTGGCTTCCTGCATCACTTTTCACCCCCCCTCCCCCCACCTTCTGAGTACTCACCCGCTAATTTGTGTTGATTTCAACACAGGCATATGCAGTTCCACCAACTACGAATTACTTCACGTATGTGCCATATGCCTCGGGGCTCATTACAAAACCATTTATACTAAAAAAAAAAAAAAGAGTACAGAGGGAAGTAAGCTTTGACATTATGCACGAGTCACATCCGTCCCGGCACTTGGTGTTTACACATGGGTTCTCATTGGACTGGGGTAACTCCCAGTAGGCACACTAGGTATTCCATTCTCGGCAAAGACACATATTATATACTGTAAACTTCAGCAATACTCTAATAAAAAATCTCATCATTAATCTGCCTGCTCCTCATCCAGTCACAACCTATGCCTTAACTCCCTCAGTTAATCCCCTTAATTCTTGAACAGTTTCCATGCCATACCAATACGGTACCATACAGGAAAGTCTCCTTAGAATAAAAATCCTGTGCAGTCGTGAAGACTAACAAATCCCTTCAGCAGGGAACTTGAAATTGTAAGACCTACAATCATTGCAGGGTTCTGGTACGTCACTATGCGCTCTATCCCGTTGGGCAGTTCATTCAGTTACTGACACGCTCGCTATCAGGTCTGCCTGATGGAGATAGTGTTATTAGATCCCCTGGCAAGGCAGACCTGGTCAGGTGGGGGGAGTCATTAAAGCTCAGAATTAGGTTTCTGTGTTCATCCCGCATGGTTCCGACCAACTCCCAATCTTTCGTGCAGATGAACCACTATCCTGGGTTGCAGCTTTTACATAACTATTAGGGTCTCATACCTCACCCAACTGACAAACACCCAAACATAATCCGCATTTCAACGTTCTCATCCGGCCGCCTGACTATTGAGACTCGACAAGTTATCGCCTATAGTGTTTTTCGCTTTAACTAAGAATACTTACGTCAGAGATGTGGCATTCTTCCAAGACTCAGTGGAACACTACATCCACAAGCATACCGTTCAATTGTAGTCTATTATGTCGCATTTTTGCCACCTTTCATTCAAAACTTCATATAACACTATCCCCACATACCAATCAAACATACGACATCACATTCCGACATGCCTGTCAAACCATACACCGTCTTCATAAATGCTTACCTTAGGATATCAAGATATTAATAATTGGTTCATCACTCCACCCAGGGGCATATTAGCCGCGAGGCAAACAAGGCATTTGCCTTGGGCGGCATTTTTCAGGGGGCGGCAAAAAATGCCGCCCCCAAAAGCCCAGGGCAAATGTCTTGTTAGCCTCGCGGCTAACAGACACGCTGGCGAGGGAGCTCTTCCTCTGAGCTGTCTGCTCAGCTCCCTCGCGCGCCGCAGAGTGAGGCTGGGAGCCGGAATATGACGTCATCTTCCGGCTCCCAACCTCACTCTGCGGCGCACGAGGGAGCTGAGCAGTCAGCTCAGAGGAAGAGCTCCCTCGCTAGTGCCGCCCGCCTGCCAGCCCGACCGGCAACCACTGGACCACCAGGGAGAAAGAGGAACCCCGCCCCCCAGCACTCCCAAAGGTAAGGAGGCTGGGGGGGTTAAATAAAAAGAAAACTTTTTTTGATGTGAGTGTGTGTGTGTGTCTGACTGTGTGTGTTTGTGTCTGACTGTGTGTGTGTGTGTGTGTGTGTTTGTGTCTGACTGTGTGTGTGTTTGTGTCTGACTGTGTGTGTGTGTGTGTGCCTGACTGTGTGTAATCAGACTGGCGAATCACATCTCCTCAAGGAAGATTTAAGAAGGTTCACACACTACCTCATGTCACGCCAACATTCAAACATTCAAACAGTCAATTAAGACACTAGCTCTTCTAAATAATCCCCTAACTGCATCTAAATGCGGTTCTACATTCGAACTCCTTGCATTAGATTAGGCTGGGACCCTGTCTCCTAGTTAAAACATCCATTCGATTTAAATACCGCATCCAGTAGCAGTACGCCGGTAAACATAATAAATTAGGTTCACTGGAAATCAGCTATGTTATACAGGAACATTCCAAAACGCATAAGAGATAAGGAGAACAAATCTTATGGGTTAATTAAATTGCAAGAAGTGTGTTTTCCTTGCATTTCCTTTTGCCCTCTTTTACAGGCCTACCTCTACGTCGGTTCCGGCACACCAGACCTACTTAATTCCAATCACAAGGTATTTCACAGTATCGATATTAACCGACCACAAGTTTAAGGCCGAAGGCCTGTATTTGTGGGAGGAGTTAGCGTTCCTATATAGACGCTACTCCCCCCCTCCCTACCTTGCCGTAAACGCACGCTGTTCACCCCACCAACCTTACCCTCTTATACAATCCATTCAGGAGGGCCTTCTTTTACAGGCCTACCTCTACGTCGGTTCTGGCACAGCACACGACTTAATTCCAATCACAAGGTATTTCACGGTTTCGATATTAATCGACCACAAATATATATTACCTGAAAGACATTTTAAGCTGATCCCAATTATTATGTGATCAAAGAGTCATTTTTAACCTTGACAATGTGCATTTTAAACAGCATTCCCAGTCTTAAGGACTGAGGTCAGGCCACAACTTAATTGCCCCAAGTTAACAGATGGACATGTGGGGGAAAAAAAACACTGGTGCTCATAAACCATCCATTATATCGGATGTCCAGGTCAGGCAAAATAATTGTATATTCAGGTGCCCTTGCTTACTAACCCACACCTCCAGTCCAGATGGTTATGGTTGTTCTTTTACCCACCAATGCTGCTTTGCAATCATTCAGGGTATTCATATGCCCCTTTCTTTGTTTTGCCACATTATCCTATATTTTTATTCCTTTTCTATTAATATAAGTTTTTTACTATACTTGGGCCTTCATTTATTAAGTTTTCCAAGTGATTTAATACTGTTCAAAAACATTCCCATAGACTTTAATGGTGTCTTCTGTAGGTGATAATTTTAAAGGCTTTTTCTAACTGTATTAAATCATTTGGAAAGCTCATTAAATTGAGGCCTTAGGTTCTATTTAATACCACCCTGCATAGTGGTACACTCCAGCTCGGATGTCATGACCATTACTCTTTTTTTGTTTTATACGTACATTTACAAATTTTGGCCACAACCACAGATTTAAAAAACCATAAGTTAAACTTGAGGCATTTCTTTGTGAATACAATTCACACAAGTGACTAGCTAATGATCATTGAACATTGGCAACTTTTGAGTGGTATAAAGCATAGCATTAATAGGCATTGTGGCAAAACTAACCTCGCCACTGGGTCCTGGAGAAGCCTGGTTGCTCGCCTGCTGCCTCAGGACTATGGCCCCTATGTTAAAACTTGTATTTCCCCCCTGTAAAAATGGTTGTTCATGCCTTTCTGCTATGGTGTTCAGTAAATTCAATTTACCGAACAAACGTACAAATGACCGGACCACCTGGGTATGGAGTGTGCAGGCAATTGAACTCCCAGAAGCTGTGGTTAACCGCAGCTTAATTGACAAACGCTGGGTGGCTGTCGTTCGTATAGCCGAACACGTGGCGGAGGCCATCTTAAACTGTGGAACTGCCAGCGGTGTTCAGCTACAAAACTCTGGAACTAAAAACGGACACTTTTCTTCATGAACACCGCTGAAGCCGCCGACCTCCCTTCTCCTGTATCCATCCGTTTATACGAACGCCGGGCTGTTCGGGACTTTGGCTGGGTAAACAGTGTTACCCCAGATAGCTATGCCATGGAGCCTATTCGCATAACGAAAGACTATGTGAAAAACTTTGGCTCCATGGCGAGAGACTGTATGTATGTGATCTGAGCGCCATTCGGTAAGAATGTGCGTTTAGATCTAAGCTATCTGGGGATATGTTGAACATGCATATTTTATTCGGTAGTTTTAGTACTATGTATTTTTATGTCTTTTTAGTAACGTGTAAAATGGAGGTTGTGCTCTCTCCTCTGAGATAATTGCGTTACTTCCCAATTATCTCTAGGATAGAGAGGAGGGAGTACAATGTGTATGTGGGAGTGTTTACTGCTAAACTGTCCTGATTGGTTAATGTCCAATATGTGTCCCAGTTTTCCATCAGGTCCCCTAGGGGAAGACCTGCATAAATACCGGGCAGGTAGCCCACATTAAACAGATCACCTGCTGACCCTCAATCTGGAGCCTCGTCTCGTACTGGGGGGGGGGGTGATGTAGTGGGTTATTTGTATGGTTTTACTATTTTGCTGTCTGGAGTGTAAACCTATTCGTATGGTTTTTCCTGTTCAGCGGATTGGTGTCTTTGGTACCTGACTTTGTGTCTGGAAGGGGAATAGCTACTAAACGGCTTTTAACCCCTTTTATGCCCGGGGTGCCATTACAGGCATTATCTGCCGATACTTTTAAAAAGGTTTGATAAGATATTGGGCATGTATGTGCTGAGGAATATTGCCAAAAAAAAATTAACTGTGAATAGGAAAACTATTTCATGAATATAAATGACAATAATATTAATAATCAATTTAATGCCAAAATATGTTGGCTCTGTGTTTGGGGTTTGTTTGTGTGTGTGGGGGGGACACTTTTTTCCTCTTTTTTAAATTGTCCTTTTTCTTACCTGGTTTCATATTTTAAGTTTCTGCAATTTGAAGGAAGTCTTTGTATTATTTCACATTGAAACTGTAGTTGTTGGCAGATACCGTATTTTCACTGATGTTTTTTCTCTTCACAGAAAACATTCTGGGGATTGGTGACTCCTCGTTCTTGGTCATGTCAGATATAGTTAATGAAGATTGTACTGTTTAGCGTTCTATGAAACGCTGAACACATATGTGTTGCATTGGAAATTCCGTAATACTACATAGCTAAATATGGATGGATGTGGCTACAGCATCCTTATCCTCTAGATGTAATCTGTACTGTTGTAGAAACCAAGCAAGCAACATTGTCCAGAATTCTATGTGACTATTTCTATGGACTTTGAAGAGACATTGAGTTTGTCTGACACCAGAGTGCTGCCATTTACACAGAATGCAGAGTTAGAGTTGTTCTGCTTCATGGCCACGTTTCTTACTTGGTACTACCAGGAATTATATGAAATAACAATGTACCATATTACAATGTATCTGAAACAAATGTCTTAATAGAATAACTGGCTGATCTACACAAACAAACTGATGTTAATTTCACATTGCATAACTCAAAATTGTGATCTGTGTGTGTGTATAAAGGTGGGGTTTTCAGAAGACTTCTAATTTTTCTTCCTAAGCCAAAAGTGTTGGTTCTGTAATGGAGATTATGTGTTGCTGTTGGATATAAAGGCTTATTCATCTAGAAATCATTCTGTACACCTGTCCAGAACCCTTTAAGGTGGGCAATTGGCACAACTGATAATGGCTATCCCCCTAATTTCTCCAAGTTCATGTTGTGCTCTTCTTTCCCAGTCTCTCTTCGTACTAATTATTTTTAATATGATGTTTGGGCCTCATTTTGCTAGTGGAACAAATGCCCCCACTGTTCATGCATAAAGAAGAACTTGACTACAACACTACAAGCCTATTATAAAGTAGGTCCATGTTAACCAAAGCGCAGTAAGACTCTGTACTCAGTATCTTCTGTTTATTCTAATGAAATAATTTCTTACTCTCTCTGATGATAAAAATTGCCATGAGTTTATCTAGCATCAACCAGCAAACAATAACAACATGCTCTTTCTATACATCATTACTTGGTATGGTGAATGGTTATGCTGTTAATTGCATGTATATTAAGATTGTTATGCAATTTCATTAGGAGCCATTTTAATAACAAATTGTGTTCACATTAACTCAGTCTAAATGTATAAAACAAAGTGCATATATTGGCCAATTAAAGGACTGTGGTGCAATAAATGACACATGCTTTGTCGGTCTTTTTGATAGGGTAATGGTTGCTCTGGGGCCTAAACATTGCTAATATTTAGTATTCTTGCTAAATTGTATTGTTTAACAGCTCATTTACCACTCATTGACTTGCTATCTGTTTCTTCAATATTTGCTAGTAGGCTAGCTAAGTTAGTGTAAGAGCAATGGTTGTCAAATACACAATATTAGTGATGTCCCGAACGGTTCGCCGCGGTCAGCAGACACATTCCAGCCAATTAGCAGCAGACCCTCCCTCCCAGACCCTCCCACCTCCTGGACAGCTCACTAAGAATGCAGCTTCACAATGAATGTAAAATGGATGCTGCCCAGGAGGTGGGAGGGTCTGGGAGGGAGGGTCTGCTGCTGATTGGCTGGAATGTGTCTGCTGACTGTGAGGTACAGGGTCAAAGTTTACTCAATGAGGAGTCTGCGGCGAACCGTTCGGGACATCACTACACAATACGCTTCAATAGATATTAGTGAAAAAGTCTCAAACAACAAGTAAAACTGAGAGCAGTAAAGTAGTCATTTCAGTTCAATACATTGTAGTGAACAAAAGTCTCAAACAAGTGGCAAAATATAAAATACACAAAAGGTAAAATATAACCACTGTATGCAAACGTCAAAACACCTACTACATAGTGTGCCCTCCAAACACCACAAACAAGAAACCATGCAAATAAGTAAGATTAGGATATATAGAGGCAACACCTCCCAAGTGATCACAATGATAAGGGTGATACAACCATAATATGAGAACAGAATGAGTAGCTTTGAATATCTAATGGGGAAATCAAACTGGACATTGTGTAATTAAGTAATGTCCCAATAAACACGCAATATGTAAGTAGCACTCACAAGAGGATACATAGAATCAGGCACATCATCCTTAACTCGGGTATGAGATGTGGATAATTTTCTCAAACTTAAAGAGAAAGCAAAAATAGTGCAGATGGTAGGTATAAAACGTTTATTAAGATTGCACTTACAAAATAGACGATAAAATAGGCATGTCTCCACTTCCAGTGGATCTGGATGCTACTGGTGAAGAACTTTGAGTAAGCCAGACAATAAAAATAAATGTCTCCAATGTCTTTATCCAACAGGTTTCGTCTGTATGGACTTCTTCTTCAGGAGTATCTATCCCCATCTTTCCTATCCTCCATTTAAATAGGAGAAATGATCAGATGTCGTTAATCGGTGTCTTGTGTACACCACATGTGTTCCACACTGGAAACGTTATGCTGTTTCTGGCTTTTGATGTCAACATATCCTGTTACTTAGTGTATCTCTAGTGGGCGTTGTGCATTTCACGCTGGCACGCAAGTTTATCCATGGTCGTGTACAGGTGATACTAAAAAAATTATAAGATTGTGAAAAAGTACATTTATTTCAGTAATGCAACGTAAAAGGGGAAACTAATATATGAGATAGACGCATTACATGCAAAGCAAGATAGTTCAAGCCGTGATTTGTCATAAGTGCGATGATTATGGCTTACAGCTCATGAAAACCCCCAATCCACTATCTCAGTAAATTAGAATATTACATGCAATCAATAAAACAAGGAGTGTACATAGAACAATATCGGACCTCTGAAAAGTCTAATCATGCATATGGACTCAGTACTTGGTTGGTTTGAGCCCCTTTTGCAGCAATTACTGCCTCAATGCGGCGTGGCATGTAAGCTATCAGCCTGTAGCACTGCTGTGGTGTTATGGAAGACCAGGGTGCTTCAATAGCGGCCTTCAGCTCTTCTGCATTGTTCGGTCTCATGTCTCATCTTTCTTTTGGCAATGCCCCATAAATTCTCTATGGGATTCAGGTCAGGCGAGTTTGCTGGCCAATCAAGCACAGTAATCCCATGGTCATTGAACCAGGCTTTGGTGCTTTTGGCAGTGTGGGCAGGTGCTGGAAAATGAAGTCCGCATCCCCATAAAGTTCATATGTGGAAGGAAGCTTGAAGTGCTCCAAAATCGCCTGGTAGATGGCTACGTTGATCCTGGACTTAATGAAGCACAGTGGACCAACACCAGCAGATGACATGGCTCCACAATCAACGCAGACTGTGGAAACTTCACACTGGACATCAAGCATCTTGCAGTGTGTGCCTCTCCATTCTTCCTCCTTGGTTTCCAAATGAGATGCAAAAGTTGCTCTCAACAGAAAAGAGGACTTTGGACAACTGAGCAACAGCCCAGGTCTGTTTTTCTTTAGCCCAGGTAAGACGCTTCTGATGTTTGTTGTTCAGGAGCAGCTTGACAAGAGGAATACGACATCTGATCCATCTGTGTGTGGGGGCTCTTGATGCACTGAAGCCAGCCTCAGGCCACTCCTTGTGAAAGTCCCCAACACATTTGAATTGCCTTTTCCTGACACTCCTCTACAGGTTGCGGTCATCCCTGCTGCTTGTGCACCTTTTTCTTCCACATTTTTCCCTTCCACATAACTTTCTATTAATGTGCTTTGATACAACACTTTGGGAACATCCAACTTCCTTCGCAATTACCTTTTTGAGGCTTTTCCTCCTTATGGAGGGTGTCAATTATGGTTTTCTGCACAACTGTCAGGTCAGCAGTCTTCCCCATGATTCTGATTCCTACTGAACCAGGCTGAGAGACCATTTAAGGCTCAGAAAGGAGGAGGGACTGAACCTTGTACTCCTCACCAGAGTCAGACCGGACAGGACCAGGGCATCTAACAGACCCCGTGTTCCAGTTGCACAGGATGGGTTTCAAAAGGGACATGTGGAACATATTGGGGATGCGCAGGGATGGAGGCAACTCCAAGGAGTAAGAGGCTGGATTGACCCTGCACAGCACCCTATACGGACTGATGAATTTGGGCACTAGCTTCATACACGATACACCAGGTACATAGGGTGCCACAGCTCTATGGCGATCAGCGAACTTCTTCTGGGACTCAGCTGCACAAGAGAGAGAGCTACATGGACCTGATCCCACACTTCCCACAGAGTGGCAAGGTGGTCGTCCAAAGCGGGTATTCCCTTGTTGTAGAACACACCGGCAAGGACGCTGGGTTGCACACCATATGCCACCTGGAAAGGACTTAAGCCAGTAGTGGCATGAGAGACTGTGTTCCTGGCAAACTCAGCCCATGGGAGAAGGTGGGACCAATTGTCCTCTTGCTCATTAACAAAGCAGCACTAGTAGTGTTCCAGAGACTGGTATGCCCTTTCAGCAGCACCGTTTGACTGTGTGTGGTAGGAAGAGGAAAAGGACAACGATATACCCATTTCTGCAAAGAATCCCCATCAAAACCTCTATAAATAGGGGACCCCTGTCAGAGACTACGTCTACTGGGATACCATGTAGCCTGAACACTTCCTTTGCGAAGACCTCAGCCAGTTGCACAGGAGAAGGGAGCTTCTTCAGCGGAATGAAGTGAGCCATTTTAAAGAATCTGACGGTCACCATTAAAATGACTGTAAGGTCTTCAGAGGGGGGAAGGCCCACTATAAAATATATGGAGAGGTGTGTCCAAGGAGTCTTGGGTTCCAATAGGGGCATAAGAAGATGGGGTGGCTTGCTTGTAGGGGACGTAGATTGAGTACAGACTCCTTAACATCCTGTCTAGCAGAAGGCCGCTGAAACTGTTTTCTTATGATTTCATATGTTTTGCTGATACCTGGGTGACCCACTGTCTTTGCCCTGTGATATAATGTCATAATTTTTCTCCTGTCTCTTCCCTGTACGAACAATAACCCAGTGCGTGTTTTGGGTTGTGCTTGGTTTTGGTAACCTTTTATCTAATCGAGGAAGAGGGAGGAAATCACGAGGTGGGTAGCAGCAACAATGTTTGCGGGAGGGACTATGGGTTCAGGGGGAGTAGGAACAACTTCTAATGGCTCATGTTGCCTGGATACGGCATCTGCCTTGGTGTTAAGCTATCCATGTCTATACAGTTTGGTGTATTGGATATGTGATAGGAACAAGGACCACCTAGCTTGGCGAGAGGATAGCCGTCTGGCCTCTGCTATATAGGAGAGGTTTTTATGTTCTGTAATAACCAAGATGGGGTATCTGGACCCCTCCAGGAGGTGTGTCCACTCCTTGAAAGCCAGAACTATGGTTAACAATTCCTTGTTTCCTACATCATAGTTCCTCTCTGCATCTGATATTTACTTGGAGAAATGACAACACGGGTGGAGAGGATTGTTGTGTATCTTCCTTTGGGAGAGGCTTGCACCAACCCTTCACTCAGACGAATCCACTTCAACTATGAAAGGCAGTGGTGGGTCAGGATGGTGCAAAACAGGGGCTTACATAAATGCTTCCTTTAGCATTTTGAAGTCCACAAGAGCCTCGGGAACCCCATTCACGTGGGTTGGTACCCTTTTTGGTTAACTTGGTAATAGGGGCAACTATGGAAGAGAAGTTCTTTATTAACTTTCTGTAATATTCGCAAAACCTATGAATATTTGTATGGCCTTAAGCCCTTGCGAAAGTGGCCAGGACTTAACAGCCTCCAGTTTATTCGGACCCAGACCCCATACTAAACCCATGCTCAGATATGATGTAACCCAAGAACTGCCCAGAGGTATGGTCGCAGAGACACTTCTCAAGCTTGCAATAAAGACCAGCAGTCCAGCAGTTTCTTCAATACTCATCTGACGTGTTTATGGTGGGTCTCAAGGTCTGGGGAATAAACAAGTATATTGTCCAGATACACCACTGCACATACATGCAGGAGATCCCAGAGGACGTCATAAATTTAGTCCTGGAAGACTGCGGGAGCGTTACATAGGCCAAAAGGCATTACCAGGTATTCATAGTGACCACTACGGGTATTGAAAGCAGTCTTCCACTCATCCTATTCCTTTATCCTGACCAAGTTGTAAGCCCCACTAAGGTCCAATTTAGTATAATATTTAGAGCCCTTCACATGGTCAAAGAGCTCCGTAATAAGCGGAATGGGATACGCGTTGCGTACCTTGATCCTGTTGAGGCCCCTGTAGTCGATACAGTGCCTCAGGTCACCCTCTTTCTTGGAGACAAAGGAAAAGCCAGCACCTGCCGAAGAGGAGGATCTCCTAATAAAACCTTTCCTACGAGATTCTTCGATGTACTCCTCCATAATCTTGTTCTCCAGCTCCAAAAGGGGATATACTCTGCCCTTGGGTGGCATTGTCCCTGGCAACTAATCTATGGCACAGTCATAGGGACAATCCGGGGGGAGTTTGTCAGCCTCTGTCTTCCTGAATAGCCGGATCCTTATACTGTGGAGGCACAGAGGTAGAAAGAGGAGGGGCTGAAGGCAGGTTCAAGGCACAGATTGGATGCAGGGTTTATAGGCAGTTTACGTCACAATAAGTACCCCAGGAAAGGATATCCATGAGCCAAGACTTCATGAAGCGGTAAACAAATCTCTCTTTAACGGGAGGTACACTGGTTTTTTATGCAAGCCCCCAAGCAAGGGGGGCTTGCATAACACATTTACAATGTAAGGCACTCCCACACATACACACAATCCCTCCCCTCTGCCGGTTAGATAATTGGATCAGTAACTGTACTAATTCTTATCCAATTATCTCCAAGCACAGAAAAAACACTTTTTTAAAACACCCCAAAAGTACCCTAAAAATACATAAAACCCACAAATGTTACGGAACCCAAGACCAGAATCCAGCTTCCAGTGGGTAGACCTCTCCTAGTCCAGAGAGCGTAGCAGGAACAGCTCTTATAAAAGCTAGTGATTATACTCAGGGGAGTATTGTGATATAGCAATCCCAAGAGTGAATGTAGTTCTCCAATCCCCAAACATGAGCCAAGACTTCATGAAGGGGTGAACAAATCTCTCTTTAATGGGAGCCACACTGGCCTTTTATGCCCCAACCCCAAAAGTACCCAAAAAATACATAAAACCCCACTAATGTCACATCCCCTGATACCCCTGATCTGGGTGATTTTCGGATTTGTTGGTCACCCAGATCAGTTCAAGGGTTTGGGAATTTCCTTGAAGTCTTATTTTTGACTGAACGTGCACATGGTCCTATGCCCAAAACAGTTAATCAGACAGAGTGTAACGCGCTATTGGGCTAAACAAACACCACAACAGGGCACTGAGGCAAGGAAGAGGTTAATTATATACCCACAGGGTGTGTCTGATTGGCTAACCTCCAATTAGTGTTAACCTCAACACGCATTAGGTGCTTATTCCCTCCCTTGTGGTCTCGGAGGTCATCACTGTGTGCTGGGTCACATGACGGGTCTGGCACACATATAAGGATGCAGCTCTGGAGCGTGCAGCATCAGAAACACTGTCAGGCTGGAGCACATCAGCGGGGACAGCCACACGCCGCGAACAGGGACAAGATGGCGCCACTCACGGTGATGGGGTAAGCAAGGCCGGCGCGAAGGCAGGGCACCTGACAGGACTAGGGATTTATTTGATGACCCGGAACAAAATCTAGACCTTTGATGAGTCAGTTGTTCATTTCTTCTCCCTTTCTTTCCTTCTCCTTCATAACATATATCAGGTGTTGTAAGATTTTTATGCATATTCCAATTTTAAGTTGCAGAGTTGGACCTTCTTGGATTCCATAGAGTGGGTGTGTGATGATTTGTATACAATTTTTGGTTATACATTTTTTGTGTTTATTAGAATTGTACAGGACACTTTATTATGACGTTGACATATATATTTTATTTTGGACATATATTTTTTACATTATATATTTTTTTACATAATTTTTTTATACTATTTTTTTTTTATATTTTTCACTTTATATATTGACATACTAATTCTCTAGAGAGCATTGTGGTAATATTTTTCATTTTAAGAATGATTTTTATCATTTTTTAATTCATTATTTATTTTAGTTTTCTGGACTAATTCATTTATAGTTACTCATCTTTATAAGAGATTTTGTTCCGGGTCATCATAGAGATCCCTAGTCCTCTATCTATTTTATAAAGCGGTCCCCTCCTTTCCCCTTCCTATTTTTGGTTTCAGTAGCCTTTATTCCAGTCTTCTAATTTCAAGACACGGTTCTATATGACTGTGCATACGCTTGCGAGACAGCTCAAATTAGATTCATACATTAAAGGGGGAGAAGGGGGGTCATGACCATTATTTGATAACAAATGGAAGGGTTATCAATGTCACTTTCCTAAACAAGGTAAATCAAATTGCAGCATTTCTTTAATTACCCTTGAAACGTTGGGTAAGATCACAGCTATCAAATATCAAATCCAGAGAGTCCCCATCTTTCCCGTAGTGATTCTATTCAAATTCCAGCATTCTTTTACAAGCTCTATAGTGAAACCTGCTTAATATGTTTAGAATGAAAAATGAACTGTTAAATTTAACTTCTAAACTTGCTTCCAGCGTGTTCATGATTATGTTAAAAACCAGGAGTTTAGCTCGGGCTCAAAAATTGTTTCCAGACGTCACAACCCCATTCAAGTCTCTACCATGGAATATGAACAAAATAATCTGCTGGTTGACACCCCTAGTCTTGACTCTCTTGCTCCCTAGACCTACTCTGTGATCTCTTCTCAGACCCTTATAAGTAATCTGGAATCCCACATGCAGAGAGAAATACATGCACAGATAGTGACACTTTTACAGTCACAGTCAGGCATGCACAACTACACTCCTGAACACCCCACGTACATAGTCATATACACTGGTTAGCCAAATTTTACAACCACTGACAGGTGAAGTTGATTATATCACAACAATGGCACCTACAAGGAAAGTAGGGGAGGCTGAGACTAATCATAAACATACCCCATCAGAAGAGAATTTTAAACACTTGATGGCAAATAGATCAAAGCTGCAGACGCTTCTGACAGTGGAGGCGCAAAGAGTTGTTCAGTTGACACAAAGTTCAAGGTACACATGGAAATAAGAGTGGGAAACTATTGGAAAAGGCGCTAAAAGTAAAATTACAGAAAGCATATATATCTAAAATTAAAAATAAGTAGGGGAGCCAATGCAACACTACAGATACCATAGTGACCTTTTTCAGAGATTAGTATTAAGATTTATATAATTTAAACCCCCTGGATAGTAGTCCATTTAAAGTAGAAGAATATTTATCTAAAAACATTATATCGAGGATCCCTAAGGAGATAACAGATCAATTAGAAGAGCAATTTTCCTTAGAAGAAGTTTTGTCAGTGATTAATGCACTACCAATTAATAAGAGCCCAGGCCCAGATGAGCTAACGGCACGCTATTACCAAAATTTCAAACTTCTTAGGACACTGAATGGATTAACTTTAGGCTCTACTCTCCCACCTCCAATGCTAAGAGCAGTGATATACAAAAAAGAGGGAAAGATCCGGAACTTTACAGTAGTTATAGACCAATATCCCTTATTAATTTAGATTTAAAAATATTTTCCAAATTATTAGCAAATGGGCTCAAACCCCTCATGCCTGGACTGATACACCCTGATCAAGCAGGTTTTGTCCCTGGCCATGAAGCAAGAGACAATACCACTAACATCCTTAATATCATACATGGAGCTACAATAAATACAAATCCTATAGCTTTAATGGCAATTGATGTTGAAAAAGCTTTTGACAGGGTGAATCAGTCCTATATGTTTTCTATATTGGAGGCTTTGGGGATTGGGCCTAAATTATGCAACTGGATACAGACATTATATAGAGGTCCTACAGCTAATATATTCGAGTTAATGGCGAATTATCAACCCCTCTTAAAATTAGTAATGGTACTCGCCAGGGGTGCCCCCTGTCTCCTATTCTTTTTGTCTTGGTTTTTTAACCATTTCTTGAGGCTATACGAAGGAATCCACATATTAAAGGATATAGATATACACAAGGAGATGAAAAGGTTGCTGCTTTTGCGGATGAAGTGTTACTGATGATTTCAGAACCATTATGTACACTACCTTATGTCCAGAAGGAAGTAGAAATATTTGGAGCCCTATCAAATGTTAAGGTGAATACAGATAAATCTGAAATATTAGGGGTTGGGATACACTTTACAACAAAAGAGCAAATAAGGAAGGAATTTAAATATAAGTGGACAGATACAGGTTTAACATATTTAGGGATACAGTTGACAGTACAACATAAAGAACTATTTACATTAAACTATGGAAGGTTGCTGGGCAATATAGGGGAAGATCTTAAGAAATGGAATTTGTCCTTTTTTTCATTGATGGGTAGAGTGAATATTATAAAAATAATGATAATACCTAAAGTACTTTATTTATTTCAAACATTACCTATTTTGGTGCCTAGAGAGTTCTTTAGTAAGATGCGCGCTCTGTGTGTATTTTTTATTTGGAGTAACAAAACTCCATGGATTGCTTACAATACACTTGCATTGCCTATTGAGAGAGGGGGACTAGGCCTTCCACATATATACATAGATACTATGTGGCTGTATTATGTGCGCGAATAAGAGAGTGGACAGCTACAGATAACAAAAAGCCTTGGTATGCTTTGGAACAGAGCTTTGTAAAGACTAGGTTACAGACGCGTCATTGGCAAAACTAAATTAAGCGCACTATTACCAATTACACATCCAATTATAAATCATACGCTGCAGATATGGGGATGTTTTAAAGATAAATGGGGGCTTTCTCCTGGACTAGCCGTATTCTTCCCTATAGCATGTAATTTGGAGTTTCAGAATGGACAGGGGAATAACCTACTAAGAAGGATAATAGGAGATGCAGACCCAAATATGACAAGTTTATTGACAGATGAAATACCTCCTAAGATTAGGGATTTTCCTCTATGGAAGAATAAGACGACACTTATAGATATAATGGGAATCAACCAATTAAATTTTTTCTTGAATAAATTTGTCATACCTTATTGGCACACTAGAGAGAAAACACTATTTGAGCTTTTATGTGGTCTGGGAATAGTGAATAAAATGTATTTATCGAGCATCGATAGCATAATACAGAGAGGCACTACAAATGAGCTAATACCTCCTTACCAACAGAAGTGGATGCAAGGTTTGAGCATTCAAATGAACAAGGAGGATTGGTCATATGTATTTAAAATGGGGATGTGCTCACAAGTTAGCAACTCAAGAAAAAGTTTATTTTTTAAGAGTTACCAGATGGCATTGGACTCCAGCATGATTACATAAATACTGCCCAACGGTTAGCGAACTATGCTGGAGATGTGAAGATAATAGGGGAGACATGGAACATATTTGGAGGGAATGTAACTATATTAGAGCTTATTGGCAACAAGTTCTAGGGGATATATATATGTAAGATACTACCAACACTTAAACTATTAACCCCTTCTAAGATATTGCTGGGATGGCCAGCCTCTTTTAAGGGAAAATATAAACAGATATTGTTGAACTTTCTGCTGAATGAAGCTAATGCTATGATTCTGGTTCTTTGGGGTAAAGCCATAGTTCCGACCAAGGAACAATGGATACAGAGGGTTGAAAAGATGAGGGAAATAGAGGAAATCCATTGGGCAGCCCAGTGTAAAAGAGACTACTATGTTAAGATTTGGGAGCCCCGGTGTTATTTGTATGGTGTGGCTTCTATGATTAGGGAAGACATACTTTAACATATTCAGACCATACCACCCATACAAGATTTATTATTTTATTTTATATAATTTATCAATTCATTCATTTATTTATTTCATTTGTACTTTTTCTTCTATTCTTTATTCGAGTTTTCGTTCTGTGATTTCTAAACATACTGCATTTACTCTACTTAGAGGAGTGGAGGTGGTCATTAGTATTTTTTAAGGGGTGCCCTTGAAGGCACAGCAGAGTAGGGAAGCTAGTCTCTCCACTTTTAGCTTTCTCTCCTGCCTATATATACGATCTTTTGCAGGGCTTGCTGTTCTGCTAGTATTTTAAACGGCATTTATCTTTTTCCCTCCTTTCTAGTTATTAGACTAGCAACATTTGTATATTTTGCTAGCAGTTACATTTGCTGTTATTTTGTATCTACTTTTTACAGTATTTCCTTTGGCTTCTTACTACCACTGATTCACAGAGTGATATTATTGAATTCTTATTATTTATTTCTTTCTGTTATTTCTTTCTGTTATCCAAGTAATAGGGTTACATTTCTTTATTATTTTATTTTTTCCTTATGTGATTTAGGAGCTTTATTTACTCCTATTTAAGCAGAAGCTATATTGACTCTGCTCATTCTTATTATTTATTATATTCAATTTTTTACACTATATTAATTAAAAGTTATGTTTTATCTGGGTTACTCGGCTTTCAGAAGGGTTCACCTACTCAAAGGTTCCCCATTTTGCTTCTCTATTCTTTAGTTCATTGATCCTGGGGGTTATCCCCTCCCCACCTCCCCTCCCCTCAGAGTATCCTGACATCTTCTCCCTGATAGGTTTTTTTTCTATCGCTATATTTCACTGTTTTCTTTGCCTTTCTAGTTCACTGTGTGTTTTTGTTCCCAATGCTGGGTGTGTGCATACACACAAACACACACTGATATAAACCCAAAGATATGTACTGATATCTACACACTGAAATACAGTGACATGATATGTTAAGATCCTTTGTTATTATTATTATTGGCATTTGAGGGGGAAAAACAGATTGCTATTGTGGCATCATTCAAATATTAATATGCAGATGAGTTAGAAAAAATTGGGCCTAACTTTGTTGCCAACAGTCCTTGTGTATACATTACATAAATAATGGCCAGGCACATTGGCATTAAGTATGACTGGGACATTTTCCACAGAAATAATGAGTTGAGGAATTAAGTCATTGCTCATTTAGTATAATATGAAACAGCTGTCAGCCTACTCTGTAACTCTGTAAGAGGTGGCTATCCTAGCAGGATAGTTTGATTAGGTGTTAGGATTAGTCTGAATGATACATATTATACTGAATATGGTTTGCGCTCCCCAGTGACAAATGCTCATAAAGCAATACATTCCACAACAAATTATTTAAGTCACATGGCATAGTAAAAAAAAAACAAAAAAAAAACCTTCTGTTCATTGGCACCAGACGACAAAGGGAAAAGAGTGGCCAATGTAGCATAAGCCAGCGTTAAAAGGAAGAGTTTTGTTATATGCTCCATTTCATCTCCCAGTCCCTCAGAATCGCCCCCTGCTTCCCCCTAAAATAAACAAAATTAAATAAAAAGAGAAACATGAAAGTGTGAAGTGTAAAAGGTATAGACAATGAGGGTGTAAAAGTGCTTTATTTAAAAAAAATAAAAAAATAAAATAAAAAGTGTAGGGGTTAAACCATACCCTACAGGGAGAGTAAGGGTCTAAGAACTTTTCAGTAAACACTATTGATTTCCATGTCATTAACCAGTCATACATTGGAGCATCATTAGTTTACATCCAATATGGGTAATACAGTTGATAATATATACCATATTTTACAAACATAAGGTCAATCTTAAAAAAAAAAAAAAATAACCTAAAATAAACGTATAATTGAGAGTGCAGACACAACAAATAGGGGATGGTAGGGGGAGAGAAGGTACTTAAAAGAAATGGGAAGAAGATAAAGATGATATCCTAGGACAAAAAAAATAAAGTAGAACACATGAGTGTGTATATTACAAGAACTCTTTGCCACAATGCTGGGGTAGGAATAGTCTAGAGCAGGGAACCCTAATTAATTTGGAATCCTTTGATATAGTGTACCAGCATCGTGGGACCCCCAAAAAAGTTTAGCCCCACAGCACAAACCTTTTAATAAACAGAGCGTAATGTTTTTCTTTTTTGGCAAGTTTCGACAGAATGTTAAACAGATTGTAGTACTTAGGAGCAGGTGTGCTTCTGTGTGTAGAGTTGGTGTTTGTATATAGTTTTAGCATTTGAATACAGGGGTGTGTTTGTTTGTTTGTATGTTATGCTTGCATTTATGTGCAGTTGTGTGTTTGGATGTAGTGGATTTTAAATGCAGATGTACATTTGTGTGTAGTCAGAGGCGTAACTAGAAGCCACAGGACCCCGGTGCGAAAAGAGCCCTGGGGCCCGCCCATGCATCTTCCCCCACCCCTCCATTTGTACAACATATACACATACACACATGCTAATACCCAGAATGAGACACATTCAGATACACAAAATGATACTTCTACAGATACAGACACACACTGATACACATGTGGATACACAGACACACATACAGAAATACACACATATAGACACACATGCAGATGCACATACACATATTAATGACACTCATACAGATATAAACAGTGACACACATACAGATACATAGGGGCACACACTAACACATATGCAGACAAACAGATACACATACAGACAAAAGGATACTATGTCTACTATTGCAAATGGTATGCCATCATGAGGGTAATTTTCATTCCTAGGCTACTATATGGTCTCAAAGGCAACGTAACCAATCTGGCGAATTTCAATGTGAAAAAACTGAAAGGCAAGCCTTATATTTGACTCTGTAACTTTTGAAAACACCGTAAAACCTGTACATGAGGGGTACTGTTATACTCAGGAGATTTCGCTGAACACAAATATTTGTGTTTCAAAACAATAAAAAGTATCACAGCAAAAATATCATCAGTGTAAGGGCAGTTTGTGTGTGAAAAATGCAAAAAAGTAACTTTCAATGACGATATCATCGTTCTAATACATTTTACTGTTTTGAAACACTAATATTTGTGTTCAGCAAAGTCTCCCGAGTAGAACAGTACCCCCCATGTACAGGTTTTATGGTGTCTTGGAAAGTTATAGGGCTAAATATAGTGCTAGCAAATTAAATTCCCTATACTTTCGGCCTGGGTTGTCAGGCAGGTCCCGCAAATTGTAATTAATAAAATGACCTAATTATGTAAAAATATTACATAAATATATACGTAGCATTAATATATTAATATATGTGTTTATGTATATGTACATATGTTTATGCGCTCACATATACATATTTATGTGTGTGTGCATGTATAAAGTGTACCATCCTGTGCACTGTCTGCTTGTTTGTTTTTCTTTTCCCTCTCTCCCCCCTCACTCTGCTCTTCAACAAGATATTTATGACCCTCTGCTAAGATGGTGTCTATTTTCTAACAAACCTGTATCTTCTCTGCACTCATGTTGCTTTAACCCCTGTATCACAACTCAACTTTGAATTCTATGTGTTGTTTTGCTCAGAAATGCTTCAGACTTGAGAAAGGGAGGTTCTCCCGAAAGCTTGTCATTAAAAAATTCTGTTAGTCCAATAAAAAAGGTATTACAAGATAATAATTTTATCTGTTTTTTAAGTATTTACATATTCTTTTTTATATTATATATATATAAATATATATAAAATTATAATTATATATATATATAATCAATAATTCTACATGTATTTTGATATTAATATATATATTGTGGCAGGGTCAGAGAGGCTTTTTATGTTAGTAATAGATTGGAGCGCTCTCTATTCCCAGCATGATGGGGTTAATTGGTGGGAGTCACCCCTTGAATGTGATCAACCAGGTGAATGTAATTAACCAGCACTAGGGTTTTAAAAGGTTAGCCTCTGAAGACATCAGGGAGTCTAACATCTGGGAGAGAGGAAGCAGTTAAGCCTGAGACTCTGAGACTCTGAGACTCTGAGACTCTGAGACTCTGAGACTCTGAGACTCTGAGACTCTGAGACTCTGAGACTCTGAGAAAAAGGTACTGTGTGAAACCTGCTTAAAGTGCTGTATTTCATTTTGTTTAAAACTGGGAATTAGCTGGCCAGTTGAATAGTTAGTAATACTGTTGTTTAGTAAGTCTCCAAGTTGGAGTAGGATTTATTTTCTTTTTGTTTTATTTTGTGGGAGAGCACAACCTTGTGGAAAGTGACAATAAAGTCAGTACTATTTTATCCTGACTGTTGCATTTGAAGTTTATTGTGAAGGGCCTGGCCATCCTGCCAATATATATATATATATATATATATATATATATATATATATATATATATATATATATATACACACACATATATATTAATATTACAATACACTTAGACAATGTATGTGTGTGTATGTGTAAATGTATATATACACTGCTTTTAAAAAATAAATAAAGGGAACACAAAAAGAACACATCTTAGATCTGAATGAATTAAATATTCTTCTGAAATACTTTGTTCTTTACATAGTTGAATGTGCTGACAACAGAAAAATTAAAAAATGGAAATCAAATGGAAATCAAGTTTTTCAACCCATGGAGGTTTGGATTTGGAGTCACACTCAAAATTAAAGTGGAAAAACACACTACAGGTTGATCCAACTAATATTGGCCTTGCAAAAACAAAACGAGTCCCATAAGCGACACTTTGCAGCACTGGAAGACCTAAGGCATAAGAAGAATGTGAAAATTTGCGGAATCAGCAAGGACTTGCCAGCAGCGGAACAACCGCATTTTATCAGGCGGCTGATGGCAACACTCCTGACTCCAAGACAAAGCAAAACGGTGGAACTAGAGAGCATATTCCGCATACCCAAGCCACCCAAAGCCCCTGCCGATGCACCACGGGATCTTATAGTCCGCTTTCGGAGAGAAGGGGACAGGAGAGCAGTCCTCGACGCCATCAAAGATCATACAACCTACCAGTTTGAGAACATGCAAGTCACAGTGTACCCAGCCCTCTCGAGGGGCACCCTGGCATGGAGGAAAATGTTACTGCACTTTACGACCTTGCTCAGAAAACACCACCTCTAGTACCGGTGGCGCATGGCACACACTCTAATGGTGCTCCGGGATGAAGAAAAGTGGTACATACATGACATGGAAGAAGACAAAGTCTTGCTGCAGACCCTGAACCTGCCACAGGACTCTCTGGCTCCCATGGGAACCCAGGCAAAGGAACGTACACCTCATCAGTGGAACCCGGCTACAGCACGACCCTTTGTCCCTCACCGGTCCACACAAGAACGGTCAGCGGTTGACTCCACCTGACTCTCCTGGCTCAAATTGATATAAGCTAGCAGCATACTACTCTCAGTTTTCTCAGTTTCTTTGGACTTACTATGGTTATATTTGTTGACAATAGGATACACACGACAACACCCATCATCCTCAGCTCGAACTGTATTAATTGCCGTCCCAAACCCCTCCCCTCCACCTACTGACAACGCTAAACACCATACTACCCCAGCTAGCACCATATAGGCGTACAATTGCTATGACTACCTATTTGTATACTATAGTGACCAGGCACCCCTGTTTCCACCCGGACACTCTCAAATTACCTCGCATCCCCTAGCAACTCAGAAAACAGGGAGGCCTCAGATGCCCCTTACTAAAAGCAAAGCATGTATACCTCAACAGCAGTGTATTAATTAAACTTGCCCTACACATACTAAGAGGCTATGCAGCAAACCCAGCACTAGCGGGGTATACCTATCTTGCCCTTTTATGCTAGCCTACAAGTCTGACACCAGCATCACTCAATGAGTTTACCCATTTAATAAGCATTTCTATTTTAGCTGCTGTCTCTTCCATCGATTTCGGTGGATGAAGTGCTATTCAGGAAGCAGAGGAAACGCTATTAAGAATCCTGCCCTCTGTGTCTTACTAGTTTGACATAAGTAAAGATATACCCACACTTGTATAAGAATAAATACCTGAGGAATTTGAAAAAAAAAAACAAGTCAAAATGAGGCTCAGTAGTGTGTGTGGCCTCCACATGCCTGTATGACCTCCCTACATCGCCTGTGCATGCTCCTGATGAGGTGGCGGATGGGCTCCTGAGGGATCTCCTCCCAGACCTGGACTAAAGCATCTGCCAACTCCTGGACAACGTGACGTTGGTGGATGTCCCAGATGTGCTCAATTGGATTCAGGTCTGGGGAACGGGCGGACCAGTCCATAGCATCAATGCCTTCGTCTTGCAGGAACTGCTGACACACTCCAGCCACATGAGGTCTAGCATTGTCTTGCATTAGGAGGAACCCAGGGCCAACCGCACCAGCATATGGTCTCACAAGGGGTCTGAGGATCTCATCTCAGTACCTAATGGCAGTCAAGCTACCTCTGGCGAGCACATGGAGGGCTGTGCGGCCCCCCAAAGAAATGCCACCCCACACCATTACTGACCCACATCTGTCACATGTGCTCAGTGTGAACCTGCTTTCATCTGTGAAGAGCACAGGGTGCCAGTGGCGAATTTGCCAATCTTGGTGTTCTCTGGCAAATGCCAAACATCCTGCACGGTGTTGGGCTGTAAGCACAACCCCCACCTGTGGACGTCGGGCCCTCATACCATCCTCATGGAGTCCGTTTCTGACCGTTTGAGCAGACACATGCACATTTGTGGCCTGCTGGAGGTCATTTTGCAGGGCTCTGGCAGTGCTCCTCCTGTTCATCCTTGCACAAAGGCGGAGGTAGCGGTCCTGCTGCTGGGTTGTTACCCTCCTACGGCCTCCTCCACATCTCCTGATGTACTGGCCTGTCTCCTGGTAGCGCCTCCATGCTCTGGACTCTACACTGACAGACACAGCAAACCTTCTTGCCACAGCTTGCATTGATGTGCCATCCTGGATGAGCTGCACTACCTGAGCCACTTGTGTGGGTTGTAGACTCTGTCTCATGCTACCACTAGAGTGAAAGCACTGCCAGCATTCAAAAGTGACCAAAACATCAGACAGGAAGCATAGGAACTGAGAAGTGGTCTGTGGTCACCACCTGCAGAACCACTCCTTTATTGGGGGTGTCTTGCTAATTGCCTATAATTTCCACCTGTTGTCTATCCCATTTGCACAACAGCATGTGAAATTGATTGTCATTCAGTGTTGCTTCCTAAGTGGACAGTTTGATTTCACAGAAGTGTGATTGACTTGGAGTTACATTGTGTTGTTTAAGTGTTCCTACTGTATTTTACATTTTACAGCTGTCCATGTGATCGTGAGATCCTCACAAGGTCCTGGCATGGCAGGTGAGTCTCCCAACCGCGATCGCCGGCGATCGGGTAAGTATTAAGGACGGTGAGGACCGCCATCTGCTGTCAAAAAATACTAACTACAGTAAAAGCCTAAACTGTTACACACCGACGTGCTAATTATAAACAGGCTGCACGGGGGATGGGGGGATGCGGGGGGACAGGCAATTGATTTACGGTTGATGATTTGTTAATTGCTTTAAATTAAATTGTGTAAAAAGTCATAAAGTTAACTTTCCATTTGGATATTTCAACGTTACAAACCTACAGGTAAATAACAGGTACCAACACGGTCATCTACAATTAAAATTACTAACTACATATTATTACCATAACTTTTACACTAATGCTGTCATAATATGTAGATGACATGACATGTATTATCATCATTAAAATATCTGTTTAATTGCTCTTTAATCCAATGTTGTTGAATCTATTCAAAAGGTATACGTTAATAGTAATTAAGTTGGAAAACTTAAATATGGTCAATCAGTCAGAAATTATCTTACGTCTACCAAAAAATACGCTCGTATTGTTGTTATGTACTTTCAGAATACAGATCAAAATTTCCCGTTGGCCAACCTGTCACATTGATTTACACGGTACGTCAAATCTCGTGCGGTTCTTGGCTTAGGGGAGGGGTAGGGAAATGTTACATTCACAACTTGGCAGCATAGCTATAATATACACTAGGCATAATCCTAGCTCTTAATATTTTTCATACTTTCCGCATAGGGGCTCATGTCAGTATAAAGGGTTATAGATAATCCTGGAAAAAGTATTGATATATCATTATATGGTTAAATTCCAGTCAGAACTACTATCAGTCGTCTGTACCTGTTCAAACGGGCACGCTAAACATGTCCTTGAATTCGCGTTTCCGTATCCCAATATACAATCCCGTAAGTTACTTTTCGTGTTACAACTGTTTCTGGCATATACATAACACGGATCTAGAGTAAGCTATACACAAGTTAAACGTTACGTACTTTGTCCGTACTGACCTCGGAATACCGGGAAAAAAAAAAGAACAAAATACACTTCATACGCACGTAAACCAACGTAGTCACACAGTCATAAGCGTACTTAGCTCCGTAAAGCAACTACACATTACGTATAATTAGGTTATACAAATAACTGGAGTCGACAATCACAATAAACACCAAACTTTTGTACACTGTTTAAAAAATTCATAAGTACAAACAACTGATTAACAGATACACGTAGGTAACCATATAATACAATCACACCGAATCGTTTGAAAGTTAAACAAGCTTAATTTCAATCCTACAATCTGTAAGGTCCAGAAGTAACCCAAACTATTTATAACTCTTAAGAGGAGTATCGATATACCCAGATATGTATCCCAGTTTAACTAATATAAACCACCAATACATTCATGGTAAAGTTACCAACCACAGTTTGATTGTCAACCAGTGGTACATACTAGTATATCAGACATCCTGTCAAGACAGAAGGCCTTTTCAAAAGTCAACACGTATATTTCCTTCATACCTTTTACCCCATGCAGCGTTAACTGGCAGTTAGGATACAGTAGCGGCCCGTACACAGATTAAATAAACTTTTATAATGCCCGCAAGACCAACACCCAGCCTCACATAGAGGTACTTAGCCCATAGATAGAGTCTCGCAACACTCTGCTAAGAGGTTTAGTATGGGCGTCACCTTCCTAATTATTCATTTGTCAAGTTCCCCAGAGGCCTACACCCTGCCAACGTTTCATGGCACAGTGCAGAGCCAATTCATAGACAGCGCCTCTACCAGCCACTTGGCAATTAGCAGGGTCTCACCATCTCACGTTTAGCTAAGTTCTTTGCCTTTCGGCATTTAATTTGACACCAGTTAACGCAACTTACATACAAATATATCATAATAATAATAATCTCATTCATGTCATCATAGCATGTCTCACGTTTTAGACCAAGAAGAGGACTTCTCCCTACCCAGCACGCAAGCTAGACCACCCACTCCAACTACTGTCCCTACTACAGGCAAAAACCAAGACCATTCAAGTCCCTGTCCTTGAGATCATGGACGATTCCTAAGAGCGCCGCAGAGTTAAGACGTAGAGGGATACCGTATCCTGCAGAATTATACAGAATCATGATGACCAATTCAGAGAATCCACAACCAGGGACCAATACGCAGGACAATATTAACAACACCCTGACAGGGATACAGGCAACAATGACGTCTATCCTGTCATCCATTAACAATCTGAATCAGAGAATGGAAAAATTAGAATCCCCAGCACCAGTTCCCGCTACTTCCCCAGACATTCTGCCTACACAAATCATTGCCCAAACCATTTCTCAGGGTATTGTCACAGGTACACAAACGGCACAGGGCTCCACCACACATATCATCACACCAGCACATATGGTCCCTCCTAATATCAAGAAAGACATACTGGAGGGATAGGACGTAAACCTTATGTCCTTAGTAATAGCATCTCAAGACATAGTAGAGAACAGAACATACAACTACGATGACCTGTCAGTGATGCTCAAAGCCAAAGATCCCAGACTGAACAAAAAGTTGTCCATTCCAGACTTAGTACTAGCATTCGGGTTATATAGAGACGTGATATGCTTCAATTTACCACAACTTAGAGAGGAATTGGACTTGTATATGCACAAGTTGGTAGATCTGGGGAACAAGTATGGTGGTACCAATTTTTACATTACCACAAGTCATTTTAGGCCAAAACAGCAGCAACATTTGCGCAGTTCAACATCAGGATAGACTGGAGTCTCATGGACACTGAATTGTTCTGTCGCCACTTTGCCGGGCTAGTACCACCGGCTTGTGCAATTTGCTCTTCAAACTTTCACTCTACCAACTTGTGCGCCAGTGAGCCCAGTTTATCCACCACTAGCTACGCCACCCCTAGTACAAGTAAAAGCGAACAGAAAAGTTTAAAAGACAACCTGGAAGACCTATAATATTTTTGGTCAAGGCACAGATATGTAACATGCTGCATACTGCAAAGAAAATTCCTCAGAAGGTATCAGTGAATTTAGGCTTGGAACAAAAACAGAGTTCAGAGAATCAAAGCAGAGGAAAAATTATTCCTAAACGGATGGACCACTTCTCTGAAAGACCTCCAATCCCTCCTGGGCTCTCTGAACTTTGCCATGAGGATAATCCCACAAGTGTAACGGATCGCCTGGCACCCCGACTGGGTACCTCCGTTAAAGGATGCTCCTAGCGCTTCCTGAGGACTCCAAGCACTGCAGCAGACACCACAACCACCGAACCGGAGAAGCATATGAATCCTCCCAAGCATATGAATGCTGTAGACAGTTGAATAGGAACCATACGAATAAGTTTACTCTCTTAGCAGTCAAACTGGAACAGCATACAATAAATCCTTCCCCCAATAATGAGACGACACTTCACTTCGAGGGTTAAAACAGGAACTCCCTGTACTGTCACATACAGTCTCTTTTATTCCCAAATCACAAACATAGTACAGCCCACAGGGCGTTACAAAACAACCAATCACATATCAGTTACATCCCACATATTCCCTCCCCTTATCCTGAGAGGAAACTCAATTACATACAGTTAAAACATACTTTCTACCCAACTTTCATAACTCTAAAACCATACATCACATTCACATAAAATTACATATTCACAATCAATCCATTCAGGGGAACAACATATTAAAAAATGGCACGAATCAGACCAGGGGTTCAAAAGTTAAGGGAAAGTCCTTTGTGACTAAATGAAGCATGGCTTTCTGGCCCAAACCAGTTTCAGAGTTTTCTATCCTGGAGAGTAATTCAATTATCTCCCAGGATAGACACAAGACTCCATTAAGCACATGGTTGCAAAAAGACACAAAACACTTTAAAATACATAAAGTCACATTTACACATAACACACAGACATTTCACATATCCCCAGATAGCTGGGATCTGAGTGCACATTATTAGATGAATGGCACTCAGATCACACAAATAAGCCTTTCTGCAGGGGAAATAAACAGTTTAACCTGCAGGGCCATAGTCCAAAGGGAGCAGGCGAGCAACCAGGCTTCTCCAGTTCACAGTGGCGAGGTTGGTTTCGCCACACTTCTCCCCTTTACCAACTAGACTAACAGGGTATCTGACCTCCTGCCGGTCAGTGCCCTGGTTAGTCCAGCAACCCACCCACAAAACAGAAACAGCAGTACAGCCCACCCACAATAACTGGTTACTACACCTGGGTAGAGGAGAACTTTGTCCATGTCCAGGTGCCTCACCACGACTGTGTGGGCAACTGTTAGGCTGCCTTGGTGGGTTGCTGAGTGGGCAGAGACCAGCTGTACTCTGCCCTGATGCCAGTGCTACCACGGAAGTAGCCTGGTGGGAGCCTGGTTGTGGGAGGGAGAGACCGACTGTCTCCCCTCTGGATACACCGCTCTGTGGCTGGGGAACAGGACCGACTGTCCCTACCCCTTGTGCTGTAAGTGCAGAGACTACAGTCCCATCTGCACTGTTGGGGGGTGTAACATCTCCCCTTGCTGGGTTAGGCTGCCACTGGAGAGAGGGTGTAACAAGCTCCTCTCTCTGAACTGTAAACTGCCGCTGGGGAGAGGGGGTATCAGGCTCCTCTCCCTGACACTCTCTCTGCTGGTGGAGAGGGGGACCAGCTGTCTCCCCTTTCATTATTTTGTCCTGTGGTTGGGGTGCGAGACTGACGGTCTCTGCTCCCTGCAGGACACTCTGCCGCTGGGGAGGAAGGACGGCACCTTCAGCTCCCTGGGGTACACACTGCCGCTGGGGAGGAAGGACTGCACCTTCAGCTCCCTGGGGTACACACTGCCGCTGGGGAGGAAGGACTGCACCTTCAGCTCCCTGGGGTGCACACTGCCGCTGGGGAGGAAGGACTGCACCTTCAGCTCCCTGGGGTACATACTGCCGCTGGAGATCTGGGCCGACCGCCCAGCATCCCTGTAGGGCCGGTTGAGAGACCGCCGTCCCATCTCCACCTGCCATCTGTGGGTCTGCCCAGGACCAGTCTGTGAGGTCCCTCAACATTTGCGAGTAAGGACCACCTGCTTCCGCACCTGGCAACTCCGGCTGCTGCTGGGGATCTGGGCCGGTCCCATCTCCACATGCCTGTTGTGGTTCCTCACAGGACCAGTCTATGAGGACCCCTACTTCGGGTTCCTGCGGCCGCCTCAGGGGGAGACGGCTAGCCTCCTCGGATGCAGCCTCTACTCGGCTGCTGTAACACTCCTTCCGCTGAGCATACTCTCTCTCTTTCGCCAGCCGGAATTCTCGGGCCAGCCTTGTGTTTCGCTCAGCCGTGACCTGGTTCCAGATCACCCGGCGTACCTCCATGGGTAAATCATCCCCATACTGGGCCACTCGCTGCCTCACCTCGGCCATCCAATCATCGCCAGAGCCTTCCATACTTGTCTGCTCCAAGTCGCTGGATACCTCTGCTCCCAGGGTCGCTGCACGTGTGCTAGCGTTGCCCTCAATTTGTAAATCCAAACGAACTGTGTCTCTGAGCTGCTTTACCTCGCACTAGGACGCCATCCCACCGCTTGCCACCAATGTAACGGATCGCCTGGCACCCCGACTGGGTACCTCCGTTAAAGGATGCTCCTAGCGCTTCCTGAGGACTCCAAGCACTGCAGCAGACACCACAACCACCGAACCGGAGAAGCATATGAATCCTCCCAAGCATATGAATGCTGTAGACAGTTGAATAGGAACCATACGAATAAGTTTACTCTCCTAGCAGTCAAACTGGAACAGCATACAATAAATCCTTCCCCCAATAATGAGACGACACTTCACTTTGAGGGTTAAAACAGGAACTCCCTGTACTGTCACATACAGTCTCTTTTATTCCCAATCCACAAACATAGTACAGCCCACAGGGCGTTACAAAACAACCAATCACATACAGTTACATCCCACATATTCCCTCCCCTTATCCTGAGAGGAAACTCAATTACACATACAGTTAAAACATACTTTCTACCCAACTTTCATAACTCTAAAACCATACATCACATTCACATAAAATTACATATTCACAATCAATCCATTCAGGGGAACAACATATTAAAAAATGGCACGAATCAGACCAGGGGTTCAAAAGTTAAGGGAAAGTCCTTTGTGACTAAATGAAGCATGGCTTTCTGGCCCAAACCAGTTTCAGAGTTTTCTATCCTGGAGAGTAATTCAATTATCTCCCAGGATAGACACAAGACTCCATTAAGCACATGGTTGCAAAAAGACACAAAACACTTTAAAATACATAAAGTCACATTTACACATAACACACAGACATTTCACATATCCCCAGATAGCTGGGATCTGAGTGCACATTATTAGATGAATGGCACTCAGATCACACAAATAAGCCTTTCTGCAGGGGAAATAAACAGTTTAACCTGCAGGGCCATAGTCCAAAGGGAGCAGGCGAGCAACCAGGCTTCTCCAGTTCACAGTGGCGAGGTTGGTTTCGCCACAACAAGGTTGCGTGTTTATTTCAAGACTACTTAGGCTATTGCCAAGTCTACCAAGTGATGACAGCATAGTCACGTTGGAAGGACAGGATAGAGCAGATTTAAACATGTGGCATCAATTCTTGACACACTGGAACGGCATAAACATGTTCATCCTGCCCTTAACAGAAAACTCAACTATATTATTGACAGATGTGGCTGCACACTCAGTGTTTGCAGCTATTTTTGGGGACGAATGGTTCAGAGACGCATGACCTATAGAGGCAGCAACTCTGCCATCATTCAGCATTACCTTCGCCATTTTTTGAAAACTACCCCATAGTGGCTGCAGCCCTAGTGTGGTGCCGCCTTTGGAAAGGGAAGACAACAAATTGCTACACAGAAAACACTGCTGTATGCAAAACTATTAACAAGGGCATGTCCTCTTCCCTGACTCTCATGAGTCTCATCAGGAGACTCAGGTGGTTGCCAGCAACACAACACTTTTACCTGATTTGTGAGCACGTACTTGGTAATCACAACACAGCAGCTGATGCCCTCTCTCGTTCCAACCTACAGGTTTTCTTCCAAGTTCATCCCACAGACAAGAGAGTCCCAAACAGACAACCGCTATTCAAGGAACTCATCCTGGACTAACGATGCTAATGGCACACAGGAAAATGCTAGCACTCTCAGCTAACACCAGACGCTCATAAAGCCGAGCTCTCACCATTTTCAACAAGTTCATTTCCGAATACCAGACCAAGGACCGTTGATATTAGATACTATTTTGGCATTTGCCTCCTTTTGCCACCTAAATCTAAAACTTGCACATAATACCTATAAAACTATATCTGGCAAACTAAATCTCTCTATACAATACCATGTGGTAAACACATACCCCAGTCACAGTACCTTTATGCAAACCCAATAAAGAACATCTTAAAAGGCATCCTACGATTAGAAGGTCACAAACCCATAAAACGACAACCAATAGACGGTAACAAGTTTAGAGCGTTATCAGATCAAAACAGCTATATTTCTGGCCTTCTACGGGTTCTTACGACCTAACGAATTCACAGTAAAGAAGGCAAACGATACTACCAATATGCTATAAATAGCTGACCTAAATAAAGTAGGACACCACTTTGTTTTGGCACTATGACAGTCAAAAACAAATCAAACAGGGCCACCAGACGAAATACAACTATTCCCCACATTCAAGAAATGGTGCCCAGTTCTATTACTCGACCAATTTCATCTGACCCTTTTGTGTCAGGACAAAGCGCTCCTCTACTGAACTTACAAGGCAAACCACTGACAACATCAAAACTCATGGTGTACAAAAGAACACTATTTTCAAAAATAGGTTGCCATCCATCAGTCCTTCACAGGCCATTCATTTCGTATAGGGGCAGCAACAGCAGCCTCTAGTCAAAACATTACCAGTGCACATAATCAAAAGACTGGGATGATGGAAGTCGTCAGCATACAATTGCTACATACCACAACCAGAAAAAGAACTTAGACTAGCATTCAAAGAGTTTGCCAAGTAATGATAATTACGTCATGTTTTCATGGTTGTTATTAACGATTACTTATCTATTAAAATTGGCATGAATATCTCTTTTTGCCCTCTTTATTTACAGGCCTGCCCAAATGTCGGTTTTGGCACACCACAACTGACTTTAGTATATTTAAAAGTTAGGGCTTACTCAGCTTTTTTACCTGACCTCAAATGGGAAGGCGGAGCCTGGTGTTGTGGGAGGGGTTGATCTGGCCTATATAAGCCCAAACATACCGGGCTGACGTTGATTGGTCACCCCACCCACCACTCCCTTTATACAAATTCCATCTTGGCAGGCCCTCTTTATTTATAGGCGTGCCCGAACGAAGGTTTCAGCCCACCACAACCGACTTTAGTATATTTAAAGGTTAATGCTTAATCTGCTTTTTTCCCTGACAACAAATATATATATATATATATATATATATATATGCAAAAAATAAGAGATGCACTCTCAGGACTTGTATAATCGATAATGAAGTATTTATTAAAAAGAAGGTTTACATAATATGATATATATATATGCACTTTATTATTCAGGTACAAAAATCACAGGTATCACACAATATCTATCAGGAAATCTCAGTATGGATACGACCATACGTATACAATCCATATGAAACCTATATCCAAATCAGAAGATAATCAGAATCAATCCTGGATATGCTGAATAATAGTACCAATATACCAATACCAATAGCTCCATCTGACAAGCGGCCTTGGACAGTGGGTGGGGGGCGCTAGAAGATCTACTGTCAGCCTGTGGGGTCTGGGAGGCCTTCCCAGCCCCCACGTGGTCGGAGAACCAGCAAATCCAGAGCCGGGCCGTTGAGTGGGCCCCGCGGGGCATGGCTGTGCCGCCATTGGGGAGGGAAGGGGGTCCTCCCCAGGCTCTGGTGTGTCCTCTGGGGATGAGGGTCGGCCGGGGGGGGGTCCTCCTCTCCTCCCCCAGTTTCAGTCCACAGTTACCCCCTCCCTCCAACCCTGTGGTGTCCTTCGTTATTGCCCCCCCTCTCCCTCTGTGGTCCACTCTTTCTTCCTAGTCCCTTCTGTCCTGGGTCCCCTCCCTCTCTCTGCTCCAGTGTTTTGTTACCGACTTGGCAGTGCCCAACGATCTAAAAAGCCAGCTGGTGGTAAGCATTGAAAGGAAAAGGGAATTTTGGTTTGGATGAGGGGGGAGGCGAGAGCACAGTGTGCAAGTTTTGGTGCATAGGCACCTGGTTAAGTTTGTTGGCAAGGACGGTTATTTAAGCTAAAGGCTGTAGGGCAATAGGTGGTAATTTATATGTTAAGTTATGGTTTATGTATATAAATTTATGTGCTACGTTATATTTGAATTGAAGGTTAATAAAGTTCGGATGAGTCCTACAGTTATATGTTTAATAAATGCTGTGGCCTGTTTCATCCAATATTCGGTGTCTGTCATTATTGGGGGGAGAATTGGGGTAAGTTATTTTCTTTTAGATGCACCACATTCCCCGCTAAGTACATATATGATCCATACACACACACACACGAACCCATACATACACAGATTGACCCATACACAGACTGAGCCCCCCAAAGACAAACCCTGACCCACACACAGACTGACCCTCCCCCACACACACACCGAATCTCACACACACTGACTCACTCTTATCAGCAGCTGCCTGGATGCCTCTGTGCAGAGCTGAGCTTCCTCTCCTTGTCTCTCCCCTACACTGCTCTCTATGAACCAGGAGGAAGTCTCCCAGCACAGTGCCCCCTCTGGCCGCACGTGGGAAAAGGGTGGAACACTGTTACACAGTGACAGTCTGCTGCAACTTGTGAAGGGAGACTCAGTGCTCCCAACTTTAATTTAAATTGGGTGCACTGCATGATGTAGTGACTCCCCTGCCCAGCACCCATTTCAATGTAAACACTGCCCAGTAACACAGACGGCCACTAGAGGTGCTTCCTAGTTCAGTGCTGCACTATCTAGAGATGCCGATCATTCCCCATAGAGATGCATTACCAGAGAGATGCATTGATTCAATGCATCTCTATAAGTGATGCTGATTGGCGCAGAGTGGTGTTTTGCCGTGCATTGGATTGTCTGAGATCATCAGGATTGGTAAGAGCAGATATATATAAGGGAATTGTTGGTGTTTAAGTAAGGGTCAGGTAGTTTAACCCCTTAACACCTACCACTGTTTAATAAAGATCACAGGCTTTTCCCAACAGATTTCTTGTTTGCTTTTTATTTATGTATTACATGCATCATACAATTCCCATGATGATCTCAACCATGGAGGCAGGGCGGGCTGTGGCAATGGACAAAAATAAAATAAACTACCGTTTATCTCCACAGAGAGGGGGGTTTGTAACCTAAATATTCAATCCAGCACTATAGTGTTAGGAATAAGTGTTTGTATTCCTAATACTATAGTGTTCCTTTGACCCCTTAAGGACACCTGACATGTGTGACATGTCATGATTCCCTTTTATTCCAGAAGTTTGGTCCTTAAGGGGTTAAGCTCTCGTAAACAAGCTGACACACAAAAAAAAAAAAAGTAGATAAATGACTCTGAGGATTAATATGACCCCATATTACTATTAGAATGATTTCAACTCCCTCAACTCACACCAAATATGCTGTGGGTTAGAGCAGTGGTTCCAAAACTGTGTGCTATAATCTTAGCACCAGGAACTGTGCTCTCCCCTACATACACAGACCGAATCACACACACTGACTCACTCTTACCAGCAGCTGCCTCTGTGCTTCCTCTCCTCGTTGCGCATTAAACCTCTCCACAGGAAAGCATTGAAAATACTTTCAATGCTTTCCTATGGGGATTTTAGCGACGCTGGAGGTCCATAGCGAAAACCTGTGCTATAAACCAGGAAGTGCCCCCTAGTGGCTGTCTACCAGACAGCCACTAGAGGAGGAGCTAACCCTGCAATGTAATTATTGCAGTTTATGAAAACTGCAATATTTACAGTTGCAGGGTGAAGGGTAGTGGGAGTTGGCACCCAGACCACTCCAATGAGCAGAAGTGGTCTGGGTGCCTGGAGTGTCCCTTTAAGGGTGCCTTGAACCTAAAATGTTTGGGAATCACTGGGTTAAATATGTATGAGCAGCCAGGAAATGACAAGATTCAGACTCTAGTGAATAAACCCTCTTGTTGGAGCTGGGGGTGTCCCTTTAGGCTACCTTTTTTGTCCTAATATTCCTAATTACAGCATAGCTAAAAAGTACTTAAAATTATTTCCCAGGAGGGATACATAAATCAAATTGTTTAAGCAGCATGTTAAAGCAGTATTTCTGGACATGCTTGCGTTCATATTTAATGGTCCTGTTTGTTGGATTGGAAAAGGGACATGGTTTAACCTTGCTTTGCCTCAGGTATTCCATAATACAGCCTCTGGCTGAGTGTGATGGAAGCTGTAATCTAATTGGCTGTCTGTGATCAGCCTTGTGGAAGAAAAGCAAAATACACTACTATAATTACAGCACATGACATACATTTGTTAGCTTTATAGTTAGGGCTGCCATATTTCATTAGTTAAAATAGTGTATGGCTGCATTATTATTATTATTATTATATTTTATTATTTATATAGCACCAGCAAAATTCAATAGCGCAGTACCATGGGAATTTAAGTGAATTCTGCCCTATGTGATGCAACTTTGTATTTTTGTGTAAACTTTATAGCTAACTTTTACAAAGACAGCTGCATTATGTAACACAAATTTTAAGTAACCGATAAGATACAGACTTGTTACTCCCAACCTTAGCTTGCATGTATTTTCCTTGCTATCAGATGTTTGCATTATTGGGGCAAAGTTCGCAATAATTCCAAAGGTTAAGTAGGTTAGGTTAACAGGGGAAAATTAACAGTTAACTTTTGTCAGTCTTATTTCAACCACTTCCATGGAAAGGGGAGAAAATGACCCAGTCCGCAGTAACCCAAGGCATATAGGTGAACATTTTACCCTAGGTGACTTAGCACTACTAACTGAGCTATGTTCTTGTTAGTTTTGTCGTCTAAGTGGTTTGGCAGGAGTAAAAGCTGTTCAGCTGTCTTCCTCGGGACTTGGGCTTTTTTGTATATATGAAAACGTCTGCTTGGGCTTTACCAAGTCACTGATAAATCATGGCACCTGTAGAGAAGAGTACAGAAGATACTATAAGGCAAAGAAAAGAAAATCGTTTATTGGACGAAACCGATATAAAGGAAAATGGTAAATACATCTCACATTCAGAATTCAGGTGTTTGTTTTTTAATTATTGTGAAGAGAATAGCTGTGTGTGTGATCAGGCTTTGTGAATATGCAGTAACTCTGTCCTACAGGGTTTTACTCTAAACTCTGAGTTTTAACAGATTTGTAACCTGAATTACACAAATTACAGGAATATTAATATAATCTAATATTCAAAATGAATTTCAAACTTAAGGTCAAAATAGCTGAGCTGTAAAAATGCTCTAAGTTCGGCTGCTCTGGCCTGAAATTAAAAATTCTCTTTGAATTCACTTTGGTGAATAACCCTGTTAGGCAAAATTAGCCAAAATGAAAAAGTTCTCTAAGTCTACTATAGTCACAGCTTTATTTTCAGTTATTTCCATCATATTGCCATTCGGATTTTAATTTGTTTCAATTTAAAATTTAGTGTCTAAACCTCATTAGTAAATCAATAGAAAACCACACCTAAAGTTAGCGTGCAAATAGATTTGAGTACAAAAATAAATGTAAAATAAAGTCTACAAAACACATGCAGTATGGGAGCTACCTGAATAGGAATGACAGTACCTCTGATGATTTTAAGATGATTATAAAATATACCCATCTTCAGCCTTTATTTTAACCAATACATCTATGAAGTATGCATTTTCACTTGCAATCCTAAAATATCTTTGCATACTAACCACATATTTAAAATCAAATCCATTGTCTACAACTTGTACCCATGCTGGACCATTGCCAATATTGTTTTAATTATCGCATGTGAAGTTATATTTATATTTTGCATCTATGTAAGAGGGCATTTGACATATACAGTATCTCACAAAAGTGAGTACACCCCTCACATTTTTGTAAATATTTTATTATATCTATTCATGTAACACAACTCACAGCTATTAATGTCTAAACCGTTGGCAACAAAAGTGAGTACACCCCTCAGTGGAAATGTTCAAATTGGACCCAAAGTGTCAATATTTTGTATGGCCACCATTATTTTCCAGCACTGCCTTAACTCTCATGGGGAAGGAGTTGACGAGAGCTTCACAGGTTGCCACTGGAGTCCTCTTCCACTCCTCCATGACAACATCATGGAGCTGGTGGATGTTAGAGACCTTGTGCTCCCCCCTTCCGTTTGAGGATGCCCCACAGATGCTCAATAGGATTCAGGTCTGGAGACCTTTCTCAATCGGACCCTTCAAGCTGCGTGCAACGTTGGTGAATATCAGTACAGAACCTCACAGAAGGAAAATTTGGAAGATCGGTGATTGTTCTACTCACTTTATCAAGGAGTGTGAACGATCACGGGGAAATATACCAGACTGAACACATGGTAGTTCCATGCCAACAAGTGCTTCAACGGTGCTTTTCGGCAGTCCTGATTAGCTGTTCTTCTGGGCAGCTTGTTATTCAGTTGTAAACACTGGGATGGCAGTTTGTCCTTTGGAGGCCTCTTATTTACCCTTGTGAGACTCACTTGGCCACCAATGTCTCTGGGGATTTTTTTATTTTTCTTTTAATAGTATCTCTAAGAAAGTAAAATTTTCCTTGGTTTGCTCCCACATGTATTTTTTTTGTAATTGTCCTGTCATACAGGTTTAGTCACTTAAGTGAGAATTCAAAGTGAATGTATAATTTAAGTCCAAAATTGCTGACCTGGAAGTCAAGCTGACTTACAGAATTTTTCAATTTATGCTTCTTTGGCTGTAAATGTGAAATTCACTTTAACCCCATAAGGACCAAACCTCTGGCATAAAAGGGAATCATGACATGTCACACATGTCATGTGTCTTTAAAGGGTTAAAGGGATACTCCGAACCCCTAAAGCACTTTATTTTGATAAAATGCTTTATGTGTGAAGAATGTGTTCCCTTTTTTTATTTTACTAAAAGTGCAAGTTTGAATAGCAATTGGCACGTTTATAAATGAACCTTGCTACATTAGGATGTGAATGAATGAGCAGTGTTTTTTTTTTTTTTAATTATTATTGTAATTTTACAAGGCAAACATTTGAGTATCCAACAGTAGACAGGATTTCTTTTTATTTATCAAATAAACCAAAACAGAACTGAATTACCTTACAAAAAATGAGCCATAAATGTATTTATTCATTTTGCTGTCTTCACAAAATAGCATGTAGAAATATAGTCTATTTGCATGATCTCTTTCAATGAACTAACTCACACTATGTGCAGGTGTGGGCCTAAATGGGACAGGAATAGTAAATTGTCTCTGCATTAGGATGTACTTCGGTACACGTCTTGTATATACCTATTTTTTGAGACCCATATTTCACCATCCCAGGTGGCTAAAGATGGCACACAGGGCCTAGGATGCATGTTGGTTAGAAGGACGTGTACTGTATTTGTCTCAGGAACACCCCTAAAAATACATATACTGACAGCAAATACAAGAACATTTTCACTATTCATGCATGGAGCATGCTTCTGCCAAGTTCTGAGAAATCAGTTATTTGCTTGGTATATCCTGAGCGCTATCATTGATGCAAACTGTTATGACTGCAATAACTTATAAATTGTGCTTATATCACTGGCACAGCCAGTCCCATGGTCACAGTATCATCCACAATGCTAATTGCTAAAGAAGTCAGGATGGTTGCTAATACAAAGACGACCTACCACTGAGGTCACTCTGATGTAAGGAAACATGTTTACCTGTGGGCTCATTATTATTATTATTATTATTATTATTATTATGATATTTATATAGCGCCATCAAATTCCGTAGCGCTTTACAATGGGTGGACGAACAGACATGTAGTTGTAACCAGACAAGTTGGACACACAGGAACAGAGGGGTTGAGGGCCCTGCTCAATGAGCTTACATGCTAGAGGGAGTGGGATAAAATGACACAAAAAGGTAAGGATAGTATTAGACTAGTGACAGTTGCAGAAGAGGAATCAGTCAGGAGCTATTGACAGTTTAATTGATACGCTTTTATGAACAAGTGGGTTTCTAACGATTTTTTGAAGGAGTGGAGACTGGGTGAGCATCTAACGGAGGAGGGAAGAGAGTTCCACAGGAACGGTGCAGCCCTCGAGAAATCTTGAAGGCGAGCATCAGAGGTGGGAGTACGGACAGAGGATAGACGTAAGTCTTTAGCAGATCGTAAGGGCCTAGACGGGACATACTTGTGTATAAGGGAGGATAGATAGGTGGGAGCAGCATTATGTAGACTGTAGGGACTGACAGAAGGGTGAGGCACGGGAGGTGCGAGCAGACAGGAAGATGAGCCTCGCTGCCGCATTTCATTATGGACTGTAACGACGCAAGTTGGGAGCACGTAAGACCACTGAGAAGTGGATTACAGTAGTCAAGGCGAGAAAGGACAGTGGAATGGACCAACACCTTAGTCGCATCAGGCGTTAAGTAGGGGCGGACGCGCGCAATGTTTTTGAGATGGAAATCACAGGATTTGGTGATAGATTGAACATGAGGCTTGAAGGAGAGGTCAGAGTCAAAAAGAACACCTAGGCAGGGAGCCTGCGTGGTGGAGCTGATGGTAGCAGCGTTGACTTGGAGGGAGACAGACACAGGAGTAACAACACTTGAGGGAGGAAAGACCAGAATTTCGGTTTTGGTCAAGTTTAGTTTAAGGAAGTGGGAAGCCATCCAGTTAGAAATAGCAGAGAGGCAGTCAGAGACACTAGTCAAGAGGGACGGGGAGAGATCAGGAGAGGACAGGTAGATTTGCATGTCATCTGCATTGAAATGATATTGGAAGCCAAAGGAGCTAATGAGTTTACCAAGGGAGGCAGTATAGATGGAGAACAGTAGGGGACCAAGGACTGAACCTTGGGGGACACCAACAGAGAGGAGTTGGGGAGAATAAGCAGAGCCAGCGAAAGAAACACTGAAAGAGCGCTGGGAGAGGTAGGAGGAGCACCAGGAGAGAGCAATATCTTGTAGACCGATATTGCGGAGGATGAGAAGAAGCTGTTGATGATCAACAGTGTCAAAAGCCGCAGACAGGTCAAGGAGAATTAGTGACCACGAGATTTTGCAGCGAGTAGATCATTGGATACTTTGGTCAGTGTCGTTTCCACGGAGTGCTTAGTGCGGAAACCAGACTGAAGCGGGTATAGCAGAGAGTTATATGGCTCATAATAATGGACTTATGGACATCCACAAGTGATTTATCACTTGCAGTAACTCTGACACAGCTAAAACTCTACCTTGTATACGGAGTACTTAGATATTAATGTAAAGTTTTCACACGTTTGTTGGAAAACTTTTTTTTCCTTCTTTTATTTATTTGATATTTACATTTTTATCACTCTGTAACAAGCTGAGATTTTCCCATAACTATTTATCTATCCCTAGAAGACCATTATACGAAAATAGAACAAACTCACATATTGCAGAGGTATATGAAGGCTAAAATATTAGTATGAAGAAAACAAGTCTATTAACTTAACCGGATGTATAGGATTTAATTTCTTTTTTTAACCTTATTTTGCATAATTCTACATTTTGTTGTATGCAATAATACTTTCTGTTTCAATGTCTTCCTTATTCATCCAATTGTTCCCTTATAATCACATCTGATAAATATTGTATTGCACAGAAACCAATTGTTTAGACTCTGTAATCTCCTATCTCAAAACCCCTTGCATAGGCATTGATTACATTTATTCTCACAATCTCTGTGTATAGTAGAAGCACACATGTCTTTTGCAAGAGTGAACTACAAGTGGCCATGTTACATTAATTACATATTAACTATAGAAATTAAAATCTCTTAACTTTCTAATGGAATCTATAACTTTGGAGTAGAAATCACAATATTTACTGTGCCATAGATAAAAAAAAAAAGGCTATTACATATGTTCACAGAAAACAAATCAGGACCTCCATTCTCTCTGGCCAATAGAAAGAGTCTCACATCAGTGCATTTCTTTACCCTCAGGTGCTGCGCATGGTCATGTTAAAAATCTGGTAGAATGGAAGAAACATATGGAGGTAGGATGCTAAATCATTTTGGATTTTTTTGGATACACAACCATAATTAATTTCCACACTGCATATTTTGACATGTCTCTTTAATAAAGTGTAATCATGGTACTGGTTTCAAAATTATGTGTAAAATGAAAATGGCTGAGACTTAACCAGAGACTGTTCATTGTAATCTCTTTCAGGTTGTGAAGGCAGAGATGGTCGAGACTATGAGCTGCCAGATGAAAGACCTCCTTGACAAAGCTGTGACAGACTCTCTGCAATCATACACTCGAGACAATGTCACCTCACTGTCAGACAAAAAGCGCAGGTCAGGCCATGGTGAATGAGGAAAATGTTTAATCTAAGCAAATGTTTTATAGTCTATAGTTAGTTATCTTCAAGGTTATATGCAATGACTATAGAAATAGAATCTATGAAATGGCCTACTCTTATAAACTCTTTATGTCATATGCAAATCTATCTTCAATTGCGTTGAGTCATTTGAACGTTATATACGTACCATCTAGCAGTAAAAGTGGAATTCCATGTTCCTCTAACAGCTTTACTTTTTAAATAGTGTAGATCAGTGGTCCCTAACTCCTGGGTGGACTGGAAAAGATATATATTATATTCATCAAGTCCCAAGCAGCTGCCTACCAGACGTGGAAAGTCAGTTCGGTACGAATTGAAATTTGGCTGAATCAGTCCAAAAGCATGATCCATCCCGGCAAGAGAAAGCAGCCAGCGAACCCATCTGGCCAACGTAGTGACCGAAACTGGACCATACGGGCGAATGTAAGAGACGAGAAGTTGACGGGAGGAAGGAGACCGCAAAGTCGCGTTAGCTTCACATAGCAACGTAGAGTCGAGACCACACAAAGTTGTGGATCTGAAGGGAAAAAGGGATAGAAAACTGAGGAAGAGTTAGATTTGGTACGGCGTGAGACCTGAAAGGTAACCCCCGCCGGGCAAAAGGTAAACTGGTTGGCGTCAAAAGTGCAAACATCCGAGACCCGTCAAGAGGTGACCAAGCAGAGGAGAAAGGTAAATTTGGCCGTAAGCTGGCGAAGGGACAACTTATCAGTCAGAGGCCAATCACACAAAAATTGCAAGATGATACCAATGTCCCAAAGTCGTGTATATTTGGGTTCCGTAGGACGGTGTAGTCGCATGCCCTGAAGAAGTCTGCAAATGGGGGTATCTTGTCCAACTGGGGTCCCTTGGAGTGGAATGTTAGCCACTGAAATGGCTGACGGTACCACGTTAATGGACCAATACGATTTCCCATTTGTAAATAGAGAGGTGAGAAAATTTAGGATAGAGGGAACAGGCGCAGTAAAGGAATCGAGGTTTTGTCCCGTCCCAAGCACCAATTGGCACAAGATTGCCACGCAGATAGGTAACTTCCCCTAATTCTCTGTGCCCAAGGATCCCATAGGAGATCCTTAGCATCCTGCGATACGTTTCCGATGCGCCAGGAACCCCGGTAAGTGTCCAGGCCACCAGGAGAAGGCGACCTTCCACAACTAGAGGATGTGGCTGTCCCATTGGGTTCCTGATGATCCTTGGGTCAGATGGCAGGAGGAGGGGATCCCTGCATGATAGTTCCATAAGTTCCGGGAACCAGGTTTGGCTTAGCCATAACAGTGCTAGTAGCGTCAGCGCTTCTCTCTGCAATGGGATCCGGTGAAGGACAGTCGCTTTCATTGGGAAGGCATAGGCTTTGCGCTTTGGCCACGGTTGCAGAAATGCATCCACTGCTAGGCTCTCCGGGTCTGGTAGCCAACTGAAGAAGTCCTTTGTCTGTCGGTTGTTGCGTGATGTGAACAGGTCGAGGGAGAAAAGACATCTTTGTTCGTTCAGAGAAGTAAAAACGTGAGGCTCCAGCTGCCAGTCTCTGCCGTCCCACCAGTGGCATGAATACCAATCTGCTGTGAGGTTGGATTATCCCAGCAGAAGTTCCGTTTGTAGCGTAATGTTGCGGGGTAGGCATTAGTCGTAAATCTCTTTCGTGAGTTTTGTTTTTCTTTAAATCTGATTTTGTAGCCATCTGCAATGATATTCAGCACCCAGGGATTTTGTGTGGTCTCCTCTCAAGCCTGAAAATAGTATTGCAGTCTGCCTCCTACCCTTCTGACGTCAAAACCTCCTCTTTGTCTTGTCTAACGGTCTTATCCTTAAATCTGGATTCCTTCTGGATTTTACGAAATCCTGCTGCTGTTCAGTGCCCTGTCATGGTTTCCATCCTGTTGGTTATCCGAGAGTGTGTTCCTTTTACTGTTATTTGGTTATTGATCTTGGCTTGGCTTGACTTTCCGTATTTCTGGTATCCCTGACCCTTTGCCTTTGTTTAACTGTATTTGTTCCTTTCTGTATTCCTGGCCTCGGTTCGTTACTGGCTATTCTTATACATTAAATCCGGCCATTCTAAGGCCCGGTAATATGTTATTACTATTTGTTATTTTGTCTGTGTTTGACTTAGTTCTGTGTGTTGGGTCACTGGTTCATCCTGACATTACGACAGGTCCATGGTGTAGCGTTACTCACCTTATCCAGGGGCCCGGCCGCGGTCCTCTCTTCGAGCTGCGCGCGGTCCTGCTGCTGCACGAGCCGCGCGCGGCTCATCCGACGGCCTCAACAGGAAGGCGGGCAGTGACCGCGAAAAGCGGTCACGTGTCCCGCCTGAATCTAAGAGCGCGCCGCGAGTCTCGGGCACACTCTTAAAGAGACTGTGGGAGCCTAAATTGTTAAAAGGCTCCCATTGGCCCCTGTCATGCCACACTCCCCATACACTTACCTTTTGGGGGTGTGGATATGACAGGAGCCAATCACATTAGTTTAGAAGCTATATATACTTACCTCTCCCTTTACTCCCTGCCCTATCGTGGTTTCTGTATCAGTTCCCTTTAGCGCTTGTGTTCAGTTGTGTTTCTCTGTTTTGACTTTGGCTTTGTTTCTGACTACGTTTTCTCTTTATCCTTATCTGTTCTGGTTGTCGGCTTGCTGTTTACTGTGTACCAGACCCCGGCTTGTCCTAGTTTACGCTGTCTCTCTGTGTCCTTGACTTCGGTTCGTCTCTGACTCTGCCTCCTCTCATATACGTCGAGTCCGGCCATTCTAAGGTCCGGTAGACGTATCTCTCCTCTGTGTTGACTTCTGTTTAGCCGAATCCTGCGTGTTGGGGTATATTCTCGTTACACATGGACCCTGCAGAGTTAAGTCAACACATGTTGGCTTGTGAAAGAAGTCTGGAAGAAAATGATCACAGTATGGATTAATTCACCCAGGACTTTCAGACCTTGTTGGCCCATAATGCTCACCTTCAACCGGAGGATCAATGACCTCCTCCAGCCCTTCCTGCCGCTGTTGTACCCATAGTATACAAGGCTCCATCTATATCCATCTCACCACCCCCTGATTTCAGTGGTGATGCTCAGGAATGCCGTGGTTTTCATAACCAAATCGAGTACCACTTTCCTTCAGATAGATCCAAGATTGGGTATTTGATGGATCAGTTGATAGGGAAGGCATTAACCTGGGCAAATACTTTATGGGAGAGCAACAAGTCTTTTGCATATGATTATGCAGAATTCCTAGCGGAATTCAAAATAACGTTTGAACCGTTAGGTAAGGAAAATAATGCGGCCAAAGCACTCATGCGCATAAAATAGAGCAATCGCTCTTTTGCTGATTATGCCTTTAAGTTTCGTATCCTTGTCTCACATTTAGATGGGACAAACAGTAGCCTCGTCACCGTTTTCACTGAAGGCCTGTCAGATGTCATTCTAGATGAGGTTGCTGACAGGGACTTGCCAGAAAAATTTAACGAGTATATAACTTACTGTGACCCCTGCAACTGTGGTATGTACACAAGTGCATGCAGATACACACACGCTTAAAGGACCACTACAGACACCCAGATCACATTAGCTTAATGAAGTGGTCTGGGTGCCAGGTCCCTCTGGTTTTACCCCTGCAGCTGAAAATATAGCAGTTTCAGAGAAACTGCTATGTTTCACTGAGAGTTAATCCAGCCTCTAGTGGCTGTCTCACTGACAGCCACTAGAGGCGCTTCTTCGATTCTCACTGTGAAAATCACAGTGAGAAGACACTGGACGTCCATAGGAAAGCATTGAGTAATGTTTTCCTATGGGCGGTTTGAATGCATGCGCGGATCTTGCTGCGCATGCGCATTCGGAGCTGAGAGGCGGATCGGGGCGGAGCAATCCCCAGCGCCAAGGGAGTCCGGCACTGGAGAAAGGTAAGTGCTGAAGGGGTTTTAAACACACACACTCTCACGAACAGACGCATACACACTAGCTAACAGACACACACATTTACTGACAGAGACACACTCAGCGACATACATATATATACACATACTCACTGACAGACAGACACACATACAAACTCAGCGACATACATATATATACACACATACTCACTGACAGACAGACACACATACACACTCACAAAACATACACTCTCACTGACAAACACACTCACTAATAGACATCAAACAGGCTCACTAACAGACACACACTAACTAACACACTCAGTAACAGACACACACAGTAACACACACACAGACACACACTCAATAACAGACACACACACAAAAACTAACACACTCACTGACACTCACTAGCAGACACACACAGTAACACACACACTGACACAAAAACTAACACTAACACACACACTCTAACACTAACACACATACACAAACACATTTAAAAAAAAAAAAAAAATGTGATCCCCCAACCTCCCTACCTTTGGGAATGCTGTGGGGATTCCCTGGGGTCTAGTGGTGCTGCTGGGCATCCGGTCCTGCGGGCGCGCGAGGGAGCACTGAGATCCTCTTGTTCAGCTCCCTCGAGTGCCGCTTACTGATGCCGGAGCCGGAATATGACGTCATGTTCCGGCTCCGGCATCAGTGCGGTGCACGCGAGGGTGCTGGGCAGAGAGCACTCAGGGGACAGTGATCCCTTGCGCGCCCGCCAGCCCGGTGACACCAGGACCAGCCTCGGGTGGCCCTGAGGTGGCCAGCTCCTGGGCCCCCCAGGAGAAGAGGCTGGTCACACTAGCGTACATACCGGGTCGCAGGGTATGTACGCCACTGCTCCAAGCTACACATGTTAAGTTCCTTTAACCTTTCCTGGTAAGTTTTATCCTGCAATCCATGAACCAGTTTAGTAGCCCTTCTCTGAACTCTCTCTAAAGTATCAATATCTTTCTGGAGATACGGTCTCCAGTACTGCGTACAATACTCCAAGTGAGGTCTCACCAGTGTTCTGTACAATGGCATTAACACTTCCCTCTTTCTACTGCTAATACCTCTCCCTATACAACCAAGCATTACGCTAGCATTTCCTGCTGCTCTATTACATTGTCTGCCTACCTTTAAGTCATCAGAAATAATCACCCCTAAATCTCTTTCCTCAGATCTTGAGGTTAGGACTCTATCAAATATTCTGTACTATGCCCTTGGATTTTTACGTCCAAGATGCATTATCTTGCACTTATTCACATTAAATGTCAGTTGCCACAGCTGTGACCATTTTTCTAGTTTACCTAAATCATTTGCCATTTGGCTTATCCCTCCTGGAACATCAACCCTATTACAGTATCATCAGCAATAAGACATACCTTACCATCAAGACCTTCTGCAATATCACTAATAAAAATCTTAAAGAGAATGGGTCCAAGAATAGATCCCTGAGGTACCCCACTGGTGACAAGTCAATCCTTCGAATATACTCCATTGACAAGCACATGCTTTGAATATACTGCATTGACTACAACCCTCTGTTGAATGCCATTTGTGTGTGAAAAATGCAAAAAAAGTCACTTTCACTGATGATATCATCGTTGTAATACATTTTACTGTTTTGAAACACTAATATTTGTGTTCATCGAAGTCTTATGAGTAAAACAGTACCCCCCATGTACAGGTTTTAGGGTGTCTTGGAAAGTTACAGGGTTAAATATAGTGCTAGTAAATTAAATTCCCTGGACTTTCGCCCTGGGTTGTCAGGCAGGTTCCGCAAATTGTAATTAATAAAATGACCTAATTATGTAAAATTATTACATAAATATATACATATGTGTGTGTGTGTGTGTGTGTGTGTATATATATATATATATATATATAGTATAGTGATATATACGTATATACTTATGTATGTAGATATATATATTATTTTGTTCTATGTGTATTTTCATATCAATATATATATATTTTCAAAATACAGTTAGAATGAAATTACACACATATATATATATATTTCATTTATTTTTAATTTTTAACATATTTATTTTATATTATATATAAATATATAATTATAATTTTATATATATATATATATATATATATATATAATCAATATCATTCTACATGTATTTTGATATTAATATATATATCTATATATATATATATATATATTAATATTAAAATATACTTAGACAGTACCCTACTGGCAAGCGGGTAAGTAAATAGGACGGCGGGGACGTGCTATGCCGCCTGCCGGCATTTAGAGCCGGTTCCCCAAGGACGGCATAGCACTCCTGCCGTCCTTAAGGGGTTAAATACATATGTACAATGTGTGTGTGCAAATAAATGGAATGAGGCAAAAATTAGATTCTTTGTTGAGCTAATTTGCATATGCCCACCCAGAATCCTTTGCGGTAGTAACATCACTGCAAATTTGTGATTTCTGTGGGAAGAGCAAGTCTTATGGCCTCAGCAAGCCAGTAACCAACCTCATGCTGATGATTTGCATCAACAATGAAACAGCCGTCCATGAGTGGTTCACGTTTTCCCAAGTTGTGTTTCAAAGCTGTTGTATACAGCAAACACAGACTCCATGTTTAAAATGGAATGAGGCAAAAATGTGATTCTTTGTTGAACTAACCCAGAATCCTTTGCGGTAGTAACATCACTGCAAATTTGTGATTCCTGTGTGAAAAGCAATCTTATGGCTTGACTGTAGTGTAGACCTGCTGGGATTTCAGGCAGTCGCCCCCGAGATTGCCACAGATCACCGGTCCAGGTAAGTCCAGGGTTCCTATTTGCCTCGGATGTACTAGGATGTACTTTTTTGTTGGATGTACCTAGTACGTCCGCGGCTGTTAAGGGGATAAATGTATTTATAACGTCATTCTAAATGTATTTTGATTTAAATATATATATATGTATATTAATATCAAAATACTGTTAGAACAAATTTAAACTGGTATATAATTTTTTTTTAAATTTACATTTTTTTTTCCATTTTTTAAACTGTATTTATTATTTATATATATATATATATCTATGAAACGGGGGGGAGGCTGCACTTACCTAAACATGCATAAATGTGGTGCTCCTGGGCGCCAAATTATACAATACAGGGTTAATCTCATAAGAGCAGACATTAGGCTTTTAGAGTAGGATGGGGTACATTGACGTTGTGGCAGGTTTATGCAATGTATGATCATATAATGTAACTAAACCCCCATTATTTTTGCCTAGATTAGGTGTTTTTAAAAAAACTAATAGAATCTGTCAACATTGAAGTTGCTGTTTAGTGAATAGGTAAGTGCGCTGCATCTTGTGTAATATATATATATATATATTTGTGGTCAGGAATAAAAGCAGAGTAAGCATTAACCATTATATTGACTAAATACGGTTGTGGTGTGCCGAAACGGACATACAGGCAGGCCTGTAAATAAAGAGGGCCCACCAAGATGGAATTTGTGTATATATATATAGGGTGGTGTGACCAATCAACGTCAGCCCGGTATGTGGAGGTAGGTTTGGGGTTATATAGACTGGATCATCCCCTCCCACAACTCCAGGCTCCGCCTTTCCATTGTGGTCAGGGAAAAAAAGCAGAGTAAGCGTTAACCATTATATTTACTAAAAACGGTTGTGGTGTGCCGAAACCGACGTACGGGCAGGCCTGTAAATAAAGAGGGCAAAAAGAGATTTAACAAAGCAACTTTAATACGTAAGTAACCGTTAATAACAACCGTGAAGATATGACATTTTTTATCACTATTTAGCTAACTCTTTTAATGCATGTCTGAGTTATTTTTCTGGTTGAGGTATGTAGTGGTTGTAAGCTGATGATTTCCATCGTCCCAGTTTTTTGACTATGTGTACTGGTATGTTTTGACTAGATGAACTTGTTACCATCTATAGGTTGTCGTTTTATTGGTTTGTGACCTTCTAATCGTCGGATACCTTTTAAGATATTTTTTATTGGGTTTGAAGACATGAAGGTACTGGGATATGTGTTTATGATGTGGTATTATATGTCTGTTATATAGATATAGTTTTATTGTATTGTCCGCAGGTTTTAGATTTAGGTGGCAAAAAGATATAAATATCTACTGTATCTACTGACAACAGATTTGTGATTGATTTTGTATTCTGTAACAAATCTGTTGAAGATGGTTTGAGCTCGACTGTACGAGCGTCTGGTGTTAGCTGAGAGAGCTGTTAGTGCTAGCATTCTCCCGTGTGCCATTAGCATAGTTAGTCCAGGATGAGTTCCTGGAATAGCGATGGTCTTTTTGAGACTCTCTTGGCCGTGGGATGTACTTGGAAGAAAACCTGTAGTTTAGAACGAGAGAGGGCATCCGCTGCTGTGATGTGATTAACCGGTATGTGTTTGCAAATCAAGTGGAAGTGTTGTGTTGCTGCCAGTCACATGAGTCTCCTGACTAGACTCATGATTGTGAGGAATGATGACCTGCCCTTGTTAATTATGTTACATGCCGCCGTGTTATCTGAGTAGCATTTTACGGACTGACCTTTCCAAAGGTGGCCACACTTGGGCTGCTGCCACTATGGGGTACATTTCGAAAAGGGCAAAAGTGCTGTTGAACGATGGCAAATTTACAGTCTCTTTTGGCCATACATCTCTGAACCATTTATCTCCAAAAATGTCTGCAAACCCTGTGTGGGCTGCTGCGTCTGTCCATAATACTTGGGAGTTTTCTGTAAAAGGTGGGATGAACATGTTTATGCCGTTCCAGTGAGCCAAAAATTTGCTCCACATAGCCAGATCTGCCCTAGCCTGCCTGTCCAGTGCAGTTTGTTAAGAGACTAAGTAGTCTGGAAACAAACGTACGACTTTGTGGAATTATTTTCATGGGGAAGTTCAGAGAACCTAGGGGTGATTGGAGATCTTTCTGAGATGTAGAATCTCTAATGAGGAATAACTTGACTTCTGCCTTGATTCTCTGAACTTTGTCAACCTGGAGACTCGCTTGCATTGTGACTGAGTCTAGGCATATGCCTAGAAATGTCAGTTTGGTGGTGGAACCAGAGGCGGCTCTGTACTTAGGCGATTTAGATGGCCGCCTAAGGCCTCGCGCTGGCTGGGGCCTCGCGGCCGCCTAAACCACCTGTGGGCAGTCCCTTTCAGCCTCACCACCCCCCTTCACCCTCAGCCTCACCACCGCCCTTCACCCTCAGTCTCACCACCCCCCCTTCACCCTCAGGCTCTCCATTCCCACCACCCTCAGCCTCACCGCCACCACCCTCAGCATCACCCTCCCCCACCACCCTCAGCATCAACCCCTCACCACCCTCAGCATCACCCCATCACCACCCCTCAGCATCACCCCCACCACCACCCTCACCACCCTCAGCATCACCCCTCACCACCCTCAGCATCACCACCCTCCCCACCACCCTCAGCATCAACCCTCACCATCAACCCTCCCTCTCACCATCAACCACCCCTCCTTTCTCACCATCACCCCCTCCTTCTCACCATCACCCCCTCCCTCTTCTCACCATCACCCCCTCCCTCTTACTATCACCCCCCTCTCACCATCACCCCCTCTCACACATCACCTCATCCCTCTCACATCACCCCCTCTCACCATCATTCATCTCATTATCCCTCTCACATTACCATCACCCCCTCTCCCTCACACCATCACCTCCCTCTCCCTCACACCATCACCTCCCTCTCCCTCACACCATCACCCCCTACTCACCATCACACGCCTCTCCCTCTCACCATCACCCCACTCTTCAAGCAGCTACCCCAAACATGCTCACATAGACATACATTTACACACAAGGATCCTCTCTGTCAGACACACTCTCAGGCACATACACAGGTAAACTGTGCATCAATGTGCCACTTTTATGTTAGTGGGGCCTCATGTTTGAGTTTCGCCTAAGGCCTCATAAAGTCTAGAGCCGCCTCTGGGTGGGACCTACTGTTTTGTCCTTAGCTACCGGCACCCCTGGTGTGGAAAAAAGTGCTACTGTTTTGACTATATTTTGAGGAGTGGATGTGGGGCTTTGTATTGTCAGAAAGTCGTCTAAGAAGTAAGTAGTGAATTACGACTGGACAGCAGGTGATATTAAATAGGAGCCAGAACAGTGTTATAGATAGATACAGATATAGCATACCTGTTGACTTTTGAAGGGGTTTAATGACTTGATGGAATGTCTAACTTTTATTAGCATGTACCACCTGTTGATAACCAAGACTATGATTAGTGACTTCCCCGTAAATGTACAAGCGATTGATATTAGATAAAAGTGATACATACCTGGGTATACCGACTCTCCTCTTAAGGGGTTGAAACTATGGTTGGGTTGTCTCTGGACCTCCTGTCAGTACTTGAATTAGTTGAGTAGCCCACCCATAAAAAAGTACTGGACCTGGTGACTTCTGTAGCCTGTCTCTGTCTTGTGTGTCCCAAGCTGTTAAGTGGGCATCTGGTACTCCCGGCCTCTCTGTTGCTCTCCGGTTTGGAGTTGGGGTTGCCTAGTGGGCAGAGGCCAGCGGTGCTCTGACCCACAGCCAGCGTTACTTCTGGGTAGATCAGAGGGTCATCAGGTCCTGCACCAAGGACAAGGGGAGGGCAGAGGCCAACTGCACTCTGCCCTGGTGCCAGCGCTTCTTCTGGGGGGACTGGTACGTAGCCCTGCCCTGTAACAAGGGTGCAGGTAGGGAAGAGGCCAGTGGCACTCTGCCCTGGTGCCAGCTCTTCAGCTGGAAGGGGGTCAGTGGGTATTGCCATCTCATCCACTCCAGGACCCAGTTGAGAATCTGCTGTGTAGAGGAGGGATCGCTTACCTCTCCTCCTGGTATTCCTGCTGTGTTGGTTGAGGATCTGGACCGGCCATCCAGCATCCCTGTAGGTTTGATACAGAGACCGCAGTCCCATCTGCACCATTGGAGTCAGGGGTGCTGTCCCCCTGTAGTTGAGGAGAGGGACCAGTTGTCTCCTCTCCTGGTATCTCCGGCTGCTGTTGGAGGGTGAGGCCGGTTGGCTCTGCTCCCCAGTACTCTTTCTGCTGTAGGGTAGAGGGACCGGTCATCTCCTCCCCCCGTAACTTCGGCTGCCGCTGGGGAGACCAGTTGTCTCCTCTCCCTGCATTGTACACTGCCGCTGAAGACTAGGATCCACTGTCCCTACACCCGGTAACTCCGGCTGTAGTTGGGGATCTGGTCCGGCTGCCCAGCATCCCTGTAGGGCCGGTGGAGAGACCTCGGCCCCATCTCCACCTGCCGCCTGTTTTTTTTCCCCAGGACCATCATGAGGTCCGCTACTTCTGCAGCTGGTAGTGAAGCAAGGCATACCTCGGCCGGGTCTTCCCAGCTGTAGGGTGGCAGGTCTGGGTCTGCCACCCAGCTCTCCTGTTCTCCCTGCAGGATAGGTAGTCCTGCTCCAGCCCCCTTCATTGTTACCAGAGATGGCAGGTCTTGTCTCACTCTGGAAGGGAAGGTGTCATGCCAAAAGCATGAGTTGGTGCTTGATGTGTGTTTATATATGTTAAGAGTTGTTTTTTTGTAAACCTTGGGATGACATTTATTGTGGTCTTTGATCCTGCACCAGGCCTAGACAATAAAACATCTAGATAGCCATCACCAGAGCTGGACACAAGGAATTTCATAGAGTGGGCAATAGACTGCCAGACTAGCCCCCTCTGATCCCCCCCCAGGGGTCTGCCCACTGAGAAACAACTAGTTTAGATATATGAGGGTGTTGGACTATCCAGGGAAGTCAGTTATTCATTTTTCTTTTTGTCAGTAACTTCTAGGAGACCTATACCATCTAAGACTCCCACAAGAATTCTATATGGGGTAAATATATGTAAGGAATTTCTTGTGTTTTCTCCTATTTTATTTTATGTACTGTTTTGCAATTTGTTTTCTGTATGTCATTTATTTCTGTATTTTGTACTCAGCACTGTGAATCCTTTTTGTCAGATTAAATGTTTACTTAATCAGTTTGTGTCTCTGTTTTCTATGAGCTTCACTCTCCAGAGGAAAGCTCAGGTAAACACGTTACCAAAAAGGGGTTAACTATATATGTTTTATCAGTAAAAGTAGAACTGTGATACTATAATTCTCCTGTGTGTGGGGTAACCTAAGACGCCCGGGTTTAAAAGTCTTGGTGGTGGCAGTAGTACTAAGGGGGATAGTGTAGAAGGGATTGCAGGGGTTAATTGAGTGGTTGCTGGGACTAGCAACAGGTAACCAGGGGTCTGGTGTCATTAACCCTGTCACTTCCACACTCTCCCCACTGTCTCGGCTGGGCCTATAGCCCACGCACGTGACAGAAGGGAATACACGGACAAAGCCAACATCGCTAGATAGCCCTGGGTCCCATCTGGGATCCCTGCAAAAAGCAGGGCAATCGGATGTACAGAGCCTGAGATATCAGCGTTGAATGTCTGGGGCTCGAGGCTCTGTGCATCCCCAAAATTAGTTCCATGGCGTTGCTTGCTTTAGTCCGCCGAATTCAAACATCATACCTAAACCAAGCAGCAACCAATCAGCTGAAAAGGCGCAAACCAAATCGTGCCAATCAGCATTTAGGGGAGGAAGAAGTTTTGCTGCCCAATCTGAAGAAAGGGCGCAAAACTTGGCTGCACCAATCAGTGCTCGGGAGGAGAAGGGTTTCGGCGTCCAATCAGGGAAAAGGGCACAAAACTCAGTTGCACCAATCCGCTGAAAGGCGCAAAACCAATTTGCGCCAATGAGCACCCAGGGACGAGAGGGATTTTGCCGCCCAATCAGAAGAAAGGGCTCGAAACCCAGTTTGAACAAGCGCTCCTTCTCCAATTGGTTGCCTGTGCCCCGCAGTGACCAATCAGTGCTCACTCGTGCCGACTAACCAGGAGAATGGTGCAAACCCAGTTTGAATGGGCGCTCCCTCTCCTATTGGTCAGCATGGACTTCCATGAGGCCAGCAGGACTCTGTGGCCATGAGACCGACTCACAGCTCTAGAGATTCCCTGCTGGTGTGTGTCCCTCTCTCCGGTGGATATCCCCACAGAGAGAGCATTCTCGTAGGCAGCCACAAGCCTAGCCTCGTGGCTTTCAGGTAGAGGAAAGGGAAACAGTGATTATAGCTCCGTTGGGGAGCGGGTACAACGGTCCCCAACATGGGGACATAAGACAAGGTGCGCAGGCCTGTTTCGGCATACGAATGCTGCACCCTGGTGGCGTTTGGCTATACGAACCAGCGGCCACCCAGGGGAAGCATGCGTCGCTCGTTCCCTTTCCGGTCTGCAGAACATTCTAACCACATATTCTAAATGGAGCATCGGGATGGTCCGGCACACCGGGGCTCCGTGCGCCGGAGTGCCCCCGCATGGCTGAGTAAGAGTAAAAGGGGAAACATATATTCAACAAGGGAAAATCATAACAATCCACATTGGGGATACAACATATAAAACCAAACATCTGAACACTCAGGAGGCATGGCACTTAGTGGCAGTGTCCCGCCACACACAGTATGAAATGTTACACAATCACATTGGCTCTCAGATCCAGGACACTCTCACACATAATAGGTTAATCCCTCCTATGTACCTGGGAGATAATTAAATTAAGCACTTATACTAAACTCAATTATCTCCAAACACAAAACAAACATTTTTATAAAAACCCCAAAATACCTTTAAAACATACAAAACCCCCACAAATGTTACATCTCCTGATAGCCTTGATCTGGGTGACCAACATATCCAAAATGCACCCAGATCAGTTCAGGGGTTCAGGAATTTCCTGGAAGTCATTTATTTGACAGAACACACACATGGTCCCATGCCCAAAATAGTTCCAGAGAATCAGGGTTTGTGGTCGGTCTAGTTCGGTAGTTTAAAAAATGAATAAACTACCGAACATAGTCAATGTTCTTACCCTGGAGCTTGTTCATCCAGATTAATGATTCCACCGAACAGAGTCCTTCTAACTCGTATAGAACTGAACGCTGGTGATGATGGAAGTCCAGTGGTGTTCAGGAGTTTCTGTGTCTTAGTTCCATGATATTCATGCCCAAATACGGCTGCCTGCGTTCATGCGAACAAGATGGCCTCCACCTCGTAGTTGTCTATAGGAATTGCGACCACCCAGATGAACAATTACAACACTGCGGTGAGAACAATTCCAAGTTGTTAATTTGTGTTTACAAGCTCCCTGGTTTGTGCAGTTTTTCGGAAGTCGAACAGGACAATGTAATAATAGGAGGGGAAGGCAATCTACTGAACAGAATAGTAAAGAGGCACGAACTAGGTCTTTTATGAGCCTTTTTGCATGGTCCATAGTCCTGAGGCAGGAGGTTGGCAAACAGGCCCCTTCAAGAACCAGTGGCGAGGTTATTTTCACCACAGTATTTAACAGATTATTATCCAGAATTAAACATATTGTAACATTAACACATATCTTGCTTGCCCGTTTAAAGTTATAACAGCAGTGGTGTAACAGTTTAGGGTTTAATGTAGTTAATACTTTTGACCGTAGATGGCAGCAAAGGTTACTGATTGCACAAGGTTTGATTTCCTTTTGGTAATTGGTAAGGCATTTGATTTGATTAGCTAGGTACTTGTTATTGATTGTTGGTTACTTAGCTATTGTTTGCAAAAAAGCATAGGCCTACCCAGGTGTTAAACATTCCTAGTGGATGGTGATTTTAGGAGTTATATAAGGGTTGTGGTCATTAGCTTGGCTAATATAGCTTGGTTGCTACATCTAAATGCTGCTTCTAAGTGTGTGTTTAGAGATATTCTGGAGATAAACTGAAGGTAATTTGAGGTATTCAGGAGGACAAAAAAAAATTAAGATTTGTTTGATTTAAATTATTCACCTCATTAAAAGGGCAGACTTCGTTAAGTGTAATATTTGTTACGCATTTGTTTCACGTTCCACTTTTTGGAGATTTGGATGCTGTCTAATCTGTAAACAGTTCTCTATATTGCGGCAGGAGATTGTATTTTTGAAGTCTGAGATTTGTAAATTATATGGTACACTAACTCAGGTTGTAACTGCAGCAAAGTCACTGCCACAGAGATGTACTAGGAATGGCAGATGGATTACTGTAGGATCTGGTAGACATGGATTTGTTGGTAAAATGCATATTGCAAAGTCTGTTGCTCTACATAATTCATTTTCCATACTTTCAAAGTGTAATGGTGTTATGGAGATATATTCAGGCACCAGGTGTAGCGGTGTTATGGAGACAGGCACTGAGGGTAGTGGTGTTGGGCACTGTGTTGTGGAGACAGGCTCAGGAACTGAGGGTAGTGGTGTTGTGGAGACAGGCAAAGCAGTTGTTGTTGGGGGATTCTATCATAAGAGGTGTGGAGATGGACAATGGTGGTCTTGTGATATGTCTTCCCGGAGCTTCTGCTCACAGAGACAGGAGATGTATTTGTAATATTGTTAAAGGACCACTCTAGGCACCCAGACCACTTCAGCTTAATGAAGTGGTCTGGGTGCCAGGTCCAGCTAGGCTTAACCCATTCATTTATAAACATAGCAGTTTCAGAGAAACTGCTATGTTTATGAATGGGTTAAGCCTTCCCCCAATTCCTCTAGCGGCTGTCTCATTGACAGCCGCTAGAGGCGCTTGCGTGCAGTGAGAGCACGCAAGCGTCCATAGGAAAGCATTGACAATGCTTTCCTATGTGACCGGCTGAATGCGCACGCAGCTCTTGCCGCGCGTGCGCATTCAGCCGCATGGGAGGAGAAGAGGAGGATCGGAGGAGGAGAGCTCCTCGCCCAGCACTGGAAAAAGGTACGTTTTTACCCATTTCCCCCTTTCAGAGCCGGGCGGGAGGGGGACCCTGAGGGTGGGGGCACCCTCAGTGCACTATAGTGCCAGGAAAACGAGTATGTTTTCCTGGCACTATAGTGGTCCTTTAAGCGAGCAAAGCAGGAAGGGGAGTTGGATGTACTTGTCTATCTAGGGACAAATGACTTGACTTGCAATGATTGTTTCAGAGGTAAAGGAAATTTTTAGTGTTTTTGCCACTGATATACGGCAGGTTGCTTCCACACTGTCATTCTCTGAAGTTCTGCCTGTGCATAACACTCAGAACGGCGGATGCGTATTAGGGACTTTAATTTGTGGCTTGGTGAAAGGTGTCGGGAGCAAGGATTTAGCTTTATTTCTCATGGTAGCCCTGTTTGGAATGGAAATAAACTGTACAAAAAAAATGGTTTGCATCTTTCTCAAAATGGAACAAATGTTCTCAGTGAGCAGTTCAGAGGTTTTGCTAGGATGTATTTAAACTAGGGGCGGGGAGGGGGGCAAAGGGTGATAAAACATCAATCCAATTGTCCTCCAAAACAAGGACAGAAGGTGCCTGAAGCAAGTGTGTTAAAAAATGATAAGCTTAGAGTTATGTCTACAAATGCTCGCAGTTTAGGGAATAAGATCCATGAACTTGTGGCAATAATGGCAACTGACAATGTAGATTTAGTTGCTGTTACTGAGACATGGTATAATGAGAAAAATGACTGCGATATAGCAATACCAGGATACTCTTTATATAGAAAAGACAAGGAAGGCAAGAAAGGGGGAGGGGTGGCCCTGTATGTGAAGGATAGCATACAATCTAGCCTAATAAAAGTTAGTGAGGCAAACATAGAATCCGGTAGGGTTACGTTAGAATTTGGTAATCACACAGTAACTCGTGTAGGTGTGATTAATAGGCCACCAGGACAAATAGAAAGGTTAGATAATCTACTAGTTGAGGAAATAGCTAAAATGACAATGAAGGGGGAAGTCATCATCATGGCTGACTTTAATCTTCTGGATGTGAACTGGAAAACTGGAAAACCAAAATAGTTACTTTTGACAGGAGCAAACATATTCTAAACTTCCTTCTGGGATTGTCTCTAAAACAAGTCGTTGAGGAGCCAACTCATAAAGAGGCCATACTAGATTTAGTGTTAACAAATGGAAATTTGGTATCAGATATTAGTGTAGGTGAAAGTTTAGGATCCAGTGATCATCAGTCAGTGTGATTTAATTGTAAGAACAGTGACTGAGTCACACCACACTTCGCTCCTAGATACATTGGTCCCTTTAGTGTGTCACGTCGGATCAAGCCAGTGTCTTATGTCCTTGACCTCCCTGCCAACCTTCGTATACCTCGTACTGGACTATTTCAGAATTAGATTGAATTAACTAAAATTGAATATTCCACGACTGAATACAGAAATTATGAATATTTATGGCATTTTGTTGATTTGTTTTTATTTTCTAATTGTGTGAATTTACTGTGAACATTTGATGGTTATTTTGTATTTCAGAAATGAAGATGCTGAAAAAGGGAAAATTTTCATACAACGTGCTTCTCTGCTGGAGTAAGTAGAGATTGTAAATTGACACTACAGCTTCCAATACTTTGTAATGCATTATACAGATAATGCATAAAAACAAGTATAAGAAATAAAAAGATAAAGCTTGAAGTTTCTATATTTGCTGTAAATTTTCAGGCTACAAAATATTTAAAATACAGCTAATAGTTATAAAAACCTAGCTGCATAAACCTAATAAGCATTATCAAACACCTAACAAGTAATCAATAGCACATTGTTATCATATCTGCTCAGACAAATTATTGTACCCCAGACACTGGTGGTCAGCAAACCCCTGGTATTCAAATATAGGTAATTTCCGAGAATTATAGTGCCAGGTAGGAATTAAGGTCGTGATAACCAAACATATATAAAGGAATATATATAGACTAATACAAGTCTAACACTGTAAGAGATAAGACACCTGTCTTGCATCTGTCTTGCTATGGAGAATAATAAAATAGATTAGAGGAGGACTCCATTAAAACACAAAGAAGTTAATGTCCTTATCAAATATTGATGAAATACCCTATGTATGGCACTTTCAAATCAGAACCTTTTCAAAGATTGCAGCAATGGACACATAAATTAGCAGAATTGCCACAGATATTCAATTTTCCTTATGAGAATAAAATGACCACACACTTACGTTGACTTTATCTTCAGATAATGATGAAGGACTTATGGCAGAGCCTATGGTGATTGCAAGATCCTAGCGCAGCTTGTTTTATCTCTAAACACATTAAAGGGACACTGTAGGCACCCAGACCACTTCAGCTAATTGTTTACATTGCAGCTTTAAGTCTGCCCTCTGTGGCTGTCTAATAGAAAGCCACTGGAGGGCTTCTGGAATCCAAACAGACTTTTGGTCCATTATCTGAAGCTGGATGTCCTCACAGATCTCCAACATCATTGAATAATGCTTTCCTATAGGGGGGGAGTCTAATGCGCGCACGGCCATTTAGGAAACTGAAGTAGAGAATCCACAATTTGTAATGGGTACTTATCCAGTGCAACAGTGCATCTGTTCTGGTGGAAAAGGGCTATGTACACTTTTCAGCTTATACACAGATATTATATCAGTTGCATATACCAAATATAGTAAGTCTGTGTATATAGCACTATTTGGCACACAGAATACACTAATCACATTTACTGAGATATCATTCCCATATATTGAGGGGGTGTCTTGACAGCACCTCATATACAGAGATAATATCAGTGACCTATACTGAGACTGTTTTAACAGTACTGTACATTATCCATAATAAAGTGACATTATGTCTCCACACCTGCATATACACTAAGATTTTATGAGTCGGATAAATAGAAGCTTGTGTTCTTAAAGAGAGGCTAACTTGTTCGCATATGCTGATGTTGATATGCAATAATATCCACTATCTGACAAAAATACTGCTTATGTGCTAAAATACACTGATCACAGCAATCATTGCCACAAGCCTTGGTAGGAACAAGTGTCTGTGTGGACCTGGGTCAGACTTATAAAACCATGACATATACAAGTGTGTGCTTCGATAAATCATCCAGGGAAGCTTTCTCTTACCTTATCTTGGCCTCTTCTCTGTCTCCAGGACTGTGGTATTCATGCAGAGGTTATACAGCCATGATATCCATTCGCAGCACTCTTTCGGAAAATATTTAATGTGTAAACTTCCCTAAATGCTCACCAAAAACCTCCTAACTGTGAACTATTTGTTAGAAGGAAGCCCAATGTAAGCAACTGGGAGGAACTGAAAGGACAGAAAGCCAGATACTGTACTTATATTAGTCTTTAATTTAAATATATAGAGGGTGTGTCCCCATAGAAACTCATAGATGGGGAGTATAGTGGATAAATATACTGAGCTTGTGTCCGCATAGAAACTCATACATAAAACATATAGTGTATACATATACTGAGGCTGTGTCCCCATGTCAACTCATAGATAGAGCATATAGTGGATAAATATACTGAGGCTGTGTCCCCATAGAAACTCATGTATAGAACATATAGTGTATACATATGCTGAGGCTGTGTCCCCATGGAAACTCATAGTTAGAGCATATAGTGGATGTAAAGGATTTCCCTGTATTCACCTGTGTTCATTCAGTTGTGTCCTCTCCCTGCTCTTTAACTACCTTTGAACGTTTCGTTTTAATTTATGTGTTCGGGAAATGTATTCGTTCTACCGAACGGAGATCACCCTGGGTAGCAATCAGAATTTGGAACACTGAGTAATCACACGAAAAAACACAACTTAATTGAGTGCTTCTAGGTGGCCGCCATTCGGCATACGAACACGTGGCGAGAACAAAGGATGGCGGCCATCTTAAATCTCCCGAATGCGGCCAGTGGGACTTACTCGTGGATTGCCTGGACCTGTTTTCGGCATGGCAATCACACAAACGTCCGATCATTATGTAAGTCCCGTCTGACCTATTTCCACTCATAGTATGAAACTGACGTTCGGGAGTTTTAATCTACCGAACGAGGGGAGCACTCTCATGTAACCAGCCGCAACATACCTATGGTAGTTTTTGTGTAATTCTGCGCGAACGGAGACCTGCTCTTGCTACTGATTTCATGGAACTCTAAATCGGATACCACCACATGGCGAGATGGTCAAACATCCACACGATGCGACACGAAAACTACCGAACGGATTTTCATGAAATTTGGATATGTGACTCCCTGTATCCTCAGCTACCCAGGAATGTGGTTTATATATTTCTATGTTATGCAGAAAGTATTTTTCTAAAAATTTTGAAAATTGTAATGTTTCTGGCCAGCAGATAATTGAGTTTAGTATGTTGCTGAAACTCAATTATCTAGCCTGGCCCAGAGGAGGAGTCTGTTACTGTATAAATTGAATGCCTGTTGCTTCCAGTAAATCAGTCTTGTTCCAGCATTAAACTTTGGCTCATGTGTGGATTATTTGGCGATACCAGCGATATTTATTCCTGTAGATTATTGTTATTATTCTGCTATTGGGAAAAAGGGAATACTGGACGGTGATACAGTTTACTACCGTCACAACTGGTTGGCAGCGGCGGGATTTTCCTTTTTTCCAGCACCAAGAATCCATCAGACACTGGGGACAGTGAATGGAAGGCTGGTACACACTGCTTAAACGAAACACATTAAATGAACTGGAGGTTCGTGGAAGGATTGCTAGCAAAAAAAACAAGTGGGTCATTATTGCTGAGTTAATGGAGCTAGACCGGGAGAACTTGGTTGCAGCAACACCGACCGTTCGGAAGATGGAGACACCGGCGATTCGGGAAAATGAATTGCCAAACAACAGGGAGATTTGGGAGAAATTAGCATGGTTCGGTCAGAACCCAACGGCTGACATTGTTTTACAGGTAATGAACATTGTAGCAGAAGAGGCGAAACAAAAGAGGGAAATAGAGCTGCAGATGAAGCTGGCTGAAACCCAGCGGCAGCAGCAAGTTCCTCAAGCGGAGAGCACAGCACAGCAGACACAAGGAAGATTAATTTCAGTGCCTTTAAAGCTTTTGATGAGAAGGACTGCGAGATTCATAGCTATCTAGTGGATTTTGAGCGACAGTGTAACCTGAACAGAGTGGCTGCAGACAAGTGGGTTTCAATATTGGCTGGGAAGTTGTCCTGGCTCGGTACGCGGTGACCCCGGAGATATACTGCCAAAAGTTCAGAGACTCACGCAAAACAGACAAGGATTCCTATGCAGAATGGGCCTGCCAGTTACAACTGTCCGCATCCAATTGGGTCAACAGTAGCCAGGCTACCAGGGTGGATGACATCCTACAGTTAATACTCCTGGAGCAGTTCTACAACCACATCCAGACAGATATCAAAGACTGCGTGAGAGACCGCAGACCCCTCTCCTGCCAAGCTAGCGGATGAGTATGCGGATACTCGTAAGACCACACGGGTCACCACACGGATCCAACCCCTCCGACCGGCAGTACCATCAAACCCACCAGTAACCAGGTACCAACCCCCCAGGCTGGCAACGTACTCCGCTGCTTCCGATGTAACCAAGTGGGTCATCTTCATAACAATTGTCCACTGGAAGCCCCCAGGTCCAATTGGACTCGCCCTGGATTCCATCAACCCCAAGCAGCGGCCCATTGTGTGGATTATCCGGTACCCTCTGCCTGGGACGCCAAGGAGCTGAGTCGTGAGGAACCCAGGGGCACCCTATAGGAAGCTCTCCTAATCCAATCTACCATAACTGACAATCGAAAACACCATTGTCAGCTGGTAATGGTCAACGGGAAGACAGCATGGGGCCTAAGGGACAGTGGCGCTACCATCACCCTAGTTCAACAGCATCTTATTGATAATTCTGAAAGACCGGGGAAATCTATTGCTGTGAGAGTGGTGGGGGGCATGGCCGCCATCAGAAATTTTGGGGCCCCTGACAAAGCACAAGGTCTGGGCCCCCCCTCACTCCCGGGCCCGCCCACGCCCTACCTGGTCCGCTGACAATGATGCAGGACTGAATGTGGTGTGTATAGTGGAAGTGAATTAGAATATGTGTAATGGATGTAGTGTTTGTGTGTATTAGATACTGTTTGTACAGTGAATGCAGAGTGTGTTTTTGTGTAGCGGATGCAGTGTGTATAGTGAACGCAGAGTGTGTTTGAGTAGTGGATATACTGTGTGTATGTAGTGTGTGTTTGTGTAGTGGATGTAGTGTTTGTATGTACTAGATGAAATGTGTTTAGTGGGTGCAGTGTCTGTAGTGGATGTAGTGCATGTATGAGACGCAGTGTCTGTGTATAGTGAATGCAGAGTGTTTCAATGTGTGGTGGATGTAGTGTGTGTGTACTGTGAAAACAGGATGTTTGTGTAGTGGATGCTGTGTGTACAGTTAATGCAGAGTGTATGTTAGTGTAGTGAATGCAGAGTGTGTGTCAGTATAGTGAATCCAGAGTGTATGCATAGTTTAGTGAATGCAGAGTGTGTGTTAGTGTGTAGTGAATGCAGTGTGTCAGTGTAATGAATGTAGTGTGTGTGTTAGTGCAGTGAATGCAGAGTGTGCGTAAATTTGTAGTGAATGCAGAGGGTGTGTTAGTGTAGTGAATGCAGAATGTGTTAATGTGTAGTGAATGCAGAGAGTTAGTGTGTAGCGGATGCAGAGTGTGTGTTAGTGTAGTGAATGCAGAGAGTGTGTTAATGTGTAGTGAATGCAGAGAGTGTGTTAGTGTGTAGCGGATGCAGAGTGTGTGTTAGTGTAGTGAATGCAGAAAGTGTGTTCCTGTGTAGCAGATGCAGAGTGTGTGAGTTAGTGTAGTGAATGCAGAGAGTGTGTTAGTGTGTAGCGGATGCAGAGTATGTGTTAGTGTAGTAAATGCAGAGTGTGTGTTAGTGTGTAGCGGATACAGAGTGTGTGTTAGTGTAGTGAATGCAGAGTGTGTGTTAGTGTGTGGCGGATGCAGAGTGTGTGTTAATGTGTAGCGGATGCAGAGTGTGTGTTAGTGTAGCGGATGCAGAGTGTGTCTTAGTGTAGTGAATGCATAGTGTGTTAATGTGTAGCGAAACAGAGTGTGTGTCAGTATAGTGGATGCAGTGAGTGTGTTAGTGTGTAGTGTATACAGAGTGCATGTTGTATTAGTGTATGCAGTGTGTGTGTTAGTGTATGCAGCGTGTGTGTTGTATTAGTGTATGCAGAGTGTGTGTTTTGTTAGTGTATGCAGTGTGTGTGTTTTGTTAGTGTATGCAGTGTGTGTGTGTTGTGTTAGTGTATGCAGTGTGTGTTGTGTTAGTGTATGCAGTGTGTGTGTTGTGTTAGTGTATGCAGTGTGTGTGTTGTGTTAGTGTGTGCAGTGTGTGTTGTGTTAGTGTATGCAGTGTGTGTTGTGTTAGTGTATGCAGTGTGTGTGTTGTGTTAGTGTGTGCAGTGTGTGTGTTGTGTTAGTGT
>OW240912.1:359206388-359227601 GCA_933207985.1 Pelobates cultripes | reverse complement strand
AGTGGATGCAGAGTGTGTGAGTTAGTGTAGTGAATGCAGAGAGTGTGTTAGTGTGTAGCAGATGCAGAGTGTGTGAGTTAGTGTAGTGAATGCAGAGAGTGTGTTAGTGTGTAGCGGATGCAGAGTATGTGTTAGTTTAGTAAATGTAGAGTGTGTGTTAGTGTGTAGCGGATGCAGAGTGTGTGTTAGTGTAGTGAATGCAGAGAGTGTGTTAGTGTGTGGCGGATGCAGAGTGTGTGTTAATGTGTAGCGGATGCAGAGTGTGTGTTAATGTGTAGCGGATGCAGAGTGTGTGTTAGTGTATGCAGTGTGTGTGTTGTGTTAGTGTGCAGTGTGTGTGTGTTGTGTTAGTGTATGCAGTGTGTGTGTGTTGTGGGCCAGTGTATGCAGTGTGTGTGTTGTGTTAGTGTATGCAGTGTGTGTGTTGTGTTAGTGTATGCAGTGTGTGTGTTGTGTTAGTGTATGCAGTGTGTGTGTGTTGTGTTAGTGTATGCAGTGTGTGTGTGTGTTGTGTTAGTGTCTGCAGTGTGTGTGTTGTGTTAGTGTATGCAGTGTGTGTGTTGTGTTAGTGTATGCAGTGTGTGTTGTGTATATGTGCAATCTGGGGGGGAGGGGGAGGAAGGGGCATTTTAACATTAATTTTTAATTAATTTAATTAAATGTTTCTCCCCCCTCCCTGCTTACCTGTATCCAGGGAGGGGGGAGATTCCATCTGTGGTGGCCCGGTCCATGGGGCCCCCGGCTCCCTGTTACCGTCCGCAGAGGAGGCCCAGGCAGCACACAGCTTCTCCTCCTGTCTTCTCCTCTTCTAATAACTCACGCGAGACCCGCGGAGCGTTGCCATGGTAACCGGGTCTCGCGAGAGTTATGAGAAGAGAGAAGACAGGAGGAGAAGCTGTGTGCTGCCTGGGCCTCCTCTGCGGACGGTAACAGGGAGCCGGGGGCCCGCGGCTGCACACATAGATAGAGATATTCGCTATCTATGTGTGCAGAAAGGGAAAGTGGGGCCCGGGACTGCCAGAGCAGTCCGGGCCCCCCAGGGCCGCCGGGCCCGTGACAACTGTCACGGTTGTCACCCCCTGATGGCGGCCCTGGTGGGGGGGGGGGGCAGTGTATCGGATTCCTACCGCACAAGTGCATCTGGACTGGGGCGCAGGAGCTGGCAATGTCCAAGTGGGTGTGATGAAAGAATTACCCTCCGAAGTCATGTTGGGCAATGATATCAGTCCTCTAACTTCTGCTTTTGTATCAACACCCCCTCACAAGGCTCAAACGGTAACCACCAGAGCTCAAAGTCGTGCTGCTGAGAGCCATTCACCTCCTGCTGAGACCCAGGTAAGCCAACCTACCCTACCCCTGACTGTAGAGCCCCTTCCCTGGGATACCCCGGAGGACTTTGGGAGGGAAGTAGCTGGAGACTCCTCATTCAGAAAGTACAAGGAAAAAGCTAAGGGAGGACACGGAGGGTTAGAGAAGGAGCAGTTAATCTGGGAGAATGGCCGTTTATACAGGCTCACCGAGACATGGGTCAACGCACCCGGGCCCTGGCAAAAACGCCAGCTGGTAGTCCCACGGAAATACCGGCAGGAGTTATTGAGAATTGGGCACAATGTCCCCTTAGCAGGGCACATGGGAATACGCAGGACGTTACATCGGGTAACCCAGAACTTCTTCTGGCCTGGGGTATCCGACGACGTCCGGGCGTATTGCCAGACGTGCGAGATATGTCAAAGGGTAGGTAAGAAGGGAGACCACCCGAAAGCCAAACTGGTTTTTATGCCAATAATAGAAGAACCTTTCACGAGAGTAGCTGTAGACCTCGTAGGACCCCTGGCCCAGCCTAGCCGCTCCGGTAAGCGCTATATACTTACTGTGGTGGACTACGCCACTCACTACCCCGAAGCTGTAGCCCTCTCTAATATCCAAGCTGAGACGGTGGCTGGTGCCCTGGTCAAGATATTCTCAAAAGAGGGGTTATGCCGTTCGGGATGAAGAACGCCCGGCCACCTTCCAAAGGATGGTAGACCGCCTGTTGGAAGGTCTCCAGGATTAGGCGTGTGCCTACCTGGACGATATCGCCATCTATAGCGATACCTGGGAAGCGCACCTGGAACACGTAGGGGCAGTATTAGACAGGATCAGGGGGGGCGGTTTAACCTTGAAACCAGACAAGTGCAACATTGGTCTGGCGGAGGTGCAATATTAAGGCCACCGAGTTGGGTGCAGTAAGCAATGGTCAGAGCCGGCTAAGATCGAGGCTGTTGCTAATTGGCCCATTCCCCGTACCAAGACACAAGTCATGGCCTTCTTGGGGACAGCCGACTATTACAGACACTTTGTACTGGAATATAGCGCCCTGGCCAAACCCCTGACTGACTTAACCAAAAAGAAGTTACCCCGACAAGTCCTGTGGTCCCCGGAGTGTGAGGTGGCTTTCCAAGCGTTAAAAATGCTCTTGTTAATGCTCCAATGTTAGCTGCCCCAGATCTTAACAAAAGATTTATTGTCCACACAGACGCTTCAATGGACTGGGGGCAGTATTAAGCCAGATTGGAGAGGATGGAGGAGAGCACCCGGTAGCCTACCTGAGTCGGAAGCTGTTGCCAAGGGAGGTCAGTTATGCGGCCATTGAGAAAGAGTGTCTGGCATTGGTCTGGGCCCTCAAAAAACTCACTCCCTATCTCTATGGCCGTGCCTTCACCCTCATCACTGACCACAATCCCTTGGTCTGGCTCAACCGGGTCTCAGAGGACAATGCCCGATTTCTGCGCTGGAGCCTTGCCCTACAACCCCCTGGGCGGCGGGTGGGGGCCATAAAGATAATGAGGGGGGATCTACTGTCCTCCCCCCGGTCCCACCCCTAAGCAGTGGGTGGGGGCCATAAAGATAATGAGGGGGGGACCTACTGTCTTCCCCCCGGCCCCCACCCCTGGGCGGTGGGTGGGGGCCCTAAGACAAATACCCCCCCTTCAAAGGTGACTAGGGGTCCCCAAGCCCCTAGTCACCCACCCCCCACCCAAATAAAAACTATCCCCTACTTATCCCCCTCACCCTAAAAATAGTGAGGGGGGAATAAAATAACTAACCTGTAAATAAAAATAAAACTTACCATTTGATGTCTTCTTTCTTCTACAATCTTAATTTTTCAGCCCCAAAAAAGGCCAAATAAAAAAGCATCATACCCGTCGAACTTAAAATAAAATTAAAAAATCCCAACCCCCCAAAAAAACAGACGAAAAAAAAAAAACCCGACGCTAAAAAAAATAATCCATCTTCACCCATGGAGGGCTCCGCGCAGGCTGAGCTCTGCAAGACGGGGAAGGCTTATAAAGCCTTGCCCCGCCCTGCAATTAGGCTAAGAACACTCTGATTCGTTGGTTTAAGCCAATCAGAGAACTCTTTGTCATTTTACACAGCGTGGGAAACTTCTTTGGAATTTTCCCACGCTGTGTAATTTGACTCACTCTGATTGGTGGGCTTGGAATATAACCAATCAGAGGTCTTTCAGCCTTTTGATAGATGCAGCCACAGCACGAATAGGATCGGAGTTTCATTCATTCAAATGAAATTGCGATCCGAACAAAGTCCCGAATTGCATTCTAACCCGAATGGAGAAACTGTTCTCATTCTGTTAGGACGCAATTCGGCAGTTTTGCCGGCGCTCTGTCTACGTGACAGGACGTTCGGCAATACTGACAGGAGGCATCGTTGGAATAGGGAGGATAGCTAAGGATTATCGGAAAATTGTTCTGACCACCGGAAATGAAGCACACTTTGCTCCTCTGCTGGTCATAGCTGGTCATGGCGTAGGAAACCTCCAGAAGAGAAGAGGAATCAATTGAGGAATGGTAAGTTCGGCATGACAGTGCCGCTTTAAGGAAGGTTAACTACCAACTAATGGACTTTTTGATCAAACCAACCTATTGTTTTAAATGCCATTTCTAATCTAAAGGTATCTCCTATATTTTTCCAATAAATTTCTCCTGCTCTACCCTAAACCCTTGTGGTGGCATTGAATATATTCAATGTTACAAGAGGTCTGCAAGCTGAATTATGGTGGGCATTGGCTTGTTAATACATCAAATTACATGATTTAAATAGAAATATGATGCCAGATTGCATACTATAAAATGTTACTGTTTTATTTATTTTTGTTATATATTTAGTGGTATCATAAAAAACAGTTCTGCAGCGATGACTCTACTCACTCGCTTATATTTAGCATAGCTAATTGAATTATCAAGAATTTCACTATTTAATTTGACAGGAAAAAAATTTTTTTTAAATGTGAAATAGTAACCCCTTCAGGACCGTCATCGGCATTTTTGCGTTGCTGACCGGTGATAGTCCTGAACCGTTCTAACGGTCCAATGTCGTTCCCCCGGCAGCAATCGGTGTTGCTCCCGTTGTGGGGAGACTGCCTGCAGCCCAGACAGTCTCCCCATGGTGGATTAGGACCCCTGGGGCCATGTGATCGCTCAACAGAGCGATCACATGGTCACAATAGGTGTCAATGTGTCTGCCTGCAGGAGGACTGTATGTGCTGACAGGCAGTCTCCCTGCTAGTGTAAAATCATTAAAAAAAAATAAAGGTTAATGTTAATAAAAATAAAATAAAAATTATATATGTGTATATGTCTATATATCATTTATATAATGCCATACTAAGTGCATTTTTATATTAATATGTACATATAATTAAATTACACATGTGTATATATATAATAACTATTTATATTGTATATAAATATTATTATAAAATACAAATAATAAGTAATTTAAATTAAATAAAAACATGTAAAAATAATTAAAAAAAATAAAAAATATATATATATCTATATGAAATGTTATTCTAACTGTATTGTGATAGTAATATATACATATATTTATATCAAAATACACTTAGAATGAAATTGTATATATATCTATGTATATATAAATAAATAAAAATAATACGAAATATACATATGTCCATATACAAAATTACATAAATAATTATATAATTATACACGTAGACTTCAAATATATAAATATGCATATATATTTAAATTCTACGTGCGTATTTATGTAATATTTTTTCATAATTAAGTAATTTTATTGATTGCAATTTGAGGGACCTGCCTGCCAACCCAGCCTGCCAACATTAAAAAAAGGCCAGGTTGGTTACGTTGCCTTTGAGAGCGTATGGTAGCCCAGGAATGAGAATTACCCCCATGATGGCATACAATTTGCAAAAGAAGACAACCCAAAGTATTGCAAATGGGGTATGTCCAGTCTTTTTTAGTAGCCACTTAGTCACAAACACTGGCCAAAATTAGAGTTCAATTTAGTTTTTTACTTTTTTCACACACAAACAAATATGAATGCTAACTTTGGCCAGTGTTTTCGACTAAGTGGCTACTAAAAAAGACTGGACATACCCCATATTGAATACCCTGGGTTGTCTACTTAAAAAAAAATGTACATGTGTGGTGTTATTCAGAGATTTATGACAGATAATAGTGTTACAACGTCACTATTGATAAATTTTAAAAATGTATGTTTTGAAACTGCAATATCCTACTTGTACCTATAGCCCTATAACTTGCAAAAATGCATATAAACATTGGGTATTTTTAAACTCAGGACAAAATTTGGAATCTATTTAGTAGTTTTTTTCATTCGCTTTTGTAGATGAGTAAAAGATTTTTCAAGTAAAAGTAAAACATGTATTTTTTTCAATTTTTCATCATTTTTTTTAAAATTAAATTACATGAGATTATATAAATAATGGTATGTAAAGAAAGCCCCTTTTGTCCTGAAAAAAACAATATATAATTTGTATGGGAACAGTAAATGAGAGAGCTGAAAATTACAGCTAAACACCACAAAAGTGTAAAAAGAAGCCTGGTCGCAAATGTACAACATTGCAAAAACAGTCCATTCCTTTAAGGGGTTAAAAAGCAATGTTAATTACATGAATCCCTGCTAATTTACAGCACTAATTATTAACATCCAATATATAAAGTTGAAGTATTATTACAGTTTAGGATGCTGCCAATACACACACTCTTTGCTTTTATGTCTAATAATATAATATCTGTTCTTTGCTGTTTTATCTCAGTGAACTGATGGAGGTGGAACACTTTCGCACTATTTATCACATGTTTGTGGCAGCGTTGTGCGTCTTTGTTATCAGCACTGTGGCTGTGGATCTTATTGACCAGGGCAGGTAAGAGACACATTTCAGAAAGTATTCTTTAAAGCTCATATATAGCTAGTAATATGGTAGATAAGGCCCTGAGTCGTGTTCCCAAAAAGGCATGTTTCCCAGCTGTTATCTGTCGTTACTCTCTGTGGTGTCCACCAGTACATAGACATCTAGGTGACACTAACTGGGTTATTTACTAAATAGAGAATTCAAAGTAAATTTCAGATTTAAGGACAGAGTAGCTGAACTGAAAGTATATCTGACATAGAGAATTTTTCCAGTTTGGGTAATTTGACCTTAAATTAAAAATTCACTTTGAAATCTCACTTTAGTACATAACCCTGTAAGTCTAGCATACGCAACCATGTGCGCACCCCTGTGACATAGTAATTGATTAAATATCTACCCTGTATATAAATATTTTATTATTTTTGTTCAACTGACTTGTTATGACAGCTATGACAGCTATAATTAATTTAACTATTTCAATCAGGTTTCCTCTACACTTGATGTAGTAAAGACTAATACTATATTAGAAATAGTCTACTAGAAATATTTCAGGTCACCCATCGACCAAGGATTCTCAGTATACCAGTCCAACGGAGTCACTACTACAGGCAAACATTGAAAGGAAGAAAGATGGCACTGTAACATTTACTGCGCCTTCTCGTTTATCTCTTATAAATGTGTGTTTTCTCGCAAAAATTCCAAAAGGTTATTGTAGCAAAAAAAGAGAATGATCACAGTGTGCTGTTACAAGAGACTTGAAAACATACAATAGATAAATAGTTTAGACAAAATAGCTGATATAGAATTAATTAAGAGTCTTATAAATGTAAAATCCCGTTGGAGTGCTGAATACAGGGGTAATGGGACTGGTACAAGCACGTTGGTTTGATCTCAATGCTAAACACATGGAAGAAGGCGAGTTCTGTACACAAGCCAAATTCAAGCAAATCCGTTATCTGTGTATTATTGTTCTGCCTATGAAGTACTTGTATCCAAGTGGAGTTTTGGAATACTAGTGGGAATTTGGGATTGATGGTAGAGCATGGTTTGGTGTGATAATTAATCATTTTTACTAGTATTCTTTTTTTTATTTTATTTTTTATTCTTTTTTTTTTTTTAGATTGGTTTTAGAGTTTGATGTGCTGTTTTACACCTTTGGACAGTTTAGCACCGTGGTATGGTTGTGGATCTGTCTCTTTATCTACGCTCTCTTGGTGCCCTACAAAACCCTGCACTTCTGGGGATCTCGCTATTCCAAGTCAAAACATCCATTCCTGCTGTCTGCGTCTGTAATCAGCATTTTTGGTATCTGTCAGTTTTGTGTATTGGGTGTTTTCCCCCCATACATTGTGCTACATTACAAATTGCCTCCAGCATCCAGCTTCGTAGTGATCTTAGAACAGGTATGCAAACATTAATTATTCATGAATTATTCAAGTAAAATGGGCAGATAAGATTTTTTTTTTTAGTATTGCACAAAATGCACATACATATTTTCCATTTAACCTGGTTATTGAAATGATTGGAGATTTAATATATTCCTTTAAAGGGATACCATAATTAAAAACAACGTTAGCATAATGAAGCATTGTTGATGTATAGCTCATTCTCCTGCAATCGCATTACAAATTCTGCCAATTAGAAATTAAATCACTTTTATTTTTTTACACAGGCACCTGAAAAAATGGTTCCATTTTCAATCAAATTTTACAGCACAGTGTATTTATAGCTCAGTTAACAGAGCAGAACTTTTAATCATACTTGAGGATCCTGCAGGCTCTAGTAGACAATGACCTGAGCAGGAGATAAGAAATTCTAAATTAAACACAGTGTGCAATAAGGGAAGGTAAGGGGTGGTTGAAACTTAAAGGTGTGGCTAGGGCTGCATAAAACAAAGTGATTAAAAGGAATACTCTAAACACCAAAAGCTTAATTAAGTAGTTTTAGTTTATAGATCATGTCTCTGCAGCCTCACTGCTCAATTATCTGCCATTTAGCAGTTAAATCACTTATGTTTCTGTTTATGCAGCCCTATCTATTCCTCCTGCCCGACTCACACAGCCTGCATAACAAAATGGTTTCAGTTCGAATCAGATCTGACATCACAGGGTGTAATCTTAAATGTTTTATCTCCTTCAATATTAAGTGAACCTTAATCACACACAGGAGGCTCCTGCAGACTCTAGCAGGCTATTGTCAGAGCAGGAGATAAAACTAATTCTAAATTAAACATACTGTACAATAAGGGATGTTTAAACTGTAGATCTCGCTTGTGTAGGTAGATTATGCAGGTCACATATAGGGGAAATGTGGCCAGGGCTGCAAATATGGCAGAGAATTGAGCAGCCAGACTGCAGGAGCATGTTCTGTACACAAAAACCACTCCATTAGACTGAAGTTGTTTTTCTGCTGATAGTGTCCCTTTAACTCCTAAATGGTGCAGAATTGAACAGTGAGAATGCAAGTGCATGAACTATAAGCTAAACTATTTAAATAAACAAAACATTTTTGGTGCTAAGAGATTCCCATTAATTCTGTAGCGTAGAAAAAGTACATTAATAAGACTTTGTAGGCACCTAGACCTCTTCATCTCAATGAGGACCAGCAATGCATACATTGCAGGGTTGATTTGCCTCTAGTGACGGTCTCCCAGGCATCTACTAGAGGTGTTTTCGCCCCCGATAACTGAAATAAACTTGGCTATTCGACCAGTTGGTGTCATAGAGGCTGAGCTTGGATTGCTATCAAAAGTATGTTTCAAAAAGGTTCAAAACCACAAAAAAAAAAACATTTTAATTGGGTAGCAGAAGGGTAAGGGATGGAAATGGGAAAAAAGACAGGAGAGGAGAAATGAAGGGGAAGGGTAAAATTGTCACAGGCTTTTAAATAATCACTTTTTGACACTGCATGAGATGGACTCCTACAGAATTTCTATAGATGTCCAATAGCACCCAAGGCATCATGGGATGACAAAGTAGCTCACAAAGTGGAAGTGCACCAGATATTTTTTTTTAACTTACCTTTTCACTATTATTCACCACTGACTGTTCTGCTTTAAGTTAGTACAGTAAAGGAAGAAAGAGCTAGCTCTTTATGCAACTGTTTTTTTCCATTGGCCTACCATTTCATTAAAGTAATGTTTACAAACTGCTGACTACATTACATTTTAAAAGATAAGCATCTGTAATTAAATGATGGTTTTCCCATAAATGTCAACTGTCTTTAATCAGACAAACAATGTAAACATATAAATGCAAATAATTCAAGTATATTCATATATCCAAATATATATGCCGATATGCCAAATATAGCCATATGAAGATTCGGCATGTATTTAGATGTATTTTTTGACTTGCCTAGGTAGTCCAAAGAGTTTATTTTTTATATTCTCCAGTAAATGCTCTGAGGATCGGAAGAGGGTTTTATTCATAACCTGTAAATAGTTTTGCTTGGTTCCTCTGGTGCCTAATTCTCTGATTACATGGGATAATAACACAAAAGTTCTTAAAGTAAAAAAGTAGAGTACTTTTTGATGATAGCCCTGTTTCTACCATCAATCTTATTTCTTTTTTGTATTTACACTTGTTTTTTCCATTTAGGTTCGTTTTCTGATGAAGACCTACTCCTTTGTACGAGAGACTGTTCCATCTGTGATTCAGAAAGAGAGTATGTCATAAAGAAGGGAGGGTTTGTCGTTTGTAGGGAATATAGATCTATAGCAAACTCTTCAGTGGAACAACATAACATTACAGAAAATATCCTAAGGAAACTGTGGAATCATGGAAACAAATTAACTAATTATAGAAGTGGAAACATTTCTCAACAAATTATATATATGTGTGTGTGTCTATGTGTGTGTGTATATATATATATATATATATATATATATATATAGAGAGAGAGAGAGAGAGAGAGAGAGAGAGAGAGAGAGAGAGAGATTTTATATAGAGAGATTTTATATAGAGAGATTTTATAGAATATATATGTAGATATATAATATCTCCTATCTCTATTTATGTGTGAAGAGACAAATTTCTTAACTAAATTGAGAACCTTTGCCAGTTCAAACTTTTTTCACTGTTATAAATTGTGAATATTGTACATATTTTATAAATATACTCTGACCTACATATGAACCCATATTTTAGGGCTTCAGCCTTAAAGGAATACAGTAGAGTTAGTATTACATATATGTTATGGTACACATATAGACACACATGCAGGTACACAGACACACTTAATGACAAACATTCAGATACACAGAATAACACCCATACAGATACAAACAGTGACACACATACAGATACATAGGGGCACACACTGACAAGCAGATACACATACAGACACGTGCAGAAAAAGACATACATACAGATACATATACAGACAAACAGATAAACATACAGACACACATGCAGACACACATATAGACAAACAGATAAACATAAAGACACACATGCAGGCAAACAGATAAACATACAGACACATGCAGACACAGATACACATAGAGACACACATATACACATACAGACAAACTTGAAATACTAGTGGGGATTTGGGATTGATGGTATAACATGGTTTGATGGTAAAGGTTATTCAGTGGAATAGAAAGTAATTATCATAGAGAATATCTGATTTTGCACATTTAAATACTGATCTAAAGTGATCTTTTTCCACTACAAAAAGCCATCTTTCTTCATCTTGTAGGGAATCCGGATAAACTACCCAAACTTTCAAGTTATCTCTATTATCTATTCTGCCCAACTCTAATATATAGAGACCGCTACCCCAGGTAACCGCTCCGGATGGCTAGGTAGCCATATTGTAAACTATTATAATGCTTTGTAACTCATAAGGTGATAATAATCATTAAATTTAGCCTAGATAATGTTGATCGAAAGAATAACTCAATTGTCTCTGAATTAGAAAATTCTTTATTTTATTTTATTTTTTAAATATAACTTTTGAGCAAAATGTAAAACTTTTCCTTATTACAATGATTATATTGAATTCAATCACAATGGTGGATCTCAACAGTCTGTTGTACTAACATTTAAAATAAACCATCATGATATTAGTAATTTCTTCTGTTTCACATGTAATTATTAATTTCTTCTTGTATCTATTTAGAACCCCATATATCAGATGGAGTTATGTGGCTAAGAATTTTGCTCAGGTATGCTCCAAAAAAATAGTTTCCCTGTACTACCACTTCAAAGATTAATTTTTACCCATGCTGAGACTCATTGTCTTACTAACTACTGAGCTTTGTCTGTGCAAGTTCTAAAGTGAAATATTCGGATATGATAGTTGAATGGAGACTTTAATTAATTACAGCGTTTAATGTCAACACACAAACACTGTGCCTATACACATGTGTGTGCTTGTGTGTATGCATGTGTGTGTGCGCGTGCATGCATCCACAATGTTTTTGTCTTGACACTTTTGTTGTTGTTTTCTTTTTTTCTTTTCTTTTTTTGGACCAAATATTAGTGTCAATATTTCAGTTACCTTACTTCCATTATCTATGTGAAAAATAATTGGACAAATAATAATGGACAATTTTCCCACTTTCAGTAGGTTGTGCAATAATAACATATGATAGATGTAAATATGTCTAATATGTTTTTCTTTTACTTCTAGTTCCTAGGATGTCTGTTTTTTGGATATTTCACATTGGTCACATTGTGCATTCCTGTCTTCACTAATATGAGCAAGCAGCCATTCCACATGAGGACTTTGGTGCTATCTTTTTTCCATGCTACCTTACCTGGTAATAGGTTGCTCATAGTCAAATTAACAGTAGCTTGTAGAAAAACACTTCATATTTCTGTCTGACAGAAACATTTATTTTTGCTTTGGTGCCCCATATCATAGCAGTTTTTTTTTGTTTTGTTTGTTTGTTTTTTTACATACATTTGTAGTCATGTCCGGGTCGTTTTTAAATACTTGATGATTATTCAGGAAATCCATTGGATATGATCTGCTTCTTTGGAACATTACATCACTCTTGTTGCCCCAACAAAAATCTTAAGCCATTTGCTATGCATGGGACGTTGTAGCCTTAATGCCCTAAAGGACAGGCCTACTTATCGTCCTGTCTTTTAGGACTGTCATTGGGTAACAGCAACAGTAATGTGGATGTTATTTCCCACATACATCTACCTATAGGTTTATGGCATTGAACAGGGCACAGTGTCAGTGCCCCACCATCTTTAAACACCAGACTCTATTGATCACCAGTATTCCTTTCATCAAATGTTTTCCATTTACTTTGATACTTATTAGCTGATACTCACATCTCCCTATATAATTCCCCACTTTTGTGAACTTCATTTTACACACTACAAATGCCCTCTGCTCATATTAGATCCCACCCAACTCCCTGCAAAACCAACGAATTTCCATTTGGAAAACAAACATAAGTCATAAATATGGTTTTTTTATATTGATTAAGTATATTTACAGAACAAATATTATTTTGCAGTGTTTGTAACGGACCGTTTCTCTCACAAAAGGATAAAAACCGTTTAGGCGATAATCCCCTTTCCCATAGACCAGCAGCTACTGCAATCACCAATCTCCCGAACTCCAAACTGTACGAATCCCCAACTCCCGAACAGGAAACACACGTACCCTGGAAGCAGCCGAACAGGAAAAGCCCTAAGAACAGCTTACACTCCTGGCAATCGGCATACAGTCAAATTCCCCCCAAGAATGAGACGACACTTCACTTGGAGGGTTAAACAGGAACAACCCTGATTTATTCACACAACAGGCTTATAAAGGATTCTCCCATGCAAGGGAGGGATTTACAACAATTACACAATACACCAATCACAAATGAGTTACCTCCCACAATGCCTCACAATCCCTCCCCTCTGGCCTGGAGATAATTGGGGAAGGAATCTAATTATCTCCCAGGACAGAGGCAAAACTCCATTACCCACATGGCAGACAAAAAGACAGTAAAAGACATAAAATTACATACTGATACATTTAGTACATAAAACACACATTTCTACACATCCCCAGATAGCTTTGATCTGAGTTCACATTATTAGATGAATGGCACTCAGATCACAGGGAAAATAAATGGTTCGCCTGCAGGGAAAATAAACGGTTTAACCTGCAGGGCCATAGTCCAAAGGGAGCAGGCGAGCAACCAGGCTTCTCCAGTTCCCAGTGGCGAGGTTGGTTTCGCCACAGTGTTTAATATGGAGGTAGGGGATTTAGGGGCCAAAGTCTTTCTTGGATATAATCATAAATTTGACCAGAAAACAACCAAGATGTTGGGTACCTCTGGATTAATGAAGAATCTTTCAGCACTCAGGAAAGTAAAAACTCCCTATGGAGAAACCCTCTGGGGAACCATGGCTTGAAAGATTGTCATTCTCCTTGGTTAAGAGGCAAGACAGAGAGCTTATCAGAAGCAAATACTCTCTTATACAGTGATTTTTTTTTTATAAGGGATTTAAAATGGCAGACAGACAGGAAGGAAAGAAGACAGACAAGAAAACAAACAGAGAGACACATAGGCACTAGGCATTCTTCCCAGGCACAGACACCCAATTGGACAAACCGCGTAAATGCTTGGTGGGTCAAGTTGGCCATACGCCAGGACCATCAGTGGAGATCAGAGGATCGTTCTGTCCAGCCCATGCAGGCCTGTGCTATTTCAGTGTATGCCCAGAGTGGGAATATCAAAGATCTCCCTAACCAGCCAGCACTGTTTTACGCCGGAAAGATAGAGCCCAGTGTGGGTGGAGTCCAATAGCAAGACTCCAGATAGCTAATGATAGTGTTGCCACAGGATACCAAAGCAATGCTTTGGAGGCTGCAGTTTGTACCCATCGGAGAGGCACACAAGGGAAATATTCTCCTCTCTTTTGTCCAACATAAGTCACAGGAAGGAGGTGAGAATCTTTTTCAAGAGTTGTGATTACATTTTTTTTTTAAATGATTAATAAAGATTTTTTTCAATACAATTCCCTACTTCCCATTAGTTTACCGTTTATACTACAGCCATTACACACACACACACTCACACACTCACACTACAGCCTACTCCCTATCTCCTCAAAAATACACAAAAGTCGTTAACCCCTCTATATATACACTTTTTGTATTTATGTTTGAAGATTGAGGAAGCTTTCCAGGTAGAGTTTTTCTGCATAAGGAAAGTTTGATTCTAATTTTTATTTGCACTGTTTCACTGTTCAAGGGGTGCGATCGTCATTTTATATATTTCTACATTGCTACATTAGTTTGGTGGATTGAACAGAGTGATTTACTTTGCCCCGCATTATATGTCAAAGAGGTGTAAAACATTTTAGCCATCGACCTACGAGCCAAGTATTACCCGCTACCCAGCATTGGCTGTTGTCGGACCACAGACACATGACCCACTAAGGGTAGCTTCACTGTTGCCTTTTCTTTTTTTATTATTTTAAATTTACTTTTTTCGCCATTCAGCTGGTGGCCATGCCCAAGCCTATTGCCTTAGTCCTAAATGATTGTCTTGCAAGTTCTATTAGCTTAGTGTCAACTCTCTCTAAAAAAACAAACAAACAAATGATCTGAATTATAAAAAAAAATTGCTCTCTCCCTCACACCTTCTCTTACTCATCCTCCCACCATCCTCACTCTTCCTCCTTCACTCCTTGGTTCTCTTCCTACCGCTACCTGCAACAATTCCCCTCCCTCTCTCGTCTCCCACCTCACCTACAGTATATTTAAAGAGTTACTCCAACCAATATGACCACTTCTGCTTATAGAAGCGGTCATGGTGGTAGTAGCCTGTATGTGCAGTGTTTCGGCTTGAAACGCTGCACATATAGTGATATTTGAACTTGTGTGCAAGGGTCTAGTTGTCCGTGTACAAACGCTTGCAAAAGATGTGGTCAGCTTCTCCCTTGCAGGCATGATCCCAAGCCTAGCTCTCTCCTCCCTCCACTGTATTAGAACCCTTCCTATTATCCCTGACTCGTTGCTTTCTTTGATAGATGCCCAACCATCTTTAAACTTAACCAGTGTTTCTTTTATCAAATGTTTTTCATCAATTTTTGATATTTATTAGTTGATACTCACAAATCCCTAGCTCACTCCCCACTTTTCATAAACTCAACAAGTCTTGAAGGCCTCACCCTACGTCACCAGTGGCCACTGAATGGACCAGATTTTCAAATAATTTTATGTAGAAAATTATTAATCTCTACCGTTTGCAAAGAAGCTAGTTTTTTCCCATGTCACGTTGTCCCTCTTACTGTCTCTCACAGGCACCTTTGTTCTGCTGATCACGTTCTTTGCCTTCCTGCACTGCTGGTTAAATGCTTTTGCAGAGATGTTGCGCTTTGCAGATCGTATGTTCTACAAGGTAGCGTGACAACTAGTTACCTAATTTTCTTCCATATACATCGAAGTTTTATTTTAATAACATATGTATATAAATCCACTTACCCATGTTACTTCCTCTTATCTAGGATTGGTGGAATTCAAAATCATTTTCAAATTATTACCGCACATGGAATGTCGTCGTCCACGATTGGTTGTATTATTATGTTTACCGAGACATTCTATTGGTAAGTATTTTGAGGTGGCCCCTGACCAATGTTTTGTTCTTGTGCTTTTTTGTTTCAGGAGGACCAGAGCAAGAAAAACGCGCACCTAGTCCATTGTCAAGATAAACCAATGAACCACATTGTGGTATATGCACTTTGCCTCCCCACTATGTCTACATTTTTTCCATTTGTTTGTGGCTTCCAGTACAAACCAATTTATGGGTGTTTGTGTATTTTATTTTCATCTAAGATAATAAAGATTTACAAGTTAAAATACGACAAGAAATATTCCTTATCCTGTTGAAGAACTGGTCTGTTAAAAAAAAATTATTAATGTTATTTTATTGGTTTATCTTGACAATGGAGTAGGTGTGAGATTTTCTCTTTTTTTTTCCCTAAACTGTGTTCTTACTATAGTAGAATTAGGGTTGAGCCCTAAACTCACATTTAGTCCATTACACAGTGTACTAATTCATATTTATTCAAATCTGGGCTTTTCATCTACATAAACTTTTTTTGTTTTGTGTTTGAAAATAGCCCTTTCTTCATTGTAGCCAGTTAAAATGAGACCTGTATGGCAAGTTTCTTAAACACTACACAAATAAACCACATTGCTGTATGTCCAGCAGAGGCTAATGTTAATGTAGACTCTGACAGTACACTCAATGGCTTGTGACAGATTGTGAATTAAATCTATTTAGTTGTGTGACTTTTGACAGCCTATATGCCTCCCTTTTTTGTATTCAGTTGTATCTTCCTCAGTTGCTATTAAATAAAATCACAACAAAGGTTCAATCTAATAAGCACATAGGGAAAGCAACATTAGTGCATCTTAAAACCATTTACATGTAATGCATTCAAAAGCAAAATGCAGGTTGTGATTGGGTACAATTCCATTGTTGTGGTTCTTAGATATAGTAATCCAGTGGTTCTCAGCATTGTAGGTCTCTGTAAATATATGGCAAGGAAATCATTTGTCTACCATGTCTACAATATGGTGATAGTTGAAGGCATTTTTCTCACTCCAGATATTTATCTCTGTAGTGTCGCATCTACAGTATTCAAATGGAAATATTATCCTCTTAACATAGGCTTTTCTTTTAGGTTCAAACATAAAATCCTACTTTTTAAAGTTAGTTATTTGGGGACAATTCTAGAACTCATTACATGGTGAGGAAACACCACTGTGTGGTAATTAATATCTCAATAACTGTTTATTAAGCACAACATCTCCTTTGCAGTTGTGTAATCGGCGGTTCCGTGCAGGAGCAATGCTGGCTGTATTCTTCATGTCGGCCATCGTACACGAATATGTCTTAACATTGTCACTTGGTTATTTCTACCCGGTCATGTTTTGCCTGTTTTCCATCTTTGGAGGTAATGGCTTCACACGTTCATGTTCTTTATGGAAAAATAGTGTTAGATTCATATTGTTTGAGTTTGGGCTCCCACTTGTTTATTGTACGTTTTTGGTAGATATTGTAACACTCTTTGTTCATTGTAAAATCTAAAAAGGTTATTCTGAAAATCCATACCTGATACTGAGCCATTGTTTTAAGCAAACCACAAAAAATCATTCAAAATACTTTTTATTTACGTTATTGTCTTTTCATATAATTTATCTGCCTTATTCTGCAAATTCACCAATGACAGAGGTCAAAATAAACACCAAGGTGAAACCTGTAGCTTTCAAGCATTTTGAGCTTTCCAAAGTATTATATAGATTGGGCACCTTCCACCAGGAATCCAACTATGACAATCACACAACTGATGGCTGTCTGTCAAAATCACATGAGGCATTACTTCAATTTCTTTTTAATAATTTCTTTTATGTTTTGTTTTGTTTATCACACCCAGTTGTCTTCAACTTCGTCATTAATGATAATCTAACAAGCCCATTCTGGAACGTGATGGTTTGGACCTTCCTGTTTATTGGCCAGGGTATTCAGTTGTGTTTATATTGTCAGGAGTGGTATGCGCAAATACACTGCCCGCTCACTGAGGTATGTATAACAAGGGAAACACTAGAGCTTTTTTACCACAGTAACGCTATCTACAATCCAGCACTGAAGGTGTTCTCCTGCAAAGTATTTTACATCAAGATTAAACTTTCATCATATATCAAAACAATCCTTAAATAATCTTGACATGCTCACAGAGTTGACAGTTTACACATGTCCTACATGTTGCCATTTTGGAGTTTATTTAATGTTTAAATAATCTGAGTGAAACTAATGTATATCTGTCTTACTCAAAATTATACCATGGTAATTGATTGTGATCATCTATGTTTATAGCATGCAATATTCAATTTGTGGTTAAGGTAAGCTGAGATTCAAACTCACAGGATGGGGAAACAAGGACTGACTTCAGGCTACAACTAACCCCACTTTGGCCCACGTTAACAATTGATCGTGCTGAAAAAATTACTGGTGCTCATAATCCATCATTCTATGTGATGTCAGGCAAAACAATGTTATACTCAAAGATCTGCTGCTTACTTACCCATACCTTCAATCCAAATGGTCATGTTTTTAAGTTACCCACCACTGATGCTTTCCAATCATGCAGTGTTTTCATATGCTCGTTTCTTTGTTTTGCTGCATTATCCTATATTTGTATTCTTTTTCCGTTCATATAAATTATTTTACGATTATAAGGCCTCGATTCAATAGGATTTCCAAATGGTCCAAAACTGTTAGAAAAAATTTCTAAATAATTTTTCTACAGAAATCCAAATAGACCTTCTGTAGATAATAATTTGGAGCATTTTTCTAGCTGTATTGAATCATTTGTAAATCTTATTAAAACAAGGACTTGGCCTGCTTTTAATTCCACCCTGCACAGTGGAACGCTTCATGTCATAACCACTACTGTTTTTTTTGTTCGCTATATACATTTACATATTCTGGCCACAGCCACAAATAAAAGAAACAAAAAGTTCAAAACAAAGCAATTTCATGTGAATAAAACCCACACAAGTGAATAGCTAATGATTATTGAATGTTTGCAACTTTGTGAGTGGTAGAAAGTATAGCATTATTAGGCATTATCTAGTAATATTTTTAGAATGCTGGATATTAGATTGGGCATGTATGTAATTAAATTGTAGGGCTTTTTTCACTTTTGTTTTTCATGGTTTCATATTTTAAGGTTCTGCAAATTGATGGAAAATCTTGGTATTCTTTCACATTGAAACTGCAATTGTTGGTAGATACTGTATTTTCACTGATGTTGTATCTTCACAGAAAACATTCTGGGGATTTGTGACTCTACGCTACACTGAGTGACTGATAGGGGGAGCGCTGTGCACTTCCTCTCGGTCACTCGATTCTTGCACCCTCAAAGCCGGTGCGCCCTAATACAGCCACATGTTTAGCCTTATGTAAGCGCCGGCCCTGCGTGTGCTGAGCCACTGACGCCTCTCACATTATTGTCAATATCGGTATCAATAGTGCCCAATACCGATATTTGACAAAATCCGGAATATCGGCCGATAATCTAGGCCAAACTGATAATCCGTCTATCACTACTCTGGGGTTTGTTTGTGTGTGTGTGTGGGGGGGGGGAGGGGGAGGGGCGACAACTTTTTTCACTTACTTTTTTAATGGTGTTTTTTTACCTGGTTTCATATTTTAAGTTTCTGCTATTTGATGCAAGTCTTGGTATTATTTTACATTGAAACTGCAATTGTTGGTAGATACTGTATTTTCACTGATGTTTCTCTCTTTACAGAAAACATTCTGGGGATTTGTGACTCCTCGTTCTTGGTCATGTCAGATATAGTTAATGAAGATTGTACTGTTTAGTGTTCTGTGAAACGTTGAACGCATATGTGTTGCACTGGAAATTCCTTAATACTACATGGCTGATTATGGATGTATGTGGCTGCAGAATCCTTATCCTCTAGATGTAATCTGTACTGTTGCAGAAATCAAGATAGCAGCATTGTCCAGAATTCTATGTGATTATCTCTATGGACTTTGGAGAGACTTTGAGTTTGTCTGACACCAGAGTGCTGCCATTTACACAGAATGCAGAGTTACAGAGTTGTTCTGCTTCATGGTCACATATAACCTGAAATGTTTCTTATTTGGTAATACCAGGAATTATATGAAATAACAATACACCAGATTACAATGTATCTGAAACAAATTGCTTAATGGAATAACTGGCTAATCTATACAAACTGATGTTCATTTCACATGGTGTAACTCAAAATTGTGATCTGTGCGTTGGTACAAAGGTGGGGTTTCAATGACTGAAGAAGTCCAGAAGTTTTTTAATTTGGCCCCCTAAGCCAAAGAGTTGGTAGAAGTAATTTGCTGCTATTGGTTAGTGGCTTGTTCATCCAGAAAACATTTTGTACACTTGTCCATTAAGGTGGACTATTGGCACAACTGGTAGTAGCTATCTCCCTATTTTCTCCAAGCTTATATTGTGCTCTGCCTGCCTTGTGTAAAAATAGGCCTCTCGTGGCACACATTTAAGAATATTGCAGCTTGTTCTGTCTTCTTTTCCAGTCTCTCTTCATAGTAGTTATTTTTTTCTATGATATTTGGGCCCCATTTTGTTAGGGGAACTGGAGCAAATGTCCCCACTGTTCATGGATAACGAACAACCTGACCACACTTCAGGCCTGTTATAAAGTACATTTCTCCTGTGACTGCATATCCTTGCATACAACACGTAGGTCTATTTTAACCAAAGCGCGGTTAGATTCTGTATTCAGTATATTCTGTTTATTTCAATTAAATAATTTCTCACCCTCTCTGATCATAAATATATTGCTTTGAACGTATCCAACATCAACCATCAAACAATAATAATATGCTCTTTCTATACATAATTATTTGTAAGGTGAATTGTTATGCTGTTAATTGCATGTACCTTATGTTACTTTAGACTCATTGTGTAGAAATTGCATATGGGGCCTTTTAATAACAAATTGTGTTCACACTAACTGTCTAAATATGTAAAAAAGAATAAAAAATAAAAGTGCATCTTTTGGCCAAATAAAGGACTGTGGTAACTACCTCTTACAGATTAGGCTGACAGCTGTTTCACATTATACTAAATGAGCAATGACTTAATTCCTCAACTCATTATTTCTGTGGAAAATGTCCCAGTCATACTTACTGTCAATGTGCCTGGCCATCATTTAAAGTGTATACACAAGGACTGCAACAAAGTTGGGCCAGTTTCTTCTAAATCATCTGCATATTAATATTGAAGGGTGCCACAACCGCAATCTTTTTTATATTTTTAATCAAATGCCAATAATAATAACAAATGATCATGCCACTGTATTTCAGTGTGTAGATATCAGTACATATCTTTGGGTTTATATCAGTGTGTGTTTGTGTGTATGCACACACCAAGTATAGGGAACAAAAACACACAGTGAACTAGAAGAGTTAATAAAAAACAAAAACACATTTAAAACACACAAGCATA
>OW240912.1:358788289-359203530 GCA_933207985.1 Pelobates cultripes | reverse complement strand
CCCTTCACTCAAACACAAATACTTCACACAAATGACAAATGTACATCCGCATTTAAAAGTGAACATTACATTCAAACACACCCCTGAAATCAAACGCAAACATTACATACAAACACACCCCTGTATTAAACCACTAAAACTATAAACAAGCACCCATTCAAGCATTAACACTATACATTACACCAAGGGTGCCAGGGAATGTTTCCCCGATGCTATGAATATAGCACCTGGGAAACATTACTGCTGAACAGGGACCCAGTCGAGTGCCGCGGTCCTTTAAGACCACGACCAGGCCCCTGTAATGTTGGCCGGCTGGGAGGAAGTGACAGCTTGTCACTTCCTCCCAGCGTCATGCAGAGAGACGGCGTGGGAGGGAGAGGAGGCAGCCGCAGCGTGAGAGGAGAGGAGCACGAAAAGCTCCAGAACCCTTCACTCCCCCAAGCAGGACCAGGACTCCAAGCCACCCTTATGGACACACAAGGTAAGCTAAAAGGAGGGTGGCTGGAGATATAAAAAAATCCCTTGTGTATGAGTGTTTGTATGAGTTTGAGTGTGTGTGTGTATTAGTGTAAGTGTGTGTGTGTGTATGTACATATGTGTATGAGTGTGTGTGTACCCCTGTATTAAAACACAATAAATGTATACAAGCATCCATTCAAACACCAACACTGTACATTACACTGTAGCGCTAGTAAATGCTGCAGCGCTATACAACCTAGAAACTTTGACTTGGGGTGCCTTGGAAAAATATTGAAATATTAAGGCTGTTCTAGCCTATCCTCATACCAGCGGTAGACAACCTATGAAACTCCAGGTGTTGTGGACCACATCTCCCCTGATACTTTAGCAGCATTATGGCTGTGAGAGCATTATAGATGTAGTGCACAACATCTGGAGTGCTGAAGGTTGCCAAACCCTGCCCTATAATGTCCTCTTTTTTTCTAAAAGTTCTTAATGCATTGACAATGCCTGATCCAGTTTCTCTCACTCATTTCAATAGATGCACTGATGTGTCATTTGGTGAAAGCCATGTTATGTATCGAAATAAAACTTGTTTTATTTAAAGGAAATTCTTGCTGTTATTCACTGTAACCAACCCATAGTATAACATGAGGGCTGGATGGCGTATTGGAAATGTAGTTCATCATAAGCATTTCCAGTACCAAGAGCAGCCACCAAAATGATGGAGTCGTGTAAACATTTAAGTACATATGTATATGTATCCATTTTTAGGGTTCGGTCCCATTCTTAGTTAGCGCAACCTGTGGAACAACGGTTTTTGGTGCCTTTGATCCTCTTCAAAGTGTTGCTGATGTGTGCAAGCGACACGGGATATGGCTCCATATTGATGTAAGTAATAACATAAATATACTAACTGATACAAATTCTAGAATCTGTACACATTCTGTACGCAAACAGTGGACATGTCAAATCAGAAGAATGACTTGTTTAAAAATCTTGTGCAAAATTGTTTGTTAAACAGAAATGATAAATTAGTGGATCTATATCTTGGGGGCATAACCTAAATCAGGGGTGTCCAAAAGGTAGTTCCACAGATGTTTTAGAACCACAACTCCCATGATGCTTTGTATGCCTTTGACGAGTAGTCACATGTACTATTCCCCCTCTACTTGAATGTAAAAAGGCACTGAAAGGGATTAATATACTGGACAAAAATTATAAATCCAACATTTTTGTTTTTGCCCCCATTTTTTATGGGCTGAAATCAAAGATCTAAATCTTTTTCTATGTACAAAAAAGGCCTATTTCTCACAAATATTGTTCACAAATCTGTCTAAATCTGTGTTAGTGAGCACTTCTCCTTTGCCGAGATAATCCATCCACCTCACAGATGCTGATTAGACAGCATAATTATTAGACATGTGCAATTTGTTTTGTTCCGAATGCAATTTTGGACGAATTTCGGAAGTTCAGACATTCGGATGCTTCCGAAGTGCCGAATTTTGGAATGCCGAACCGAATTGCCAAAGTGCCGAATTTTGGAAGTGCCGAAGTGCTGAAAAACAGGAGAGGCTTGGGGTTAGGGGTCGGGGTAGGGGAAAGGTTAAGGTAGGGTTAGTGGTTGGGGTAGATGTAGGGTTAGGTTTAAAGGTAGGGTTAAGGGTTGGGGTAGGGTTAGTGGTAGGGTTAGTGGTTGGAGTAGGGTTAGGGGTTAACCCTACACTTACCCAAAGTCCTGAAGTTCCGAAGTGCCGAACAGAACCAAAGTGCCGAAGTGCTGAAGTCCCGAATTTCGGAATGCCGAGTCAAACCGAATATTTTTCCCATGCTGGCCGCAATAAAAGGCCACTCTAAAATGTGCAGTTTTAGCACACAGCACAATGCCTCAGATGTCACAAGTTTTGAGGGAGTGTGCAATTGGCATGCTGACTGCAAGAATGTTCACCAGGGCTGTTGCCTTTGAATTGAATGTTCATTTTTCTGTCATAAGCAGTCTCCAAAGGCGTTTCAGAGAATTCGGCAGTACATCCAACCGGTCTCACAACCGCAGACCACGTGTAACCACACCAGCCCAGGACCTCCACATCCAGCATCTTCACCTCCAAGATCGTCTGAGACCAGCCACCCGGACAGCTGCTGCAACAATCGGTTTGCATAACCAAAAAAATTTTGCACAAACTGTCAGAAACCGTCTCAGGGAAGCTCATCTGCATGCTTGTCGTCCTCATCGGGGTGTCGATCTGACTGCAGTTCGTCATCGTAACTGACTTGAGTGGGCAAATGCTCACAGTCGATGGTGTCTGGCACTCTGGAGAGGTGTTCTCTTCACGGATTAATTCTGGTTTTCACTGTACAGGGCAGATGGCAGACAGTGTCGTTGTGTGGGTGAGCGGTTTGCTGATGTCAACATTGTGGAGCGAGTGGCCCATGGTGGCGGTGGGGTTGTGGTATGGGCAGGCGTATGTTATAGACAATGAACAAATGGTGGTCACACCAGATACTGACTGGTTTACGGACCCCCCCTCCCCCCCAGAACCTCTCATTACAGTAAAACTGCACATTTTAGAGTGGCCTTTTATTGTGGCCAGCCTAAGGCACACAAGTGCAATAATCATGCTGTCTAATTAGCATCTTGATCTGCCACACCTGTGAGGTGGATGGATTATCTCGGCAAAGGAGAAGTTCTCACTAACACAGATGTAGACAGATTTGTGCACAATATTTGAGAGAAATAGGTCTTTTGTGTAAATAGAAAAAAAAGTCTTAGATCTTTGAGTTCAGCTCCTGAAAAATGGGGGCAAAAACAAAAGTGTTGCGTTTATAATTTTGTTCAGTGTGCATATATATATATATATATAACAGAAACAAAGGAAAATTCATTGAGATAACAACAAAACTCACGCAGGTGACTAAGTAAAATAAATTGAGGTTCTGTCAGGCTATATGTAGATTGCAGGTTTGGAGCGACTGGGTGCATTGAATTAGATGTGTAGTTCGTGTTTGCAAAATTGAGGTAGATTAAGGGGCACTTTGTATTTTGCCTTCAAAAGATATGATAGCTGTTTGTAGCAGTAATGATAGATTGATGTATTGAGATCAAGGTATGAGCTAGCCTTTTAATAACAATATATACAGATAAGAGACAGAGTGATACTAGAGATACCAGCTATATAGGCCACTTGCAGAGTATTTTTTAAATCTGACTTACAGGCACGGAGGTCGACTTATTAGCTTCTTTTTTTCAGGGGTGAATAACTGCACATGATAAATCTGTGCTATACATGTTAATGTAAGCAGGCACGTTTATAATACTATGACTGCTGCAACTACCACTAGGTGTCACTCTACTGTCATATTGTAACATTTTATTGTAACACTGTATATAGTTGTTCGCTTTCTATTTTTGGCAAATTGATTGTATGTATTTGTTGCCTTTTAGTGCATATCCTTTGCTCTGTCTGTCATGGAGCTGACTAAACCTGATAGTTAGCACCTGCTCTAAGGCATTACAACCTATTTAAAGGAACACTATAGTAACCTAAATTACCTTAGCTAAATAAAGCAGTTTTAAAGAGTTTACATAAACAAAAATAAATAAAATACAGAAATTAGTAGAAAATAATAAATAAGACACCAGGGTAAGGTAAATTAGGCATTTTGCAATCTAATTTGAAATGACATATTTTTTGTAAAGTGGCATGGCTTAGAATTATCCAACTTAATAGATTTTAGACCAAACTATTTCCACTTTCACCCACTCTTCTAATTTGTCTTCTTGTTCCGCTCCTTTCCCAGCTATGTCTAACCTGCTTGAATACACCAAAACATTTATTAATGCGGAGATTAAGACTAATAACCTACACCTCTATGGACCCACATATTCCCGTTACTAATAGAGTATGAACAGGGAAACAAATATATACCAATACAACAAAATTAGCAAAGCAGCAAGCCAAAAAGTCATATGGCCAGTTTTGGACAGTTAGTAGCTAAAGGAATTATATTTACTAGAATTAGAGATGCATATTGCTCTGTAGATAAGTATCTATAGATGGCACTATAAAACATATATTGACACCAAAACCTGGTGGATACAGATGTAATAAAGACGAGAGCAATTGGGATCATTAGGATGGTTTATTTTATGAGATAATTTTACCTTTTAACAGTTGTAGCCGAAAATTTAAGTATATTCTTTTCTCTATATTTGCTTCCTCTATACATCTGGAAGGCTGCATTGGGAGGTAGTGCCCTTCTTTCCAATAAGCACAGGCATCTCCTAAATTGCATTGACAGGTCAGTGATATCCCTCATTTCATAAAGGTATAAAAGTTTATTACTGAGAATGATAAAATCATGTGTGTATAACTTTAAGTAATGGACAATGAAGTAAGTATTGAGTGTTGTTGGGGGAAAAAAGGAAATTATGTCATTTACTGGAACCATAAGGTTGTGCACATGGCAGTAAGTTGGATTGATTGTAGAACAGTTGTAAAACTACTCTCTAAGGTTTACCACTTTTTGTTGTGCGCCAAGCGTCTCTGAAGAATATGAACTGCACAAAACAGCCTACATGCTCACTAAACTAAAAATGAAAATGTACACACAAGACAACAAAGCAGGGAAGTACCTAGAAACGATGCTTAAACAAAAACAAGCAAACTCCAAAATACCATACCTAATAGCAAAATTGGAGAGAAGTTACTGAACCCACAACACATCAATGATGAAATGGCTGATTACTACCAAAATCTATATAACCTAAAGAATATCACATCACAGTTCACCAACCCACCTCACAAGATATAGACACCCTTCTCCAACGGGCACATCTGCCAACACTGTCACCGACTCAAGCGCAAACCATACAAGACCAAATAACCACACAAGAAATCCTGGAAGCCATACAAGCCCTCCCGCCCGGGAAGTCACCAGGCCCAGACGGTCTGACTAACCTATATTATAAACAATTTGCACCAATCTTGGCCCCCTGCCTGTGAAAACTGTTTACTCACGTCCTCACCACAGGCACTATGCCACGGGAAATGCTGATGGCGCACGTTGCTACCCTCCCAAAACCAGGGAAGCCAACAGATAGAAGCCAAAATTTGCGCCCAATATCCCTATTGAACACAAACGTGAAGCTCATCGCAAAAATCTTCTCAAACAGACTGGCACCCATCATCCCGACCCTGGTTGGAGGGGACCAGGTGGGGTTTGTGGGGGGTAGGCAAGGAGCAGACGGCACACGCAAAATACTAAACATGTTACATGGGCTGCGGGGGGGGAGGGATCTCAACTGTACTACTCTCTTTGGACGCCGAAAAAGCCTTTGACAGGCTCCATTGACCCTTCCTCCTCGGGGTCCTTAGACGGTTTAACTTCCCATCTCAATTCTTATCACTAATCACGGCACTATATTCAGCCCCGACAGTGGTAAATGGGGGATTTATATCCAAACCGTTCTCTATTTCAAATGGCTCTAGACAAGGCTGCCCACTTTCCCCCCTACTATACATACTAGCACTAGAACCCCTAAATCAACTAATCAGGGACAACCCGAACATCCATGGAGTCACACTCAAGGGATGGGAATACATGCTATCCCTGTTCGCTGATGATATCCTTCTCACTTTAGAACAACCCCACATATCCCTCCCAAATTTCCACCACCTTCTCACTCAATACAGCCGCTGCTCCTACTATAAGCTAAATCTAGCAAAAAACGCTAGCCCTAGGAATCAACGTTCCAGCCCAAGATATGATGCAACTAAAAGCCAACTACACATACGATTGGAGACAAGACCATATAAAATTCTTAGGAGTAAACTTTACCCCCACGCCAGACTGACTATTCAAGACGAACTACCTCAAACTATTAGGCGAAGTCAAAACACTTCTACAAAGCTGGAAGGGGAAATTCATTTCTTGGGCAGGCAGAATAGCATCCGTAAAAATGGTGGCCCTACCTAAAATCCAATACCTATTCAGAACACTACCAATACAACTACCGCACAAATACATTCGGGACCTACAGAACGTTATTAATGACTACATCTGGGAGAACAAAAAGCCCCGTGTAGCAAAAATTTACAATGCATAATATATTCGCCAAAGGAGGGATGGGTCTACCGGACATTCTGGGATACTACAAAGCAGCCCACATAGAACCCCTACTAGCAGCATCACACCAACGTGAACCTCTGGTGTGGAACGAAATAGAAAAAAATTACGCAAATGGTCTCTCCATCACAGCGCTAGCCTGGCTACCAAGACCCCAAAGACCTAAAACCACCGAAATGTTACCCACAACAAGCTCACCATGTCAATATGGGACAATTACCGGAAACATCTGGGTGATACGACCCTGTGCTCCCGCGCCCTCCCACTAGAATCAATGAAAATCCTTATACCGGACTTCAATTACAAACTCTGGCACAGACATGGCATACAAACGCTGTCACAACTAAATGACTCTCACTTGAAATTGTTCTCGGACCTCCAAACAGAATACAAATTACCGAACACAGCACTGTTCCCGTACAGACTGCTGCAGTCCTGGTATGCCCTACAACCAAAACAAAAGCCTACTGATGGAAAAGACACAAGCTGGCAAACTATAGAACAAATCTGCACAGCAACCAAACAAACCAAAAAAACGAATCTCCATAATTTACACATCAGAAAGCCTTCGACCCCAACAGCGCCCCCCCATCCTGCATAACAGCCTGGGAAAAAGACATTGGACACCAGATCACCAAGGAACAATGGCACGCTATCTTCAAGGCACACAAACAGCTCACCCTCTGCACGACCCACTTGGAACTGACTCGCAAAATCCTATACCGATGGTATCTGGTTCCAACACGCCTTAAACATAGTTTCCCCACCATGTCAGATGTGTGCTGGAGATGCCAAAAAGACAGAGGCACCATGTTGCATATATGGTGGCAATGCAAAGAGATCCAACAATTCTGGCAACAGATAGCAAACCTAATCGCCAAATATACGGGCTTCAAGCCACCACTAAAACCAGAAACATACCTACTTCTCTCACTGCTACAGACACCACACAAACATCAGAGATACCTCATCTACCACATCATCGTAGCCGCTCTAACTAGTATCAGTAGGAACTGGAAACAAACTACTTCCCCCACGATCACCCAATGCACCACACTAATAGACAGCAACAAATCATATGAAATCATGGCCAGGAACACACAACGAAACCCCCCATACTGGCTCAAAGCGTGGGAAATGTGGGATAAAAACAAACCAACCCCATGAAGAACACAGGCACACTTCACAACATAGATCTACACCTCTCCGAGTAGAGGTCACACAACGTCCCACCTGTTCCCCTTCCTCCCCCCCCCTCCCTAGAGACACAAGCCGACCAGCTGGCTAGACAAAACAACAGAACCATCACCAAGCCTACTGCTGTCGCCTCACTGCCCCCCTCCCTTGTGCCCCCCCCCTGCTCACCTTGCCACGGCCTAACGAGCAAACTACCACACACCACTGATCCGACCATACGACGCCAACAACTCCCCTCACAAAACTCCATAGGGGAAGAATAGAGACATACGGACATAAGATCCAAATATGGAACCAACACCCAAAAAATTGCCACCACTGCAACAAACACAAGTACCGCACAACAGGCACAACAGGTGGAGTTGACTGCTTCCACCTGTCAACACCCTCTCCTACAATAACCCCTTAGGCACAAAGGTGATGGATAAAGTGGTGACCTGTCAGTTATACCAATACAGGGCTTCCCTTCTCCCCCCCCCCCCGTTTTTTCTTCTGTACCCCTTCCTAGAACACAAGAATGTTGGAATGTTGAAAGAATGTATTCCTCCCCCCTTTTCTCTTCTGTACCCCCACGACAACTAAAAAAACAATAAAAATTGTCAAATTAAAAAAAAAAAAAATCTTCTTGTTTACAGATGTGAGCTTTATAAACATCACTAACACTACAGTTGACTTCTTTGAAAGTAGCTGAAACACATTTGTTTTAATAGAGATGCTGTGGAAAATGAACTAGGTATCTTAGGAGCTGATGGAAGCTTTAACTTGGAACACAAACTTATGGTGTTGCAGGTGACTTAATGAATGTGCACCTACGAATCTCAGTTTAAGTTTATCTGTTACATGGTGGAGCATGATAAAGTAGGTGTTGCTTGATGAAGATCTAAAATCTTACTGCCTGTTTTTTTATCAGCACTATCAGTTTCTGTAACAAAACAACCTAGTGGGTGTGCCTGCACCTTATCTCACTTAGTTGGCAACGGACATACAACTCTGGGTAAGAATCTAAAGGATGGAAATATTCCTTCAATTTGAGATATTTTATGTCCAAACTGACATGCCACTATATTGGATACTATAATACACTCGCATCTTTAATATAAATCAGTTATATCCAATTGGGATAACAGAAAACTGACTGACTTTGAGAGTACCTGCTTGACCACATATACCATTGAGAGACCATTCTTGAAACCCTATATCTTAGTTCAGTAGAGTTCTGCCTCTGATACCCCAGCTCCCTTTGAAAGGGCCTGGACATCAGTTCTCCATATACATCTCTCACACAGAGACCGGTCATTTATTTTCCAGAGAGCTATGTCAGCTCTAGTGAGCATGTCTAAAAGGGAAACCTTTTATATAAGGGTAACTAGGTGGTACAGGATCCCAGCCATCCTCCACTCTTCTTTTCCTTCTCTCAGCAATAGTTAATACTCTCACTCTTTTTCACACTGACTCCTAGCCAAATTCTTAGAGGATGGTCCCATTCCTTTTCTGACCAAAATAAACAGTGCTCTGGAAAAAATATCCTGGCAGCGGAGCAGTGGATGGAAAAAACTAGAGAAATAGAAGAGTGGCATTGGGCAATAGATGGAAACAAAGGGACCCTTGTACATGGAGCCCTTGTATAGGATACTAGCGGGGGACGGAACCAAGCAACTGACCTGAGCGGACACACGATTGATGAACTCCGGGCTAATCTACCATAACCCGGCGACAATAACCAATTTGTGAGCCTCAATACTGCAGCCCCATAGCCCCTACGAGCATGGGCAGTAAAACCAAGAAACTGAAACCCGAGAAACCAAAGCCGGGTATGAATATATGTGATCTTCTCCGCCAAGCACATGGCGCATATGGGTCCAAGATGGCCGCTGACCTGGGGGATTCCTATGACGATTCATACGAGCTGTCCCCAGATGAAAATGGAGGCAGATTGACACCGTCCCCACAGCCTAAACCCAAGCCCAAGACCGGCGGCTCCAGACCAGTGACTGCAGACATGCCGGGGGCCCTCCAGAGGTCCATACAGGCAGATGTGGCCCTGCACCACACTGACATTACAGGACTGGTAGGCCGCATGGAGGTCACTTCTGAGCAGCACACTCAAACCATAGCGCAGCTCCAGCATGACATCCAAATGCTTACAAAACGTCAGGCAGCCTCTGATCTACATTTTGCCATACTTGAGACGCCACAATAATTTGAAAATACTGGGAATGCCGGAGGGCAGTGCTCCCACATCTCATCCGGCAGCTTGTGGCCCATCTACTGGAGCCCAAGCAGTCTAGAAATGTAAACATGGATGGCATATTCCGGGCTCCGAAACCCAAGAAAGCGCCTGAGTCGGCACCCAGAGACCTGATAATGCGGTTTCGCAACGTAGCAGATAAGACACTGGTGCAAGCGGCGCTTAAGGGGACTACATCACTCAACTTTGATAACATGGCTCTCTCTTTCTTTGCGGCTCTCTACGATAAGACACTACAATGGTGCAAAACGCTACAAACTCTCACAACCCTGCTCCGCAGCCACGGCAAAGACCACCACTGGAGATCTCCATGGGCCTTACAAATAAGACAAGGAGACGCGGTACACCATCACGGATATCTCCAAGGCCACCGCACTCCTCACCAAACTGGGCCTTCTAGTGGAACCCCTACAAAGATCTAGCAACCAGGCAAGGACATCAGCAACGCATCGATGGGACCCAAGCACAATCACGTCCTTCATCCCAAAGAAAACCACGCCTGCGACAGCCGCTACAGCAACTACCTGAGATGGCGAAGTAGGCACCAGGAACTTACCTCCTCTAATGCATGAGACTCACTCACACTGCGGTTCAAAGTTGGTTAGACTGTTCTTTCTGGACCTTTCTCCCTTTTAATTTTTATTTTTAGTAGCCCACCTGCCCGCACCACAGCTATAGCCCAAGCCTCAACCTGCCGTCTCCTGCTACAAGTATATGGTACACTAATGTCAACACCCAGGCGGCAGGAATCACTGTCTCCACCATATGAGTCAAGCATATTATAATGTTGGTCCTCGCTCTTGCATACCTAATTTTTTCATATGACTTAGAATTGATAAGTACCTGCATTTGTTTATTTCTTACCTTTTTACAAAAATGGGCATGTACATTATGTGCCACAACTTTAGAACAAATGGCATGACAACAAACGTTTGATTTGTTATACTCTGCTGCACACACAAAAAAAAGAATACTGGCCCCAAGCTGTGTGGTCTTTTCCTTGACCTCATAAATCCTCAACGGGTTCCTCCCGAATGCATCCATGAGAGTAGCTAATGATTTCTACAATACTTACTCCTAGAGTGGTTGGCACAACAAAATCTAATGTATGCCCCCCTCTCAATTCTAGGCAACCGAGATGCTTACAAAATTACATTAAATTCAGTGATTGAATGCAATGATGGCCATTACCACAGTTGGCATCTTTCTCTTCTCTTCTCCTCCTAGTTAGGCTTTCTCCACTCTTGTTAGTTGTTAAAAACTGAATGTTTTAATGCAAATCTGATGACACTAATATGCTATTATGTATCAGAATGTAATACTTATGTCTGATGTGCCTATTTAAAAATGCTGTGATGTATCTCTCCATGTAAAAGCTCAATTAAAAAAAAAAGTTACAAAAAGTTGGTCATAATTTTCTGTGAATGCCACTACTTTTAGTGTGCTATCTAAAATAATTGAATAATTTTGATTCCATAGAACAGGTGACATTAGACTTCGCTCTGGATAATAACTTCAATGATGTTCAATCAACTAACAGGTTTATCAAAAGGAAACAGTTTGCCACCGATAGTCTTCACTGATTAGTTTTTGCTTTCTTATATAGTTTTATCACAGGGACGAATTATTTGATGCTTTATCCACTAAACAGTAACTTTTAGTGAACTGAGAATCCAGTTGATAAATTTAAACTAAAATGCCAAAGTTGAACAACACAGCTGAGTTAGAGAATTTTCCAGTTTTGGGTTCCTCTGCCAATACACAGCTAGTTACTGTTAAATGAACAAACAAACTGATGGTTTTATTTTCAAACGAGCTGACAGCTTCTGGGGCCTTTGTAAATACAATGTTTTCTCGTTTTAGGGCAGATTCTGTCACATGGAATCCACATAAAATGCTAGGGGTCGGTCTGCAGTGTTCAGCTTTCCTCCTTAAAGACACAACTGTAAGTTGATTTGGTTATAAAAAATAGTAGATTAAAACATTTAATTAAAGCGTGTTATTTGAAAAGATTATACAATGTAAATTACATATTCAGATTTTGAGGGACAACAGGATAATTTTGTTGTAAAATATGTAATGCAAAATAGGGTGGTACATTTGCCATAATCATTTCAGCTTTAAGAGGGTCTTAAATGGACCTTTCTAGGTATCATAACCACAGGTCACATCTACAGCCTGGTCTACCAGTGCTAACTTATAGGGACTAATAGGCACTGCTCATCTGCTTGTCCATGTCTAAGTGATGTTTCTGCTGCATGAGACTGAGCATGCCCAACCCCAAACAGACAAAGGGACAATATGGTTGTAACGGAGCTCCCTGTACTTCGACCGAGTACCCTCCGTTGACGGATGCTCCTAGCGCTTGCTGAGGACTCCAAGCACTGCAGCAGACACCGCAACTGCCGTATCTTGACTGGAGTCTCGCCGTCTTCCTTCCACCCTGGATCAGCTTCTGTCCTCCAGGACTGTGTGGGAAAGAACTCTTCCTTCCACCCTGTATGAACCTCCAGCATCCAGGACTGTGTGGTGAAGACCCCTCCTCCAAGGAGAGCGTGTCAGGAACAAGCTCTTAAAAGAGCTAAGTGACTCAAGCTCAGGGGAGCATGCAGAGCATAGCAATCCCCAGTGTGATTATAACAGCTCCCTCCAATAACGAGACAAGGCTACATTTAGAGGGATCAAGAAGAACTGTCAAAACCTTTATTTCCCTTGGGACCAGCCAATAGGGTCACCACAATAACATTGTTGTGAAACCTCAATAAAATCACAAACAGTCAAACCATATCAAGCAACACACAGTGACTTATCACAACACAATGGCACATTTTTAAAGGGGTGGGGGGAGACAATATTTAACAGTAAATATCTCACCTGCCTGCAGAATTAGCAATATGCAAATCTACCCGAATATGCAAATGAACCAGTCTTGCAATTCAGGTAGTGCATATTGCTGTTGCTACCAACAGAGGGCACTAGACAAGCTCCATAGCCAAACCCACCTAGCTGGTAGCAAACCTCAGCAATACAAGAGAGCAGGCAATACATTACACAGTACACACACACACACTATAAACAATTACATAACACACACCCTGCACCTATAATGGGTACAGGGTGACTAAAACATAAGATACATAAAGCAGCCTACATAAATAGTCTGTCTGAAGGTAGACTAGGGGCTTTAAAGCCAGATACATGAAAGAGTCATAGTCACAGGGGAGGAGGCTGGCAAGTAGGCCTCTCCAGGACCAAGTGGCGAAGGGCACTTCGTCACAAAGGTCATGGTCGTTTTGCACCTAGCAAAACCCATGAGTACAAAAAATACAATTGTTATATTATGTTAAAAAGTTCTATTATTTTAAACATGTCCTATCCATTAAATAAAGTGCAATGGTAATCCTGCGTCTTTGTATAGTCAAAGGTGGACTAAAATTGTATAAATTACAACTTACAAAGGCATGTGATCTAAATACCATTGGCTGTTTGTCTTCTTGGTCTTTTCCATGGTGTCTTGGGCATAATAGTATACAGTATATGATTTATGTAAGCTTTAATGTTCCATTCAAACCCAAAGAGATATACTGTCGAAAATCTAGATCATTCTGGTCTTGAATGTCTATTGACTGTTCTTGGGTAAGATGTAAGGGTGGTGATAAGGTGATTCAACCATGCCAAATACTATAGCTAAAAGTAAATGGCCTTACAGTGAAATCTTTCCTATAGGGATTGCTAGAACAATGCCATGCAGCCAATGCTACTTATCTATTTCAAACCGACAAATTCTACAGTGTGAAATACGATACAGGAGATAAATCCATTCAATGTGGTCGCAGGGTGGATTGTTTGAAACTCTGGCTGATGTGGAAGGCACTTGGATCTGAAGGGCTAGAGAGACGAGTGGATGACGCATTGGCACATACAAGGTTTGTCATACCCACCAAAGGACAAGAATGTATGAGACAACAGAAAATATTATCTTTACTGCTGTTTCAGTGTTTGTCATCTTCTGCCATACTTGCTAAAAATGAATCTGATAAACTTCTACCAGCTACCAGGAATTTCCAAATAAGAAATGTCATGATTCTTACAATTTTCTATTACAGTAACCTACATAAATGACAGTGCAGGCTTGCAATGAGACCCAGTGCAGGAATATTTCTGAACTCTCTCTCTTTTTTCTTTTTATATTGCCCCAGGTCATACACAAGAAATAGATGGTTTAGACACGTGCTATCACAGAATTAGTTCCAGAGCAGGTCCAATTATATTTTGCACTGAAAATCTATTTTAACTCATCAAGTGGTTAAAAACATGTTAAATATAAATAAAATGTTAAAGGGACACTGGAAGCAGAAAAACAACTTTAATTAATACATTTTGCTGTATAGACCATGCCCCAGCAGTCTCACTGCTCAATTCTCTGTCATTCAGCCCTAGCAACACATCCCCTGGCTGTCACTTACACAGCTTCCATAAAAAAATATGTTTAATTTTCAATTGTATCTTACAGCACAGTGTGTTTAATTTAAATGTTAAGGTGAACAGCGCAATAAAAAGTAACAGTGTACCACAAATAGTGTTAATACAATAAAAAAGAGGTGTATACCCTATGGAGGTTCCTGGGTATTCCCTAGGAAAAATCAGATATATAATCTCATAGGGCAATATAGCTAATAAAATAAGTGAATATATATATATATATATATATATAACACTTGTAGATTTCACACTCACATTTTCCAGAGCCTGTATGCAAAACTGGCTCAGGTAAGTGCACTAAGAGTGTGCTATGTAGAATGACCTCCCAAGGTCTCACAGGATCTTATTGATAGGAGCTTTCACTCTCAGGATAAAATATCAGAGAGAGGCACCAGTTGTAAGATAAAAGATTACCTTTTATTACATAATAAATATAAAAATCTTACATTCTATTTGATATGGTGCCATAGAAAGACCACAGTCTTAGCACAACGCGTTTTTACGCAATCTGCATCTTCCTCAGGTGAAGTATACTTGGTACTGTAGCTGTCCACTTTTTAAAACGCCGAAATTGGCACCAGATTACCCAGAAATTGATGTCACTTCCATTTTCGTTGTCCTGATTTCAAAGTCATCTTGATACACCCGGAGGTGTACCTTCATCTTCCGGTTTCCGCCAGGGGGCGGAGGTCATCTATCATGTCACTTCCGATTCCATCCACAAGGTATCAAAGCCATGTTGGTATACCTTATGGGTGTACTGCGTCATTTCTGAGTTCCGCCAGAAAACAGTTCTATCGGCCATATCTAAGCTGTTAGGCTATCTCATCATAGCCACTATCGGCATCCGTAGTTTCCACCAGAAATGACGTGACGGCCATCTTGGTTCACCTCCCGACACATGCGCATTAGGTATCATCCCGCCGGCGGCCGTGCATGCGCAATCTGTCTCCCCCGCCGGCTGATGTCGGCGGGGGAGGAGAGTGGGCAGACCCTAAACCAATGCCGAGGGACATCGGCGGTGGTCTCAGGTAAGTCACATGGGATGGGGGGTGGGAGGGAGAGGGGACCTGCAGTGCCAGGAAAAAGAGATAGAAACATAGAATGTGACGGCAGATAAGAACCATTCGGCCCATCTAGTCTGCCCAATTTTCTAAATACTTTCATCAGTCCCTGGCCTTATCTTATAGTTAGGATAGCCTTATGCCTATCCCACACATGCTTAAACTCATTTACTGTGTTAACCTCTACCACTTCAGCTGGAAGGCTATTCCATGCATCCACTACCCTCTCAGTAAAGTAATACTTCCTGATATTATTTTTAAACCTTTGTCCCTCTAATTTAAGACTATGTCCTCTTGTTGTGGTAGTTTTTCTTCTTTTAAATATAGTCTCCTCCTTTACTGTGTTGATTCCCTTTATATATTTAAATGTTTCTATCATATCCCCCCTGTCTCGTCTTTCCTCCAAGCTATACATGTTAAGATCCTTTAACCTTTCCTGGTAAGTTTTATCCCGCAATCCATGAACCAGTTTAGTAGCCCTTCTCTGAACCCTCTCTAAGGTATCAATATCCTTCTGAAGATACGGTCTCCAGTACTGTGTACAATACTCCAAGTGAGGTCTCACCAGTGTTCTGTACAATGGCATGAGCACTTCCCTCTTTCTACTGCTAATACCTCTCCCTATACAACCAAGCATTCTGCTAGCATTTCCTGCTGCTCTATTACATTGTCTGCCTACCTTTAAGTCATCAGAAATAATCACCCCTAAATCCCTTTCCTCAGATGTTGAGGTTAGGACTCTATCAAATATTCTGTACTCTGCCCTTGGGTTTTTACGTCCAAGATGCATTATCTTGCACTTATCCACATTAAATGTCAGTTGCCACAATTCTGACCATTTTTCTAGTTTACCTAAATCATTTGCCATTTGGCTTATCCCTCCTGGAACATCAACCCTGTTACATATCTTAGTATCATCAGCAAAAAGACATACCTTACCATCAAGACCTTCTGCAATATCACTAATAAAAATATTAAAGAGAATGGGTCCAAGTACAGATCCCTGAGGTACCCCACTGGTGACAAGTCCAAGCTTCGAATATATTCCATTAACTACAACCCTCTGTTGCCTGTCACTCAGCCACTGCCTTACCCATTCAACAATATTGGAATCCAAACTTAAAGATTGCAGTTTATTGATAAGCCTTCTATGTGCAACAGTGTCAAAAGCCTTACTGAAATCTAGGTAAGCAATGTCTACTGCACCACCCTGATCTATAATTTTAGTTACCCAATCAAAAAAATCAATAAGATTAGTTTGGCATGATCTCCCTGAAGTAAACCCATGTTGTCTCTGATCTTGAAATCCATGTGTTTTTAGATGTTCAACAATCCTATCCTTTAACATGGTTTCCATCACTTTCCCCACTAGTGAAGTAAGGCTTACTGGCCTATAGTTGCCCGACTCCTCCCTATTACCTTTCTTGTAAATGGGCACAACATTCGCTAACTTCCAATCTTCTGGGACTACTCCTGTTACCAATGATTGGTTAAATAAATCTGTTAATGGTTTTGCTAGTACACCACTAAGCTCTTTTAATAGCTTTGGGTGTATTCCATCAGGTCCCATTGACTTATTTGTCTTTACTTTTGACAGTTGAAATAGAACCTCTTCCTCTGTAAACTCACGTGTAATAAATTACTCGTTTATCCTTTTTCTTAACTGAGGTCCCTTTCCTTCATTTTCATCTGTAAATACAGAACAAAAATATTAAATGAGGCAGTCAGCTAGACCTTTATCCTATTCTTATACCTTCCTTCTTTTGTTTTTAATCTAACTAATCCTTGTTTTACTTTTCTTTTCTCATTTATGTATCTTAAAAAAGTTTTGTCCCCCTTATTTACTGACTGTGCTATTTTCTCTTCTGTGTGTGATTTGGAAGCTCTTATAACTTGCTTAGCCTCTTTCTGCCTAATCTTATAGATCATTCGGTCTTCCTCACTCTGGGTTTTTTTATAATTACTAAATGCTAACTTTTCATTTTTAACTATTTTGGCCACATCTGCGGAGTACCACAGTGGTTTCTTGAACTTTTTGCTTTTACTGACAAGCCTAATGCAATTTTCTGTTTCCTTCAGTAGTGCAACTTTAAAATAATCCCATTTCTCTTGGACTCCATTTAAATTGCTCCAGTCTGATAATGACTCCTCTACACATATTCTAATTTTAGAAAAGTCTGTTTTTCTAAAGTCTACAACTTTTGTTTTTGTGTGGTGTGACTCGGTCACTGTTCTTATATTAAACCACACTGACTGATGATCACTGGATCATAAACTTTCGCCTACAGTAATATCTGATACCAAATCTCCATTTGTTAACACTAAATCTAGTATGGCCTCTTTATGAATTGGCTTCTCAACGACTTGTTTTAGAGACAATCCCAGTAGGGAGTTTAGAATATGTGTGCTCCTGGCACAAGCAGCTATTTTTATATACATACATATATGCAGCTATATACGTGCATGTCTTACTCTGCTGTTTTCTTGTTTTTTTCTCTTTTTGTTTTCCTTTTTAACTAACTTATGGACTCTCCTCTGTTTATTTACTTTTTGTGGCTATTCTCAGCCAACCTGAATCTTTCACTTTCAGGCACATCTGCTATTTATGACACCCCACTCCCTCCTCTTCTCTAACATCAGTTGTTTTAAGTGTTAAACTATCAGATTGATCAGTATTGCTTCAGACCTGAGGAAGAGAGGAAAACTCCCGAAAGCTTGTCTTTGAAATATTATGTTAGTCCAATAAAAAAAAAGGTACCATTGCATATTGCACTACTCTGCTATTTTGGCATCTTTTATATATACTTTTTGTAATATATATATAATACAAAAGTGCATAATAAATAAATGCAAAAGTGCAGCTAGAAATGTCCTATATTTGTATTGTAATGGTGGTGAAATTTGAGTGATTTATTTCACTGGTGATCTAACTGCACTTTTGTATTTATTTAATATTTGCACATTTATTATTGAGAGTGCCCACTTTACTACATTGATTTTGGTGTTGTGTGAAAAATTACAAGTCGATCCTTTATTTGTGTAAGGTATCTGGTTGAGGAGATGAAGAAGAGAGATGGATTCATCCTCGTCATGGAGGTAAGGAACTTTTTTTATCTGTAATGAAAATTGTGTCCTATGTAGAGAGGCTACGGTTATCAGATAATACTTTAGTATGATCTACTAAAAAGTCCTTCATTGTTTGGAAGGACGGGAGAGTTGACATTTTCAGCAAATTTGCAGACAATAAACGAGTGGAATGAGGTTCTAACAGAGAAATGTGTTCCTCTACAGGCTGGTAATAATGCTTGGTGTATAAATAAAGGAGAGTGATGTTTCATGGATTAAAGTTTGTTTTGTAGTAAATTAATTTAGAACCATACATACACAATTTTGAAGTGAAGGAATTAACGACCAGATGCATTAAACATAGCAGTGTGAGCATAATTGCTGTTGTCGTTTGGTATCACAACCTTATGATGAAATTACTGGGATTTGAGCAATTCTTTGTTATCTTTCAAAATGCTTTTACACCTGCTAAAATATGTTAAATTGGCATTGTCACCTCCCAACCCTGAAAAATGAGTAGCTCATAAATATAGAATAGATGTGAGTGGGGGTGTGGTCAAAGGTGGAGTTTTTTTTCTGAGAAATTTTCAGTAACTTACTAAATGCAATTTATGCAACTAAAATGTAATTAAGAACAATTATCTTGTTTACACATACTGATTTCTAAATACAATTATTGTAGCTTAAAGACACATTACCATATGTTTATTGCTGTGGCGCTCTGTTATACACTCAGACACACCAACAATATGGAGCTCGTACAAAGAGGGAAATAGGATAAAAAATAGGAACATTGGGCCCAAAATAGGCACTATACATAGCAACATTAATGAGGTACAAGTTTTGTCATAAGTGTTAACGCATATGCATTGATTTAAATCCATAGGCTTTGACACATTACTATAAGGGACACTAAATACCAAAACAACTTCAGCTTAGTTAAGCATTTTTTTTGTATAAACCATGCAGTCATCTGCAGATTCATGGGTTATATCACAGTGTTACTGCAGCCTCAGCCACACCTCCTCTGGCTGAGTCTCACACAATCTCCATACATAATAAAAAAAAAAAAATCAGCTTGTTTATTTACCTCATTGCTCTAAAATGTTCATTGTTTTTCGCATCATTTCCTAATTACATCCAATTTTCACAGCCAGAATTTGTGAATTTATGCTTTTGGTATGTGCCACCAAGTCTTCGGGCTCAAAAGCATTCCCCAAATTTCTGGGAAAAGCTTGGAAAGGTAATATTTTTTAAGGTCATTATATCTATCATTAGAATTATTTAAAACATAAACTGTATTTGATAGTATGCCTTTAAATATACAAACTGTACACGTATTGGGTGGTATGAGACTTCTGGCCAACATACTCAAAGCCAGAGGTTACCCGGTCTGTTTGTCCTGCCCAGTTAAATTCACAACCCCAGGCAATATATTCCAGGAAGTCTCCAAACTACCAGTCTTACATACTGTTCCACTCATTCCCAAGTCACCATGATTAGCCACACTCTTGTCCAAAGCCCCTGGCATCTCTTAAGAGATAGCATGTGCTCCTGTATTCAGGGGCCAAGCATTTCATCTATAACTTCGACGGTAATTTCATCTTCATAGTTTGTTCCAACAGTTTTCTGAGATATGATCCACGTACTCTAATTGTATTTAACAGAGGGTAAAATGTGCTCAGGGCCATTCTTCAAGTGCCAACACCAACTGTTCCTTGGGCCCTTTACACATGTCTATGTTACTGGCATACAGGCAAGCTAGGACCAAAGAAGAGAGTGTTAGATACAAGGCAGCTAAGAATAATATTCAGGACATCCAAGTAGAGACATTAATGCATCCTCCCCTGGTTAGCCTGCATCCCCATGCTACAGAGCTTCTCCATTGTAGGTTGGAAGTAAAAATGGGGGTACAGGAGTTATATTTGTGTTTCCAAACGCTTTGTGAATTTGCTGTGCCTGTTCTTTTGACTGAGAATGTATTTGTGTGTGATGTCTGTGCACTATGTGTGCCTGCCTCTTCTTATTTTTGTGTCTGAGTTTATATATGCTTTTCTGGCTGTGTTGTAGAGTATGTGTATGGGTTGTCATGTGTGTATCGCTATGCTATATTGTGATTGAACATGTGCGTATGCATGTAACAGAGAGAGATTTTTCTGGTACAATGTGCCAATGTAATGTATATGCATTATAATATGTGTGTCAGGGCTGTTTGTAAGTTGGGTCAGTAATAAAATGCAGTTGGTATAGGAAAGAGTTATACAAATACATAAAGTGAGATACAGTTGGCAAATCCCTTTGGTCCTTTTAGTACACACACTGACTGGACCGCAGCTGATTTGTACCCATAGGGAGTTTGTGGACCTTGTCACATCTCTACAACTGCAAGCTATCAATATGCAATATGCATCCAGCAGGCAAGACAGAGGACAGCAAACTGCTTTGTGGTCCACCAGGACTTTGTTGTAACCTATTTACCTACTCTCTCAGGAGATAGAATGGAGCAGGGAACTGCTTTTTTACAGTGTACACAGGAGAACCACATCGGAACCCACTCAATACCTAGCACTAGAAACTACCGCACCAGACTGATACTCTCTGCCAAAATATCTGAAGCTACTATTACACATTTTCTCTCTCTTTTATACTGTAAAAAGTTTTTTTTTTTCTTATTGTTGGGTATTCAAGCAGTGTCTGATGACTTGTGGGCTCAAAACACCCAGTGACTTGGGTCCTGTTTCATGGCTCGGACGATAATGCATTTTAGAAGGTAAACAGAAATGACAGACCACACCTTTCTCCCCGGCTGACCTGAAACTCCTCTCTATAAAACGTCAGAGGACTTAACACCCCTGGGAAATGCTCCATTGCTCATAGAGCTCACATAATCTTTATACAAGAAAGACACTTTAAAGATAGCAGCACACTAAAATTGAACAACCACATCTATAACTCCATTTCCTCTCTCTGATCACCACCTCTTATCGTTTACTCTCAATTACCCCTTCACCCAACAACCTCAGCCTAACCCCCCTCAACTCAGGAGGAACCTTAACTCTATTGACCTCCAGCAGCTGTCAACTGACATTGATTCACAACTGCTATCCATCCCATCCCTCTCCTGTCCCTCACTGGCCATCTCCACATATAACACTACCCTCACCTCTGCCTTGAATGCTGCAGCCCCGCTCCAAACATACACCTCGAGGAGGACACGACCCCAACCTTGGCATACTAAATCAACACGCTATCTGCAGAGTTGCTCCCGTTGTGCTGAACGCTCCTGGAGGAAGTCCTGCACCCAGGCAGACTTTCTCCATTATAGATTCATGTTGTGTTCATACAGCGCAGCCCTTGCCCTCGCCAAACAGTCATACTTTTCCTCTCTCATTAGTTCATGCTCCCGCAATCCCAGACGTCTCTTTGACACCTTTAACTCACTTCTGCGCCCTGCTGCGGCCACCCCTCAAACTAACCTTACAGCTGATAGCTTTACATGCTACTTTACCGACAAGATTGAACAGCTAAGGAAACAATTCTCCCCTCCTTGCCATTCTTTTTCTGAACCACACATAAATCATGCCTTCCCTACCCTTCAGACTTTCTCTCCAGCAACTGAACAAGAGGTGGCTGTGCTTCTCCATTCCTCTCGCCCCACCACTTGCCCGCTTGATCCTGTCCCATCCCACCTCATCAGATCTCTCTCCCCTTGTCTTGTGCCTACCCTAACACACATCTTTAACTGCTCTCTCTCTTCTGGCAATGTTCCTGCTGACCTTAAACATGCCACTGTAGTACCTATCCTGAGAAAAACATCTCTTGACTCGTCCTTCCCCTCTAACTATCGTCCAATATCCCTGCTCCCTTTCTCATCAAAGCTTTTGGAAAGACTTGTCTTTACCCGTGTGTCTCACTTCCTCAATTCCAACTCTCTCCTTGACCCTCTTCAGTCTGGCTTCCGCCCTCTCCACTCTACTGAGACTGCTCTCATCATAGTCACTAATGACCTAATCGCAGCTAAATCCAAAGGTCACTACTCCATATTAATTCTCCTTGACCTCTCTGCTGCCTTTGACACCGTTGATCATGCTCTCCTCCTTCAAACTCTTCAATCGCTTGGTCTCTGTGAATCTGTCCTCTCTTGGTTTTCCTCCTATCTCTCCCAACGCTCATTCAGTGTCTCCTTTTCCAAGCATACCTCCTCCCCTCGCCCTATCTCGGTTGGAGTTCCCCAAGGCTCTGTCCTTGGTCCTCTTCTATTTTCTCTTTATACTGCCTCTCTTGGCAAGCTTATTGCCTCTTTTGGATTCAACTACCACCTGTACGCTGATGACACTCAGATATACCTCTCCTCCCCGGACCTCTCCCCTGCCGTCCTGCAACGTGTCACTGCTTGCCTTTCTTCCATCTCTGACTGGATGTCCTCACGCTTTCTGAAACTCAACCTCTCTAAAACTGAACTCCTTGTCTTTCCTCCTCCTTATACTGATCCTCCTCTCTCACTCTCCCTTCAAGTCAGTGATATCCACATAAGTCCATCCTTGCAAGCACGCTGTCTTGGCGTCATACTTGACTCTGGCCTCACCTTTGAGCCTCACATCCAGCTTGTTGCCAAATCCTGTAGGTTCCAACTCAAAAACATAGCCCGCAAAGAGCTTGTCCATGCTCTAGTAATTTCCCGCATGGATTACTGTAACCCTCTCCTGATTGGTCTCCCCAAAAGCCGTATTGCCCCGCTACAGTCTGTAATGAATGCTGCAGCTAGACTGATTTTCCTCTCTAGTAAGTCCTCTCACACATCACCCCTGTGCCAGTCCTTACATTGGTTACCTGTATCCTATAGGAGTCAATTCAAAATGCTAACCCATACATTTAAAGCACTGAACAATTCTATCCCCTCTTATATCTCCTGAATGATCCATAGGTATGCCCCTCCTCATTCCCTCCGCTCTGCCCGTGACCACCTCTTGTCCGCTGCTCGCACCCGTACGGCCAACTCGCGCTTGCAGGACCTCTTGCAGGTGGCTCCTTTCCTATGGAATAGCCTGCCTACTGCCATCAGACTCTCCCCTAGTCTTTAATCAGCTTTAAAACCCATCTCTTCAGGAAAGCTTATGGCCTCCCAGCGTAACCTCTACCTTACATACCTGTCTCTTGCTCTCTCTACCCTCTCCTCCAGCTCTGCTTCACTCCCACCTTATTTGATTGATATTTCCTGTCCTAACGTGTCTTATACCCCACCTCCTATAGACTGTAAGCCCGTTTGAGCAGGGTCCTCTTCAACCCATTGTTCCTGTAAGTTTTCTTGTAATTCTCCTATGTATACTTAAATTCCCCCCTCCCCCTAATAATATTGTAAAGCGCTACGGAATCTGTTGGCGCTATATAAATGGCAATAATAATAATAATAAACAAGGCTATTGTGGTAACAACCTAGAGAGTGAATCGAAGGGGATGGCAATCGTCATCCATAAATCAATTCTAACTTAGGATAGACATACACCCTGGCAAACATCAATGCTCCAAAACACGACAAATGAAATTCCTGAAGACTACAATTCATGGAAGGTTTCCTGACTCGGGAGGGGTTTCAACATCGTCCAGACCACTTCAACGGGCAGAAGTGGTCTGGGTGCCTGGAGTGTCCCTTTAAAGTTGGCCCTGCTAGCCCACGTTATTGTCAATAGGAATTTGTTTTATTAAGAAGTGTAATATATATTTACTTTCTGAAATGCTTTGCTCACAAATATGAGTAATGTGCTTAATTAATATCTCAATAGGTGGCACCGGTACTGAAAGAGAGGATGATAAAGAAAGGATCAATGATGATTGGTTACCAGCCTCATGAAAATCATGTGAATTTCTTCAGACAGATAGTGGTTAATCCTGAGAGCACTAAAGAAGACCTGGATTTCTTCTTAAATGAAATAGAAAGACTGGGAGAGAATCTTTAAAATTAGTCTTAGCATTTCCAACAATTATTTTTGTGTTAATTTATTCATTACATAGAAAATATAGCAACTAGTTAGGGAATATATTTTATATGACATTATGATACTAGACAGAACACAACATGCGCAAGGAACTTAAGTTTTAGGTAACTCAATTACAATGACATAGATGCAAAGTTAAATCATAAAATAGATATAGATTGCCAATTAGCGGTTGCAGTTTGCATTTGAGAAACATTTACTATTTTATGGATGAAGAAAGATATTTCAAAGCCAACTTCAGAGTTTTAAAGATAATAGGAGGACAGCGATTGGCTGTGGGACAGAATTATATTAACAGCTCAGCTCACACTGATCTCTGACCTATGTTAGCACTCTGAAGTTGATGTCAATCATAGAAACATAGAACGTGACGGCAGATAAGAACCATTCGGCCCATCTAGTCTGTCCAATTTTCTAAATACTTTCTTTCCCTAGCCTTATCTTATAGTTAGGATAGCCTTATGCCTATCCCACGCATGCTTAAACTCCTTTACTGTGTTAACCTCTACCACTTCAGCTGGAAGGCTATTCCATGCATCCACTACCCTCTCAGTAAAGTAATACTTCCTGATATTATTTTTAAACCTTTGTCTCTCTAATTTAAGACTATGTCTTCTTGTGGAACAAGTTTTGTGAAAATGGAAAGTGTGGCTAAAAGGGTGGGGTTATGCTACATCAATCTGGAAAACCTTAATTTTTTTTTTTTTTTTTTACCAAAAATATAAAGATTTGAACCTGGATAAAAATAAAGCATGATTGTGAGGTAATTACATGTGAACTGCACTTAAATGGACACTATAGGTAAGCAAACAACATTATCTCATTGAAGTGGTTTTTGTGCAGTGACCCTGTCTTAGAGAAACTGTTTACATTCCATGGTTAAGACTGCCCCTAGACAGGGCCGGTGCAAGGACTTCTGTCTACACAGGCGAAGACACATTTTGCTGCCCCCAAAATTTATCTTCACCTGTCTGTCTAATATTCCCACTTTTGCCTCTCTTACCAATTATTTTGCCCCTTTGCATCTTACCACCTTTTTCTCTTGTTCTCCTTTTTTGTATATTGTATCCTGTCTGGCATTATTTTTTACGTGTTTTGTGTCTTCACCCTACTTTTTTTTTACCCCCTTGCGTCACACACTCACTCGCTCATACGCACACACACACTGACCATAACACACACACACTGACCATTACACACACACACACTGCTAATACACACACACTGGCTCTAACGCACACAGTCTCTTACACACTTGGACAGCTTATACACACTCACCGGCTCTAACAGACACACAAAAACAGTCTCTTACACACACTGCTTATACACACTCACTAGCTGTAACACACACACAGTCTCTCACACACACACACTGCTTTACACTCACACAGTCTCTTACACACACACAGTTTATAGACACACACACACTAACTCTTACACACACACTAACTCTTACATACACACACTGGCTCTAACACACACACACACTAACTCTTACATTCACACACTGGCTCTAACACACACACACACATTAACACACACACTAACTCTTACATACACACACTGGCTCGAACACACACACATTAACACACACACACACACTGGCTCTAACACACACACACACACTGGCTCTAACACGCACACACACTAACTCTTACATACACACACTGGCATTAACACACACACAAACTCTTACACACACACACACACTGGCTCTAACACACACACACTGGCTCTAACACGCACACACACTAACTCTTACATACACACACTGGCTCTAACACACACACACTAACTCTTACACACACACTAACTCTTACACACACACACACACACACACTAGCTCTTACATACACACACTGGCTCTAACACACACACACACACACACACACACTAACACACACTAACTCTTCCACACACACAATGGCTCTAACACACACTAACTCTTACACACACACACTTACTGTTTCTTATAGTTGCAAAACAGAGGTCCCGCTGCACTGTTGTAGCTTTCCTCCACAGCAGTTGGCCGCCGGGATATGATGTCACTCCTCGCTGTTCCGCCCCCTTCCCTCAGTGGGTGCACGTTTCTCAGCCAGCTGATTAGATTGCTGCAGAAATTGACCGGCGGGAGCGGAGTTCTCCGTGCTCCCGCCAGTCACTCGGACATTTTTGCGCCCCTTGGGTCCGTGCGCCCTAAGGCTGCCGCTTGTGCCGCCTTATGGTAGCGCCGGCCCTGCCCCTAGAGGCTGTCTACCAGACAACCACTAGAGGCGCTTCCTGCAGTTTCACAGATTTTAACTGCATGAAATGACTCTGGACGTCCTCATTAAGGATTAAGTCAATGTGCTGTGCATGCGCATTAGGTTCATGGATTGTGTTGTCGTCGTTGTCAGAATGCAATCCAGTGCCAAGAGACCTCGACGCTGGAACCAGGTAAGTGATTAAAAGGGTTTTTAACCTTTTCAAGGCTGGGGGGGCCGCGGAGGCAGAGAGACTCTGTGTTCCTTTAAGTTGTATTGGTACCTGGAGTGTTCCATTAAAGTACTGGACTTATATCTTTGTGAATGATGATTCTTAACCACTGAACACAATTCAGGATAACATTCCAACAATGACTGAAGTTGTTTTGATGGCAAATTGCAGCTTTACTCTTTATTAGACCTTTCACATGACTATATATTTTTCAATTTTTACCCACTTACTTTATTTGTTCAACTCTCCTATATGCTGCACTGAAGTAATACTATCTACCTCATGTGGCGTAATAAAGTTATAACAAAACTGAATTTATTCTTTAATTTATGAGATATTGTCATGGAACATCATTCCAACATGGAGTAAACAGGGCTATTCTCACTATGGAAAGAGAGTATCGAGTGATATCTGATCAAAGATTCACTGGATCACAGCACAGTCCCGATCCTGCAAACAGTTACAGAGTATTTCTGTGTCAGGCACTGAATGTGGGCAATCACCAGAGGACCCCATTTCCGGCTGGGAAGCAGAATAAGCATCCAGGTGCTCTCCATCCCCCTTTCCATAGTGATAATAGTCCTTTTTAGTCCCTACTGGAATGGGGTTTTGTTGCACTGCATCCCTCCTGACCCATAGTCCAGCATAGCGGGTAAGATCCTAACGGGTCAGCCTGTGGCTGTCCAGGAGCACAAGTTACCCCTCAAGTTCCGATAGGCTATCCGCGTTGCTGCGTGTCTGCCAGGCTGGCACTGTACTGTAAAATTATAGGGCTGCAGAGCCAAGCTCCAGCGCGACAAACGTCCATTGTCCCCAGACACTCGGTTAAGCCATACAAGGGAGTTGTGGGCGGTGAGCACAATAAAAGAGAGACCATAAAGGTAGGGTTGAAACTTCTTCAGTGCCCACACCAGGGCCAGGCATTTATTTCCGACTGCTGCGTAACCAACCTCTCTGGGTTGTAACTTGTGGCTAAGGTAGGCTACTGGATGTCCTCCTCCATCGTCTGCCACTTGGCTCAGCACCGCTCGTAACCCAAACATGGAGACATCTGTATGGACAACAAAACATTTTAAAGGGTCAGGAGAGGCTAGTACTGGGGCTTGGGTTAGAGCTATCGTTAAATGTTAGAAGGTTGCATCACATTCGGAGGACCTGTCGGGAGAGGTTTTTCTTGGTCAGGTTAGTTAAGGGTTGGTCATGGTGAATTGGGGATAAACTTCCTATAGTATCCTGATGTACCTAGGAATGCTAGAACCTGCATTTTGGTGTGAGGCACAGGCCAGTTCAAGACAGTCTCCACCTTGGCTGGCTCAGAACGCTGTTGTCCGCAGCCTACTTGGCGCCCCAGGTACTGTAGCTTGGACATCCTGTTGCAACACTTTTTCAGGTTTTAGGGTCAGTCCAGTGGCCCAGATCCGATCGAGTACTGTTATTAAGTGCTGCAAGTGTTCTTCCATTGAGTTGCCATAGACCGCAATGTCATCCAGATATGCACAGCCATAGTCCTGGAGTCCATCGAGTAGCCTGTCTTTCATCCTCTGGAAAGTGGCTGGGGCATTCTTCATCCCGAATGGCAAGACCTGGAATTAATTGTGACAGGGTAATGAATGCCACATTCAATGATGAATTGCTTCTGTATCCAGCGGGATTTCCCAGAGGTCGATGGAAGGAAATGCCCCCCAAGTAGTAAGGTCTAAGAGATCATCAACCCCTGACATAAGATTGATAATGGTGACAGTCCGGGCATTCAGCCACTGGTAGTCAACGTAGGTGTAGGTCGTACCATACCGTTTCGGCACTAATATAACGGGGGAAGCCCAGGGCTGCTCGAGATCTCAAACACCCCCTGCTTGCGCATCTTTCAAATCTCGGCCTGCATCCCTTCTCTTATTACCTCAGGAAGGCTGTATGCTGATTGCCACAATGGAACCTGTACTGTGTGTAAGAAATACAGTATACCCTCCCACACAGGGTCCTTGATCTTTGAGGAAGGTGCGACAAATAAAACACACTGACAAGTGTGATAAAATAAATTTCTTATTTCTTACATGGGGTCTCAATTCTGTGCATTGCGAGCGCAGTGAACCCAGGAATAGAGGAGAACAAGGCCTGACATTCCCTCATTAATTGGTGGACCTGTTCCAGCACCCGTACCCCTAGTCTATCCCCTAGCTGGATGACTACGATGCCTCCTGCCTCCTCCCAGGCTACCCTCCCTGGCAGGGAGCACAAGCGAGGGGGCGCAAAAATCACTTGTCAATCTGCCTGCTGGGAGGTGCCAGTTTTGTCAACCCATCGCTATGGTCCTGCTAAGGACCCTTTCACCCACTTCCAATATAACAACTCACAGGAAAGAACCAGGTGGACTCCTGCAGTAGCCCCTGCTATGCAAACAGGAGGTGCAGCAGGTGTTGTTCCAGCTGCTTCAGGGGTCTGTTGAAGATATACTTCTTCCCAGTCATACTGGGACGGGACAGGGGTCACACTATGTCAACCGTGGTCCAGCTAAAGCTCCCCTACTATGGGCAAGGGTTGTAAAGTGACCTAGGGTGGTTGCCACGGCGCTGCACTTGTTGACACACATCACAGGCCATACAGTATTTGTATATGTCCCTCATAATCCCTGGCCAAAAGAATGCTTGGATCAGGTAATGCCTGGTGCGACGGTTGTCCTAGGTGCATGGAGAAAAGAATGTCATGCCCTATTTGTAGCACTTCCTGCCTAAATCTCTGGGGTACTATAAACTGTCATCTCGGCACTTGGGCTGCCTCCCTCCAATGACCCTCTGTTATTCAGTACAGCAGTCCCTTCTCTCCCACTCAAACCTTTCTCCCCCCAGCCCTGCAGGGTCAGTCCCTGCTCTACCCCAGTATAGGGCTAGGGTGGGATCTGCCTGAACATGTTGGGCAAAGTCAGCCGGAGAGGGCCATGTCAAGGTAGGGGTTGTCTGGACAATGTCAGGAGAGGTTTGTCTTAGCTGGGTCGCATACGAAAAGGCACTGGCGGCATGCTGGGCTTTTGTGCATAAATAAAAAAAATGTATTACATTTGTTTTCCCCTCAGCCCGATCTTCCTCCGCTGATGTAACTCCCCCTAGCTGGAGGGGGATGGAGGGCAGACTAAAGTAGGACAGGGGCGGCACGGAAAGAGGCCATTTGCTGTCTGGCACCAACATGCTGTGCGTGCCGGTGTCAGATGGCAATTTTGCACAGAATTTACACTACTAAAGAAGCTGCAGCTAAGCAGTTAATCTCTGTATGTGCAGTGTTTCAAAGCGCAATGCTGCACATACAGACTCCAGACACCATGAACACTTTAAATCAAATAAGTGGTCATGGTGCTTGAAGTAACCAATTAAAACCAATATAGCTAAACTGGGAAAATTAAGCCCGCTATGTTTCCAGTTTACGCACTTTAGCCTGGAAGCAATTATTTAATGGTTTAATTAACGTTTGGCTAGATGAGCTTAGCTTAGAGTCCATGATTCCCCTATTTCCCTGTAAAGAAAATAATGGGAGTCCATAAAAATGTGATGCATCCAATAACCCCACTTCTTTTTTTACATTGCTTATTATTGTTTAATCCCCATAACCTTCAGTACTTCAATCTACAGCATTACTGCCCCTGTACTCTGACGTTTCTACTGTAAAACCTTTGTTAGTTTAGTTTCCCTCCGCGAGCTGCCTCTAGTAAGATGGCGTCGAGAACCGGACAGCAACGCTGAGCGCCTGCGCACGGTGGCCGGAAGTGATGGACGAAAAGATTCCGGAGCAGCGGGAGAAGTGGGGTACGAAGCAGGCAGCGGCAGGACAGGTATATAAAGAGAGGGTCTGTGGGCCTGTGCTCAATACAATGGGGGTACTTTCTGCACAATTTACCATAAATAGACATGTTTCCCTTTAATGCATGAAGAGCTATAATCACTAGAGATGGGCTGCAGCAGTAAACATGCCTCCCCCCCTCCTATAGGCAGTCTCCTAACATGTTGGTGTAAATCCCCTGCCTCCAGTCTGCGTGGAGCACAGTCTACATTATAACCTACTTTACTTGCACTCTTCCTAAAACTTCTCTTGGCCCTCCCTGAAAGTGCCTTGTAGGAGTGAATACCCTCCCCCCAACTTGTTAAAGGGACTGGTTCATTGTGTGCACCCCTCCACCTCCCTCCCCCAGACAGTCAGATGTAAACTAAGGGTTTGTTTAGATGGGGTCCAATCCCCATCTATCCCTGTGATAGTATCAATGTGTTGCAGGCCAGTTTCAGAAAAACAAAAATGCAGAAAGGTTTATAGATTTGCTTCCCTGGAATTGTTTATTGTTTTAATATTTGTTAATATTTCCTTGTAGTCCTAATAACTGATAGGGTAAAGAGACCGTACACTCTTTCTTTTTTCTTTTTTTTCCCCCTCTGCATTGTATACATTATTTACTCATGGTGCTTGCTGAGAGTACTAGTCTCAGTTTAAAGTAATTGATTCTGGGAGCAACTCAGTCCACTTTTTATTTATTTATTTTTCTACTGAGGCCACATGTTCATACATTTTTACAATGTTTCTTTCTAATGCAACAAGGAATAGGTATTTGCTGCATTGTTATCATAATGAATTTGATAAAAATTAATACAATTCAGTTGGTTAGTTGTATAATAATATAGCAGCCATGCACTGCACACATGTTATTAAATTGAATCTGTCAGTTTGGATTGAAAGGGTTGAATCAAGCATTATAACCACTACAGCACACTGAAATGGTTAAGATACCAGGACTACCCTTGGTGCTAATCCCACGAGTTTCTAACAGTTTGCCCCCTTACCTGGGTTGTGATGGGCACTGAGCCTCTTATCTTGCCAAGTAACATGTGTCCAGCTTTTGTAGAAGCCAGGTGCCAGTCCTGCTGCTAATTAATTGACGGAAAGAGTCAGCCCTCTGTGCACAGACATATGCAAAGAATTAACATTGTCATTGGCATTTATATAGCGCCAAAGTATTGACATTATTATTGTTGGTGGTTTTGTAGCACCAACATATTCCACAGCAGTTTACAATATTGCAAAGGGGAAATTTTAACCATAAATGAGTTACAAAATGTTACAGGAACATTAGGTTGATGAGCAATCTGCTCAAACAAGCTTACAATCTAGAGAGTGTATCACTGGACATTGAGCTTGGAGTAACCCTTTAATTTATAAATATGTGAATAAATTGAATGTTTCCACAGATAACCAGCCAGCTAGAAAGGGCCAATGGAATGACCTTTCAGTTAACCTCGCTCTATGGATACGTTAGAGTTAAAGGGACACTATAGTCACCTGAACAACTTTAGCTTAATGAAGCAGTTTTGGTGTATAGAACATGCCCCTGCAGCCTCACTGCTAAATCCTCTGCCATTTAGGAGTTAAATGCCTTTGTTTATGAACCATAGTCACACCTCCCTGCATTTGACTTGCACAGCCTTCCATAAACACTTCCTGTAAAGAGAGCCCTATTTAGGCCTTCTTTATTGTAAGTTCTGTTAAATTAAGATTTTCTTATCCCCTGCTATGTTAATAGCTTGCTAGACCCTGCAAGAGCCTCCTGCATGTGATTAACCCCTTAAGACCGGAGGGCGTACAATTACGCCCTATTTTAAGCGGCTCTAAACGCCCCCGGGCGTAATTGTACGCCCTCAGGTCTTTCTTTACTTACCCGGTCGCCGGCTGTCCCACGCCGGCGATCACGGTGGGGGGGACTCCCAGGGAGCCCCCCGCGGCACGTCCGACCCCCTGGAAGCCCCCCGGCCATGTGAGAGTGAGGTCCTTGCGAGGACCTCACAATCACATGGCCGGGTAGGCTGCCTGCTGTATTGCCAGCAGGGGGGCTGCCTGTAATGACAGGTGGTCCCCCTGCTGGCTTAAAATAAATTAATTAAGTGTAAAAAAACAAATATATATATATGTATATATATATATATATATATACACACACACACATATTCATACACACACACAGTCTAGGTGTATTTTACTATTAATATATATATATATATATATATATATATATATATATATATTTTTTTTTTTATATATATATTATCAAATTACACGTAAACTGATGCTGATTAAATATATATATAATTATTGTTATATATATTTATATATAATATAAAAAAATTAAATATGTAAATACGTTAAAAAATAAAATTTAAAAAAAATTATTACAAAATATACAGATGTGTTATTTCGTTCTAACTGTATTGTGATATTAATATATATATTTACATCAAAATACATGTAGAACGAAATAATATATATATCTACATACATAAATATATACGTATATATCACTATATATACCTATATATAAATAAAAATATTTAATTTTTTTTATATATATACACATATAGATTCACATACGTGTATATATATATATATATATATATATATATATATATATATATTTATGTAATATTTTTACATATATAGGTATCTTAATTAATTACAATTAGCGTGACCTGCCTGACAACCCATGCCGAAAGTATAGGGAATTTAATTTGCTAGCACTATATTTAACCCTATAACTTTCCAAGACACCATAAAACCTGTACATGGGGGGTACTGTTCTACTCGGGAGACTTCGCTGAACACAAATATTAGTGTTTCAAAACAGTAAAATGTATTACAACGATGATATCGCCAGTAAAAGTGCAGTTTTTTGCATTTTTCATGCACAAACAGCACTTACACGGACGATATTATTGCTGTGATACTTTTTGCTGTTTTGAAACACAAATATTTGTGTTCAGCGAAGTCTCCCGAGTACAACAGTACCCCTCATGTACAGGTTTTATGGTGTTTTCAAAAGTTACAGCGTCAAATATAAGGCTTGCGTTTCATTTTTTTCACATTAAAATTCGCCAGATTGGTTACGTTGCCTTTGAGACCCTATGGTAGCCCAAGAATGAAAATTACCCCTATGATGGCATACCATTTGCAATAGTAGACAACCCAAGGTATTGCAAACGGGTATGTCCAGTCTTTTTTAGTAGCCACTTAGTCACAAACACTGGCCAAAATTGGCGTTTTTTGCATTTTTCACACAAACAAATACTAACGCTAACTTTGGCCACTGTTTGTGACCAAATGGCTACTAAAAAGACTGGACATACCCCATTTGCAATACCTTGGGTTGTCTACTATTGTAAATGGTATGCCATTATGGGTGTAAATTTAATTCCTGGGCTACTATAACGTCCCAAAGGCAAAGTAACCAATCTGGCGAATTTCAATTTGACCCTGTAACTTCCCAAAACGCCATAAAACCTGTACATAGGGGGTACTGTTTTACACGTGAGACATCGCTGAATACAAATATGTGTATTTTATTGCAGTAAAAGCAAACAGTATTAAGACATTGATAGTTAAAATGTCACGTAGAACTAAAAAAATAAAATAAAAAATCTTATTTTCTCCAATTTTTTTCATATTAAATTATGTTTCACAGCTAAATATTTGATATTAAATGAAAGCCCTGTTTCCCCTGAATAAAATGATATATGATAAGGGTGGGTGCATTTAATATGAAAGAGGTGAATTACGGTTGGACAGACATGTAGCGCAAATGCCAGGCTTTGTTTACATTTTGTTTCGTTCACAACGTGTACATTTGGCTCCGTCCTTAAGGGGTTAAAGTTCAATTTAGAGATTGAGATACAATTATTTAAGGTAAATTACATCTGTTTGAAGTGAAACCAGTTTTTTTTTTTTCATGCAGGCTCTGTCAATCATAGCCTGGGGAGGTGTGGCTAGGGCTGCATAAACAGTAACAAAGTGATTTAACTCCTAAATGACAGTGAATTGAGCAGTGAAATTGCAGGGGAATGATCTATACACTAAAACTGCTTTATTTAGCTAAAGTAATTTAGGTGACTATAGTGTTCCTTTAATAAAGAGTCCTGACCACTTTTTTTATTTTTAAAGATGAACTGTCATTCCTAGGCAAGTAACAATTTCTTGTTTCTTTACCCGGTAAACTCTATTGCAGCGTTTACTTGGGTGAATAGAACAGTGGATGTATGTAAAAAGCTTACTTATATTTGCTGCACTTCCACATTTCAGTGGCTTTACCAACCCATGATACATTAGGCACACACGCCCACTTGGGCATCTATCAGAAATTCTGTATGCATGCTTGGCATTCTCTCTTACATTGCTGGATACATGCATACTTCTTGTGCACAGTACATATAGAATTAACTAATTCACATGCTTTGGCTGTCAAAATATGAAAGCTAAAGTGGTACTGTCACCTCCTCTGAAAATGTAGTATTTCATAAATATTGAATCTTTATGAAATACTCGTGTTGACTGTGTTGGAATTTCACTGAAATTCCAACCCAGTCATGAAGTATTCAAGACTACTTTGTTTCTTTGTATTCCCTCCACCTGATTTTCTTGCACACTGGGTGGCGCTACAGTGTCAGTTCTGACAAGTCACCAGTGACGGCTGCAGGGAATTGGCTTTGTCTATGGAGGATTTTGCGGGATTCTCCATAGTTCTCAGTGCTGTACCCTCGCGCATGTGCAGCAGTGACATCGGATCCTGCTGAAGAGCACCAGTCCGGAGGAAGATGGCCGCGCTCGTGAGAGACAAGTTCCAGCAATTAAATCTCACCTTTACCTGCCAGCCGGACAGCAGCGATGATGTTACCATTGTTTTTTTTTGCAAATTCTGCAAAGTCCCCAGATTGTAACAGTGCCTCCTTTAAAGGAGAGAGAAAATTAATTTAAAAAATAACTTTTCACATAGCCAATAGCTTCATATAGTTAGTTTTTTGGTTGTGTTAAAAGTGAAGAAGTTACTTTTTTTTCTTAAGTGAAATTTAAATCACCATATTTTATGCTCATTGCACAAGTTATGTTGCATGGAAATGATATGCCTCCTTGCCCACATTTTTTTTTTTTTTTATATAACCACAACAATTTACAGGATTTGCTGCATGCCCCAGACATGAGAGGCGGAAACTATACTTATCTGCTTATACAAATATTTGTATAGCCAGCACCCACCTCTATAACTGGGTCTGTGAGAGTGTCTGAGCCATGCATGTATGGACACACACACTCACAATTTACAACTATGTACACAAAATGGTCAATAGGCTAAAAACCACCATATGGCTGCTGTTAACTTATTTCTACTCATCTGGTTTGTTTTCTCTCCTCTTTTGCCTTTGCTGTTTTACTATTCATGAGACTGGTGCCATGTCTTCTGTGTGTATTTATCAAGTTTTTAAACAGGGATATTCATGTTTCTATGTGCTAGGCATAAGATACGGGAGTAGAAAGATGAATAGGTAAATATGTACTTTTGTGTAGAGGAACCTTATGATGAAGGCTTAGGGATGTGGAGTCATGGATTATTGTAAGCCTAGTTGAAAAATCCTTAATTTAGGTTTATATGTAAATCATATGTTCTTCATGATAGCTGCCCTTTCTCAAACTACAGAGAATGCCTTCCCTCTCTTTTGTTTCTTGAAAGTAAGCAGTTTGGGGTCATTTGAACCCTGCTGTCGTAAGGTCTGGTTGGAGGTGAATGTATTCTGTAGGGTGGGCCCTCATTGTGGTTCTTTGTAAGACACTGCCAGCCTATGGAGTTTCTTTAACTCTTCTTTGAACTTATCAAATTTCAGACCGTATCACAGCTAGGCTTCCCGAAGTAGGGTGCACATCTCGATCTTGGGCGAAGACATGCAGGCTTTGTTGGAAGCACATCAAGTTGTGAATAATGTAACATCTGATGCCACAACCTTTCAACATGCTTGAAGAACTCTTGCAGAGGAATGATTGATAGATGAGAAAAGGAGCAATATTTACTTAATAATTTAGAAAGATCTATACATTTGCAAGAAATTATGATAAATGTCTCTTTCATCTCCTGCATAAAAATGTTTTAGCCCACCAAGATTGGGTTTGCAGTCTTGACAATATGTTTTTTTGTTGATCAACAGTTTGCAGTTGCAGTAAGCAGAATAGGAAGTAGGCTACACCTCCCAGCCTGTCATTGCCTGTAAAAATTCCTCGAATAAAAAAATCATCCCACATTTTGTCAGAAAATGTCGAAATGGCCTTAAAAAAAAAAACGTTTTGAAATATGTCATGTCAAATACCTTGGATTGTCTAATTTTAAACATGTATGTTTTTCTAGAGATCATTTGAATTGGTTGGTTGCTAAACTGTCTTGACAGAACAGACAGCAAAGGATTCTTTCAAAATGCAATAATTGTAAACTGGAATAGAAATGTTTCTAATTTTTAAAACCACAAAACTCTATATGAGGCAAATGTAGATTTGTCCTGTGTTTGAACCCAGTCATACCAATGATGCAATTTATATGTGTAAGTGAAACACAAACCAAATCTTACTGCGCATGTTGAAAGAGATTGACAATAAAATGGCAGCATGAAAAGTTTCACATTACCCAAACTAATATCTCTGTGGTTTATTCTGTCTAAAAATATACATGTTGTGTGGCAGTTTTGAGTACTGTGACAAGCTATTCAACTGGCTGGCCATTTATATCAAATTTGTGCGTTCATTTTTGAATTACTGATCAGCTTTGTCTAAAATATGACCTGTGACAGCTAAGAGTAGATGTACAGTCTAGGTGTGTGAGTTATTTTGTCAATCAGGAGAAACACTTTAATTTGATATCATAAACTGTCTTTGCAGTCCCTACCCTGACCACATTTTCCCCGCTTAAACTTTGCTTATATTGTACAGGCAGAATACGAAGATGTTTTATTAGTAATTGTATGGCAGACAGCTAATTCACCCTCAGTCCCATCTTTTTGTTTCAGGGGGATTCATGAATGATCGTGGCGAGAAGCGGAAGGACAGAAACTTGTGGCCTTCTCCCTCCCTGCATAGGACATTGATGAGTGACAAAAGAATGGCTCATGTACACAGCAACACAGTCAGTACACCCTACGTTAATGTATCTCTACTAATATAGCATTCATCTCTCATACCATATTTTCAAGAGCACTGACTCATTACTGCTGTAACATTTCTAATTAATCTTCTGTATGAAAAAGGGTTTACTTTTTTCTGCTCAGTGCATTTACTTTAGAAGTTTTTATCTCCCATTAATTGAACTTAAATCACACACAGGAGGGTGCTGTAGACTCTACCAGACAATTAAAATAGCAAGAGATAAAGTTACAATTAAGCTTTTTTTTAATTTATAAGGTGCATAGGTAGGCTGTGTAAGTCTCAGCCAAGGGAGGTGTGTTTAGGACTGCATAAATAAGGTTAATTAACCCTATTTATTTCTATAGTGTTCCTTTAAACATCAGGGTATGTGTTCATTTACAAATATAACCTATGCAATTAACATTGCTTAATTAAAGGGACACTCTAGACTTCAAAAAAACTTTAGCTTAATTGAGTGGTTTTGGTGTGGAGATCACTGCTAAATTCTGTCATTTAGGAGTTAAATCACTTTTATATGTTTATGCAGTCCTAGCCACACATACCCTGGCTGTAACTCACACAGCCTCCCTGCACACTTCTGTAAAGAGGGGAATTAATGTTCAAACTTATTTTATTGCACAATCAGGTTAATTTAGAATATTGTATCTCTTGTTCTGTTAATTGCCTGCTGGAGCCTGCAGGGGTCTTCTGTGTGTGGCTAAAGTTCAATCAAAGGGAGATAAAAAAAAAAATTAAAACAAATTCTGAAGTAAACACACTGTGCTCTCACATCTGATTGAAAATGTAATAATTGTTTTCATGTAGGCTGTGTGAGTTACAGCCGAGGGAGGTGTGGCTAGGGCTGTATAATCAGAATTCAATGTTATTTAACTCCTATATGACTGAGAATTGAGTAGTGATACTGCAGGGGCAATAAAACTGCTTTATTAAGCTAAACATGTTTTTGTGCTTAGAGTATTCTTTTAAAGTAAACAATTAATTACATGGGTTGTATTTAACAAAACAAAAACACCCTAAATATCATGTTATCATCGCATCCTTTTTAGTGTATCCCAGACATGCAGCATCCTCATCATCATATCAGGAGCGGGTCTAGGAAGATCTTAAATTACAAACAAAGCCAGGAAAAAAAAAATATTTATATTTGTTCATCCATACTCTTGCTTGACAAACTGCTAGTACAATGTAAGGACTAAATGATTAATATATTAAAATTAGAAGCACTGTGCATTTCAATGTCCTATATGTTTTATCTGTGTCCTTATTTGTAGTGTATATTTTTTACATGTGTGGTTATTTCCACTAATATTTGCATTTATCTCATTTTGTAGCAGCGCCGTCTCCTTGGCTGCAGTTCTATTTCTGGGTTAGGACTTCTGCAGACTGCAGCAAGCAAAAAGCTGGAGATGTTAAGTGCTCGCCTTTCCCGTAGTTTGCAAAATCAAGAACCAGAGGAGGAAGATATTGAAGATGACGATGATGATGACAGTGACGATGATGACGATGAAGTAGAAGAAGCAGGGGATGTGGGGATATCCCAAAGCCCGAGTTGCAACACTTTGGTATGATTGCATTTGACCTCCAGACCTTTGAGGCAATTACCAGACACTACATTACATCTTACCAATGGGCTAGACTTGCAGTTAAAAATACAGTGTATGGGGCGAGCAATATGTTTTCATTTTGTTTCTTCTCGTTTTTGCAGAAAGCTACATTCATTTCTTTTCCAATACTTCTTATATTATTGCATAGATAAGTCCCCTATTAAAAAGGGTTTACTGAAAACATCAGTAATGTCCTAGATATAGCAGGACCACCCTGATTTTGGATCCCTGTCTCAACATCTTTAGGTTATTTTTCTATCTCAGCACTCTGAAATGCAAGAGAAAATACCAGAAAATTGTAAAGTGCAATTTTGACAGTGGGCAACAGGGCACATCACATGTGGTAAGAGTCTTTAAAATAAATAAAATACAGTTTCATAGATACACAACAAATAAAACCTTGAATGCATTTAATTATGCATTTTTTTATTCTATTGAAATGTGGACTTTTTGCAAAATGGAAAAAATAGGTCACAGTCTTCACTCGTAAGGCTTTTCAGCAAGTTAAAGTACATTAGGGCCTGGAGTGTCCCTTTAATAGGGCTATCTGGCATGAACAGCTGTTTAACCCCTTAAGGACACATGACATGTGTGACATGCCATGATTCCCTTTTATTCCAGAAGTTTGGTCCTTAAGGGGTTAAACCTCAGCTCCCCATACTCTCATTTTGCAGTTATATAATTGGTATAATGTCTTTTATCAATATCAAGCTAACACATTTATGGTAAGAAATAAAAAATCCTTACTGATTAGTGTAATGTTGTCAAATATATCATAAGGAAAGTTTCAAAATAAAATTGTCTTTGGCATATCATTTCTGAAAGATTCTCAATACTTACTGAATGGCATGTAAATATGGACAGACACCTAAGTATTGTTAGGGATGCTGCATGCAGCATTTCAGAGAAGGAAGATGTGTGATTCTACCAATCACGCAAAAGTGAAAGAAAACATACTTAAAGAGACACTCCAGGCACCCTACCTTTCACAAACTGCAATATTTACCTTGCAGGGTTAACTCCTCCTCTAGTCGCTCTATACTAGCCACTAGAGGACACTTCCTGGTTTATAGCACAGATTTTCTGTGCTATAGCGTCGCTGGACGTCCTCACGCTATGTGAGGACCTCCAGTGTCGCTGAAATCCCCATAGGAAAGCATTGCCGCGCATGTGCATTAGGTCTCCCCCGTCGCCGTCCGCGCATGCGCAATAGGTCTCCCCTGCCAGATGACGTCGGCGGGGGAGGAGCGTGGGCGGACCCTGAACCAGCGCTGAGGGTCATTGGCGCTGGATACAGGTAAGTCACTGAAGAGGTTTTAACACCTTCAGCAACCGGGGGTGGGAGAGAGAGGGGACCTGCAGTGCCAGGAAAACGGTTTGTTTTCCTGGCACTGGAGAGTCCCTTTAAACTAGATACATTTAACAAATGGAAAACCAAAATACCAAAATAAAAAAAACATGACCGCTTTAATGAATTCTTCTAGCCAAATCATTTTAACATGTATAGAGAAAACATAGAAGCTTTACAGGTATCTATTCTACTGGCATTTTGATGTAGACAATGCTTCAGTCTGAGATTTAGACATTTGTGGGCTGGTATAGACTATAGCTATGCTGGTACAGTGAGATATATGTAAACTTCTACAATTGAAACCTAGGGTTTTTCATATTCTATTTACTTATGCGCTACAGTTAAGAAGTAGGTATTTTTGAAAACTGAAAAAGAAAGTTAGTTGTGGAAATGTTTACTCTACTGTGTCTACCTATGTCAGGGAACATAGTGTCTCATCTTGGCAACATATCAAGCACTGCTAAAAGCTCTGGCCTTTTCTGTAATTTAAAAAATGAAAAACAACCTCTACATTTGTCGATCAATATAGAGCCTTCCCCACAAAGTGCACATATCTCCACGGAGGTGAAAATAATGGCAAGGAAGACATACAGAAACAATATCTCGACTTCTCCCATGCCTTCTGAGTACGATCACAATGACAATTTTTATATCTTTAGTTTTGGTGATTTGCAATGTTTTAGTCTGTGGTGCTCTTGCCAGAAATGTTACAGTTCTCCTCTAGCACATACAATAGCTTAAAGAGACATGCATCACTTGACAATCGTGTTTTTAACAAACACTTTTAAACAGATATACAAACCAAAATAAAGCAATAAAAACTTTGAAAAGGGTGTAATCTGTATAAACTTAGTCTGATTGCATTAGTATCTCAGGGGAGTTTCTTCAGCTCTCCCCCTTACCCGCCTATTTCAGTTTCAGATCAGTCAAGTAATGACAGAAACAGGGCATCATTGTGCAGCAGCCGGAGAGATAAAACCCGAAAACAGAGCCTTCTTTGCATGAATCACACTGATCAGACTCCCTGTTTTCTCCCCTTGTCAGGATGCTGCAAAATGAAGAGATTTTTCGAGTGCACATGTGTAAATTTGTCAGGCATGCCCAATGCACGTTTCCAGCATTCCTAGGGATAGGACACTGATAGGTTAGATTAATGTCCCACCCGAAGTGGGTGTGGAAAGCAAAAGAAAGAAGAAGCAGGTAACTATGAAAAAAAATCATACTTACCTGTTTTTTTCAGGCTGTGGACTATGGCAGCTGTCTCATTCAAAGCTAAAGCTTTTGAAAGAGACAGTTGTCACAAAGTGATGCATGTCCCTTTAAACTTACATAACTTATCTGAAGGAGACCTTGCACATTTGGAAAATGATCCCTCCATACGGGATCCAATTTAGAATCACAAGTGTTTTGAGTTTTCATATCACCTAAATCAATATCCATGGTAAATACTTTGTAATGTGAATTCAGTTTCTTAAACCATGTAAAATATAAACTGTATTATGTCCATTCTCATTTTCTGCTTTAACATTTTAAATATTTTAGAATCATGTGTGTTTGTTGCAGAGTCAACAGAAAGAAATGGAGAAAGTTTCCTTGCTCTCCCAGGCCAGTAAAAGCCATAAAAAGGTATGGATGGAGCATTGCACTTCTCCTGTATTTCATAGCATTATTTCTTGCATGGCTGAGTAAAATTTCTGTTTTCCAGGCTGTCCTTCCATTGGAGAACGATTCATTTTCTCTCGGTATACCCAAGAATTTTATATGTGAACATTGTTTTGGGGCCTTCAGGAGTAGCTATCACCTCAAGAGGCATTTGTATATACACACAGGTAAAGAAACGGTAAAAAAGATTTTGTTCTGTACAAAAGACCAATGTTTTCCATCATGGGCAAATAGTTTTAAAAATCATTGATGTATATTATATATTTTTTTCCCTCTGGAAGGGAATGCTACGTTCTGCTAAGTAGCATTTTTAAAATACTAAATGATGGAATACAGAAGTGGTATTTATCGAGAAAAGGCTGGACAGTAGGAATTTGATTATTATTATTTTATTATTTATGTAGCGCCATCAGATTACGTAGCGCTGTACAATGGGGGTAATCGAAACCTTTCCATCATCGCACATTTCACAAAAGCCATACCTCCCTCCTAACATAACCAAGCTCATGCCCTCCGTCACATCCTTCATAACTGCACACCAACCCCTTTCATAAGTTTAGTCATTTGTTAAAGAATTTCCGTTTATATTATACTCACTATTTGATAAATAGTTATTCTTTCAAATCAGGTCATATTTGATTTGTATTCTTTTCTAGACGTTTTGTGTTAAACATAAAATTGTAAGATATTATTTTTATGTTTATTGCTGTTTCTCCCAAAAATTTTGGTTACTGTGGGTTGCATTCTAATCTGAATGCTCTCACCATGCTGAACACAGCACCTGAGAGCCTATACCCAGATCCAAACATTTTAATATTTCTTTAAAAGGACACCACAGTCACCAAAACAACTTTAGTTTAATTAAGTAGTTTTGGTGTATAGATCATGCCCCTGCAGTCTCACTGCTCAATTATCTGCCATTTAGGAGTTAAATCACTTTGTTAATGCAGCAATTGTCATACCTCCTTTTTAAACACTTCCTGTAAAGTGAGACCTAATGTTTGCATTTCCTTTGTTGCAAATTCTGTTTAATTTAGAATGTCTTATCTCCTGCACTGTTGAAAGCTTGCTAGACCCGGTATGTGATTAAAGTTCAATTTACAGAGTAGGCGGTAAAATGTTATTGATGACAGGACATCCTTAAAATGACACTTCAGGCACCATAACCATGTCAGCAGAATGAGGTTGCTATGGTGCAAGAAGGTCCTTGGGCACAATCTTTCCTCAAGGGATTAAACCAGTCCTCCTTTCAAAGGCTTAAATCCAGCTCCTGTCAACTCTGCTTAGCTAATTCAAATACAATCAAATGCTTGAATCAGAAGATCTCGAACTAGGAGATGCTGATAGTCTGAGTGCTTCAGCTGACGCTCTTTTCCCATCAATAGCTCCCCATTCACAATATGTAGTGAAAAGGCTGCGTACCTTGTGTTACTCAATTTTGTTAATGGGAAACTACTGAGAGTGTCTGCTGGCTGCAAAGAAAGTTCAGGGGCAGAGCTGAAGGGCACAAGATTGAAGACTTTAGGTTATGCCATTTGTTAATGGTTTAGCCCCTTTAAGGTAGGCCGATGCCAGAGTACCTCATATCACTGTAACATCTTAATTCACATGGCGTTCTTATGGTGTTCATAGTGTTCCATTAAGGAATGAGTAGTTAGCACCTATAGGTTCACTTGTAAGTAAAGAGTAAATGTCTAACTTTATGCAGTCTCTTATGTCTTTGGTGGATTACACTTTCCATGTTCTTCTACTTGAAAGATCATCGATGGGAACTGGAGTTCATAACAAGTTGCCTATCTCTTTAACAGACACATGAATGAAAATGGTGGACATCAAATCATATCTATTCCTTATCTCCTAGGAGAAAGACCATACGAGTGTGACATGTGTGACATGAAGTTTATCCAAAAGTATCACTTGGACAGACACAAACGGGTCCACAGTGGGGAAAAACCTTACCAGTGTGAACGATGCCAGCAGGTAATTATTGTCACAGACTTTTTTATTTTTTTAGCACATTTGTTTGTTTATGATGAAAAGTTATTCTCATCAAGCATCAATTAAAGGGACACTGTAGGCACCCAGACCACTTCAGCTCATTGAAGTGGTCTGGGTGCCAACTCCCATCACCCTTAACCCTGAGAGTGTAATTATTGTTGTTTTTATAAACTGCAGTAATTACCTGCTAGGGTTAACTCCCCCTCTACCAGACAGCCACTAGAGAAACTTCTGAGTGCTTAGACGCTATGCATGAGGACCTCCAACGTCACTTGAATCCCCATAGGAAAGCATTGAATAATGCTTTTCTATGGGGAGATCCTAATGCACACGCGGCCATTGCAGTGCAAGCGCATTAGGTCTCCCCTGCCAGAGGCGGGGGAGGAGCATGGAGGCGCTGGACCCAGGTAAGTGACAGAAGGGTTTATTAACCCATTCTTCACCACAGGGGTGGGCCTTGATAGAAGGGGAATCTATGAAGTAAATAACAAATTGTATGATATTGTGTTTGCCAAAGGAAAAATATTACAGTGTAAGAAATGTAACCGTCACTCTTGATATTCTGTTATTTGCCCATGATGAGATCTTGGCTAATGTAATATGCAAATGTTTTTTGTTCCTCTTATAATATCTACCCACCTACATACATTTGTCACCTCGCCCAGAACAAACTAATCTGGGATTTGTAACGAAGAACAAATTTTAATAAGTAAGCTTGTCGGGGTTTAAATATTAAAGCAGTTTTGTGCCAGAGACCTCAGTATTAGCACTTAACCCATAGGCACCCTTTTATATCCATAGGCACCCAGACCACTTCAGCTCATTGAAGTGGTTTGGGTGCATATCCCAGGCCACTAGAGGGACGTCTGGGTCTCTATGCAACTTTTGGTCGCATATGTGATGCTGTGCATCCTCACGCTATGCATGAGGATGTCCAGTGTCACCCTAAACCTTATAGGAAAGCATGTCCCATGGGAATTGTTGGTGGCTGCTGTTGGTGGGGAAGGAGCAGAGGCAGAGTCCAAGCCATCATCAAGAGACATCGGCGCTGGACTCCTATGTGAAAGCATTTTGATTGTCTCAGAACACCACTTCTGATGATGTTAGCCATGCAGACAGATCAGGGTCAAAGCCAGCAGCAGCAGACTGAAATAAAAGGTACGGTTTTGCGATATTTAGGGGGTGCAGAGGGGATGGATGGTGTTTATAACACTATAGGGTCAGGAAAAAAAATGTTTTGTGATATGCTCCCTTCATATTTTGGGAATAGTTTTTAATTGTGCTAAATAAATGAAATAAAAGTTAAGTATTAATTGCTGTGCATTACAGTTTTGATTATTTTTTTAGGCCTTTTCACGGACTGACAGACTTCTGAGGCATAAACGAATGTGCCAAGGTTGCCACTCCAAAATCGTGAAGACAGAATATGTGGCGTGAATTGGGAATATTTGCAGGTGCACATCCAGCAACCCTTCTCTATCCCTTAGAATTGATTGACCCCAAGTTTGAACATTTCTCAACATTTCATGACGCTCGCAAAAGAAGACTGTTTTCTTTTGATGGACTACTTCTCGTCTACAGAAGATCTAGCCACGTGGACAACTCAACATCTTCCAAGAAAGCAACATTTAATCTCAACACCTTGATACTCAGGCCACAACAGCCACATGTATTGTCCTTGGTGGGTGGGGGTATTCACGATGGCAACATTCTGAGGATTTCCTGAGGAGTCAAAATGCATTTTACTGTACAGTTTTTTTACATAATATTTTTAACTATACTTTTAAAGAAGCAGTTCATCACAAATAAAAAAAAAAAGTCCTGTTACCTTTTTCCCTTTTAGAAAATATTGCTTAGTTTAAAAGAAAATCTATCTGAGGGTTTCCAGGAAAATCTATTTTCTCTGGGAGTGAGAGAAGCCTGTGTACTTCAGCCGAAAACCATGAAATCTCACCTGATTTACAAGCTGTACCATCCCTTTAAAGGTACCCTGTCTTATTGCCCCCTACCTCTTTCTGATCCCATTGGGGAGAGCTCCTGGCAATTGTACCTGAAAAGCTCCAACATATGAATTTCCAGATTCTGTTGAATATGGATTGTAAGGTGTCATAAATAGTGTCTCATATATATATATCACATAAAATAATTGCAATTGCATTTTTAACTAACCTATGAATATGTTTGTTATATGAGTTTACTAACCCCACAAACCGAAATCTAAAAGGCAACTTTTTTTTTCTGTAGAAATTATAGAAGAGTCCTGAAAAATATGGAAAATATCGTTGCCCACCTTTTTAACTGATTTGTAAAATTAACACTTTGAATTTTTTTAGTGCATTATTATTATAATTCAATTAACATTTTTTAATTTGATTTAAAGAAATCCAAACCAATTGTCTATCTTATAAGATGTGTAGTTGTGTAATACATGTTATGAGATAAGCTAGATGGAAATGTTGAATGGATTTATCTAAAGTCATTGTTTTTTTTTATTTTGGTACCACACAGTTCAATATGCTTGTACATAATTTTTAACTACTAGTTAACTGCCTTTCAGTTCCCTGAATCATGAGCCAGTTCTTTTGGATGTAATTCTTGGCATCTTGCTGAGGTACACCTATTTTTCCCTTTTCTTAGCCAAAGTTACCGCGTTTTAAGTCCATCAATTAATTTTTCTTGAAGTGAACTTGTCTTCCAGAAATTTTGTGGAAACATCAGGTAGGAATATACATTATGCTTGTAAAATTACCATCAAATGTATAGATACAAATATATACTTGTCTGAGATTCGCTTCTTTCATAAACGGCATGGTACTCCATTCCAGTTTAGAATACCACAATCTCTAATGTGCTATGCTGATTGCATAGTGGTGTATGCCAGAAATTAAAATGAGCAAAACACTTATAAATGAATATTTTTTTTCCCAAGCATAATCGCATTGGTACTTAACAATTAAGTATTTGCTTCATAGATCTTACCTTGGCTGATGGATAGGTACTACTCCTCTGGACCTGGGAGATTAAAAAAAAAACTAAGTCCAGCCGCTTCTTAAACTAAAGTGGGGCAAATACCCACTTGTGAATACTGCTGTTAAAAGAATATGCAGTAAGTAAAATGTCAGGCTACATCAACATATTTGCTAGTCATTTGTCTAGCACTATGTATGGATTACATTTAATGCTCTTTAAAATGAAACCAAGTCACTATAGGCAAACTTTAAGTCTAGTTTTAGTTGCATATGAAATTTAAAGGGACTCTGTTACCAAATATATTTAATATACATGGTCTATTTTCATACTTGTTTCACTATTGTCCAATTTTAATCAATAGGCACATGGTAACACGTATGTCAGTTGTCCTGCTCTGCTTATTTGTAGGTATGTGACGACTACACAAGTGTACATCTTGGCCAATCAGCACTGGAAGTCATTGCAAAAAGCACTTCATTGTTAGATCACGTGCTCAGGTTATATCTGTTAGTTCCATATAAAAGTTACTCACTGTGTAACAGTCAGTGACACTTGGGTTAACCACGATGCTTGGCAGTGAAAAAGTCCTGCCACTAGGAAAGTAAAAAAATAAACAATTTTCTATTGAAAAAAAATAAACCTTTTGCATCAATTAACAAAGCATAAAAATACTCTTAAAGTGTGTTGGGTACACTTATTACTAGCTAATATAAACCTTATAAATCTTGGAATAAGTAATCAAGATAATTTTGCATGCCAGTAAATTTGTGAAAGAAGGGGGAAAAAAAGGTTTCCCTTTATAAGAGCATATGTAATGAGAGGACAACTGTGCGCTCACTATAGCAGATGTGAACATTTTTTCACACTGAAATTAATGGCAAGCAGACGGTACTTCTGCAACTGGCTTCCATTCAGTTCAGCAGAAACCATTGCTGGTGTACTGCATAAATACAAACAGTCAATGCTTTAAAAGGAGGAAGCAACACATGCTTGCGAGTGCTTCTCCCATTAATTCCGCTTGGAGCCTAGAGATTGGCTGCTGGCACCAACTAATTTCTGCCTTCAGCAGAGGTAGATGAACCCAGGGATCGGCCAAAAGTCAATGTTGAGTATGTGTCTGTTTATTTCTACATAAAGGAACATTCTAAACACCATATCCACTACAGCATACTATAGTGGTTATGGTGCCAAGAGTGCCTTGCTCCTTATCCCCAAATGTAACTAGTCGAATAGTTTTGTAATAGTTTGACTTGTTATCTGGGGTCTGCCAGGTGCTGCTGCACACCTCCTCTCTGCCGGAAGCTTTCTACTTTGGCCGAGAGTGATCAGGTGTCTATAGTTCTACTGCCGGCAGAGTGTGGATCAGAGCCGGGGAGACCAACAGTTAAATCGTTACTAAATAGTTTGATTACTTACATCAGGGGGACGCTAGGGCACACAGTGTGCTCTAGTGGTTATGAGGCTTGGATATTTGTTTATTTGCATGTGTTTGGCCTAGATCTGTAACACCACTGGCAATTAAATCGGGTGAACTGCAGCTTTAAAGTAAAACTTCTGTATGATTTCTCAGAAAATGATCCCCAGTTAAAAATAAAATCAGAAACTCCTTCAATTAATTTTGGGAAAAAATGACCACATTATAATTCTGCGGATATTAAGATTTATTTTATATATATATATTTCTCCAAAATTTAGTTTTGAGCAGAGAGGCAGAATTGTATGTATTTTTTTGTTTTGTTTTTTTTAAACACTGTACAGTTATATTTTATTTTCTTTCCCTTCTTGCAACTGTGGTTAGAATATTTAAATAAACTTGTGTTTTTGATACTTTAATGATTGTTTCCCTTTTTCAGAGTAAAATTACTAGTAGGTTTTTTTTTATTTGTACATTTCATAAAATTTAAAATTTTTACCATTCGGTAACAATCCAAGAAATGTAATGTGGGCATGGAGCAAAGTGCTACACGCAGGTAAGTAAAAGGTTGGATACGCAGATCCCCTTATAAGTAGATGGAGGCACACAGGTCTCCTATACAGCGCTGACAAAAAAGGCTAATTGAAGTGTTAGGTTATGGTCCCCTATGCGGGGGTTATGTCTTATTAACCTTAGAAGTACCTTGGCTATGTTCTGGGATCATGAGTGATGTACAGCGATAGAGAGCCGAGGTATGCATTATGCCTTCCCGGCTGTAGTGCAGGTCGGATCGAAAAGAAAGGCTGTTGGCTTGTATGGCATGGTGAATTGTGTTGTTACTCAGGTTATATCGGGTGCCATAAATATATTAACCAGTATAATGCTGGTGGGAAAGGAGAGAAAAAGAAAATAAAGCAAAAGGGGGGAGTGGTGTCGCGTTGCCTGTTCATTAATGTGACTGCATCTCAGGGTGGTACTGGTGGTGGGGAGGATTGTGCGTGGTGAAGCTTGCAGAGGGCCAGCCTGGTAGGAACCTTAGCAACCCCTCTGGTGCAGTGTCTCAAGCGGCGTGTTCTGCTGTTCTCGAGAGTTAGGTAGGGTACAGTGAACAAGGGATAGTTGCCGTCGGGACCTAGTCCATGTAATGCCCTTAGTCTCCCTATTTGGTGTGGCACCTCTGGTCCTTCCCCCGGGCATGTCTTAGCTGTAAGCCAGTCAGGGGTCCTATGTGAACCAGGCAGTACCAAGGGTCCCCTGGTTGTATTAATTCCTGTTCCTCATGTTACGGTGTCTTGAACAAGAGGGGTACCTGTCACTTTTGAAGGTTGTGTGTCACCCAGGCTAGGCCTATGTTAATCGCACAGTGAGTAAGAGTTAATTAGTCAAGCTGTAGGCAGTCGTGGCCACTTTTTTAAAATTAAATAATGTGTCGAAGCGAGGTTGTCTGGTCTAGGGTACAGATAGTCATTGTCCCTCCCTGTATTCCCTAGTGCCAGTCTCGTAGGGGGCCCCCTGTTTTATGAATAAGGGCTTGGAAATCAGTCTCGTCGGTGGAGACGATTCAGTGTGTCCAAATTGTCATGCATGTTTGGGACCTCCCCTCTGCCTCTAAGGAGAGTTCCTCTAGTGCTTGGAGTTCCTCCATTCATTGGTACCATAAGGTTATTGGCTGGGGTGCCTGTTTTTTTTTCCAGTAAAGTGGAATCGGGCTTTTAGCTACATTGAGGATTCTACTTGTTAATGACTGTTTATAAGCTGAGGAGCGTATTTTGGTGTGGTGCAAAAGAAATGGCGCTGGTTTCAGTGGTGGCGGGTCATCCGAGAACCGTTGGATAAGTTTGTGGGTGTCTGTCCAGTATGGTCGCATTGGTGGGCATTCCCACCATAAGTGTATAAAGGTACCCGTTTCCCCACCACAGCTCCAGCACTTGTCGTATGCAGAGAGGTCATAGGTTTGCATGTTTTGTAGTGTTCGATATCAGAGTGCGAGCACTTTATAGGCAGTTTCCTTTACCCCGCGAGAGGGCGTACAATGTAGTGTAAGGTTACAGATTTAGGGACCACTATGTAGATGAGAAAGTTGTACCTAGTGCTTCTTCCCACTTTACCATGAAGCGCGGTGGCTGTGTTCTCTTCAGTCTCAGGAGCATGCCCTAGAGGATGGACAGGCCCCTTACCAGCAGGTTGGGGTCAATACATAGTGATTCTAATTCTGTGAGGTTTCTCGAGGTGGAGTTTTCTGGGACGATATGAATTCTGAAAGTTGCCAATGTCTAAAGCGTAGCATGCGGTGCGACCTTTCGATCGGCGCAAAATTTTACAGTGGCTTAATTTTTCCTTCATTGTGGGCATGGCAGATCTGGAGCAGCTCCTGCCCCAGTAGGTTTTTGAAGATTCCGCCCTCCATTCCTGTGTGTCGCTCTGTGGTATACCCAAAAGTCTGTCAAAGCCAGGCCTCCCCCGTTATTTGGCAGCGTGAGGGTATTGTGTTTAATTTGTGCCTTGAGTTTATGCCAGATAAATCAAAGGGTTACTGAGTGGAGTGCGGTAAAAAATGCCTTTGGTATGGTGATGGGTAGTATCTGGTACAGGGCACACCTTGGTAGGATGTTCACTTTTATGACTCCCACCCTGCCAAACCAGGAGAGCCAAAGCCTAGAACACTCCTCAAGGTCTTTACGGAGTATGGTCAGAAGTGGTTGAAAATTGTATTAATACAGCTAGATAAGGTCTCTGGTGATCACAATGCCCAGGTATTTCAGGGCTATGTCAGACCATAGGGAAGTAAATCTTTGTTTAACCCCTTAAGGACCAAACTTCTGGAATAAAAGGCAATCATGACATGTCACACATGTCATGTGTCCTTAAGAGGTTAAGGGCCTGTGCCCTTACTTGTGGAATGGATACGTTGAGGATGGTTGATTTTGTGTAGTTCATTTTAAAGTTAGACAATGAGCCATATTCTGCCATAATGACCGGTAGGGAGGTTTCGGGACTGGTGATAAAAAATAATAAATCATCTGCATATGCCGCGACCAAGTGCCTCCACTCCCGCAGGCCGAAATATCAGGGTTGCTCCAATTCGCGTTCAGGATGGGTTTGAGGGCAAGGACAAAGAGCAAGGACCACAAGGGTCAACCTTGTTGAGTGCCATTGCAGATTGGTAAATGTGCCGTGAAAGCAGGTCTCGTCTCCATTCTGGTCCAGTTCTTTTCTCTGGGATGGGCCTGGTGCTGTCGGTTACGGTGTGGGGAACTTGTAAAAGTCCAAGGAATCGAGCCAATTTAGGTGGAGGAATGGTAGTTGCAGTTCCTCTGATAGATCCAGGAGGTCCTGCTGGTTGTGAACCTGCCTGAGGCCCTCGGTAGGACATTCCCCCATCGGGAATGTCCATCTATATGCACTTTCTGAGCCACCAGGGAGCGGGTAAGATGCTTGATGGCCTTGCGGTAGCCCAATGCGGCCAGGCATAGCTCAGGGAATAGTTGGATGGAGTGTCCTTTGTGGGCAATGTCGCCCGCTCTGCGTGCCACCTGCACCTATATGGCCTGCAATATTTCTTTAAGTGTATATAGAGTCAGGCAACAGATCACATCCTGGGGATTTCAGGATGGCCTCAACATAGGTGTTGTAGGAGGCCATTAAAGATTGAAGTGAGTAAGCCTTTAAGTTGGTTGACGGTCTCCTCACATTCTGGTAGGCCCCTGACCCTCAGGTTTTGTCTGCTGCCTCGGTTTTCGAGGTCTTCAATGTGCCGCACCACAAGTTGTAGCTGGGCTGTCAGGAAATCCAGGGTTGATGTAGTGGCAGTTTGGGCAGCCAGGAAGTTGTCATGGTCAGCTTCAACCTGGGACGTGTGGTCCGCTATACCTTGCAGATCTGACCTAATCAGCTAGAGGTTCACCCGGATGGAGGCATGCAGCGTCGACGTTGCCTCCTTGAGGTCCGCCCGGGTAGGCAGCGACTTGATTAGAGCAAGCCAGTACAGTGATGGTGAGGCTGGGGGCTCATCTCGGCCGGTGAGGTCGAGTGCGACATTGAGGCCTTTGAGCAGAGGCAGGCCTCAAACAGCGCCTGGGAGGCGATGTCCACGGCGTGGCCAAATATTGCCTCATAGAGGAGTGAAGCAAGAATGCCAGGACCCCGCAGGTTTGGGGGTACCCGTTGCTTTGGAGTTCTTCCCCATTGCGTGCTCTGTGGTTGCGATTGCAGGACAGACAGTTTGGGATTAAAGGAGCACAAGGTATTAGCCGCCATTCTGGTCCTCCGCTCGGCCACGCCCCTGGTTATTTTTTTTTATATTACTAAACTACAAATTAAATCTTATTGTATAACTTGTCGTACACACACATACATATATATATATATATATATATATATATAAGAGGGACTGTCACTATCCAGTATTTTTAATGTGTATTTGTGAGGTGTGAAAGATAAAATTAATTCTAGAAATACACGCCTCTGTATCCTGCGACAGGGCAACTTTAATCATTGTCTTTGACATTGGCAGTCTGCATAGAAAAAGCTAAATGTACTGATTTAACAGCTTCAATTGGACCTTCACATGTATGCTTTTATGGGATTATTTCTAATGGGATACCTGGGGTGATCAACCAAAACAGTCTTGTTACAAATATGCATAGAAAAAAAGGAATTGGGGGCATAAACCAAAACATGATAGAGTTGCTTAAAAATGCACAAGTAAATTACAAGTATTTATAATGATATTTCAGATTGTCAGTTTAACAAGATGTGAAGAATGCAGTGTAAACATAAAATAGAGAAAATTTATGACAAACTTATCGTAATTTTCTTTTCCTGGCTATTCCTCATGGCAGCATCACTTATGGGTAGCTCCTCCCTTAGCAGTCACAGGACAGGAATTAATTAGATTAATTAATCAGACTGATAGGTATAAGGAGTCCCTCCTCCCCCTACATCTCAGTCCAATTATAAAGCTGAAATAAAGAATGGGCAGGAACCCTGATGCTGCCATGAGAAATAGCCAGGAAAAGAAAATTACGGTAAGTTTGTCATAAATTTTCTCTATTCCTGGCTAATCATGGCAGCATCACTTATGGGTAATACCCAAGCTTCACAGAAAAATAGGGTGGGAATAATAATCTAAGAAATTACACAAAACTGAAACACATGCAGCAAAGAAAAGTTTAAACCATGGGATAAAGAGACCGTAGACAGGACACTCTTTCCAAAGGAGGTGGAAGGAGACTCCACATCAAGTTTGTAGTGCTTCATGAATGTCATCGGAGAAGACCAGGTGGCTGCTCTGCAAATATCATCGTATGGAACCTCTGCCCAGCTAGCCCATGAAGTTGATAATGCTCTAGTAGAATGAGTTCTTATCTCCCGAGGTGGTGATATACCTTTAGAGATATACGCCTTCTTAATTATCAGAGAAATCCAACGTTTCAACGTAGATAAAGAAGCCGCCTCACCTCTCCTTGCTCCCAACGGCAAAACGAAGAGTTGGTCCGTTTTACGGAAAGACTCAGAGCGTTTAAGATATGCAGACAAGCAGTTCATGGCATCCAAACGTTGCCATCTAACCTCCTCCTGAGAAGAGGGGTTAGGGTAAAATGATGGAAGAACCACTTCTTGAGAGAGGTGAAACTGAGAAACTACCTTAGGAAGAAACTCTGGTTTTGGTCTCAGACACACCCTATCTTGGTAGAATCGTAAACAAGAAGAAGATGTAGAAAATGCCTTAATTTCTGAAATCCTTCTTGCGGAAGTAATTGCCACCAAAAACAAAGTTTTATACGTCAGGAGAGTAGCATCCAAACTTTCAAGAGGAACAAACAGATCTTCAGTGAGATAAGTGAGCACCATAGGAAGGTCCCAAGGAGGGGTAGTAGATCTGGAAGGAGGCCTCAACCTGAAGGCCGCTTTGAAGAACCTGGAAATCAAAGGATCCGAAGCCCATGAGATGTTGCACAAAGCTGAAAGTGCCGAAGACTGAGCCTTCAAGGTGCTGAGGCTAAGGCCCTTGTCCAGGCTCTCTTGCAGAAACTCCAAAACTTCAGTATTGCTAGGATGCAGAAAGTCCACATTATGAGACGATGCCCAAGTTTGGAACACATCTCAGATCCTATGGTAGCATGAAGAAGTGGAAGCCTTCCTGGAGAGCAGAAGGGTATTGATCACTGCCTCCGAGAGACCTAGTAATTGGAGTCTTTCTTTCTCAAGACCCATACCCCCAGTTTGAGGCATTCCAGATGAGGATGGAATACAGGGCCCTGCGTTAGCAGATCCTCCATCACTGGAAGAGGCCAAGGTTGTTCCTGGCTCATCATGGCCAATAGGGGAAACCACGGCCTCCGAGGCCAAATTGGAATTACGGCAATGACTTTCTTGCCTTCCGACCAAACCTTCCGCAGGAACATGGGCAGGGGAGGGAAAGCATACCCCAGATCGAACGACCAAGGCAGAGAGAGAGCATCCTGGCCCAGTGCCTGACAGTCCGGATGGAGAGAGAAGTAATTCTCCACCTGGTGATTCTGAGATGATGCCATCAGGTCGATCTGGGGCATGCCCCACCGATGAGCAATTTCTGCAAAGATCGCCGGGTGAAGTTGCCATTCTCCCGGAAGAATTTCCTTTCTGCTGAGGAAGTCTGCCGTTACGTTCTCCGAACCTGGGAGATAAATCGCCTTCAGGCCTTGAAGATAGGTCATGGCTATAGCCATTAAGGGAGCCAGCTCTTCCAGGAGCAACCTGCTCCTCGTGCCACCTTGGTTGTTCACATATGAGGCCACTGCTCGGTTGTCTGTTTTGATTAGAACCCAAGAATTCCTTAGCCTTGGCAGGAATCTCAAAATGGCCTTGTAAACCGCTCTCAGTTCCCTTAAGTTTGAGTGTAGGCGACTCTCTTCTCGGGTCCACTTCCCTTGAGTCCATACAGAACTGAAGTGGGCACCCCATCCAAAAGAACTGGCATCTGTTGTAATAACCTTCCAAGGGGGGTCTTCCAACGGGAAGCCTGTTGTCAAATTCCTCTCGCTCTTCCACCAGTTTAAGCCTTTCCTTACGGGAAGGGGAAGAGATATCATCTGTTCCCAATCCGCTTCCACTCTGTTGAACTGGAGAAGGAAGCAGTTCTGGGCCGGACGGAACTTCCACTGGGCCCATTTCACCAAGCCTATTGTTGAAGTCAAGGAACCCAGGAGACTCATGACTTCTCTTGCAGGTGCAGTTTCGAGATCTTGCAGCTTCCTTACTTTGTCTCTGATCTTCGTGACCTTTTCTGGAGACAGGAACACATGTGCAGACACGGTATTCACCACCGCACCCAGGAAAATGATCGTTTGTGCAGGAACGGGGGAGCTCTTTTCCACGTTCAGGAGCCAACCATGGTCTTGAAGAATGGACATTGCCACTGACGTATGTTGAGCTACAATTCCTTGAGATGGACCCAAGATAAGAATGTCGTCCAAGTAATGGAATATCTCGATACCCTTTTCCCTTATAAAGGCTATTAAGGTGACCAGAACGTTTTGAGAAGTTCTTGGAGCCAGGCTGAGGCCAAACGGTAGTCCCCGGAACTGGAAGTGCCTTCCTAGCGCCCAAACCTGAGAAACCGTACATGATCTTGATGTATCGGATATGATAGTAGGCGTCCCTTAAGTCTATTGAGGTCATCCAGTCTCCTTTTTTGACACACTTCAAGATGGTCCTCAAGGATTCCATTTTGAACGTCCTTACGTTGAGCAAGGAGTTCACGCCTTTCAAATTCAAGATGAGACGCCACTTTCCCTGTGGTTTTGGGGCCAAGAAGACCGTGGAGTAAATTCCCTGGAACCATTCCCGTTTTGGAAATTCTTCCACCACTTTTTGTTCCAGGAGTACTGAAATGCAGGACCTCATGGCCCTCCATTTGATGCCCACCGGCACCCTTGATTTTCGGAAGAATGCAGTTTTCGGGTAAGATGTGAATTCTATTTTGTAACCTTCCTTTACGATGGAAGTGACCCATAGGTCCGAAATATTGCTGGCCCATACAGGGTAGAAGAACTTCAGTCTTCCTCCCACCATCCCCGAACGGGCCTGGAGACCTTCAGAAGTTCTTCCCTGGGATCCTAGCACCCCTTCCTCTGGAGGGCTTATTGGAAGAAGAATGCGAGAAGGACTTCCATGAAGAATTCCTGGAAAATTCCCTTCCAGGTTTATAGCTCCTGCTGTCCCGAAAGGACCTATCTTTGAAGCGCTTGGTCTTCCAGGAGGGAGGAAAACTCTTCCTGCCGGCTTGAGGTAAAAACGCCCTTTTCCCATCAGCAGCTTTTTGAATAGCATCTTCCAGAATTTTCTCAAAAAGGAGATCCCCTTGGAACGGAAGTGCACACAGGGAAGCCTTAGAAGTATAATCAGCACCCCACGAATGAAGCCACAAAGCCCTTCTAGAAGCCACAGATAGGGCCATGCTTTTGGCAATCATGCGAGTGATGTCCAGAGAGGCCTCTGAACAGAATTCCGTGGCCAGACTAAAGTCCTTGAGGCTCTCCAACAGATGTTCCCTACGGACACCCTGATCAATGTCCTCCCTCAGATTAGCGAGCCACACTTTCAAGGCTCTGGAGAGAGTAGTTAGTGCCACTGCCAGATGAAGGGCGGACCCTAGGGCCAAATAGGCTTTAATCAGGTCTCCATCCATATGCTTCTCCATAGGCTCTCTTATATATGCCATGGAGTCAATAGGCAGTGTCGTTTTCTTAGCCATATGGATCACTGCAGCGTCAATTTTAGGAACTGAGTTCCACAGGCAGCAGTCCACTGAAGAGTACGGATAAACCCTCGTGAACTTATTTTTCAAGGTGGACTTCTTTTACGGCTTATTCCATTCCTGAAGGATCATATCTCTGATTGATGTATGCACCGGGAAAGTCGGTCTGTTAGGTTTTAGGTCCTCAAAGAACCTGTCAGCCTCTTTTAATTCAGATCTCTCTTCAGTGAGACTAAGAGTGTCTCTGAGAAGGGTAATAAGTCTATCAACAGACCTGGAGTTAAGAGACCTGGAGGTATATTCAGTTTCCTCCTCACCTTCATCCGAGACCTCCCACACATCAGGGTCCTCATCAGAGCTGGAAGACTGAGGTTCCGCTCTACGTCTCTTACTCTGACCACTAGATCCCGTGGTAGCCTTAAAGCCCTCAGCAATAGCCTGGGAAATCCAGAGTTTAAGGTTGTCCTGTGGAGAACCCCTACCGGGGACGTCTGCGACTTCCAACAAGCAATCCCTGCAAAGGATCCTTCCATTCGGAGCAGGCGATGAACAATTAATGCATTTATTTGACTTTTCCTGTGATTTTCTTGCTGGAGAATCCAAATGAATGCTGGGGCTGGAATAAAGCCATATATGACATATATTACAGGCTTAGTATGGCACTCTTTTAACAACCCCCCATAAATTTAATAAATTTAATAAATGGCTCACCTATGTTTTCTAGAGAGGGACCTTGCAGAGGCAGAGGGAGAATCCATACTATAAAAAAGAACCAAATGAAATTCAAGACCTAAATTCACAAATGGATCAGAGGCAAGCTGATGAAAGAAAACTTCTAATCAGCAAAAAATAGAAATCCTACCTTAAACAATTAGTGTTCCACCAAGCAGCCAGGTAACAGGAGAAGCAGTGGTGATAAATCAATCCCCTGGGGAACAGAACATCAGGACTGCAGATACAGCACAAGAGAGCTGTATCTGAGCCTTTAAATAGGACCGGGCACTGAAACAGCTGATTGCCCGGTCCGCGCATGCGAGCAGCATACAGTTGGCTGGAATGCATAATGCGTTCCAGCCCCCAATGCCTGGGCGCACAGGGAGCAGGGAAGCCTGCACAGCCCCACATATTTCCCATCAGCAGCTGGAAACAGAGAGGTACCAATCAAGAGGTAAGAAATCACATCCTAGAGTACAAGACCCCTAAGTATGGATTCAAATACTGCCAACAAGGTATGGGGGGGGGATATATAACCCCAATTAGTAGGGGCAGGCTGAAAACAAGGGGAATTTTTAAGGCTAACCAACCCCACAATTAAACAGAAAACAGTGTCTCCCTCAAACACTTACTTCCCACGCTGCAGTTCAGTACTTACACTGAACCTGACCCAGTTAGTCCTGCTCATGCAGGCTGTTTACTGGGTCCTTCAAATGAAGAGAGGCTGAACTTCATTTGGAACGAACCCACGACAAACGCAGGAAGGTGGCCATAAAATAAAATGTAAAACGTCCTGTAGAACTTGCTAAGGACAGGAAAAAAGACAGAGGTGTAGGGGGAGGAGGGACTCCTTATACCTATCAGTCTGATTAATTAATCTAATTAATTCCTGTCCTGTGACTGCTAAGGGAGGAGCTACCCATAAGTGATGCTGCCATGATTAGCCAGGAAATGGCCAACTCCATATGGCCACTTCATCTAGTTCTTTGTGTATCAGTGTATCTAGAAACTCCATTCACAGAGTGCAGAACAGGAAGAGTGTATGTTCTAGAACAGGTGACTAAGATTGTTTGACTTTAATCTGCAACATTTAAAACAGGGGAAGGCAACCTTCAGCACTCTAGATTTTGTAGACTACATTTACAGAAAAAATAAGTGGTTCACAGGGTACACAAGATTTAAAACTACAGCAAAAAACATCAAATCAAAACCAAATTTAAATATACTCCATATAAACAGTTACAAGTATAGGATAACTGTCCAGAAGTGACAAGTAATGACTTGTTGGTTAGCAGAATGTTTAAATATTGTAACAGATTCTTGGGAGGAAATTGACTGTGAGTGGTTGTGTAGGCAGGGATCTTCCTACATTATTTTGCCCCACCCCCAATTCAAATGCGGTACTGAGTAGAGGCGCATTGCGGTGATAGGCTCTGCCTGTCGTACTGAGCCACGTCCTCCTTTAAAAGCCCCACCCCGTTCCTGACAGCCCTCCGAGCTCCTGGAAGGCTGGCTGGGCTTGAAGCAGGTGAACAGACATAGGGGAGGAGGGCTACATAAGGGCACAGGAGAGGATGAGGGCTAAGAAGGGCAGAGGAGGGGTGGTGGGCTAAAGAGGCCACAGGAACAAAAAACGGGACAAAAAAGTGGCACAGAAAGGGGCAAAAGGGCACAGGAGAGGAGGGGCTACAAAAGAAGAGAATGGGAGGGGGTACATAAGGGCCTAGGAGGGGAGAGAGGCTAAATAGGGCACAGGAGGGAGGGACTACAGAAGAGCACAGGAGGGAAGGGGGCTACGTAAGGGCACAAGAGGGGATAGGGTTACGGTTACTGAAAAGCAGAGGAAGAAAGGAGTGCTACAGATGGGGAGAGGGGCTAAAGAGGGCACACAAGGCTGTGGCGGAACCACTGCCTATCAGTGAATTGCCTTTCTCTATATTATGTGTGTTCTTCCCATTCTTTAATTTATTGTGCCCGCTCCCTGTTCGGGAGGTCTTCCATGAACGGAATCCATTCACCTCCCGAACGGGAACCACCCCAATAGCTCATTTAGAATGTTAGGTTAGAACGTATCCCATATGGAGACGCTTCCCTTGCCTGGTTTCACACAGAGACCTTGCGAGCAGAGCCTGGTCAAAGAAGGCTCCGCTGTGAGGTCCCCTGAGGTTGGTGGGGACACTCATGGGACATTGGCTAGGTTGGCGGGCTTGTCGGTGCCTGCAGGGACAAAGAGACCAGCTCTTTTCCTGCGGGCGGGTGGGCTTTGCTATGCCTGGGAGACAAAGGTCAGTTTTTCCCCACGCCTGAACTCTTAGGCACAGAGGACCCCCTGGCGGCTAGTGTGGGAAACCCTGTGTTCACAGTGGCGGGCTTTGGCAACAAAAGTAACAAACTCCATTCCCATGATAGGGTCCCATGGAGGGGGAGGATCTTGGTATGTGACCTTGTCTGTTTGTGTGGGAAACCCCTTGCACGGGTTATGCATAAAAGTCGTGTGTGGCCAATCGAGTGTTTGGGGCTGAGGGGAGACAAAGACACACAGAGGGGCTGGTGGGCACATAGACATACAGAGGGGCTGGGGGCACAAAGAGACACACAGATGGGCTGGTGGGACAAAGAGAAACCTAGAAGCACTTGGGAGGGGGGGAGATACACAGAAGGGATTGGGGCTAGAACCAGACACCTGTGGGCTGAAGAAAGAGGCCTGCCAGTCATCCACAGCTGTCAGCGGAAGCCAGCTGGCTAGCCACAGCAGCCAGCCTGCCCGCCAACCAGCCACAGCAGCCAGCCTGCATAGTCCCTGGCGATCTGCAGCCCTGCACCCGGCTGAACTGCAGACTAAAAAACATGGCCACTGGGCCACCAGGGAACGGATTTCTTTAAAAAAAAAAAAAGAAGGTATTTTAGTGTGGGGAGGCTGCTCACTAAAACAAACTAGTGTTACCCTCCTCCCACTTGTCACCCCCTTCCACCTTCCATATCACACATTATCACCCCCCACACACACCAGCACACCCCTGTTCCATGATTTTAAAAAAAACCTCCCTCCTACCCACTGTGAGAATCCTATTGTTGGACCGTGCACAGCCCCAGTGGCGTTGGAGATGGATGCAGAAAACAGCACTGGGAGCTTCGCCTGGTACTGGACTGCAGGTAAATATTTTAAATCAATATTTAAATATTTTATTTGCATTCTTGAGACATCTACAGTTTATTAACCCCTTAAGGACACATGACGTGTGACATGTCATGATTCCCTTTTATTCCAGAAGTTTGGTCCTTACGGGGTTAATTTAATCTATTTTACTTTTGTATTTTATACAATTTTATTTATTTGAAATAAATATAATTTTTAGCCCTATTTGACCACCTCTACTTCTGCTTCCTATAAAGAAGGGTGGTGCCCTCTATATAGGCACCTAAGTGTACACACCCAGAGCTAGGTAATAGAAGCTCTGGAAAAGGTAAGCATACATCTGCTGTTTAAAGTGACACTATTACTGAGATATTATATACTTTACCATAGGAACTTTTCCATTTCTATATTTTTTTTCCTGAGGGAAACCTATCACGTTACCAAACGGTGAAGTGCCACCAGACGGCACAGAAGTGTTTGTGATTTGAGCCTGTCCTATCAGAGACTCTTTTAAATGTGAGTTGGCATTATCCACTTCCAATATCTGGAATTAATCTCTCTACAGATTTACGCTATGTTATTTTTTCTCTTTCCCCTTTTACTTATGTAATTAATACCAACGTGAATACTTGATGTGAGTATTACTATCCATCTCACTATCTTCAGCGCTCCACTATAATATATGCCCTGGTTGAAAATTTGGTTCAAACCTTGGCATATATAATTTTCTGTTCTATATATTTACCACAGGGGGTGAGGGAGACTTCCCCTGAAGTATGAAGCAGCTATTACATATCTGTATTTATATATTAGTGAGGTGCACTATCCACGTTTTTTTTTTGTTCACATAGCAACATACCTTAATTTAGTATACTAGCAAACTGATTATACTTCTTGACATGCAGAACACAAGCTTGCAATTATCTCTATTCAGTATTTTGTTCATGTCAGGATTTCTCACCTGTTCCTTTCTATGCACTACTAAAATAAAGAATTATATTTAAAAAAAATTTTTAAAGTGTAATCAACACTAGGGAGGTTCAACCACTCAATTTTATATGTGATTTTAACTGTAAGAGTAAAGAATTGAAGAAAATATTTTTTAAGTATTGGCCAATTCTAAGGAATGATTCAGTTTTAAATAAGATTCTCCCAGAAAATATCCATATAGGGGAGTACAGAATTTTAAAAAGAACTCTGACACACAATCATATACCTCCAAAAAGGTTAAATAAAGAGTTTTTTAATGAGTCTAAAGGCTTTTATGGATGTGGCAGCTGTGGAGCGTGTAAAAACTTGAATAATAAGAAATGACTTATTAAGGAGTTTACACATCACCAGGATGAAAACGTTAAATTTAATATCAAGCAAATGATAACCTGTCACTCAACTAGAGTAATTTATTTACTTACCTGCCCATGTGGATTGGCGCACCACTAGAAGCCTCCACATAAGAATCCAAGAACATATAACGAACATCAACAGAGGATTTGAGAAACATAGTGTATCTCTACATTTCAAAAAGGAGCATAATAGCGACCACAGACACCTCCAATATTTTGCCATCCAAAAAAATAATAAAAAAAGAATAGATTGGAGAGGAGGAAACTTTATTAAAATAATTGGGCAAATAGAGATGTAATGGATATTTCACCTCAATCGATACCATGCAACCACATGGTCTCAATGATGATTTTAAGCTGTGTCATTTTTTATAATCCATTTTTTATATTTTACTCTATTCTTATACATATTTTTTTTATGTATATATTTTTAGATTTTTCCATTGAAAGTGTGTTGACTTTAACCCCCGCTATAACAACCTAAAATCACATTGAGACCTATTATTTTTTTGTATATGTATTTTTTATATACAGATATTCCCTCTGTTTGTGTATATTTTGTATATATCTTTTATTCATTTATTCTCTAAGCAATTTTAGATATTACAGTAATGTTACCAAATATCACTCTCACCATGGGCGTCCGCAGGGGGGGGCAAGGGGGTGCACTTGCCCCCCCCTGGATTTTTCAGCTTGTTCTGATATTTTTCGTGTGAGATTTAAAATGAACTGCAATACCGGCGCCGGCCAGTAGGTGGCGCTGTGTATGGAGAGAGACAGGGATAGGAAGCTGCATCTTATCCCTGCTTCTCTCTGCTGATTGAAACCGCAGGGGAACAACACATGCAGCCAGAGACAGCCTACAGACCAGGTAAGTGAGGGATGGGGGAGGGTTTGAGAGGGGCAGCAGCAGATAGATTTAGGGGCAGCAGCCCATAGATTTAGGGGGGCAGCAGCAGCCTTTAGATTTGGGGGCAGCAGCCCATAGATTTGGGAAGGGGGGGCAGCAACCTTAGATTTGGGGGCAGCAGCCTTTAGATTTGGGGCAGCAGCCCATAGATTTGGGGGCAGCAGCCCATAGATTTGGGGAGAGGCAGCAGCCTATAGATTTGAGGGTAGCAGCCCACAGATTTGGGGGGTAGCAGCCCACATAGATTTGGGGCAGCAGCCTATGAATTTGGGGCAGCAGCCCATGGAATTTGGGGGCAGCAGCCTTTAGATTTGGGGGGGCAGCAGCCCAGAGATTTGGGGGCAGCAGCCCATATATTTGGGGAGGGGGGCAGCAGCCTATAGATTTGGGGGGGGCAGCAGCCCATAGATTTGGGGAGGGGGGCAGCAGCCTATAGATTTGGGGGCAGCAGCCTATAGATATATAGAAATGAACAGGAAGGGTCAGCAAGGAGCTGGAAGGTAAAGCAGCACAAAGGTAAAGTAGAAGGAGCAGAAAGGGTCAGAAATGAGCTGGAAGGGGCAGAAGGAGCACAAACATAAAGTAGGTGAATGAGCAGGAAGGGCCTGCAAAGAGCAGGAAGGAGCACAAAGGGACAGCAAGGAGCACAAAGGTAAAGGGGCAGAAAGAATCAGAAGGAGCACAAAGGTAAAGTAGGAGAAAGAGCAGAAAGGGACAGCAAGGAGCACAAAGGTAAAGTAGAAAAGGGAGCAGAAAGGGATCAGAATGAGAAAGGAGCAGAAGGGCGCAAAATAAGCAGAAAGTAGCAGAAAGGTAAAAGAGCAGAAGGGGCCAAGGATAGAAAACAGTGTCAGAAGAAAAAAAGACTGTCAAATGAAGGAGAGGAAAAGGAGATTGGAGCAGGAAGGACAAATGAAGTCAACCCTCCACTTTATTCTGGACACCACATCATAAGGCTTTGGTACCTGGGCCAGGCAGGGAAACGCTGGACCTTCTCATCTCCAAAGGTAAAAAAATATCGGTGTTAATGTGTTCACTTTTATTTACTGAGTGTCAGGAAGCACAGAGTGCCGTTGGGTAGCGGTGTTGCTGATTGGCTAGAGCGGTCAGCTGGCACTCTAAGCCAATCAGTAGCTCCCCATTCATAAAAAAGTAAAAATATTTTATGAACCGGGAACTAGCGATTGGCTTAGAGCGTCAACTGACCACTCTAGCCAATCAGCGGCACCCATGCCTGACGTCAATCTGCACTTCCTGACACTCTGTTTCAGAAGCCAAATACCACTGAGCGACCTGGAGCTGGAGGAAGCCTTTGGGGTTAAACCATTTGAGAGCGATTTAACCCCTTAAAGGAAAGTGAGCACCCAGGGGCTTCCTGGCATCATAGCATTTTCATTTAGGTGAAGTTGTTATGGTGACCAGAAATGTCCTTTAATTTGCTTAAAGGAACACTATAGTGTCAGGAATACAAACATATATTCCTGACACCATAGTTGTGAAAACGCTATTCAACCTGGCTTTATGTGATAATGGCTATGCCCCTTCCCTTTCATGACACTGTCAAAAAGGTACCAAGCATGGATGTCATTACAATTATGCCCCCCCCTGGAAAAATTCCTGCGGACGCCCATGACTCTCACTATAGATGATTAAGTTTATTCATTTGATTTTATTAGCTTTTGTTTTTAGATATAGCTTCCTCCTCTCTCTATGTTTAAAGATGAGCTAATACTCTATCCCATGAATTGATTTGTTTTTATATTCTCTCAACTCTTGTTATGTGCCTGATCGATTTACTATGACATTAATGAACTATCCCTACTACTGGAATTTTGCCAACTTCCAAGATGGCAACCGGGATATTGGTGAATCAATATAGATCCGGATATACCGCTACAGGACCGGTATATACCACATAAAATTTGCCCGCCAAGGTAAGGAAGTGGCATGGTGTCTGATTCACTGCATCACTTCCAGGATATGGACGGTACGAGTGTGTATTACAGCACATAGCTGAATATGCCTAATACGGAAGTTGTGCGCAATGTAGAGTATTGGGTGCAGCGTCATATGACCGGACGAGATCATCAATTGGACACAGCTGTTTAACACACACCTACTAGAATGGAACAACGCGATTGGTGTCTTTTTGAGCAAACCACCAATCAGAAGGAACATAGGGGTTTTTAAACCATCGGCAACAGCAGGAAAATTACTGATTGAAAAGGCTGTTATTACACAGTAAAACGCGTTTTGGAACAGGACGGTCTACAGGACTCCTTTTTAACTGTATGTGTATTTATATAATTTGATTTGATTTTTTAATTCAATAAATTAAATTTTATATACACTTAGTAGTCCAACGGACCTCCTATTGCTGCTGTTTAAGGAAGGGTAGTAGCCCCCTTAAAGGCACATTTGCTTATATACCAGGAGCCAGGTCTGGGCTCCTGAAAAGGTGAGAAGCCATCTACTCATTGCACTTTACATTTTACCACTGGGATTTATTGCACTAGAAGCCACGTTGCTTCCTTTTCTCCCCAACCCTCTTCTTTTCCACATATGAAGATTATCTAAGAAAAAAGAGGTTCAGTGTCACCCAAGCACACGCAGCCAAATGTGATCTGAGCCTGTCAAAAGTGGCTCTTTTCCATGTGAGTGTGCCCATTGAGATTTTACATTCCATGTATTTTTTGAACTTATTACACTATACTATTTTTTTTTATATCTACAACTGTGAAAAGTTGTGTTAAACCTTAGGGCTCTGAAAAGCTGTATTAACCCTTAGGGGTAAGTGTAAAATATTTGTAATGTACCCCGCAATTGCAACTAGTGGTGAAACATATATATTTTTTCTAATCTTTGTTTAAATAACATTCACAAAACTGCACTCTAATTGTCTGCACAATTATCGAATCATCGAATGACATTTGGTTAGCGTATTCTTTTTCGAACTAAATAGCCAAAAACTGACATTTTCAGTCTTTTGCCGTTCGTGAATGCACTTGTCAACTCTCTGTCAACCTCATTATGTGTGCCTTGGCTGTGCCTGGACAGAACTGGATTGAGATATTTTTTTTTTTGCTTAATTTTTTATACACATTCTAAAGAAAAGAGCATATGATATATATTTAAAAAAAGGTTATAGAGTATTGTCAATGTTTTATTTAATGGTGTTAATTCTAGAGAAGTGACTATTATGGACATAGAATAAAAGAGATTTGATTTTAAATATCTCAAGGTGACAAACCACAATTGTCACCATTCCAGCATCATCCTGGCATCAGTTTTGATGTGAATGCATGCTTCCCACCATCAAAGCAACATTTTGTCATAATTTCTGTCACTGGACAATTCAAACTCACATCCTTTTTTGATGCACGGATGCCCTGTCATACGCCCACTTTCTGCAACATCACCGCGCACAGTTTGGTGTCCCAGGAATGATGGAGACAAATCAAAAAGTTTCTATAGCTATTTAAAGGGATTCTCCAGTGCCAGGAAAACAAACCCGTTTTCCTGGCACTGTAGAATATTGGAGTGCCCCCTCCCTCCCGCCCCTCATCCCACGGCACTTAAGGAGTTAAAACTACTTCCGTCACTTACCTGAATCCAGCGCTGATGTCCCTCGGCGCTGTGTCAGGCTCCGCCCTCGATCCTCCCCCACCTACACCCCATGGCCGCGCGCGCATACATTAGACCTCCCCATGGGAAAGCATTATTCAATTACAGCGACGCTGGAGGTCCTCATGCATAGCGTGAGGACGTCCAGCGTCATTTAGATGACCAAATGTCTTCTAGGAGCCTGGAAGTCCCTCTAGTGGCTGTCTGGTAGACAGCCACTAGAGAAGGACTTAACCCTTCAAAATAATTATTGCAGTTTATAAAAACTGCAATAATTACACTTGCAGGGTTAAGGGTGATGGGAGTTGGCACCCAGACCACTTCAATGAGCTGAAGTGATCTGGGTGCCTACAGTGTCCCTTTAAGCACTCCTCACTATTCTGGCTTAGCTCTGTCATGGTTTCCCTTGTGATGAATCCGATAGCATATTATTTATTTGTTTTTATTCCTGGTTATTTGATTTTTGGCTTGCATCTGACTACTCTCCTTTTCTTGTTCTTGACCCTAGCTTGTGTACTCATGATTGCTGTACTCATATTGATCTAGACCGTTTCTTGATTCTAACTATTTTAGTATCTGTTCCACAGGTTTATATTCTATTGCTATCTGCGTAAAGCACGACCACCTCTAAGGAGCAGTAATACGCATCTATATATCCTATTAAAATATTCTTCAACTTTAAGTATCTATTTATTTAATTATCTTCATGTATTTAATCCATTATCTATGTAAAGAATAAGCCAGAATCAACTCCAGCATGTCCCTTAAAGGTACCTAATGTGGGTCAAACACAACGCCATCACACCATCACCAGCAACTTGTACTGTTTGCTCATTTAGTATGAATTAATTTGGACTATGTCCTCATTTTCTGTTATCATCTCTTCTTTTCAAAATACATCTTGGGATTTACACGAAATACAAACTTCAAAACTATGTACTTATTATACATGTGTTTTCTTGTACATATTTTTATTTTATTTTATTTGCATTTTGTTTCGTTTACAACATTTGCATGGTAAAAGAAGATTATATTAACAAACAATAAGTGAGGGACAATGGTGCACAGAGTATTAATGCCTCATATACTTAGTACATACATATATATAAAAATCCATAACAGAACATTGACTTCCATCAATCCTGAGGTTATATGAACAAGTGGTTTGTATACAACTTAATTTTCACACCCAAGATCTGTCTATTGCCTGGGATACAATAACAGATATAATCCAGTTTATGGGTTGACTATTGTGATATATGACTATTAATGTTGTCAACAGCCTGCCTGATGGGTACTATTGTACATATTGTGATTTATTATCTATATAATTTTACTAAAATGCTAATCAGCTTCAGCCTGGAGTGTAAGGTTACAAGTCAGCCAGTTATTTCTTTTTTTATGGTTAATTACCTCCTCTAGGTTTTAAGTTCATTGAGTCCCTTCCACCTTTTTGTTTCTGTTAACATTTCTTTTTTGTGTTATTTGCTGGTTATTCCCCATTATAAAGTTGCAAAGTGTGGCGGAATATGTTGACCTCTATAATAATCCATCATTCTAGTTATTCATAAACCAGTGGTTATTAACTTTCTCTTTATCAAGACCCAACGGTCGATGTAGCATTAGCATGGCAAGCTATTTAATTATAAAATTACCCCAGTAATCCATTCTTCAGTTTGTACAATAGTATGTAGCAAAATAAATTCTGGAATACCTTAAGAAGACAGTTCTGCTACAGAAGACCATTTCGTGTTGGCAGCTGCCCGGTGCTTGATAAACATGATGTACCTGTTCTCTCCATTGGAGATTTAATAGAATTTCACAGGAAACCAATTTTGGTTCCTGACCCAGAGCTAAGGTGACTAGGTTACATTAAAAAATGAATACTACCTAGATCCTGTTTAAACAAGAGGTGGTTTCTCATTTTCCTTTTGGTATTTTTGCTTACTATATATCCTCAAGGAAACTGCATTTGCTCACATGAAAAAAGTATGGTATGCAGAAATACCACTTATTAAATATACCATGCTCCACTTATCTGTGGACCATTTTTTTCCCCTTTATTATTCAAGCTAGAAGAGACCTTGGTCATGAACCAATAGCACACAGTTCTTAAGTTGTTCTTTTGTATCCATGTACAATTTCGAGGGGTTTTCGGTATTTAAATAAAGGCATCCAGAACAAAAGTATATTCCATCACATCAGGCATTCCATCAACTAATGTTTTAATTATCAGATTCTAATCTTGTTTGACTGGAAATAATATTGTTTCTTGCAGATATATCAAGGCAAGGTACCAGGGTTCCCAGAAACAGTCAATACTTGTTCAATGGTGTGGGTTTACAGCTGTCAGCCACTGGTAAAGAGACATATATAATCTCCAACCAACTTGTACTGGGCTTTTAAAAAAAAAAATTTACAAAACTGTTCCCAGCAGTCCAGATGACAAAAACGGTTATTCATTAATCCTGAAAGTTTGGGTTCATCACGGTAGTTGTAGCACTTTTAAACAGTGGGTTATTGCTCTGAAAGATAAAGTAGGGGGGAAAATTATTTTTTGGTTGTCCTCTATCTGATTTTTAGAAAAATACTAACATATTGTGGATAAGTTATTGTTATTTTGTCATTATGCAAACCAAGTAATCTTTGAATTTTGAAAATCTTTTTTTTTTTTACACCAAATCCGATTCAGTATAGTGATCCTCTCTTTCTCTCTTTTTTTTTTTTAAAATAAAACCACACAAGCTAAATTAATTATATTATCTTAATTGATTACTAAGTTGCAAGAGATCCAGTCTGCTTCAGTTGCTGCGTATGTTTGTACACCTTAGAACATAATTTAATTTTAGAAATAAGAAGATGTAAGTGAAAAGTTGTAAAAGGAGGGAAATCATCAATATGTTGAAAATATTTTCGGATACGGTTTTATGTTCTTTCACTATCTGCTCATCCAGTAGGAGCGAGGTGTTTAGTTGCCATGTCCAGGAGGACGTGGTCCTTGGAAGTCTAAGAAACAGGTCAATGACAGTGTGGTCTGACCATGATATGCAGTTTATGTCAATCATATCTACAGTTTTCATGTACAGTCTATTTACTACAACCAAATTGATTCTTGAGTATGTAGAGTGGAGAGCAGAGAAAAAGGAATAATCAACCGTATCTGGGTGTTGCACTCGCCACTCGAATGAATCAATTCCGAAAATTCAGTTTGTTCACAAATGAACCAAATCATACAAATTAAAATCGTTTTAATTAGGATTTTAATTTCAGATGATTTTGTTCGTTTTTGAACTTACGGAATTTTCGTTAGGTGATTGCAAGGCATTTTATTTACAGATTTATGAAAGCACATTTTTGCATGTGTTTATTAGATGAGTACTTTGTGAAATAGTTACATCTAATGACAAAAGCGTAGTGCCAACTATTGGAAAACAGATTCTGTTTTTAGTTTGCGTTATTTACAGACCTCATTCCATCGTTCTTCATTTCTTGCTTTCTGGAAGCGTTTGTACTCTTGTCGGTCAATTAACTCCACTGCCACACGGTACGCTACGATGATCAACAGCCCAATCATTGCAGTGCCCAAAACCAGACCCATAATTAGATGTGTTTGATCTACAACCTCTGTGAGTAAATAAGAAAAAAAACAAATTTTTAGAAAATATGTAAAGATTCATTCTCGTAAGTTTCAATACAAGCTGTGCATAAGTTGGTGGATTCTAGGAATGTGAATTGGAATGTAGCTAGAAGAAGAGGCAAGATGAAAGAGATCAGAATTGATACTTTACATGAGAATTCTTTTAGGTTATTGCTGTTAATGGAATTTTAAAAAGCCACTACAGTGTTCCAATGTTAGTGCCTCTAAGAGAACCAGTAACTCACAGTTCTGAGCTAAGACGGCTGGTGAATATCTTAGAGCATTTGCTGAGAGTAAACTCATTCTAGAAAAGGAGATGCAAAGAGAATCACCCAGTGGAACCTTGGTAGGAAATTGGGGGGAGTGAGGAGGGTGGCAAGGACACTCCTGACACCACACCTGCTACAGATCACCGTAGGGGTTATGGTGCTTGAAATGTTCCTTTAACATATAGGGCCATTTTTGTAAAGGCAACACAGGTACTGTTATTGAGCAAAGCGTAAGATGTTGTGAGTGATTTTTAAGAAAGCAAATAAAAGGCTAATCTTTGGGGGAACACTTTTGAGTATGTAAGGGTGGTAAGTATTAGCTAAACATTAAAGGCTCTTAGATGTTTAAAATAGATGTAGCTGTTTGATATACGCAAACAATGCTTGCCGTGAGAGTAAAGCAATAATATCCCATTTATGTATTTTCATTTGCTACCATCCCACTTAATCATCAACATGCCCTCAATAATCCACTTTTCTTTTCTTTCACCTTTTTCCTTCACAAGAATATGAACCATTTTCCCATCTTCTGTGATATGGAATGTAATTAGAGAGTCCTCTTTTTTTTCCTGGCACCATCCTTCTCTGTCCTTCAATCTGGGATCTGACGCTTTGACCATGGTGACATTAACATTTTCACATTTAGCAGAGCAAGTACTACTCAAGGGACCAGTTCCAAAGGCTTTGCACTCTGCGCAGGGACTGCATGTCACAAGGAAAAATAAACAGAATGATTTCTCTATAAGTTCCTTTTGTTTTGTATTCAGTGATTTTAGTTTTAAGTTTCTTAAATATTCCAAATTGATATTTTTATTACAGTCATAAAAATTGTACAAATGGTGGTAGTATTCTCTGAACACAGATTCAATTTGATCAGGATATTAAAGCAGCCATTTCTTGTGATTTTGAAAATTTCTTTCTTTAAGATGAGATTTTTAAAGTTGGTTAGAAATGTATCTGTGTGGTTACCCTGATACTACTAATTCTGTTTCCATTTGAGTAAGGTTTTGTTTGGTATAGGCAGCAGACTCTAATGTTATTTCTAGCTTGAACTATTTCTTTAATCACCTCTTTATCTTTAGGTTTTATGCTCTCAAGATTATCCAATTTAATATAGAGATCATTTAGGGACTGGCAATGCTCTTTTTTAATATGGGCCTCTATTTTAAGTAAATGTCCCTTGATAACACATTTGTAGGCACCCCATACTTTGCCTTGGCTAACTTCTCTGTTTAAATTTTCTTTAAAATATAGATTCGATACCGAGGTAATTTCCTCCACTGTTTCCTTATTGTTGAGCAGGGTATCTCTGATTCTCCAGTTACCCCTTTTTAGTATATAGTCAATCTCTATTTCCAAACAGACTGGATTATGATCAGACAGGGCCACTTTATCCAATTTTATCTTCTTACATAGACTAGCAGTTGTGTTATGAGACTTAATCATGTAAAGTCTGGAAAACGAGTGATGTCTATGTGAAAAGTGAGTGTATTCATTTCCAAAAGGAAATGTGTTCTCCACAGATCATATAGTTTGCATTTTGCAAGGGTATCTTGAAAAGATCTTGCCAACCACCGTGTTTTTAGGTCAAGTTTTTGTCTTTAGCTTATCTTTTTCGACATTTACAATACAGTAAAAATCTCCAAAGAGTAGAAACGTACTCTTGATTCTATCAAGAAATTTATACAATATTCCGTTTGATAGTGCACCTGTTTTTCATTAGGTGCTTAAACATTAAGAGAAAATATTTTATTGTTCAATTTGCATATCAGGAAAATAAATCTTCCTTTTTATCACGTTTTCAGTATGTGTTCGTATTTAAAAAAAATTGAAATAAGAATAGCTACTCCACATTTTTTACTATCTCTTAGAGAAGCATTTATTTCATTTGGAATTTTTTTACTTATAATTCTATTAGCATTATTGCCCTTCCAGTGAGTCTTCTGTATACCACAAACATCTATATTGCTTTTATCAAGCCAGTCTAAGAAAATGATTCTCTTTTGGGGTATATTGAGGCCTTTTACATTAAAAGTAACTATTTTTAATAAATTTTTCATGTAAATTCCCTAATAAATCACTAGCCATAGGAGTCCACAGTCACGACAGTGCACACATACAACAAAACAAAAAAACAACAAAAAAGGGACAGCTATTCATGCCATCTATACATCCACCATGGGCCGCTTCCCATTTCCAGTCCCATCCATGAGACCAGGGTGCGATATCTAATACCTCCAATCTGTCCTTTTAAAAAAAATGTCTGCCGATCAGGCGAGGACTCTTTATCCCTTGTTTAGGGTAGGAGAGAGAGAAAAAAAAGGATCTTTTTATCTAAAATAGGGGTGGGGAACCTTCGGCCCTCCAGATGTTCTGCACTACATTTCCCATAATGCTCTGACAGCCATAATGCTGGCAAAGTATCAAGGGAGATGTAGTCCAAAACATCTGGAGGGCCAAAGGTTCCCCACCCCTGATCTAAAACATAAAAACACATCTTGTGAATTGACACATAATCATTTTAATATTTTAACCCATGTGTTCTCAGTGGTTATCTAGTCTATTATGGGATAAGTATTTATCCTATCAAGCCAACGTGAAGTTTTCATTTAGGTTCCATAATTCTTACAAAAATTATTACTAAAGTGATATCCCCTTAACCAGGAGGGATTTCTATATAAATACATTTGTATTACAAGTGCGTATTAAGTAAAATGTATTGTATCTTTTGTGACCCTTTCTTTTCCCTTTACCCTTTGTTTCCCTTTATCCCTCTGACTCTTTCCCTCTGTGTCATGTATATCAATGCTTATTTAATAACAAAAAAGGCTGAGTACTTAAGTCTTTATTCATTTTATAAGTGTATTTAAATTCAATCCCTTTATTGTGTTACTCTTTTATTTATTTATTTTTGCTTATTCATTTTGTAAGTGTACTTAAATCTATTCCCTTTCATGTGTTTATATGAAAAAAAGGTTGTTAACTTTCTAACTTTCTAAATGATGTGACAATGGTGACTACTATCAAACCACATGAAATGTACTTATAAATACAAGTTGTATAATGTAATTTATTACTAGCAAGCACATTGAGATAACAGCTTGCAGACCCTAATAAGAAGCATGCAATGTTTATTTTTCTTCAAAGGTCCTTCACACGAGAAGGCCAATCACAAATACACCTGTGAGCTCACCTGTGTTTTTGGCATGGCGTCGGGCACTGAGGGCACTCTTTACACACCTTGTTGTGATACCCTTCCTCACAGATACACTTGTTGCACACACATCGTCCATGGCCGCTGCATATTCCTTCGCTGGTCATACATGCGCTTGTATCCAGACTGCAAGTGCAGTCATCGCCAGTGTAATTAGCCAAACATTTGCATTTCCCGCAGTCACAAATTCCCCTGGAAATACCTGGGTGAGAGAAGAATATTATATCTATGTGAGAATCTAGCTATCTAGCATTTATCTATCTATCTAACCAATCGGAGTCCCCTTAATATATCAATATTGAATATAACTAGCTTACAAAGTAAAAATACATTTTTCTATGTATGCTCCTTTAAATCACATGGAATCATATGAGAACCAAGAGAAATTGTATCGGTTTGACTCCAGGCACCATGCAAAAGCTTAGATATTTTTCCATTCCCCAAAATAGATATCAGTTCACTATTAGCTTAGTTATAGCTCAGTGATCTAGAATGGTGATTATGGCACACATTCTTGCTATGCCCAGCTATAAACAATTGACATATTCTACAGGCATGCTTACATAAAGGTATTAACATATTTTTAAATATTCTCCATCCCGTATAATGGCTGTTGGTTGCATTAAAGAAGGATAACTGCTACAATGGACCAACATTATCAGTATACGTATGTCAATTCATCCTTGCAACAAAAACAAAACATCAGAAATCTTTATTTTGAATTAAATATTGAAAATAGACATCCTTTTATTAGGTGGCTATATGTCAGGAGTACATTTAACCCCAACACAGATCTAACAATCCTAACAAGTGAAGACAGAAAAAGATAGAGAGGCCCTGGCTTAATGAAATATGTCAGAAGATGTAAAAAAAAAACCATGTCATATAAACATAGTCACTAAAGCTAGCTCTGTCCTGATACCAGAAATACACAAAACAGGGAATACAGCCTGGTTCAGGTTAGAAATACACTCAAATTCTCATGTATGCCCACCTCTGCTTAGAAACTAGGGACTGGGGTAAACTGTCCTACACAGATCAATGGGAGAGAGACCTAGGGGAGGTGCTGGAGGGTATAAACTGGCAGGAGATTTGGGAGGCTAACCATACCTCTTCTGTGTGTGTTACCCTCCAGGAACAATCAATCAAAACAATGTTTCGTTGGTATACTACTCCGGTAAAACTATATCAAATGAAAAAAACTCCTACGGACGTGTGTTGGAGGGGCTGTGGATTGAGAGGGACATATATCCACACTGGGTGGGAATGTCCACAGATGATCACTTTCTGGAACCTGATAAGGGCCCTACTATCACAGGTTTTTTCAAGAGCCCCTGATGTAGATCCATGGCTATACTTATTAAGCAGGCCCATAGATGGATGGACCAGTTATGAACAAAAGCTTATACACAAAATTACATTAGCAGCAAGGAGAGCTGTAGCCTCCGAGTAGCTCAAACCAGGCACGCCATCCATAGTAGGAGTGATAAATAGGATAAAAGAGGTTCATTTAATGGACGATCTAACAGCTAGAATTAGAGGCACCTCAAAAACCTTCATTAGGATATGGAAACCTTGGGAAAACTGTCCCGTGGGAAGTTACACACAAGCGCAATCAGCCAGTCAAATTAAATGCCCTACCCATCAAACGCCCCCTACCCCAGCCCACCTCACCCCCCCACTTCTCATGTCCCAATTACTATTCTTTCTATTCCTTACTATTCCTCCTTATTTTTCTATCACTTTTTTCAGGGGAAGAGCTGGTACAGGCTAAAGATGGAATCACAGGACGAACCACCGATAGGATATACCAAGTGCTTTCCTTTTTGCGGAGTTAAAAATTCCAAATAGCTACCATAGGACAGGTAGAAGATAAGTGTGCTAACGCGCGATCAAAGGAATACCTAACTAGAAAACGCGCAGATAGTAAACCCAGTCACAACATCAAAGGTCACATGGCACAGAAATAGCACTCAGTAGTCCTGGTGGTATCAAATCGAGGTATACCAGAGTGCTAGATATCCCCCTCTCCTTAATTTCCTTTTCCACATTCTAGATTAAACAAACAAAAAAAAGTATTGACCATCATAAAGCAACCGTAAGGACAGATACGAAACGCACACACTTAGCATGCAAAATGGGAACGACAATCCTACACTCATGTACTATAAGACAGGGCAATGCCAACGTATAATTTTATGTGACAGATGTTCGCAAAATGTTTACGTTGTATTTTGAATATTGTTACCTGACATATGTCTGTACATTTATGTTAATACAAAAATAAATAAATAAATAAAAGAAATACACTCAAATTAGCCTGGGTTTGAATACTGAAGAAAAGGCTGAGTCAAAGCCAGAGAACACTAACTAAACACATGTAAGGGTCACCATACACTGCAAATGGCAAGGAGAACAGAAAGATTGTTTAAACTCCCAAGAATTATAACCACTGTCATCATCTGTAGCAGTTATGGTGCCAGGAGTGCCATGGCATCCTCCTAAAGTAAGTAGTCAAACCACCTAAGCATGACTTGACAACTTACCTTCAGACCGCCAGTGCCATCTGCAGTTGAGCTGGTAGCTGCTGCATAGAGTTTCCTTAGCTCCACTGAGCTAAGCCCTCCTGTTGCCTCATCTGCAGCCGGAAGCTCCTCGGCTGAGCTAAGTCATGCACTGCAGGTTTGGCTCATTGGCTAAAAGTGTCAGAAATCGAGATGTCTGATTTATGGTTTAAGGATTGTAGTTATATACTACAGATTAGGAAAGTGTCATAAAAACTTATATATCTCTGTTGAAATGGAGGCACATTATTCCAGCAATGGAACATTTCATATGAGTGGCAGCTGATGGGAACAAGCATCTTCTTGCTCGATATGAGATCATCATGTATGAGATCCTATATAGAGGATTCCTTGGTCTTGTAGGAGCTTCCACTGACCAATGATGTGGGTTTCCAGCAGATAAAGTTAGGATCTAAGAGTAAGATGGTGGCTCCAAAGAGAGAGAATGAGAGGTTAAGATACATATGCCGACCTTTTCCCCAGGGTGTCATAATGAAGTGTACATGCCACTTTGAGGGGGAGTGTCTTTGTAAATAAATTAAGACTCCATAAGTGAAAGATTTGCTATAAGCCATTGACATGGGTAAATATTAGTTATATGTTATGAATCATTTAGATTACTTATCAGAATAGCATCTAGAATGCAGTTTGCCTTTAAAATGTGCCGTGGGTGATGTGAGATGTCCTTACCTCCACACACTTGGCCGTCATGTTTCTCACAGCCATTGTCGTCACAGTCACAAAATTCTCCTCTCACACCCAAGTTGCATGCGCATCGTCCACATTCGCACCTTCCACGGCCATTGCAGGGCAGGGATTCCCCCACCCTGCAGTCTGATTCAGAGTCCTGCTTGTCTTGTTGACACTCGCATTGTTTTCCTCTGTAGCCATCGGGGCAGCTGAAAGAGAAGAGAATACTGATCTATTTCCATATGTTTCCTACAGATAGTCAGGTTCCATTATTTTATTATAGAATTCCATGTACCTGGAAATTAAATTGGAAATCGGACAATAAATGGACTACAAATTTTCATATCTGTGCAAATCTTTTGTTAAAAAGCAAAATACCCGTGTATACTCGAGTATAAGCCGAGTTTTTTGGCACATTTATTGTACTGAAAACCCCCCACTCGTCTTATACTCGAGTCATGTCTGTATTATGGCAACTTACATTGCCATAATACAGACCAGGACCGCCGGGCTCATTACAAGCCCTGCAGTCCTGTTGGGGGCTGGCAGCAAGCTGTAACTTACCTTTCCTGCAGCTCCTGTCAGCTCCCTTCTCCTCCGTGCCGGTCAGCATCCCTGTCAGCTCCCACTGTAAGTCTCGCGAGAGCCGCGGATCAGAGCATGGCCCCGGGTTACCGCTGCAAGGCTCCGCGAGACTTACAGTGGGAGCTAAAAGGGGAGCTGACTGGCACGGAGGAGAAGGGAGCTAACAGGAGCTGCAGGAAAGGTAAGTTACAGCTCGCTGCCAGCCCCCCTCCTGCACAGCCCATGCCACTGGACCACCAGGGAATGTTAAAGCCCCCCTCCCTAGCCATGTATCAAGCAGGAAGGGGGGGGACAAAAAATTATTAATACAAATTTAAATAATCATATAATAAAATAAAAAATGTAATAATATTAAAATAAAATAAAAATATTAATAATATTTTTAAAAAAATGTAATATTAAAATAATAATAATTAAAAAAAAATAATACAAATGCCCACCTCGTACCAAGGTTACACACTCTGCATCACATACACAAACACACTCTATATTATATACACACACTGCACTCATACACATACACACTGCATTCATACACACACACTGCACTCATACACAAAATAAATATTCAATTAATGTAATTTTATTGGGATCTAATTTTATTTAGAAATTTACTAGTAGCTGCTGCATTTTCCACCCTAGTCTTATACTCGAGTCAATAAGTTTTCCCAGTTTTTTGGGGTAGAATTAGGAGTCTCGACTTATATTCGGGTTGACTTATACTCGAGTATATACGGTAACTCCATGACGGCACTTCTTTAGAAAGTGTAGCTCAGTGACATAAAGTGGGGCATATTCAGGCAAAGCTCTACAATAGAACTATTCCTGTGTGTGTGCTCAAAATACTACAATTAAGGACTTAATGAAGCTCAGCATCTTAGGTGACCTTAAAGGACCACTCTAGGCACCCAGACCACTTCAGCTTAATGAAGTGGTCTGGGTGCCAGGTCCTTCTAGGGTTAACCCATTTTTTTATAAACATAGCAGTTTCAGAGAAACTGCTATGTTTATGAATGGGTTAAGCCTTCCCCCTAATCCTCTAGTGGCTGTCTCATTGACAGCCACTAGAGGCGCTTGCGTGCTTCTCACTGTGATTTTCACAGTGAGAGCACGCAAGCGTCCATAGGAAAGCATTGTAAATGCTTTCCTATGCGACGGGCTGAATGCGCGCGCAGCTCTTGCCGCGCGTGCGCATTCAGCCCAGGAGGAGGAACGGAGGAGGAGAGGAGGAGGAGAGCTCCCCGCCCAGCGCTGGAAAAAGGTAAGTTTTAACCCTTTCCCCTTTCCAGAGCCGGGCGGGAGGGGGACCCTGAGGGTGGGGGCACCCTCAGGGCACTATAGTGCCAGGAAAACGAGTATGTTTTCCTGGCACTATAGTGGTCCTTTAACATCAGTGCAAGATAATAATAATGAGAGAAGGCCGTTAGTGATGTGGGACCTGGTGGGGTGAAATTCTGCTTTGGCCACAGAAAAAATATATATATCAGTGTAGTGGGAAGGAATAGCTGTGCCATAGACCAGCGGTTTCCAACCTATTTTGGGCCAAGTTACACTTCATTGAACATTTCTAAGTCACTCTTTATTTTTTGTTTTTACCTTTATCAGCAGCTTATAAATTTACATTTACTTCTAAATCTATTTATAAATGTAAATTTACATTTACTTCTACTTTTAGCCAAACTGACAAGTTTCAATTAAACTTTAATGCTGATACATATTAAAAAACTAATTTTGAACACTACATATAACCAATTACAACTCTGGGGGTTATTATCAAACTGTTCTTTTCAAAAAGTGGTTTAAAGGACCACTATAGGCACCCAGACCAAAGTGGTCTGGGTGCCAGGTACAGCTAGGGTTAACCCTTTTTTCTATAAACATAGCAGTTTCAGAGAAACTGCTATGTTTATGTTAGGGTTAATCCAGCCTCTAGTGGCTGTCTCTTGAGAGCCGCTAGAGGCGCTTGCGTGCTTCTCAGAGAAGATGCCAGCGTCCATAGGAAAGCATTGATAATGCTTTCCTATGAGAGTGGCTAAATGCGCGCGCAGCTCTTGCCACGCATGCGCATTCAGCCGAAGAGGAGGAGAGGAGGCGGAGGAGAGCTCCCCGCCCGGTGCTGGAGAAAGAGGTAAGTTTACCCCTTCCTCTCCATCCAGCCCGGCGTTAGGGGGACCCTGAGGGTGGGGGCACCCTCAGGGCACTATAGTGCCAGGAAAACAAGTTATGTTTTCCTGGCACTATAGTGGTCCTTTAACTGTGAATTATTTTAATTTTAATTCCTTTTGCTTAAACGGACACTCGAACCACAATACCTTGAAAAAGACCTCTTAGTAGGTTGAAACGTTGCTATTCTCCTTTTTGTTTCAATAAATCTGCCTGCGGCTTTCACACTCTGAGTGCCTGGGAATCTTTCTTGCTGCCTTGACGTGTTGGGATTGCTGGTCCTGTTCTGGAGCACCGATGGCCATTGGGAGTGAGTGCGGTTCCTGTGACTATTTTTACTCCAACCACAATGACCACTTCAGTGATTTGAAGTGGTCATGGTGGTAGGAGTCATTATGTACAGTGTTTCAGCTTGAAACACTGCACATACTAAGCTATTGGCAATTATATGCCAGGAGCTACTTGCACACCCAGCACGCATGGCTTCAACAGCCCAGAACTCTGTTCCGTGCTGCTTAATTCTCAATTCTGTGCTTAAATTATGTCTGTTGTCAGCATACACTGCACGCTGACAACAGATGTTAAAATCCCCTGCCTGCAAGGGGAAGATAGATCTCCCCTCCCACCCTTCTTCAAACTCTGTGCTCCCTCCCACCTTCCTCCATGTTCCATGATTTAAAAAAAAAACTCCCTCCTACCCACTATGAGAATCCTATTGTTGGACCGTGCACAGCCCCAGTGGCGTTGGAGATGGGTGCAGAAAAAAACACTGGGAGCCTCGCCTGGTACTGGACTGCAGGTAAATATTTTAAATAAATATTTTATTTGCATTCTTGAAAAAAGTGATTTAGTCAATATGCCACTTGTATAGGAATTACTTAACCCCTTAAGGACCAAACTTCTGGAATAAAAGGGAATCATGATATGTCTTTTGATTATGTTGAAGTGTCTTTAAGGCGTTAAAAAACTTTTTCAAAATAGGTAACTTCCAGCTAAATATTCTTAACAAAATCTTAGTGATATGCTCCTTGTTAAATATGTGAAATGCTCCTTGTTAAAATAAGAACTAAAAAGCAAGAATTTACCCTTTAACAGCAAACTGTACTAATTTATTTATTCTTATTACACACACACATTATAAGTGAGCTATTTCTGCATGGTATATTGAAAAACTAGTTAAATTGCATCACTTTTAAGATTTACTAATTTAGGTGATATTCCATTGTATATACATGTAATGGGATGTTATTTTTTATGACTTTTTAAAAGATAGACCACCTGTTCTTAATCTTGTATTATCCTTTATTGGATAATTGGAAGAGACAATACTAATTGTCATGCAATGATAACATAAAGCCAAACTATGAAAGTAGCACCCACATACTCTTGGCAATCCAACAAGAGTCAAAATGAGTTTGGTTACCAAAGTACGCTAGGTACGCCAAGTATAGGAGAAAGAGCCTGCAGTGGATCAGTTATAATTTTGGCGACAAATTTCAATTTAGTTTTAGTCATAGTCTCTTGATTAAAAAGCCGTTTTATTTTTAGTCAAAGCCATCTGAACTGTTGTAGTTTTAGTCTAGTCGACTAAATCTACTGGAGATTTTAGTAGACACGACTAAAATCCAATTGGTTTAGTTAAAGCCTCTATCTGTCTCTCTTGCCCCTTCCCCAGCTCTTCTGTGTCTCTTTGTGTCCTCCCAGTTCCTCCATTTCTTATGCTCCCTTCACAGCCCCTCTGTGATAATTTTGTGGGCAAATTTTAATTTAGTTTTAGTCATAGTCTTCTGACTAAAATGCCATTTTAGTTTTAGTCATATTTTAGTCATCTGAATTGTTTTAAATTTAGTTGTATTTTAGTTGACTAAATCTCAAAATTTTTAGTCGACTAAAATTGTTAGTCGACAAAATTAACACTGCAGTGGATGAAAATATTGAATCTCCTCTCAGCTCTCCTTTCCTCTCCTTTTTTCTGATGCCTTTTGCAAACAGCTCATTGCTTGCAAAGCAAATTTCAGAAAGCGCCATTGGGGAGAACTTTTGATAAGGAGACAAACATGATTTAGATTTTTTTTACTCTTTAAAGCTGCTGCAACACAAGTTTAAGGTGGACTTTATTAACAGATATTTGATACTGCTAGTATTGTTATATTAAGTCTGCGAGTGAAACATTTGTATCTACAAAGAAGAAGGAAAGGAATTCTTAGAGGGGCTCAGTGATATATTTGGATCCTTACATATAATTCCCTTTCACACATCATGGTATGTTTTATAAATATGATATTTTTGGACTATACACTACTGCACCATGTGTGCTCCTATGTGTATTATTTTTCTTATAGATAGAAAAAAAGATAGTGAAAATTGGTACCATATTTGAGTATAAGATGTGGAGAAATTCTTTACATGATTGGGATTTATTCACTAAATGTTGAATGTTAGTATTTTTGTCTTTAAGAACTGCAAATGTTAGAATAAAATAGTCAAGCTGTGACTACAGCAAGTCAGAGATTTTTTTTTCTAAATTTTGTAATTACATTTTCAGTTCGCTATAGTCAGCAGTGAACAAGGCATGGGATTCTCTGTAGACCTCGTAGACCTTCTCTGAGAGTCTTATAATATATTTTGACTGTGTTGAAATTTTCAATTAAATTTTATTTCATGGAGATTTTATCTTTATGCAGTACTTAAAAAATGACCAGAAGTGAGAGTCATTTTCAGCATCTTTTTAAAATTGAGTTAGCTAATTGGCCATTGCCAAAATATCTAAGCAAGCTGGGTGCAAATGGACTTATTAAATAATTTACCTGCAGACGCCACAGCTGTAGTTACCCAGACCTTCGTTGCAGTAAGAAGAGAACTCCTCATTATCCCCACAATTACAGTCACACAATGGCTCAATATGCACGTTCAGTTCCTCATTGAACCCAAGTACCCGAAGCTTGAAGCTCTGTGCCCCATCTTGGCAGATTCTCCTGTTTGCCCACACTGTCACATCAAACTCTACCTGCAGGGGCAGAAGTGGAAAGAGCAGAGTAAGTAATAACCACTATCTGAGTTGATATTCATGATGTTAAAATGTTTAACTAGTGCTCATATAGCATTTTGTCCCAGTACTACAATCTTCAAAGAAAAAAAATAGCAAAAGTGCTATGCACAGACAATCTAAATTAAGCTTTCACTTTATAACAAAGGCCTCCATTTTGTCCAAATTATTTGGTTCAAAAACAGTTCATAAACATGGACTGTATTTTTAGGACGATTTTTTTTCTGAATTTCAGATTGATTTATAGTCAACATTAATTGGTCGGCTGCTTAAGAAATAACTGCAGATAAATTTGCATTGGAATGACATTTATCAGCCCTTTTCAATGACTAATCCTGTTAAAAAATATATAATAAACCAAAGAGATTAAATGCCTATGGTAGCGGTCAAAATGACCCCCACATTAGTATAAGGAAGGTTTAAAACCTCCCTCATGCGACCACTGACCATGTGAGGTCATATCCTCACAATGGCAAGAAGTCACTAGCATCTCACTGTAATAAACTAGCAACTGGCCAGCTATTGCAGGAGCCCGACAACTTTACATCACACTGATTCTTAGGGCTAAGTAGAACATGACTTCATCTTTTTTGTTTGCCTATTCGTCACAGGAGTGGCATGTCCACCCATCTTTTGTATTTAATTATAACATCCACCCAGCGCTTATGGGTGGAGGCTGGGAGGACATTAGATCCGTCCTCCCCGATTAATGATATCAGTAGCTCCCACCTGCCCACAATTTGTATTTTTATTTACATATATTTTTACTTACTTATATTTTTGATGTATTTAATATGCTTTTAAAGTTTAAAAACCCTGATGTCCTTTTTGTGTAAGACTATAGTGTTCACCTGTTAATTTAATAATCATTAAATAACATAATCATAAGAACATGACAAGTATTAACCCTTTAATAACAATTTCAAAATGGCTCTATGCTTTTATTCAGTAATTGTCGCCACTGGCCCATAAAGTCCAACGTGTCAAATTTTAAGTGTCCCTGTTATGGTATTTAAAAAAAAAATAGATAGTACACTAACAGGGTCGTTTACTAAAGGGAGAATTTAAAGTGACTTTCAAATTTAAGGCCACACTAATTAAAAGCATAGCTAACTTAGAGACATTTCCAGTTCAGCTGTTTTGACCATAAAGGCTTACTCTAACCACCATGACCGCCTCATTGGCTAGAAATGCTAAAGGTGGTAGGAATCAGTATCCAAACTTGAAATCCTGCAGAGCCAGAAAAAACCCCAATAGGCCTTAAACCATTTATTTGCTAAGATGAACCTGTCCTGTCAGGTGCACTTTAAATTAGAGGAAATATATTTTATTTACATTCCGGTTTAGCATTCTGATGGAACCTCTGGTTTTTGTTAATATAAAGTTCATAATCAATGTTCTGTCTGAAATCAATATCAGCTTTTCAAAAAAATAAATAAAAATTAAATATAAGCAGCAGAAAAGGAATTATCTAAAACCAATAATCTACTATTACCATTACATCTCAAACTGTACATTCCCTTCCTTAGTATTGAATATTTACCTCACATTACCTTGTCATAGTGGGGAATCCCCTAGCTCAGAATAAGTTTTTTTTATGTAAAAGTTGTGGTTACTTACCGCTTGGTTAATTTTGACGCCAGAGCATTGCCCTGTGGGTTGTCCCTTGCTAGATGAGTCAAGACAGTGAGAATCATACAATATATTGATCCCTTTAGGGAGATTTGAATGCTCCAAGTTCACAGTGGAAGATAAGTTCTGGAAGATAATAAATGCATAGATGTCAGGGATTATTGTCAATAGGAAATTCTGATCCAAACGTTTTACAGCTGATCAATCAACCATGAAAATCACACTGATTGACATCAGCCATAATGAGAACAGCCAACAGTTTAATTAAAATGATCACAGTGTGTGGTCTTCATCATCGTGTGCATAAAGAAAGCAAAATATATACTTACAGTAAAAATGTCATGGGTAAGGTTTCTAAGCTGTATATAACTTAAATAAGGCTAATGAACTTTTTTTTTTTTTTAATCTGAATGTAACTGCTGTAACCAAATCCATACCCCCAGCATCGGCATCCTGTGAAGCAGGCTGTCATTGGGAAAGGTAAAAAGAGGTAGACCAGTGATGTAAATCACATCACTGGCCCTGCCTAAAGGGGTAGACCCATGCAGTAAAAGGAGCAGGTCTGCCCGAAGAACTGGAAGGTCACCCTGGTATAAATATATGACAGGCTGCCAGCCAATTAAGGATGGTCTGGGCAGACAGTGCTATTTCAGAACCCTGAGTTTAGCAAATGTGTTTAATTATTCATTCACTCTATGCTTTCTGGGGAAAATTCCCTGGTGTCCCCCAGCACTCACTTGTCCAATCCTCTCCTTCCCTTCTTACTAGAAGGCTGGAGCTCCTGGTATTCGGTCAGACACGGAAAAAATGTGGATATAGTAAATGTAGAATTAAAGGGTCATGTCACATTGTTATTTACAAGGTGTGCAAAGTCAGCTTAACTATAACTATTTTATAGTAAGCCAGTCTATGCGAGTTTTGCTCCTCTACAATCCTCCTAAGTTACCATACTTAATTCCCTCTGCACAAGGCAAGAGCATTGGAAATTTAGTGTAAAACAGGGCATGTGCCTAGTGCTTCAGCTCTGTTAGCCCCTATGTTAATCTGGCCCTATCTGTTCCTATACTCCCTAGCCAGTGCTATCAACCAGTGTTAATTTTGGCGGCAAATTTCAAAGTAGTTTTAGTCATAGTCTTTTGACTAAAAATCTGTTTTAGTTGTATTTTAATCATCTGAATTGTGTTCCTTTTAGTCTAGTTTTAGTCGACTAAATCTCCAGTAGATATTAGTTGACACAACTAAAATCTAATGGGTTTAGTTAAAGCCTCTATCTGTCTCTTTTGCCCTCAGACAGCTGGGAAGGTTTTTATTTGCTTCTGGTAGTGCCATATGAACCATCGGAAGTGGTAGGCACACTGGGCTACACACCTGCCTCCACCACTTCTCAATGAACTGTACTACAGTTTATTGAGAAGACCCAGAAATCCACGATTGTGTGCACGATTGCAGATGAAATATAGACTTCTCAATGAGAAACTTGTCATTGTTCAGTTTAGCAAAGACAGCATATCTGCAGCTTTCACAAGTTTTGTTTTTTTACATGCCACCAAATGAGATATATAGAAAAAATGCATTAAAAATGTCAATGGAGTGTTAATTTAAAAAACTAACTGTGACAACTTTGTTAAATGTAACTGAATTGGAAAATTCTTCAATTCAATATTTTTTGGCTTTCACAGTCCATGTTCTGGGTTTTTCATCTACAAGAACATGACAAACAAACCCCCTTTAATCCTTTCAGTTCCAGGGTAAAACAAATAACTCATTATCGGAACATTTTTTGCATGATAATTGATCCTAATGTCGTTTATAAGGTGGACCTATCTGTTGTAAAGTACAACAACTTAAAATGTTACATGAACATAAAATGTTTGTAATTTCCCTGCTTTAAAAGACATTACAATCTCTAACATTTATTGTGGTTTTATCCTGCAGCAGAGACGTACGTTATAGGCTTCAGAGATGAGGTTCACTACATTGCTGGAATCCTTTGTCAATTCTCCAACCACAGATTTTGGAATCAGTTTGCTCAGCTCCTGCACTTGGGATATTACATGGAAAACAAATAATGGCTTCTTTGATATATGATATACACCACACACACAACCAATACAATATGCAAAAAAGTACAGAACATTTGTGGGTAAATTCGCGTGGATGCGAGTCTTTTATGAGACTTGGAAACCAAATTGGAAATACATAAAGTAGTTTTCTATTCCTGCCCAAAAGTGCCATCACATAAATTTAATTTGACAATGAAAAGCTGGAAGACAAACTGGGCTTTCTGCATCGCTTTCTACATGCGTTACAGTTGATGTCACAGACAAGAGCTCTTGACCATAAGCCAACAAGACATTGATCTGTGCATCTAAGAAGATCAGTTGGCTCCGTTAAACCAGACCTACAGAACACAATGAATGTCAGAACTGAAATAATCAACAGTCTGTGTGTCACATATTTTATGTCTATATTTGTAGGAGAAATGCAATCACCTTAAACTATATAGTTACACCCCCGATTGCTGCCATTGCACGTACTCACCTCATACGTGGAGATCACATCATTGGTGACAGCAAAGATAGGCTGAATATTAGCGGATGAGAGGACATGAGCTAGATGCCCAACTGAGGGATAATCCTGAAAAAGGAACATTCGAGAAGGTGATACATTTGTTTCATCCACAAAATACCCTTATTTGCAAATATATTGACCATATATGCAAATTTCTGAATTTTAATGGTTTCAGTAATTTTTCAGATTGATTGTTCACAGTTTACCTTTCTGTATTTTGTTTACAGTTTAGTTTATGATGTTTTAGGGCAGCAATTTTATCATAGGTAAAGACTGTGCTGCAAAAAATATTCTATCTGCAATGATTATACATACAGCTTCAATCTCCACTTTTTAATATATTTTCCGGATTTCTGCTTACAGTCATTGGTTTTGCATGGGGCGATCAGATTCTCTAGGCCCTAAAGAGAAGCTTGCATATTGTCCTGAATGTGGCTTGTGTATTATTCTCGGTTGTTGTTGGGTAACAGCACCAGTAGGTGGAGTTGTAGCTCAAAAATGTTTATCCATAGCTTTACAGGTTTGAACAAAGCCTGCTTCCTCTTTGGGTTAAAGATTGAGTAATGGAGCTAAGTGAGCCGAGTCCAACAAGTCGGGGAGGGAGGGAGAGGGGAAGGGAGGATGCCCAACTATATTTAAAATTCACCAGCCAGCACTGGGTAAGGTTGACAAGAGAGCAGAGCTATATCTCAGGAATGTAGGTCTCCAAGGACAGAGGATGTACTTTTATTTTTTAATAAAGTTTTAGGGCAGTGAATAATGGTGTAAAATATTTGTCCACCGTTATCTCTTCGTGGGTTTTATTTCCAGTAGCTTAAACTTTATAGATTAAATGGAAGGTTTAGCAGGGTCATAGTAACTCTTATCATATGCAAAAATCATGTTGTTGTATGTCTGGATCATCCCCATCTTTATAAATAAAAAAAGTAAGATATTACCTGCCTTGGAAAGATCTAACATTGTTCTAGAAGGTTTTGAAGTTCCAACACGAGACAGTCATCTTTAAATCACACAGACTGTCAGAGAGTACTACAAAGTGTCTCGTCTCCATACTTTTGGTTGCCTACTCACTTCATAGCTGACTCACAGTTTCTGTTATTTTCTTTGATTGGAAGATGATAAATATCTTCTTATATAGATTTTGGTTTAAAGGGACACTATAGGCACCCAGACCACTTCAGCTCATTGAAGTGGTCTGGGTGCAGTGTCCCAGGTCCCTTAACTCTGCAATGGTAATTAGTACAGTTTTTGAGAAACTGCAATAATTGCCTTTAAGGTTTGACTCCACCTCTAGTGGCTGTCTATCAGGGGACCTCCGGGTGGTTAGGCGACTTTTAGTTGCCTAACTGACGCTAGACGTCCTCATGCTATGCAAAGTTTCTGGCATAATAGTTTCTCTTTAAATTTATTTCTGTTTATTCTTGTTTTATTATGTTTTGAGTTCATTGTTCCCACTGTTTCCTTCTTTAAGAAACTTACAAAACTTGGCAATGACCACACGCTTTTGAAACACCAGTTACATAGTATTTCATTTTCATTCTTCTTCTAATGATGTCTGTTTTGTATTTTTATTTCATTGCCATATTGCTAATAAAATTGCCTTATAAAGAAATTGTGGGAGTTTTCCACTTTGAAAAATCACTCACATAAATGTTGCTGTGGTCATATTCTCCATTTTCATTTAAATGGCAGTGACCATCGGTTGGCAAGTAAATACCGGCTAACTTTCCATCTCCAGCTGTATGAAAGACATCATCTGAGGCAAACACCAAGAGACGAGTAACATTCCTCCATCCAATGCGATCCTGGAGAAGAGATAAGAGAAATGTCTAGTTCAAGGGTTTTAAATTTGGTAATTAAAGGCCGTAACCCTGTCAAAATGTTTCTATTTCACTAATTTTGGTGCAATTATGCAAACCTACAATTTGCATTATGTGATTGAGCAATGAGTTTAGCATCACTCCATAAATTACTCCTTAAAGAGGGTTCCTTTTAGGTCAGCCTGCTGATCAACCAGTTGTGGTAAGGTCTAACTGTAAATAGCATGGAGATTGAATTACATTCCAAATTGGAACCTTACCGTGCATACAGCCGCCTGTAGCATGGCATCTAATCCACCCTCCGGACTATCCAGATTACCAGAGATGTTTTCTGCACTGACCCGCATTTCAAACAAGGTGAGGTTGGAGGTCAGATCCAGCACATGCCGATAGCTGAAAGGTGGTTGGCAACGCTCTGTACGAGATGGACATGGGTTCTGCAGCTTGGATTTCATTGTACTTACATAGGGAAGCACTGTCTTATCCACAAAGGAACCAAAACCTGCAAAAGTAAAACTGTTAATCATCTACCAGTTCTATTAACCTCCAGCCCCTGTGATAAAACACTTAAACAAAAATACTAAGTAGACTATAATTATCATTATGGAAAATTATACTTAGCCATGGTTACCCATGTTATTTCCATCATACAGAGATTATGTAATCACTGACTCTTGAGCAACCAAAAATAGTACTTGTGTGAAAGGAATACTGAACAAATTTTACAGAAATAACCATAAAGATCAATTTAATTGGATACATATTTAACACATGCATTCTTTGCCATTTGCTCAAGGCAAGGGGCTTAACCTTGACTCCAATTTATAAGCATTTCTTCTTAGGAGGACATACCTCAGACAACTGTGAATTTCAAAACTGGTTTGGTTATTTACTTAACCAAGAAGTGTCGGTAATTCACCAGAGGACTTCAAAATATAATCAAATTGCAAACAATTTTTAAAAAAATTTTTTACCTTCTGGTTAAATATAAGACACTCTGATACTCTGACAGGGAGCTGGAGAAGACTTTCAGAATTAAGGAAGAAATTCAGCACAGTTTGTATTAATTTACATTGGAGTTTTATTTGTGTATTTCTCCTGGAAAAGGAATTTTCAAACAAATACACATTATGTCTTACCAATGCGCACAGATTTGGTGACTTCGTTAAGAGCCCTCTGAATGTCACTACCCAACTTCTTCACATTTTCTAAATCATCCTTCATGGAGTATGACAAGTCCATCAGGTAATAAAGATCTATCGGATAACCCTCAGCACGTTTGAACTTCACCCGAAATTTCTTCTTTTCTTCTAAAATTCAGAAATAGGACAGGAAGTTTAAACAGTCATTGCACTAAATAGAGTATAAACGGTAGATAAAGTAATTTCATCCAAAAGGTGGATCAGTTAACTAATACATGCAACGTTAATTATGTTTACAATGTAACCTTCTATACAGTGACATGCAATAAATTCACATCAAAGTGTATTCAAAAAGTGCTTCAGACTGCGCTTAAAGTGCATATGGATTCAAAGTTGAAAAATATATTGCCATCTAATGGTGTATCACACAAAAATATGATTAAAATCCCTGGGAGAAGTCTCTTCAAAATACCGCAGGAGAAAAGAACTAATAAAGAATAGTGCAAACACCATATAAAAGGCTGTGGACAGGCTCAGAATTACCACGGCTGAGTGCGATTGCTTAGCTGTGGTATATGAAGCGCTGCACATAGCTCATCTTACAGTCTTTGGCCACTAATTGTTGCCTAGCTGATGGAGGGATTCCTTAGGTATCCAATGATACCTGGGACTCCATGGTACCAGCAGGTTCCAAGGAGCAGTGTGAGTCTAAGCCAGGGGAGAAGTGGCTACAGCTGTATAAACAAAGTGATTTAACTCCTAAAATGCAGAGCATTGAGCAGTGATCTACACACAAAAAAACACTTCATTAAGTCTGTTATGTTGGTGCTTAGAGTATCTCTCTAAGAGATACAATGCAGATGTTTAAACCCTGTGATCATTATGATTCTCACCAGGGCGAAGCTTCAGGTGGACACTTTGAGGAGCTAGCTGTGTGACCACCTCTTGGTCAGCACTGTCACTCAGAGGAGTGTCCTTTATAATGTTCACAACCCCTTTGGGTTGTATCAGATGCTCTGAGGCACATCCTCTTTGCTGAAGCTCCAAAGCTGTTGCACATCGAGATCCTTCTGACTCCCCTCCTTTTGTAAAATTCTGTTTTGAGAAATTGGAAAACAAAATAAGAAACAGAGAGAAATAGAGGGTAAAATAATAGAAAATGGCTAAAAAATGATCTGAAGTTTACATTGCTCTTCGTTACAATATATGAGTCCATAATAATAATTCATTTGGAATCTTTGATCTTGGTCTAGAAGATTACTAAGTAGAAGTATAGATGCAGGCGTAGGCAACCTTCTATACAAAGATTGTGCAGATCAAAAAGAAAAATGTTTTGTTATTTCATCAAGTCAACAAGTTTAAGGGGCTGGGTTGCAATGAGCGCCAAGATTGTCTGGTCATTATTTATTAACCAAATCATACATTTACAAACTCTAAACTCTCATGCTATATATGATCCTCATGAAATACATTTAAAGCGGCACTGTCATGGCCACATCCGTTTTTTATTTATCCCCCTCCCAACTACACTAAATATAATAGCCCCCCTAGTTACTCCCAAATCCCCGTAGAGCCCCCATATTACCTTTTTTTAAACTTTATTTTGTGACCGGACTTAGGTCCTTGGCGCCACCATTTTAGAGTGGGCAGATGAAGGCCCTGTGGGACAGGTCATCTGCCCACACTAGATAACACTGTGAAATTCCCGCTCATGCCCAGTTAACCACTTGGGCATTCAGATGGGAATTTTGTCAATTCATTCATTCGTTAGAAAGACAAATAAATGAATAGAAATTTCAAAAGAATGAAAGGAGACCTCTTTGTTCGTTCAGTTTATTACAAGGAGGGAGCTACCGGCTCACTGCTTGCTCCTTGTAATATGTGAAGATAGAAGCGGCAGGGAGCAGTGCTCTCCGCCACTTTCTAACCCCCCTCTATGCCCCCCCCCCGTCATTCTATGACCCCAATATTAGCATAAGGGAGACTAAAATCTCCTGAATGCCCCTACTTGCTATGCTGTGAGTAGGGGCATGTCTACTAAACAGTGAGCGACCAGTGGCTGCTCACTGTTAAACAAACAAAAAAAAAGACCCCCACTCCCCGAATCAAAAAAAGTACAGGTTCGCCATGGTGGGGCATCTTCTAAAATAATTAACAGGGGAGGACAGGTGGGGGCCCTAAGTAAAAAAAGAGAGGGGACCCATTGTCTCTTATGAGCAGCGGGTGGGGGACCTCTCCCCATGCCCTATGCCTTCCCACGCCCTGCAATTTGACTGAGAGCGCTCTGAGATTGGTTTAAGCCAATCAATAAGAGCCGTCTGGGAAATTTGAGACATGCAAGTTACCAATCAGAGCACTTTTATTGATTGGCCTAAACAAACCAATCAGAGAGCTCTAAATCAAATTGCAGGACATGGGAAAGCTTTACAAGCTGGGTGAAGATGGATTTTTTTTTTTGTGGCGTCAGGGTTTTCTTTTTTCTGCATGTTTTTTTTTTGCACTTTTTTTTGTTTCATTTGTTTTTAAAGTTCGGCGGGAATTATGGCTTTTTATTTGTCCTTTTTGGGGCTGAAAAAAGAAGGTTTAAGAAAAAAGAAGACATCTAATGGTAAGTATAATTTTTTTTTATTTACAGGTATTTCGTTTTTTGTTCCCCCCTCACTATTTTAGGGTGAGGGGGTAAGTAGGGTTTAATTTTATTGGGGAGGGGGGTGGCTTGAGGCTTGGGGACCCCTAGTTACTTGTGGGGGGTATTTTTTATATTTAGCCTCCACCTGCCGTTTATGGGAGGGGACTGGGGGAACATTAGGTTCCTCGTTCAGTTTAGTAGCCCCCACTCACACAGCACAGGTGGGGGCTCGGGAGGGGAGACACTGTCTGTAGCAGAATGTCCATTTTTTCCTTCCCTTTGTTCGGCTGTCCATACCCCTCGTTCGTTTACCGAACCCACCTGTGTGGTCTCTGAGTTCAGTTCATTTAACAATCGACCATCCCTGGCTGTTAACCTCAAATTGCTCATCAAAGAAAGGGTATCCCCTACTTGGCCACTGTTCGTATTACCAAATGCACGTGTGCAAACAAATGGCCATTTTGTCTGTCGAATGTGGGTGGTGGTACATGGTCATCGATGGCCTGGAACTAATTTCAGCTACTGGACTCTGTGAACACCGGGTAAACTATTACCGCTGCCAATTCAACTTCCCGAACCAGTAGGAGAACGGCGTTCAGGAGACCTAAACTACCAAACAGGGGGAACATTCGTATGCTAGCAGCAAGGGGGAGCCTTCGTCAGCATTCGTGAAAGAACTCCCGAAAAAAGACCGGTCAAAGCCTAAAATCCTCTGGAACTATTTTGGGGCTTCACGTCGTGGTCGACCGGTCTAAACTTCACTTGAATGGCATTCCTAATATACCAAACGGATCTGAGTGATATTTTGTCAAAGTGGGCGCTCATATACCTGCTATTTGGTGAACTAACTTTCGTGGAGTTCTGAGATATTAAAATATGTTTTTATGCTGTTTTACAATATTGTATATTTTCTGTACCTGGGAGATAATGTAATTAAAGAGTTGTTCTTACTCAATTATCTCCCAGGCACAGAGGAGGAGTTTGTGAATTATTTACTTGTCCCTTGTCCCCACAGGGCAAACCCCTGGAATGTAATTTAAGAAACCCCTTGCATGGGAAGTTGCATAAAAGCCAGCTGAGGCTGAATAAAAATCACTTGGCTCCCAGAACTGTGTGTCGTCCAGTTACTGGGGGGATTGTGTCTTGGATATCGTATTGCTTCCTCAGCTACAAGGAGTCTACAGCAGCGATATTGATGCTGAATATTGGAGCTCCGCTACAATGTCCTCCTCCTTTATTATTATTGTCCTTTATTATTTCTATAGGAGGGGGGTCGTTTTTTTTTTTGTTTGTTTTTTACAGCAGTAAGCAGGCTGCTCACTGTTTAGTAGACATGCCCCTACTCGCGGTATAGCGATGTTCTCATTCTGTTAGGGCAAAATTTGGTAGTTGCGCCGTCCTATCTATGTGACAGGATGTTTGGGAATACTGACAGGAAACACAGCGAGATCACAGAGGAAAGGGTGGGTATTGCGGGAAAATGTATTTGACCCACAGGAAGAGGGTCAAAGCGGGTTAAGTGTAGGAAAAATACATAAGACAAAGTAATCTCTAGATCAGATTGGAAGAAACGGAGAACAGATCCTGAGAGAGGGAGAGAAGAGGAAGCGATTGGGGAAAGGTAAGTTCGGCTTGACAGTGCCGCTTTAAGTACTGAAAACATAAATGCTGCTTTTCCCATAGGTATTTAAAATTACATGAACTGATTGAGAGCTTTTTCTCGAGAATGACCACAATGTTTTGCAGAACAAAGATGCAACTTCCTGAATATAACTGACTTAACAACAAGTTTGCTCGTATTCACCTGTGCTTAGCCAAAATGCTAACCACATATTTATCAGAACTACATTTCAGCATAGATGCGAGAGACAGTGCATAAGTGTGACTTATTGATGGAAAACACTAGAAGTTCACAAACATTCAACTTCAGAGTTCCTAGAGCTTTCAAGTTATATGTTCATCCAACACAGTGGCGTCACTAGGGTTGGTGTCACCTGGTGCAGTAACTCACGGTGTCACACCAACCCCCACCATATCCCTTAGTGTTCCTCTCCCCTCCCTCCCCTGTCCTTTAGTATTCCTCTCCCCTTCGTCCTTTGTCCCTTAATGTTCCTCTATTCCCCCCTTACTTGTCTTTTAGTGCCCCCCATTCCCATTAATATTCCTCCCCCCCTTAGTGTTCCTCTCCCTTCTCTTTTACTGGTCCCCCCACCTGTGTTCCTTTTCCCTTCTGTCCCCTGTACCTTAGTGCCCCCCCTTAATCTTCCGCTCTCTCCTCCCTAGTGTCTCCCCTTTGTCCCATAGTGTTCTTTCTCCCCCCAACGAATGTCCCATAGTGTTCTTTCTCCTCCCTCGTCCCATAGTGTTCTTTCCTCACCCCTCTCCTGTCCCATAGTGTTTTTTCTCCTCCCCTGTCCCATAGTGTTCTTTCTACCTCCTCCCCCACCCATGATGTTCTTTCCTCCCCCCCCGTCTGTGCAGACTAGATGGGCCGAATGGTTCTTATCTGCCGTCACATTCTATGTTTCTATGTCCCATAGTATTCTTTCCTCCCCTCCCTCCCCTGTCCCAAAGTATTCTTTCCTCCCCGTCCCATAGTGTTCTTCCCCCGCTCCCCTCCCCTGTCCGATAATGTTCCTTCCTCCTGTCCCCAGTGTGTCTCCTACCTTTCTGGTAGCGTGGCCGGGCGGATCAGACCGTGGTACAGGAGCTTCAGTTTCCTGTACCTGGGGGGACTGACAGGAAGAGCTCTGTTTGTGACGCCACTGATCCAACATACCTTCATACATTTTTGTTAAATAAATAATAAATAAACTGTGTATAGCTGGCTAACCATGGCAGCAGAACATATTAATTAGCTCCTCCTCTCCTCTAATAGGATAGGAAAAGATGCAGAAATGAATTAAAGGGACACTATAATTAACAAAACAACTGTAGCTTAATGAAGCAATTTTGGTTTATAAATCATGCCCCTTCAGTCTCAGTGCTCAGTTCTCTGCCAGTTCTCTGTCATTAAGGAGTTAAATCACTTTTTTTAAGCAGCCCTAGTCACACCTCCCTGCATGCGACTTGCACAGCCTTCCCAAACACTTTCTGAAATGGAATCTAGGTAACTTTTTTGCAAAATCTAATTTCTTAGCTCTGTTAATAGCCTTCTAGAGCCTGCGGAAGCCTCCTGTGTGTGATTAAAATTCAATTTACAAACCAGGAGATAAAAAAACTTCCAAAGTGAGTTAAAGACCCCTAAGACACTTTAGCTTACTGAATAGGTGTAAATAAAGTGTCCTATTTTATTTTTCGATTTACAAAAAGTGCAAATTTCAATAGAAATGTACCATTTTATAAATTAATCTGTTTACACCACAGCAGGTGTCAATAAGACAATATGACCTGTTACTTTGGTTAGCTCAGTGGAACTAAACTCAAGAGGCAGGCAATTGCCCAGAGCACTTGCCTTGCAAAGACTTTTTATTGAGCTGTATTGGGGAATATGTGATGTCTGGGCTGGTTTAGAAGGGGAGGACTTGTAAAGGCTGCAGACAAGATAATTGCAGGTTTTGCAATCTGGTTTTAGATACATCCCCAATGAAAAATACATAATCATTCATGCAAGTTTTCATTTGGGTATATCTACTAAACAGTGGGTTTATGGAGTGTCCCTTTAACATCTAAATGAAAAAAAAAAACTATTTAATGGAGGCTGTGTGAGTTACAGCCAGGGGTAGTATGACTATGGCTCCATAACAGACACACAAGTAAATTAACTCCCAGATGACAGAGAATTGAGCAGTTGATCCTCCTAATAATTAATAAATGGGTATCTAAGCTTTATTATTTTGCTAACTATGAGAATTCCAGTTTGATCTGCTGCCCTTGTTAGCCATGAAAACAGAAAGGTGTCTCATATATGTCCCTTTTTTGAATCCTAATACATAATAAACGTTCCTCGCAGAGGTATTTAGATCAAATTCAAAGTTAAATATTCAAAATGTAAGCGACATATTAAATAACTGTATTTTTTAATGTTGTCTATTTTTGCCTAAAATGTAAGACTTTTTTATTAACTCCCAACGACTTGCGAATTAGTGAATAACACTTTGCAGCAATAATAAATGCTGACTACAGTAAATGCAGTTTGTGTATTGAAAAATATTGGTTCAGGACCTTCGAAGGGATGGTGATCCCGAGCGCACAGCCCCCCGGTGATCTGAATCCCGATTGCATCTACAAATACAGCCAAACCTCAGTGACCTGCAACTATTGTTTATACATTAAGAAAACCTCCTGCGAATGAACTTTTATATCTCACAGCATCCATTTTACATTCATTGTGAAGCTGCATTCTTAGAGAGCTGTCCAGGAGGTGGGAGGGTCTGGGAGATAGGGGCTGCTGCTGATTGGCTGGAATGTGTCTGTTGACTGTGAGGTACAGGGTCAAAGTATACTCAATGATGACAAATAGGGGGCGGACCGAACAGCGCATATGTTCGCTGTCCGTGGCGAACCGTTCGGGACATCACTACTCAGAATATATCTTGTGAATTTTAATTTTTTATTTTTGTCTATTTTTTACCCTTTTTTTCTTTTTATAAGCCTCGGGTATCTTAAGAAGGCTTACCTATGGAGAGAGACATACAAAAAAAATAATTTGGGGGTTTTAAATTGAATAGACTTTTCTATTTTTTTCATTTTTTTATTTTGTCTGGTAACCATGGGCAGTATGATACAATTATGGGAGGAACCCTTCAATGTATTAACCCTATGATGGATTTTTCAGGTCTTCTGGCAAAAGCATAGATTGCAGTATTAACTGGGCCAGGATTTAATATATTGTTTACCCTTACTGTTCATTATTGATGGTATGAAGTGATGCACTATAGATTGTATCTGATTTTAAATTGACTTTGTGTATAATACTAATGAAAAAATAATTTTTTGAGCATCAATTATCTTTCGGAGTGCGGTATCATTCACTATATTCTGTATTTATATTTTGAGGTTGATTATAGGTGGGCAACCTCGATACCTGCACCCAAATACAGGTTTCAGTGCCAACATATGTATATATTTATTATTAAAAAATATAGGTTAATTTTTGGTTAAATCACCTACACCTACAAATGGTTGGCGTTCATAAGGTCATAAAATTGTGAGTCTTGTCATCCATAAAAATTGTAAAAATTCTCATAGAAATAAGATGTTTTGGGAGATATTTGTGTTGTTCCACGCAATGAAGAGAGAAAGAGTTACAGCTCTGTCAAATGTGAGTTTGCATTCTAGATTTTTATATTTTTATCATCTCCACTGTTGAATATACTACACTATTTGGTTCTCCATTTATTCCTTATCTCTTACATACGAGTGGATCCATAAGGAGGATATCAACAAGGACAATTATTCTGGAACAAATATCATTACTATATATGACCGCAACAGACGTCTTGAGATAAGACTTTCTCTTTTTATCCATTTATTTTATCTGGACTATTTGTTTTACACATAGTTTTATTCAGTGCTGCCCTTACTTTTATCTATTCCGTTTTGTGTTACGTTTAAGGGTTTTTGAGGGAATCCCTTATAGGGTTGCTGCTTTATTGTGTTATTTAGCGCTTACTCACTGTTTTGGTTTTATACCTATATGTGCCTAATATCCATCAAATGGACTTTTTATAGAAAGCATTTAACAAGATAGACAAAATGAAAGTAGGCCAAAGTTTATAATAAAATACAGGGCGTGTTGGACGGTTGGTTTGGGGTGTTATGGTTGATATTGTACTTATTTCCCACCCTGACGATAGACATTTCCAAGCCCTTTGTAAGCAAATCTCCACAGACTATAAACATGCATTTATGGAAGCGAAACCCACCCAGGATAGCACATACATCTGTTCAGCTCCCTATGTATGTGGGAGGTTTGGGGATGCCAGATATCCAAAAATATTATGCAGCCACGATAATAGTGCAAATGCTGACATTGCATATAACCCAAGACACTCCACTTTGGCTTCAATTGGAAAATTTACTCATACGCCCACATTCCTTTCTTTCATTGATGTGGGTGCCAAGGCATACCTTAGGGTATTACACTCATGACCACAACATTAGTTTCCATTATTAAATGGATGACATGGTTTTCTAAGTTCTTAGGCCTTGCCCCAAGATTGTCAGTTGCACCATTGGAGTGCTTACGATATTATATATATGACCTACCCCTGTCAAAATGGTGTAACGCTGGTGTCGGGTTCACAGTTTAGTGGACGGAGCCCAAGATGCAGGGGAGTGATGAAGGCAATAGAGCAAGTTCGCAGTACAAAAGGATCAGACGAAGAGAGTAGTCAGGGAAGCCAATGGTCACGACAGGCTGCACAGGTTCAGAAGCGATGATACAGGCATGGGTCAAAATACAACAGGATAGACACTGAAGGTCTTTACACAACCAGGAGCATAGTACAAATGAGCGAAGAGTGAAGGGTGTGCGTGGCTTAAATAGGGAAAGTGGGTGGTCTTGTTTAATGAGGTTCCTTTCTGGTCTCCACCTCATGTACCTTTAAAAGGCTCTGTTATACCCTAAATGGTAGTGAATTAGGGATAATAACACACGAGAAGGACTTGGGAATTGTTATAGACAACAAATTAGGCAGCAATATGCAATGTCAATCTGCTAAGGGCAGTAAGGTTTTGTCATGTATAAATAGGGGCATAAATTCTCAGGATGAAAATATCATTTTGCCTCTTTATAAATCGCTGGTAAGATCACACCTTGAATATGCTGTGCAAGTTTGGGCACCTGTTCTAAAGAAGGATATCATGGCACTAGAAAAAGTGCAGAGATGAGCTACAAAATTGATAAAAGAAATGGAGCATTTTAGTTATGAAGAAGGGTTAAAAAAATTGTAATCTCTTTACTTTGGAAAAACAGCGCCTCAGAGGGGATATGATAACATACACATATTTGTATGATAACATACAAATGTATTCGGGGCCAGTACAAACCATTATCTGAAAATCTATTCATAAACAGAGCTAAACATGGGACACGAAGTCACTCATTTAGGCTGGAAGAAAGGAGATTTATTCTAAGGTGAAGAAAAGGTTTTTTTTACAGTAAGAACTATAAGGATGTGGAATTCTCTGCCTGAAAAGGTGGTTACAGATGTTTAGACAGCAATTGGATAAATACTTGCAAAACCATAACATACAGGGATATAATTTCGATTTCGTAGGGTAATAGCTGCTTGATCCAAGGAGATATCTGACTGCAATTTTGGGGTCAAGATGGATTTTTCCCTAGTTTGTTGGAAAATTGGAAGTGCTTCAGACTGGGTCTTTTGCATTCTTTTGGATCAACAGCAAAAACATATGTGAGAAAGGCTGAACTTCAGCTATGTAACTATGTAACTACTCAGTGTTTTCTTTCTTATGAACCCATTCAAAAGTGGCCATCCAGCTCCCCCATTTAATGGAAAAGAATAATTCCAGCAGATAAACAGAGTTGTAGTATACAATAGATATATCTATGTCCTGAAAAAAGAATGTTTGATACGGAGGTTGGGGGTTAGTGGAGTTGGATGGGAGAATCCTCAAGAGAACAAATGGAAAAAAAATATTTTTTAGAGCATTGATATAAACAAGCCATCAGCCATCAGGATATGAAAAATAAAAAATAAGCAAATTAAAGAAAATAAAAATACAACACAATAGATTTCTAGTAGTAGAGATCACTTGGTGACCGTCTTTGGTAGGTATAGCTCCACGTAAGTCTGGCGGTGTAGGGACAAGATTTAACTAAACTAAAGTGAGAATTTAAAGTAAATATAAAATTGATTTCATATTTTAGGCCAAAGTAGCCAAATTGTAAACATATCTGACTTACAAAATGTTTCCAATTTGCTTATATTGACCTTCAATTTGAAATTCACTTTAAATTCTATCTAGCAAATAGCTTTGTTAATTCTTGAAGATAGTCCTTGAATCTAAAAAAGGTGTCCAATCTGGTGAGCAGCATCAATTGTGTGGACGACATTTGAAATGAATACCCGACTACTGCAAAGAAGTGGTCAGAGGTTTTGTGGATTGACACCATTTAATGGTGGATCTGCGGAAGTCCAAAAAGAACATGTGATAACTTAAAAGGCCTATCTCCCTATTGTGGCTGCCAGAATTATATATATCTATCAATAAAGTTTAGGAAGTTTGTTATGATTTCTCGTGGAACTTTCCCAGGGCCTTAGGGGGCATGGCAATACAGTAAAGGCAATTTAAGGTTGGTGGTTTACCTATGCATCGAGGGAGAAGGATGGTGAATAACCGTTAGAAAAAGCGCCGGAGTTCCAGTGCGGCAAAAGTTTCATATAATATTATGGTTGCTTTTTTTTGGATGGGGGGGTTGAGAGTTTTGTAGCCTTTTTACTTTAGTATGAGTAAGAATTTCGATCAAGACATGTTAAGACATTGACATTTAATTGAGACATTTGTGAAATTTAGGATAGAATCCAGCTCACACACACATAAATCTTAGCAGGATAGGGGTATGTAGGTAAAATGTTATTCATAGATCCAAAATTAGGCTGCACATTATGAAATTTTAGTACCCGTTCCACCATCCTGGGTTTGTTCATTGGTATTCCATTTTTGGGAAAATCAGAGAAGTGTCTACAGAATCTTATCATTAGTCTCCCTTGCATTTTGCAAACTGAACTCAGGATATTATTCCCATATAAGTGTATTTCTACTGTGCTCTGCTCATGGGGCCCTGAAGTAGGCCTGACCAATATAGCTGCTAGTTAGCCTGGAGAGAATGCATATCGTAACATATTTTTTTAGTCAGATTTATCCTTTGTCACGAGGGCCCAATCCTACCAGTGATAGGCATGTCGCCATTGGAATTCCTCCTACAGGCCCACCCCACCCCTGACCCACATTCATACCTATGGTTTATAGTCTACTTAAAGATACACTATTGTCACCAGAAAAACTACACCTTAATGTAGTTGTTCTAGTGTCTACTACTTGTCCCTGCAGACTTTTTAATTTAAACACTGCCTTTTCAGAGAGCAGAGCGGGGGAGGAGCAAGCCTGAGGAGGCCTGCGCAGTGCTGGAAAAAGGTGAGTAAAATCCCCTTTTGCCTTGCTGACAGGGAGGTCAGGGGCCTAAACGGGGATCTTAGAGCTGTAATGTCACGAATACACGTTTGAATTCCTGACACTATAGTGTTCCTTTAACAAGTTTGGTCAAACTGAGAATCTTTGATATTCCTTGCGTGTAAAGGTCTTCTTTAGCAAGTGGTTTTTTTTTTAGCATCAATCAGTGACTCATTCAGGAGATTAATACAATGTGTGTCTGTACCGCTTATAACATCATCCTTCTCACTCCTGGAGGTTCTCACGGGCTGAAAAAGGAAGTGATCAACAGCTTAGCATCCGGAGTGAAAACCTCAAGACATCTGCTTATCAAACACCAGAATGTAGTCCCTGCCATTTGACACATAACTGCACTAGATATCCGATATCATGTATCAGTGTAGCAAGATTTGCCTTTCATAGGCTTTGGTCAAATAAGGATCTCATGAAACAGTTTTGTCAGCTCCAGGTCTAATAGCTGTGAGGACAAAGGGCTCTGAAACAACTGAGCATGTTAATGGTCACCTATGGTGCTAGTTAAACTAAACAATACTGGGCATCAGGACATCTGATGGAACCAATGAACTTCTGTATTCAATATGATTCCCACAAGATAATGAGAACAGACTCATAGAAGAATGGCTGGAACTATAAGAATAATGAAATAGCTAAGACCAGGGAGAGTAGAGCCAACTGCTCATATTATCTATAATGAACACAAATTAAGGAGTCACTCATGGTGTTTAAGGAATTTGAACCTCTATACCAATGGAATTTCTAGGTGGAAAAATAACAGTGGATTCAGAGGGAATATAGTAAGCCTCCTCCCACAAATGTTGACTAAAGCCAACCTAAAAATCTACACGATTCTACACACCTATTCTCAACCTTTAACTCTAACATGTTCTATAAAAACATTATGATACCAAATATGTGAATAAATTCAGAATATTATATAAACCAATATTTATGAACTCCACTCCTGTTGTATTAACCAAACACTAGGTTGTATTAATCTTGCACTTACAGCATTATACCCACTCCTACTGCATTAAAACCCTCCACCCACAGTAATACTCCAACATTCATATACATAGACATTCATATTCTCACACTTATATAGACAAATACGCAAAACACACAGACTCATACACACAAAGACTCCAATAAATACACGCACATTCACATACACACACAGATACACACACGATTACAAACATTTTACATTTCATTTTTTTAAAAATTAGGGGAGAGGGGGAGTTACAGTGAGGACCACCCAGCTTCCATTTTCTTACCTTGAAAGGAGGAGCTGGAGTGGACACTCATCTCTGGGGTCCAGTGGGCAGCTGCAGGAATCCGTCTCTCCACTGATTTCCGAGCCCCCTTCTGCTCTGTAATATTGCCAGGGTGGGGTGATATTGCACCCCAGTTGCATCATCTGTACAGGTCCCTTCAGATAGGTGGGAAATCAATACAGAGTGATCCCAGCTGCCCCCTAGCAGGCCGCACTGCAGTCTCACATGACAACCACAGTGCAGGCAATGCGCCAGTCTGCACGTGCCTGCTGCCCTGGTGGCAGGGGGTACTCTGTGCACCTTCTTGCCACCTGTCGCTTGAGGTAGTCCATCCCTTCAGAAAGTATGCTACTGCACATTACTAGTTTGGGGGTCAACCTTCCTTGTTCTCATAGGAATGAAGAATGGGGCCATGCAAATCCATGGATGTGGTGCCCCATAGGTGGTTACTAAAGTCACCTTATGGTTAATCTTTGCCCATTCTGTGCTGTGCAATTAACTTCATATATGTTACACCCCCTGACAAATAGCGTCATTGGAGGTTTTATTACACATTTCTCAATGTTACAGGGACTCTGCGCCAACAATGACAATTTGCAAAAATTAGCTCCATCCCAGGTCAGTCCCTCCCTATCAATGCCACTGCCTTATGAATCCTCTGGTTGTTCTCCATTGTAGTCTAGTTGACTAAAGGTCAGGTTTCTTCAGCCAGGATCCCCAAACTTGAACATAGACCCTCAGTCCTATATCACTAATGCTAACTCCACTGATAAACTAAAATCCAGCCTAAAGACACTCAGTGGAACCTCTGATGGATGAAGCTATGATAAACTAAATGGTGTGGTGCAGGCAACTATCCTGCCACTACTGATTGGGTGACAATAGTTTTAAAAATTGTGAGGAGTATTAACCTATTAATGAATATTATACATGTTTGACATGGACAATTTACATTTGTGAAATTAAATATGTTGAAAGTTTTTAGATGTAGAATTTCAGCTATTCAATGTTATTCACATGTCTACCAACATACAAAGGACTGTTTGATTTTGTAACGCATTACCATAGAAAATCAAACCGGTACAGTCAAAAAGTGTCAATAATATTGCTATTTATGATACTGATTGGAAGGTTGTGAAGGACATCGCACCAGACCATATTCACCTGTTTATATTATTATTAACTACAATAGAGAATGCCCCCTGCAAGGAGCAGGGGTATGCCATAAGATGCACTTGGAAAGACCAGAATCTATATATGTATATGGCACGTGGGAGTTACTGACCTTATCAGAACACCAGGCGCAGATAGGACTGTACATAATACACTCTGCACAGGATGCCGTGGGTTCACAGATGTCTGCAAAATTAAAAAAATATTAGTTAAAGGCTTTTTAGTAATTTCATTTCATCATGGAGTCCAACTGCCAGGAGCAGGGCCGTCTTTAAGGAGGGGCAAAAGGGGCAGCTGCCCCGGGCCCAGTTACTCCTGGGGGCCCTAAGGCAGCTGCCCCATGGGCCCCTTGCAGCACCTGAGGTAATCAGGGGCCACAGCCCTTTAATACTGCTTTGGACCGGGCCCTTGTAATATGGGGGTTGGCTGAATACAAACACACAGCTAGCCCCTCACACACTGCCCTGTGATCCCTTTTCTTCTCCGTGGCATGCTGGGAGGAAGTGAGGTCAAATCACTTCCTCCTCAGTGCCGCTGGGGAGGAGGCACACACCACACGGAGGAGGATGCAAGCATTGTTGGGGAGAGAGACTGAGAAAGCTGATGGCAGACTCCCATCAGCCTGGGCCAACAAGCTCCCACTGGACCCCAGGGAAGCCACCTTTCTGTACCCAAAAGGTAAGGAGACAGGAGGGTGGCTAAATATGTTTTGTTTTTTGTTTTGATAATTTCTGATATCACTTTTATTCAAGTGTTGGTGTTTGTAATGTAACACACAGGGAATAAGTACATGTTAAAAATCCTAGAAGAACCTGACAGTTCCCTATTAAATATAAATTTTAAAAGTATTTATTTTAACATATTATTGCATCAAGTGTTATCAAAGGCTGTATACCATTTCCAAATGTCACTTTTGCCAAATTCTGGACCCGGGTATGTAAGAACAGAGTTGAGACATTATTATGACCAAGGTTGCTGGGAGTTGCTGTCCAAGAGCTGCTAGAAGGCAGAGATTAAAATATGTAAATGTACACATATGTGTGTGTGTGTATCTGGCTGTGTTTATGTCCTTGTGTGTATCTGGCTGTGTTTGTGTCAATGTGTGTATCTGGCTGTGTTTGTGTCAGTGTTTGTATCTGGCTGTGTTTGTCTGTGTGTCAGTGTTTCTGTGTGTATGTATACCTGTGTATGTGTACTTGTGTGTCAGTGTGTATGTGTACCTGTGTGTGTGTTTGTGTGTGTGTGTATGTATGTATGTGTCAGTGTGTGTAAGTGTGCATCTGAGTGTGTGGTAATGCATACATCCCAGCATTTTAATGCCAACACAAATACACTCCATCTCTAGCACTGTACACATATACACCCCTGCATTTATACCTTTATGTATGTGTGTATCTGAGTGTGTGTGTACATACCTGTGTCAGTGTGTGTGTGTACCTCTGTGTGTGGATGTGCCAGTGTGTGTGTGTATCAAAGTGCTTGTATCTGTGTGTCAAAGGGTGTGTATCTGAGTGTGTGTGTGTATGTGCCAGTATGTGTCAAGGTGTGAGCATGTGTCAGTGTGCCTATGTGTGTATCTGCGTGTTAATGTGTATGTGAATATGTGTTATAGAAATCACACAACATGCAAACAGAGCCCTGCAAACACAAACATTACATACAAACACACCAGTTTGCTGAAACACCAATACTACACACAAATGTACACAACACTACATCCAAACAACCCCCTGCATGCAAATACAAACATTACAAACAAACACATTCCTGTATTAAAACGCTAAAATTATATACAAACACCAACTCTACACACAAAAGTACACCTGCATTTAAAAGCCAACACTACAGACAATCACACATTACTGCATTCAAACGCAAACACTACACACAAGTACACCACTGCATTCCAATGGTAACAGTACATACAAATACACCCCTACATGCACACATACACTCTATACAATAACATGCTGACATTCAATTGCACAAACACTGCTCAAAAATACAACCCTGCAAGGATGGTAGATCCCCACCTGGCATAGCATCGCAGGAGTTGTATGACAGATGGGGATCTATCTTTTCTTTACTCTTGTGCTACAGGTCAGGCCTGAATTATTATTTTTTTGCACCAAGGCACTCTCTACATTAGTTTCGCCTCTAGGTTGGGGTGGAGGGAGTGATTGCATGCCCAGGGGGCCCAAGCAGATGCTTGCCCAGGGTCCAATCAATATTAAAGACGGCCCTGGCCAGGAGGAAAGATTGGGGTTTTTGTGAATTTACATGCCTGCTTACAAATACTGTTTGTACCAAAAGAAGCATATATTGAGTCATGGGCAGTGTCTTATAATTTGCGCTGGGCTAAGATATTTCATGCCAGAACAGAACCAAATACACATGTTATCATGCATAGAATTGAATGTATCTGAGCAGATCACATTTTTTTCTTCAGTTTTTTTTTTAAATAGCCCAGTTGGGATTATTGCTAAAATGGATAATAAAAAAAAAAAAAAGATTTTAGCATCAATTTTACAATTCGGTATTCAATTCACCACAATTCAGTTTTTAGTGAATACGCCCCATTGTATAAATGTAGCTAAAGTCAAGTATATCACCCAACCTATACTTAGACATAAATATTAGCATATTTCAAACATGGCCAAATGACATACAATTCATTGTAAGTTAATTGGATCTCTGGAATTTTGTAGCATGCATTCTGTGTATGTAGTAATAAGTAAAACATGACTTGATTGCATTTGACAGACTGTGATGGGAAGAGTGACGAATGCTCGTTATCTCTCTTTTCCCAAGGCATGCTTTGTAAATGTTTAATTATAATATAACTAGAAATGCATGGTTATTTTTTAAACTGGGAACTGTCAGTGAAACTGCAAAGTTTCAGACAAAATAGACAAATTGGTAAAACTGCCCAATTCAACAGTTTTACTGTCTACTCTAGACAATGTTGCCCCAAATTTGCAAATCTTATGTTAATTCTCCATCACTGTCACATGTCACTGTAAGAGTCTATAGATATGTAAGTTTGCCCTGCGCCACCACACGTCATCCTAATCTTGTTTTGTTTTTAGTTTGTTGCAAGCTTATTAACTTTGTTCTCACAATTATCTCCACCCACTCGTCTGCCCTTCGTCTACCACTATTCTGTGCCTACTCTCTGTGGTTTACTGAACTGCATGGATTTCCCCTTTTAGTTTGTATTTATTTTGGTTTCTGAGAAACTGGGGTTGTACAATAAAAACCGACAGCATGTGCCACACACTCTGGGTCTCAAACCATTCATGGAAGGAATTCCATTTTATTATTATTATTATTATTATTATTATTATTGCAATTTAAATAGTTCTATATATGAAAAGGGTATATTACAGCCTAGTTCTGCTTTATATTCCCAAAATGTTTCTGCTTTCACTTTGTCACATGCTCAGTTATTCACTTCTGCTTGGAGTTGAGTCATGCTCCGGTATTCAGGAACAATAGTTGCAATGTCACAATGTACAATGTACTGTCACCTTGGGAGTTGTATTCAGTTTATCATACTCATGAACATGCTCATAGACACATTATATTAGGATGTGCATCCAGAGAAAACGTCACATCAAAACTATTAATTTTAAAAAGTAGGCACAAAGTACACATATTCGCTACAAACTAGGTGTATACAGATTGCCATTATTTTTTTTATTTTAAAATTTGACATTCTATTTCAAACTTATGCAAAAGTGCCTTGAGACCTAAACAGGGGTAGAGGGAGGCCAATTTGACCTATGATGTGCTTGGGCATACCTGGCACACCCCTTGCATATACTAAATGGAAAAGAATCAGCGCTCTAAAACCAAACACAAAATCTAGAATATATGCAAACGAGGCAACACTCCTAAATGATAGGACTCCCTCTAAGCCCCACAAGTAAGTAAAAATTAAACAAAAGAGGAGGTAACGTTGCGCCAAAACAGTATAAACAAAGTATAGTTACAAATATATGAAAAAGTCCAATATAAAAATAATAAAAAGCCCAATAAGAGTCCCAATAAAACTTGCCAGAAGATATATGTCCAGAATAATTCTTCTAAAACAGTGTCCGATCAGAGTATTCATTCATATGTAAAAATAAAAGGAAAGACTGATCCCAGAAATAGATAATTTCAGTATAAAAGGTCTAATATAGTCCTACTCTAGCTTATAACCAGCTCTTGTATGAATAGTTTGCAGTGGTACAATCCCCACTTAGGGATATGTGATGATATGTTAGGCAGATGTTGAATCAATATGTAGACCATAAAATAAATTTAAAAGAGACAACAATAGTGCTCACTGTGTAAAATGAATGCCAGATGAATTAAATGAAAAATGGTTACTCACATTTAGTAGAGCAGACAAACTGCTCACTGTATAGGGAGTCAGTGGTATAATCCCCACCTTGGATTCTTTAGGAGTAGTCCTCAATGGAACATAAAATGGATGCCAGGTAGAAAATAAAAGAACAAATATATTTTATACTGCTATGTCGATATTTTATACTGCTGTGGATATTTTATATTGTTTTAATAAAGGTATTTTGGCTTCTTCCATTTGTGAGTGTGCCATTTTGCTTTTTTATTTGTTTTCTATTTTCTACTGGGCATCTATTTTATGTTCCAGTGAGGACTGCTCCTAAAGAATGGGGATTATACCACTTACGCCCTATACAGCGAACAGTTTGTCTGCTCTACTAAATGTGAGTAACTATTTATTATTTCATTCTCCTGGAATTTTTTTCACACATTTTTGTTGTCTCTTTTAAATTTCTTTTATGGTCTACATATTGATGAAACATCTACCTAACAACATATCATCACATATCCCTAAGTGGGGATTGTATCACTGCATGCTATTCATATGCGAGCTGGTTATAAGCTCTACAAAACGTGAGTAGCACTATATTAGACCTTTTATACTGGAATGATCTATTTCTGGGATATATTGCATAATCAGTCTTTCCTTTTGTTTTTACATATGGATGAATAGCCTGATCTGACACTGTTTTAGAAGATTTATTCCAGTCATATTTAAGGCTATATCTTCTGGCAGGTTTTATTGGGATTTTTATTGGACTTTTTATTATTATTTTTATATTGGACATTTCCATATATCTGTAACTATACTTTTGTTTATACTGTTCTGGCGCAACCTTATCTCCTCTTTTGTTTAGTTTACACTCCTTGCATATGCCTACTTGCCAGAGGTTGGCAGGGTCATGGAGAATATCTCCACTAACCAAGCCAATGTCACTAGCTCCATTGGGAAATTAGAGGTCAGTACGTCTGTTTTAACACAGGACTAGGAGGGATGAATGACACAGACTTCTGTGTGAATTATTGATCCCTCCCCAAAATCTACTGGCAAACAAGTGTTTAGGAATGATAAAGATGCTGTCAGAGAACTCAAACATTAAACACAAGGGCAAATGCTGTCTTCAGAAAGGAAGGGTACTGTAAACAGTATGACCACTGTAGTGATTTGAAGTGGTTATGGTGATTTGAGTCTATATGTGCAGTGTTTTGCTTTGAAACGCTGCATGTACAGAGTTTAACTCCTCTGCTGCCAGAGTTGTAAGTCCACTTTCAGGAGCATCACTGGCATGTCATCAGCCAGCCCCGACATTGCTCAAAATGTCATTCATTGGCTGAAAGCTCTTAGCTAGGGATGTGCATGGGCAAAAAACTTGGTTCGGTTCGGGAATTCCTAAATTCGGACTTCGGCAATACGGGACCTCCAAAATTCGGCACTTCGGCAACTCAGCACTTCCGAAATTCGGGACTCTGGGAATTCGAGACTTTGGCAATTCCCTAACCCTAACCCTTACCATAACCCTACCCCTAACCCTACCTCTATCCCTAACCCTTACTCTAACCCTACCCCTACCCCTACCTCTATCGCTTACACTAACCCTACCCCTAACCCTTACCCTAACCCTACTTCTACCCCTAACCCTACCCCTAACCCTAATCCTACCCATACCCCTAACCCTACCTTTATCCCTAACCCTACCACTAACCCTTACCCTACTCCTAACCCTACCCCTAACCCTACCTCTATCGTTAATCCTAACCCTACCTCTATCCTTAACCATACCCCTAATCCTTACCCTACCCTAACCCTACCCCTAACCCTACTAGGGGTAGGGTAAGGGGTAGGGGTAGAGGTAGAGGTAGGGTTAGAGTAAGGGTTAGGGTTAGGGCTAGGGTTAAGAGTAAGATTAGATTCCTGTCATCATTCCTTTAATTTTACCTCCCTCTCCTGTTTTGCCTCTTTTCAGAAATCCACTTCGAATGGCACTTCTGCAATTCGGTTCGGTTCGGAACTTCCGAAATTCGGGACTTCGGCAATTCTGGACTTCGGCAATTCGGTTCGGTTCTTCGGAAATCCGGCACTTCTGAAATTGGGCACCTCGGCAATTCGGACATTTTGAAGCATGCGAATTGCCAAAATTCGGCTGAATTTAAATTCGGACCGAAACGAATTGCGCATGTCTACTCTCAGCTAATGAATAGCAATGGCATCGGAATCTGCAGCACTGCATAAGCAGAAGCATATCACCAAACCACCAGGAAGCCTCGCTAAATGGTTTGCCCCAAAGAACTGAGGCCAGGAAACACCTCACATTATAGCCACTACAGCGGGCTGCAGTGCTTATAATGCTTGGAGTAACCTTTTAAGATTTTCAAAAACAATTATGTTGTTTTTCAGAATGGGATATTTAGAAGCCCTAATACTAAACAGTAGATGTTTAATCTGAGAAGAATGTTCTCATTATGCCATTTGTTTTTAATACAAAGATTTTCTAGTTCCTATTATCAGAAACTCCCACCCAACCACTGTGTGTAACGTCACATGCAGACTGTCCCTTTTGATTGGAGTTTGATACCTTTCTGAGGTCTATGTTCTGTCTTTCCAGATGTCCAGGAGACATGGAGCAGTACAAAGCTCGAGACCAATGCCACAAACTTCATTGTTCTCTGAGGAAGAAAAAAAAAATTCCTATTTTTAGAAATCAATCACAATACATCCATCATATGTTTTCATTAAAGGGACAATATATTTATATTAAAAAATCTAGTAAACATTGTTTTATGCCATTTAACCCCTTAAGGACACATGCTGTGTGACATTTCATGATTCCCTTTCATTCCTGAAGTTTGGTCCTTAAGGGGTTAAATGCTCCACCAGTCTTCCAAGAACACAGAAAATGCATTAAATGTTGAATACAGTTAGTTAAATAAACACTCCAAGCACTTTAAACATAACAGTCGCTGTCCGGGTTATAGTACCATTATGTCTTCATCCAACCCCCGCCCTCCCCCCCCCATTTTTTACATTTATTTTTTAGATGTTTATTGATATTTTTGCATAACAATATATTAGTAAGACATCATACACAAAGCAGAGAAGAACAGTCACAAGTAATTCTTTATTAGGCAAGTTCACCATGTGTGGGTTCATAACACTATAGTGTTACACTATAGTACCCTGAGGGTGCCCCCACCCTAAGGGTCCCCCTTCCGTGGTGCTGAAGGGGTTAAAACCCCCAGCAGACAGGGTTAGCCCTAGAGGGATCTGGCAACCAGACCACTTCATTGAGCTGAAGTGGTCTGGGTGACTATAGTGGTCCTTTAATTATCTGGGACCAAGTAAGTGGGGGGACACTAAGGAAAACACACAAGATGGTGAAATGTAAGGGGAGACACAGCATATTGTAATTGGGAAAGAAAGGGAACAAACTAAGGTTATGTAAAAAGGAGAGACACATAAGAGGTAATTGAGTCATCTAATGGCCAACAAGGAAATATGAAGAGGCACAGATTGTAGGGGTATAGAGCGACACAAATGAGGGTGAGGGGGTTAGAACAGAAATCAAAAGGGTTTGCTTGGGGTATGGAAAGACACAAAGGGGGTAGAGAGGGAAGGAGGTGCATAAAAGGGGGTGAAAGGTGTAGAGAGACAGGCAGCGAGAGAGAGTGCATGCATGCTCAAGGGGCCCATCACATGGCCATCATTGATCAGAGGCCAGGTCATGCACTTTGGCCTTTGACAGCGTGACTGGGTCCCCTCCTCAGTGTGAAGCCACAGTGCTGGGGAATGCCAAGGAATGCCAAGCTTACCAACAAAGCGCGATGGAGAGGGAGAGAGGGGAGAACCAAAGCCTGAACCAGACTACCATCAGACTCATCCAGATTCCACTGGACCCGAAGGATGCCACCCTCCAGCACCAAAAAGGTATGGAAACAGGGGGTGGCAAAAATATATAAATGTGATCATTGTGTATATGTGTTATCCATGTGTGAACATGGTGTGTTATCTGTTTGTGTATATATGTGTACATCTGTTATCTGTGTGTGTGTCTATGTGTGTATGTATCAGTGTGTGTATATGTTTTATCTGCGTGTATATGTATCAGTGTGTGTATATGTTTTATCTGCGTGTGTATGTGTGTCAGTGTGTACATATGTGTGCATCTGTGTGTGTACGTGTGCATCTGTGACATATACACACATTGAAACGCAAACACTAAACACAAGTATACCACTGCTTTCAAATAGCAACCGTACACATGGTAGATCCACAGCTCAAAAAGCATTGGGGGAGTTGTACGACAGATAGGGATCTACCTTTCGGCCATGCTTGCACTAGAGGGACCCAAAAAGAAATTATTTTTGTACCAAGGCCCTCTTTACATTAGTTTCGCCACTGGCCAGAGACACAGTGACTAGAGAACTATGCGCACCATAACCCATACTATCAGCATCATTTTCAGGGTGCTTAAGGTAACCTTTTAAACACACGTCACAGCTGAGAATCCTTCATGCCAAATACTTGCAAATGTAAATCCTGTGTAATCCTGTGTATAAATCACAGTTTCATATTATTAACATCAATTGTGAAAGGCTTCCTGGATCATCTCCTTTTCCAACATACTTTCTTAATGATGGACCAAATCATCAGGCTGATCAATCACACCTGCCTTATTCATTAAGCAGGATAATTTTATCAACTAACACCATTGAGTATCAATATTCTGTAAGCCCCACCTTCAAACACTGATTTATGCACTAAACGATGAATTGTGTTGAATTGACAGCCCATTTGCCAAGTGAATTAACTAAAGAGAAAAGTTTAAATTATGTTTAATTTGGCCATTTTATTCTACTGCATCAATCTTAATTTTAACACGTTGCTGTACTTTTGCAAACATTCACCCATTATTCATACAGCTTGGAAGATAAATTAATTTCAGCTGCTTAATGAAAATATTAGTTTCAGAACGTGCAGAATTATTACTTCACACCTTGGATTTATTCACTGAAGAATTAATTTAGTTATAGCAAACTCAAAATTAAATTGCAGAATGAAGGCAAAAATAGCTGATTCTGAAGAATTTTGTGATAACCACAGCCTGGCTATTTTAGTTTCAAATTAGGTATTTGCCTTTCAGATTACCACAACACACTTTTTATGGACTTTCTGCTAGTTCAAGTAGTTTATCAAAAAAGTCTATTGGGTTTATTAAAACATTAACAATCAGGAACTAAACAGGAAAGTACCTAATTTAGTAAAAAATCTGAATATTTATCAATTCTGAATATTTATCCATACTTTGCTATTTTAGGCTAAATTTTTCAACAACCAATTTTTCATCATTTTTTGAATTAGCCTGCGTTCTATTCACTTAATAGAGAATTTGAGCAAATTGCTAAGCACGTGGCAACATTTACACCTAAATAGCTGATTAAAAAAAACAAAAAAACTCAGCTATAATCTGAGCCTGGATAGTGTAGCCTAAATGTTGACATTCAGATTTCAATTCCCAATCCCAACAATTCAAACTTTACTAGAGAAACGTCTGGGTGCCTTGTAGTGCTAGTGCTAATTTAAATTGCTAATTTATTTTTCTCATTTATGTGTAGGCACTCATGAATAAGGGTCTCTGTTCCAGAACTCTTAATATATTCAAAATAAATATTCATCTGCCCACCATTATAGTTTTATATTTTTAACCGATGCTTTATTTACCCATCAAACACAAAAAGTGTCAACCTTCCTACTTGCACTTGGGTCTTTGTGAAGTCTTTATGCTATTTTGATTGTTATATAGAGCTGGTTGTTCTTTATATCATTTACCCCGTCTACACACTAAGAGTTTTCCTCCTTGTCTTTTTAGGGTTTTCGTTTTAAAATAAAAAGAAACAACATAGCATATAGTGGAATAAACACAATTCAGGAGATAATTTCAGAAAACAGATTGTGGTTAATAGCAGTATAAATGAATAGTGGGACCCACCCATAACTCATTTTCATATCACTACCCCTTTCATTTTGTGCCTGTATTTAGAACTGTGCATGTATTTAGAATCGCACCTGTCTTTAACTAAAAGGAAATAATCGTGTGGGTTAGGAAAACGATCCCACCCATGCACTTGTTGCAGTTCTTAACTTAAAATATGTAGAAATAAGTAATTTTCTGTCATATTTTGTTAAATGTGAAGCACTATTTAATTTCACACATTTGTAGTGAGTATATATATATATATATATACTCCTGATGAGAGTCTTATATGACTGAAACGTTGATCACTTGATGTTTTAAACCGTTTTTTCATTAAACTTTGGACTTTTAAACCGTGAGTGCAGCCATACATTTGGATTTTCTTGGATATTGAAGCTGTCTTTGGTTGGCACCCGGCCATTAAGGGACATTGGAGCGTGAGTGCAGGAGCTACTTGTATTTTTGGTATATATATATATATATATATATATTAGAAATTAAGAAATTTGGCACTCACAGGACCTTGAATCAAAGATTTAAATCTTGAGAACTTAAGAAAGGATCTTGAGAAAGGACCATTCTCAGTTCCGAAATATTGATGATGAACAGTGTGATGTTATTCATGGATTAAAAGTATTTCACCTTTGATTTAAATTACTTAAAAAAGTGCCCACTTTTGTGCTTTTTACTGTAGAAAGATTGTTTCACTGTGGCAGCACTCAGGCCTTGAAAATCTAAAAATAATATTATTATGATCATAATCAACAAGGAAAAGAGAGTGTCTTCATATCCATAGCCTTCATATACACACTACAAACGTGTGAAATGAAATATGTATGCATGCATATTTTATGATTTTAACATAGGGAACAAGGGCTCATATTAGCACCCCTGAATTTCTGTTTTGCTTTATGTATAGAAGATGTGATTTCAATCATCGAAGTTGTCTATTGTGTGCAAACTGGAAACATTTATTCTGAAAATCTGTATTTGACAGTGTATGTGCGTGGAATTAGAAGATACATATGTAATTGTTTTGCCAGAAATTTAGCAAACTGTGAGACTGACTGTTAAAGTTCAGTTTATCTCATCAACTTGTCACCATAGACAAACTTCATGGATTGTTAGCTCATTTGAATAGGTACTTCATCACATCCAAATTCTTCTTTCTATAATTGTAAAGCAGTGCACAAAATGTTAGTGCTGTATATATGCTAATAATAATAATAATAATTATAAATAAACAGACAGACAGGCAGACAGACAGATAGATTGATGATGATGATTATTATTATTATTATTATTAGTATTTATATGGCGCCAGGTTATTCCTCAGCGCTTTACAATAAGATGGGGATTTACCAAATGAGACAATAACAAAATGTAACAGGAACAATAGGTAGTTAAGGACCCTGCTCAAACGAGCTTACAGTCTAGAGGAGGTGGGGTATAAAAACACAATAGGAAGGGTATTGAGTGAGACAGCAATAAGACATGGTGGGAAAGTGACAGAACTGGAAGTGAGAGTGGAGATGGCTCTTTAGGAGAGCGCAACAGGAAGGTTTGAGAATTAGAAGTTACTCCTGGAGGCCATAAGCAATCCTGAAAAGATGGGTTTTGAGGGACTTCTTAAAGGATTGAAGACTAGGGGAGAGTCTGACAGGGGTAGGCAGGCTGTTCCAAAGGAAAGGAGCCGCCTGTGAGAATTCTTGCAAGCATGAATTTGCAGTAAGGGTGCGAGAAGCAGAAAGGAGAAGGTCACCAGTAGTGCGGAGAGACCGAGAAGGGCCATACCTATGATCAGTGAAGAAATATAAGAGGGGCTAGAGTTGGTTAGAGCTTTATAGGTAAGGGTTAGTATTTTAAATTGACATATCTGGGGTACAGGAAGCCAGGTTAAGGATCTACAGTAGGGTAAGGTGTGAGAGGAGCGACAGGAGAGAAAGATCATCCTGGCAGCAGCATTCATAACAGATTGTAGGGGGGCAGTATGGCTTCTGGGGAGACCAGTTAGGAGAGAATTACAGTAATCCATGCGAGAGATTACTAGAGCACGAACAAGCTCCTTGGCAGCATCTTGCATAAGAAAAGGACGTATTCGGGCAATGTTTTTAAGCTGGAATTGACAGGTTTTAGCAACAGACTGAACATGAGGCGTAAAGGTGAGGCCAGAATAAAAAATGGCACCAAGACAGCGAGCTTGAAAGGATGGGGTAAGGCAGGTACTGTCAACCTGCAGGGAGAGTGAAGGAGGAGGATCAGTGTTGTGAGGAGGAAAAATAAGAAACTCAGTTTTAGAGAGATTGGAGTTGAGGAAGCAAGACAGATGGGTAAAGACAAGTCTTTCCAAAAGCTTTGAGGAAAAAGGGAGCAGGGATATGGGATGATAGTTGGAAGGGAAAGTTCAAAAGATGACTTTTTGAGGACAGTGTATTGGTACTTACCCTCTCCGGGGGCTGGCCGAAATCCTCTGTCCCCGCCGCGCGCGGTCCTGCATCTGCACGAGCCGCATGTGGCTCGTCCAGCGGGGAGATCCGGAAGGTGTGCACCGAACGCGAGACGCGGCCACGTGACTCGTCTGGCTCTGGGAGCACGCCGCGCGTCTCAAGCGCGCTTTTAAAGGGACAGTGGGAGCCAAAATGTAAAACGGTCTCCCATTGGCCCATGTCATTTCACATTCCCCATACACTCACGTTTTGGGGGCGTGAATATGACAGGGGCAAATCAAATGAAACTCAATGGTATTTATACTCACCTTTCCCTTAGCTCCCTGCCCTATCGTGGTTTCTGCCTCAGTTCCCTTTAGTGCTTGTTTCGTCCAGTAGTGTTTTTTTTCGTGCTTGACCTTGGCTTTGTACCTGACTCCGTTTTTCTCTTTATCCCTGCTTTGTCTTGTTTGCCGGTTTCCTGACTCCTGTGTACCAGTCCTTGGCTAAGTTCTTGTTTTCTCTGTCTCTCTGTTCCCTTGACCTCGGCTCGTTCCTGTCTCTGTCAATTCTCTGTACTATGTTGAGTCTGGCCATTCTAAGGCCCAGTAAGACGTATCTTTTTTTATATTGTCTCTTGTTGGACTAAATCTTGCGTGTTGGGGTACACTACTGTGACAGACAGGTACAACAGTAGCATGTTTAAGGGGAGCTGGCACAACATCAGAAGAAAGAGAGCAGTTTAGGATGCATGTTAACAACTACACTAGATAGATAGATAGACAAACAGACAGGCAGGCAGAGAGACAGACAGGCAGACAGACAGACATAGATTTTCTTTTTATTTTAGAGAGGTATTGGAAGAGCTGAGCATAGGTGTGTGTGCAGCCTGTGCAATTGCCCAGTACAGAAATAGTTTGGCGGTGGAATGCAGACAGCACTGCAAGCACTGCAAGATTTTGCCCATCTGGCTACCTACTCCCTCTGCACCAGTCACCAATGTGACATCTTCTGCAACATCGTCAAGGCAGCAGTGCTCAGTGCAGTGTTTTGCCTTTTTTTTATTTGACAACTTTTATTAAATGTATTTGTTCTTGTTCATTCAACAATGTACAGTTTGCATAGTTACACATAACTCGAGTGCCTTCTACAAATACAAACAACTGTACATCATACGTAGGCAATGCATTAGTACAAATAGTATAGTGTTTTAATCCATCTCTTCTCCAGTGGCAAAGCTTCTGACTTTGATTTAATCCCAGGTGAGGTCTACAAAGAAGGTGGCACTGCTCTGACTGAAAGGCTCAATCAGATGTTTCTACTCATGTGGCAACAGTAGACGGTTCCTCTCCTGGTTCAAAGATGCCTCCATTGTACATCTGCAGGTCTTTGGTAACTATAAAGGTATATCCTTATTCTCTATCTCAAGCAAGATATTTGAAAAATTTGCCAGGTTCCAGCTGAGATATTTTATTAAAATGTGTACACACGCAAAGAAACAGACAATTATCAGAGTTGCTTGCACAAATAGAAGCAATAGACACTTCCCATAAGAACTCCCAGTCAGACAGTGTCTATAAAGAGCTATTGGATGAAAGACATAAACTAAACACACTATTGACATAGAAACATTTGCTGACTCTTCGTAAATCAAATCAAATTTGTTTTTTCTACGAGCATTCAAACAAATGTTTCCACCTACCAGCTTGAATATTTTATTAGTAGACTTTAGTAGAATTTCCAAACACTCATCCGGGGATGTGTGCCATCCAGATGATATATCAACGGAGTTTCACTCCAATCACTCATCTGTATACAACTTGTAGGGTACGCAAATGGCTTTACAAGAGGAAGCTAAAACATAAAAGATACACCATCAAGTCTACCCAATCTAATTAAGCCCCAGGTCCAGATGGCTTGCCCCTTCGCTATTACAAAATGTTTGGAAGAGTTACAGTAGAGACTCCCTCAGTCCCCTGAGAAGGCGTTTGACTGAGGCGACTGGGAATTTCTGATGGTCACGTTTGAAAAAATGGGTTTTGGCCACCCATGAGGGTTCTGTTTGGATCCCTATATACCACCTTAACAGCTCAAATTAATGGAGCCCTCTTGAGCCCAGTATCCATACGTAATGGCATGAGACAGGGTTGTTCCCTGTCCCCACTACTTTTGTCTTCTTTTTCTAGACATTTCTGGAAGCCATTTGACATCAGGGGATTTGAAGGGCGGAGACACACACATAAGGAAGCGGCGTATGCTGATGAACTCTTACTTTTCGTAATGCAATCCTGAATTTCACTGCTGGCTCATAACCTGAACACACTGGAGTGGTTGTCTCCTGAGCTGCAGATGCAGGGCGAGGCAGGAAACATCCCTCAGCTGAGAGATGTCTTTTCTGAAGAGAAATTATTTCCAGTTAACTCCCTTCTGCAGGGAAGAGTACCGACTCTTTATCATTTTTTATTTTTCCAGTTGCAACACTATCAGACTTTAACCACTTACAGGTTTTGTACAATTATACCTCGCAGGGAAACATCTAACATCTAAGCATTTCCTTCTTGTACAGACTTCTCTTGAATGATGTGCAGACTCCACCCCTGTGGTTTACAGTCGCCTGTGAGGGAAAGCATTTTCCTGTTGGTACACAACCTCTATAGACTCAAAGATCCAGAAAATTAATGACAAATTGTTAACAAGATGGTATAGGACCACAGTGGAATTGAATACGTTTGCCCCATCGACCCCTGTTACATGCTGGTGATGTCAGGTTTATGAGGGCTCTTTTTTTGCATATTTTATGGTCTTGTCCTAAGATAAAACCCCTTACTGTAAATGTGTCCAGCGAAATATCCAAGTTGACCCCTGAATTCATGTTGTTACATCAAATACCTCTTCCCATAGCAAAGTACAAAAAAGCATTATTAGACACCTACTCAATACAGCAAACGCCTTGATAATACTTCTCTGGAAAAAGACAGAGATATGGTAGATAGGCTATACTACATGGAGAAGCAAGTGTTTCCCTTTGCGGATGCCATGGATCACGTACATATCAAATCCTACAAAGTGACCTAGAGCCGCAAACCAGCCAAGCATTTGCAATTAAAGTTTGATATCCCTAAGGGAAGGGAATCTATCAGTGATGCCAAAGATAGGGGAGAAGCCGCATAAGGAAGGCCCACCCAGATACCGAAAGTCAAGCAGCAACTTAGTGGGTGGCAATATATGTAGGTAAAACAGCTTTATCTGTTTTGGCACTCAAATCAAATAAACCAGCTCCCAAGGTAGCTTCCAATGTGATTCTATATACACCCACTGCTGGTGGAAAGTCCAATCCCCCTCTCTCCACCAGTCTCTGTATAATATGAGGGGCTATTCTTGCTTTTTTATTGTTACATACAAATCTAACAAAGATGTATTGTAAATTGTGTATATATTCTTTCGGTATTGGATTCTGCAATGTGTTGGAGTTTAGACAATAAAGACATTTTGATGGCTGCTATTTGCCCTATCCAAGAATGAAATTTTCTGGAGGGTGTCTGCAAATTCCTTAAATACTTTAATATTGTTGTGGCAAAATAGGGCTGTAAGATTTCTTAGTGATCTTAATGTCCCGATAAATAAAGTAATCAGACCTCCAAATGAATTGGAACAGCTCTTTCAAACTAGAAATGATTCACCAAAGCTTACTGCGTGGGTCTTAAAAATGTTTAGCTTATAGTAAAAGTGTGAGCTATAGTCAAGATAATTTGCTGCGTGAGAGTAAGAAGTACATCGTCTGCAAAAAGGGTTCAGTTTGTATTCACTCTCAACTACTTCTACCTCGTGAATTGAGTTGTTTGCCCTTATGGAGGATTCCAGTGGTTCAAGTGCCAATGCAAATAAAAGTAGGGACAGTGGGCAGGGCCGGCCTTAGGGGTGTGCGAGCTGTGCGACCGCACAGGGCGCCATGGAACAGGGGGCGCCCTGTGGCCGACACAGCTCACTCATGGCCGGAGTGCAGGGGAGCTAAAAGAGGTACCTGGCTGGAGGATTAATTGTTCTCCACCCGGGTCTATTTAAAAAAAAAAAAAAAAAATCGCGGCAGAGGGGGCGGGGTTTACCGAGCGGCGGAGGCGGGGCTTATCGAGAGGCGGAGACGGGGCTAATACCTCCCGAAGCCCCTGCTGTACAGGAAGAGGGAAAGATGCTTCCCCATCAGCCAACTGCATCCACTGGAAAGAGGTAAGTGTGTGTGTGTGACTGTTTGCCTGTTTGTGTGACTGTCTGTGTGTGTGTGTGACTGTCTGTCTGTGTGACTGCCTGCCTGTGTGCGTGTGACTGTCTGTCTCTGTGTGTGTGTGTGTGACTGTCTCTGTGTGTGACTGCCTGCCTGTGTGTGACTGTCTGTGTGTGTGACTGTCTGTCTGTGTGACTGCCCATGTGTGTGACTGCCCATGTGTGTGACTGCCTGTGTGTGTGACTGTCTGTCTGTGTGACTGTCTGTCTGTGTGACTGTCTGTCTGTGTGACTGCCCGTGTGTGTGACTGCCCGTGTGTGTGACTGCCTGTGTGTGTGTGACTGCCTGTATGTGACTGCCTGCCTGCCTGTGTGTGTCTGTCTGTAACTGTCTGTGTGTGACTGCCTGCCTGTGTGTGTGACTTTCTATCTGTGTGACTGCCTGCCTGTGTGTGTATAACTGTCTATGTGTGTGTTACTGTGTGTCTGTCTGTGTGTGTGACTGCCTATGTGACTGTCTGTGTGTGTCACTGTAGCTGTGCCATTGTTTGTGCCTGTGCCTGTATGTGTGACTGCCTTTAACTGAGTGTGTGTGTACATGCCTGTAACCGAGTTTAAATTTCCCCCACCCCTTCCTGTCAAGGCCGCACTTTGACTGACAGACGCTCACTCACTGACAGGCGCACACTCACTGACGACACATACACACTCACTGACGACACATACACACTCACTGACTGACACATACACACTCACTGACGACACATACACACTCACTGACGACACATACACACTCACTGACTGACACATACACACTCACTGACTGACACATATACACTCACTGACCAACACACACATTCACTTACAGACACACACAATTACACACTTACAGACACACACAATTACACACTTACAGACACACACACACACACACACACACATTCACTTCAAAATAAACACTCACAGACACACACACAGACATTTCCACTAACACTCACAAACTAATATTTTTTACATTTATTTTAAATCCACCCAGCCTCCCTGGGGAAGCTGGAGTGGATTTCTTACCAGCAGTCCAGTGTGGCTGCTGGGCAGGCAGGCAGGGGGCGCACAGGCTGAGTAAGCAGCGCTTAGTGATGCCGGGAGCCGGACTGACGTCATATTCTGGCTCCCGGCTTCATTAAGCGGCGCAGAGGAAGCTGAGTAGGAAGAGCTCAGGTGAGTATGCTCCTTCGCTGCCCGCTGCCAGCCTTGGGGGGGCTCAAAAGTGGCCAGCCGGTCAGCTCTTGAGCCCCCCAGGATGCGAGGCAAGCAAGGGATCTGCCTGGGGGTTTGGAGGGATGCTTTTTTTTGCTGCCCCCTGCAAAGTGGCGCCCAAGGCAGATGCCTTGTTTGCCTCGTGATACACACGTCCCCGGTGCCTGTGTGTGTTACTGTATTCAGGCAACTTGGTGGGAGGTGGGGGGGGGCGCCGTGAAGACTTTTTGCACAGGGCGCCTAATTGCCTAAGGCCGGCCCTGACAGTGGGCACCCCTGTCTCGTTCCACTTAGAATACCAAAAGAGTCTGATATTAACCCATCATTAAGAATCCGGGCTGTCTGAGTGTTGTAGAATATTTTAGTTCTTGAAAGAAAGTTAGTGGGACCACTTCAAGAAACTCCCAATTAAGGTTATTAAAGGCTTTCTCTGCATGTAGAGAAAGCAACAGTCCACTTTTTTGCTCTGTTGCAAAATCCATTGGGACTAAGGCATTTATGGGATGTGAGCGATTGCACAATTTAAGTTACCTCCTCTAGTGACACTGGTGCCTCTAAGATGTTAAATGTTCAGCCTTTGAAGAAGGGAGAGCAACAGAGTTTAAAGGGACACTATAGTCACCAGAACAACTACAGCTTATTGTATATGTGCTGGTGAATAGAATAATTCCCTTCAGGCTTTGTGCAGTAAATTCTGTCTTTTCAGAGAAAGTGCAGTGTTTACATTACAGCCTAGTGATACCTGGCCATTCCTCAGATGGCTGCTAAAGGTGCTTCCTGGGGCAGTGCTACACAGTGTGCAGCACTGACATTCAGTGTCTCCACCCTCTGTATGGAAACACTGAACCTTCCTCATAGAGATGCATTGATTCAGATGCTGATTGGCCAGGACTGTGTTTGGCTTGTGCTGGCTCTGCCCCTGATCTGCCTCCTTGACAGTCTCAGCCAATCCTATTTGAAAGCATTGTGATTGTTCCGAAAATAGCTTCTGATGATGTCAGCCAAGTAAACAGATCATTGTCAGAGGCAGCGGCTGCAGACTTGAAAACAAGTAAGATTCGACTATATTTAGGGAAGGCAAGGGAGGGGGGTGGGGAGCATGATGGGAATTTACATCACAATCACACTTTATTTATGGGGCATTGCATGCGCACATAATCACTGAACACCAACACACACACCACCATACCACCAGCAATTCAATACAGCCAAGACTACATCTAAGGCCAATAAACAAAACTGAGCAATTCTTAAAGCACAATCATCTTTATTTATTACACAAGGTATCTATTCAAGACACATGTGTAAACATGTTGGAAATAACTTGTATACATATTCTTTGTGAAACAGAAAACATATATAATGCAGTAGGATTTTTTATTTAAAGTTTAGGTGTAAAGTGTTTTATTTATACTGTATACAGTGTTTCCTGATACTGCTTGAGTACAAATATTATTTCAATATATACACTGTACTGACTATATTTAACTTAAAATTACAAATTTGAATAAAATATATATATATTTTTTTCTTCATATTTCTTATAGATTCTGAATAAATCCATCTAAGAATGCTAAACCTTTCTTTTTCATCATATTGTTTCCAGCACATACATTTTCCACTTTAGCTAAGCCTGTCTAGGCATGGTATAGAATGCTCAGGCAAGGATTGAAAGAATGTGGATATGCTATGACTTTATATAGTTAGGGGTAAAAAGAGGAATCGTGGTGCCTCAGGGAGTAGTTTTTACATGATGCAACACAGCTATTGAAAGATGCTAGTAACAATGAATTTTCTTCCTTCTCATATCGTCTCTCAAATGTCATGTATGTCACTTATCTTAAGGAAACCAGATAAATGCAGATGTTAAGAAGCCATTTCATTGATGGGTTGATAGCATATTTCTTGAGCTAGAACATTTAGAAATCAAATTGACCTAATTGAATGTGTATGAATCAATTTCTGTTTAGTTACTCTAACAATAAAGACTGGAGCATATAGAGACAGAGAGAGAGAGAGAGAGAGATATGGATAGATCACATAGATTCTCTCATAGATACAATATTCTTCTCTCACCCAGGTATTTTCAGAAGTGTTTGTGACTCCAGGAAATGCAAATATTTGACTAAGTACCCTGGCGATGACTGCAGTCTTGATATATTAATAAGAAAGGATACCGCAATCTCCAGGCTCCCAGGGTGCAACTGGGTAAGTTGGTAGACATATTGGAGAAAAAATCAGCCACATTTCGACCCCATTAGGGTTTTTGTCAAACTGCTAGATGCACCTGTGGCGAAAGTGACCTCGTCACTGGTTTTTGGAGGGGCCTGTTTGCCAGCCTCCTGCCCTGCAACTATGGCCCTGGGATGTATTGCCCTTCTAGGAACTGATTTGGGCATATTATATTTTATTATGCTGCTGCTGGCCCTTTAAGAACCATCTGGGGACATACTGTGGAGTTACTGGGTGGCCACCATTCCATGTATCAGAGGCACATGGTGAGAACAATGGATCAAGCACATGGTGAGAACAATGGATGGCGGCCATTTTAACTCACAGACACTTTTGACTTTTCTACACGGTGCCATCTAGCCGGTATTTGGTGCACAAAGACATTGTGCAGTAGTTTTAAACTATACAACAGGGGACACATCATACAGTAATTATTTTTCATATAGCCTGTATATGTTCTGCGGAATCTGCATTATACTGTATCTTCCAAACTACTGAACGGATCTGGGTGAATTTTGGATATGTGGTTCACCCAGATCCCCCGGTTCCGAGGATGTACTTTATGGGGTTATTGCATGTTTTGGGGTCCCTGTGATATGTTTTATAATACTGTATTTCTCTGCCTGTGATAATTATATTAACCATTGTGTTCAGTAATCATATCACAGGCAGAGGGGAGGCTTTTGTGTGGGAGTGTCTGTGTGTATTGTACAGATTCATTGGTTGTATTTCAAAACCCTGTGGGCAGTACTATGTTTGTGGATTGTGAATAAAAGAGGCTGTATGTGACAGTACAGTCAGTTTTACTTCATCCTCAATTTGGAGTCCTGTCTCTTATTGGGGGAATCTGCTACAAGGGATTGCTATGCTCTGCATATTCCCTTGCTATAATCACTCCTAAGCTCTTTTAAGAGTTCATTCCTGCTTCACTCTGAAGGAAGAGAGGTTCAGCCTGCGGTGGTTGTGGTGTCGGCTAGAGTGCTTGGAATCCTCAAGAAGCGCTAGGAGCATCTTTCAACGGAGGTACCCAGTCAGGGTGACAGGTGATCCGTTACAGCACCCATATGTTGTACATTGTAGGTCTCCCCCCCTCTCCATACCCCCAGTTGCCATGCCCACCAAAAACTTGTGTGGGTCCCCCTCGGCGGTAGATGCCGCCCCCACAGTAGTGCAGGCTAGCCCTTCATATCCCCCTGGCTTGGTGATCTGCAGATAGCGCTGCTATAGTAAGCCCCCCCCCCCAGAGTACCTGGCTCATAGTTACTGTGTGATAACCAAATTCTAACGTAACCCAAACTGACTCTATGTTCTCCTCACTAGCATTTATTAGGCTAGATTTTATGTAATCCGTCTATACAGGGCCAACCCTCACCCTTTCTTGCTTTCTCTGTCTTTTCTATATAAAGAGTACCTTGGTATTGCTATGTCCCAGTTATTTTTCTCATTATACCATGTCTCAGTTACAGCAACTAAATCTACATTATCAGTTGCCATTATTGCCACAAGTTCATGGATCTTATTCCCTAAACTGCGAGCATTTGTAGACATGACTCTAAGCTGTAGACATGACTCATTTTTTAACACACTTGCTACAGGCACTTCTGTACTTGTTTTGAGAGGCAATTAGATTGAGGTTTTATCACCCTTTTGTTCCCCCTCCCCTCTCCCTCCCATCTCCTAGTGTAAATACGTCATAGCAAAACCTCTGAACTGCTCACTGAGAATATTAGTTCCCTTTTGAGAAAGATGCAAACCATCTTTTTTTGTACAGATTATTTCCATTTTAAACAGAGCTACCATGAGAAATGAAGCCAAATCCTTGCTTCCGACACCATTCATCAAGCCACAAGTTAAAGTGCCTAATACACTTCCGCCTGTCATTCTGAGTGTTATGCACAGGCAGAACTTCAGAGAATGACAGCGTGGAAGCAACCTGCCGTATATCATTAACAAAAACATAAAACACTTCCTTTACCTCTGAAACCTCATTGCAAGCAAAGTCATTTGACCCTAAATGGACAAGTACATCCAACTCCCCTTCCTACTTTGCTAGCTTAACAATATTACAAATACATCTACTGTCTCTGTGAGCAGTAGCTCCAGGAAGACATCTCACAAGGTCATTATTGTCCAGCTGCACACCTCTTATGATAGAATCCCCCAACAACAACTGCTTTCTATTAGGCCTCAACTTATCCTTTTTGTCATTGGCTGCAGTCTTGCACAACTTTGACATAGACTAGAGGATGGTGGTTCCACAAACTCGGTACCTGAGCCTGTCTCCATAACACCACTAAACTCTATGCCTGAGCATTTCCCCATAACACCAATGCACTTGATGCCTGAGCCTGTCTCGATAACATCACTACACTCGGAGCCTGAGCCTGTCTCCATAACACCACTACACTCTGAGAGTGCTGAAAATTATTAATGTAGAGCAACAGACTGTGCAATATGTCTTTTATCCACAACTCTAATACCAGATCCTACAGTAATCCATCTGCCATTCCTAGGACGTCTCTGCGGCAGTGGCTTTGCAACAGTTTCAGCCTCAGTTTGTTTAACGGATAATTTACAAATCTCAGACTTCAAAAATACAATCTCCTGCAGCAATATAGAGAACTGTCTACAGATTAGACAGCATCCAAATTTCCAAAAAGTGGAACGTAAAACAAATGTATAACAACTATTAGATGAGGTGAGTAATTTAAATCAAACAAATCTTACTTTTTTTTCTCTTGTATAACTCAGATTACCTCCAGTTTATCTCCAGAATATCTCCAAGCACACACTCTGAAGCAGCACTATCCAGAATATATCCAAGCACCCACTGTGAAGCAGCACTTAGAAGCAGCAACCAAGCTATATTCCATGTGTATGTGAATGTGTATGTTTCAGTGAAAATATGTGTTGGTTAAACAGTGAGTGTGACAATGACTGTGTATCTGTCAGTGAGTGTATGTCAGTGCATGCGTCAGTGAACACGTGTGTCTGTCAGGAAGAGAAATTTGGATGGGGGGTGACTGAGTTTTGTCATGCCTAGGGCAGCACAAAACCAGAATACACCACTGCCTCCAGTCACTAAAACACAGCCTCCACACACACTGTCACCCTCCCACACACTGTTATCCTCCCGCACAGTCAACCCAATACCCTATCTCCCTACACACTGTCACCCTTCCACAAACTGTCATCCCACACACTGTCACCTCTCCACACTGTCACTCACCCCCCACTCTGTCACACCTCCAGAGACTGTCACTCCTCCATATACTGTTACCTCCCACACTGTCACTCACCTCCCACACACTGTCACCACCCCCAACCCTACCACACTCACAGAGAGCCAAGACACTGTAGGTCTCTGAGCAAAAAATACAGAGACTAACTCTCTGTATCCAGCACTGCAAGTCCGCCCTTCAATATAACTACAGCTTCTTCTACACACACAATGCAACCCCTATTTATTTTTCTTCACTATTGATGTTAGTGAAGCCTCATGGTTGAGTTTTGCCTAAGGCTTTACAAAGTCTAGAGCTGCCACAGCCTGGGCACACTTGGAACACCTGCTGTACACAACTGTGCACATGGATTAAGACTGTGGTGTCAAACCACAAGTCCCCTGTTTGCACTACAAATTTGGTGAATTGACCGTTGGTGTGCTTGTAAGGAGTGCATATTAATGTATTTCCCCTCTGAGGACCAATACACGCTCTCCTCTTTATCTCTTCTGACATGTAAAGGGTGCAACTCTAAGATTAGGTGCTATACAGACTTTATTGTGGTTCTCAGACCAAACAGTGAAATGTTATACTTAACATATGTGGTCAGAATCATCGATAATTATTGACTGAATAGTCCATGTGTGGCTTCACATATACCTCATCACTTCATTCACTGTCAAAATCTGGGGCTCTCACAGTAAACTGACACATACATAGCCTGTGGTTTTCACTATACTAGCTCTTTGTGTGCTGTAACTGTGTTTTTGGTAAAGAGTGACAAAGTCAGTCTCAACAGGAAATGATTTTTTCTAGAGAAGCATAGGCCCAACAAAAGTAGTTTTTTGTTGTTTTTTTTTTTAACTCCAGTGTATTTGGCCATATATGGATTGTAAAGCACAATCAAATAGTATGTAAATCCCCTAATATCTGAGTTTAGTTTATCAAGTTAAATGCCTAAGATTGGGCAAAAAGTAGGAGTTTAGTGAATATACCAAGTGTACTAAGCATTCTAATTCTTTCTTTGTTCTCTTGTGGGCCAGAACATCAACGGAGTGAGAGAGTCATTCTGCCCAAATTACTGAAATACTGCCTGCTTCTAGAACAGGGGTTCCTAACCTGTGAGGTGTGGGGAGGTGTGACATTCCTCATTAACATTTTTGTAATTGATTTATTTTTTTCAATTTAGTTTAAATACAGTTGAGTCATGACATCCGGATTATAAAAAATGTTGGAGCCATCCAACGATGATCAAAAATCATTTCATCGAAGTGTTCGGTAAAACGAAGACTTCTGTTTTTGTGTGCTGTTGCATTTGGTAAAATGAAGACTAACTGTCTCTTTAGTTTAATCTTGTACCAAACCCCCGTGCTGGGAATGACTCACACAACACTTGCTTATAACAATCAAAAGAACAGTAGAAGAGTAGATGCACGCTAACTCCGCACTCGGCGACCGTTATTGTGAGATTGCAATGCACAGTCTGAATGACCGCAAAAATCGATTTTTTCCAAGACCACTAAATTTTAATTATTGCTAGCTTAGTTAACAGTTTGTCTTTCCTCTTCAATGCTGGAGCAACTTCTAGCATTGGAAGTTGCTCCATTATTAACGCCGCTGCTATAAGAGTATATATAACAATTCTGTGCCCTAAGAGAAAATGCCAACAACAAAAAAAGGAAATACGGTAATTAAATTCTTACATATGGGTTCACACTCTAACTGGGCCATGATGGAATTGAAAAACAGCAGTGTTTTTATGCGTAGAAATGAATACTGGCAAAACGAGCGTCGGGACAGTTTAGAGCATTGGGGGGCAGATCTCTCTTTATTACTGTACGGTATTTGGGCATTGAAGACCATGGGAGTTTAGACATTTGTTAAGGGGTACGCACACACAGTGCGTGTGTCAGTGCGTGTCTGAGTGATTGTGTGTGTCTGTCAGATTGTGTCAAATCAGTAAAATTGTGTGTCTGTCAGATTGTGGCATATCAGTGAGTGTGTGAGTATGTGTGTCTGCCAGTGAGTGTATGTCAATGTATCTGAGAATGTGTCAGTGGTCAGTGAGTGGGTATGTATGTGTGTATGTCAGTCAAATAGTGTGTTAGTCTTTAACAGGTAGAGGTGTGGCCTTGACAGGAAGGGGTGGGTCAAATTTAAATTAGGGGGTACCCCAGTTCTGTCATGCCTAGGGCAGCACAAATTCAAAATACACCACTGCATAAACAGGAACCTGAATACACACCTTTACTGATTGAGAAAGCCGATTTACAGGTGAAACGCGTCTCGGGAATTGGATGTAGCAAGAGGATCAATCATCACCTTTATTTTTATTGTTATTGTACACTTTGTTTTTATTTTTATTTTTATGGTAATAAAAGGTATATTTTAATTTATATTTACCTGTGAATATCCTCAATCTCCATCTGGGTTCCATCCAGAGGAGTGTCACCCTAAATTGACACCAAGTCAGACAACTTGGAGCCAGTTCTATAGGCTCCATACCAGATGAGAGTTTTTATATTAGTGCACCAGAGATAAATAATACTGCCCTTAGGAGTTTCTACTTTTTTATCGTATTTCCTTCATCTCCACATATACTACCGATCGACAGCTGTTTGCATCCACAGAAGAAAGGTTGTATATGCCACCTGAGGGCACACAAGTCCCTGAGTTTAGAGCCTATATCCACAGAAAAGACTCTACTCCATGTGAGTTTATTTCCATCTACCTAGGATAACATGTACGATGGATAATAGAGAAAGCCAGAGAGTTCCAGAAAAACTTCTACTTCTGCTTCATAGACTATTCTAAAGCCCTTGACTGTGTGGCTCACAACAACATGTGGCAAGTTCTTAAAGGGATGGAAGTACCAGATCATCTCATTCGCCTCCTGAGGAATCTGTATGTGGACAAGAAGCCACAGTCAGAACCGAACATGGGACAACAGAATGGTTCAAGATCGGGAAAGGAGTGCGACAAGGTTGTATATTGTCACCTTATTTATTCAACTTATATGCAGAATACATAATGCGTAAGGCTGGGCTGGATGAATCCAAAGCTGGTATCAATATTGCTAGAAGAAATATCAACAACCTCAGATACACGGATGATACTACTCTGATGGATGAAAGTAAGGAAGAACTAAAGGACCTGTTGATGAGGGTAAAAGATGAGAGTGCAAAAGCTAGCTTGTTGCTTAATGTTAAAAAGATCATGGCAAACAGCAATCTTAGTTTCTGGCAAATAGATGGGGAAGAAGTGGAGGCAGTGTCAAATTTTATTTTCATAGAATCCAAGATCTCTTCAGATGGTGACTGTAGTCATGAAATTAAAAGATGTTTGCTTCTGGGGAGTAGAGCTATGGCAAGCTTGGACAAGCTGGTAAAAACTAAAGATATTACACTATCAACAAAGGTCAGCATAGTCAGAACTATGGTATTCCCAGTAGTAACATACGGATGTGGGAGCTGGACTATAATATTTTGGCCATATAATGAGAAGGTATGATTCTCTAGAGAAGACTCTGATGCTGGGAAAGATTGAAGGCACGTGAAGAAGGGGACAACAGAGACGGAGATGGATAGAAGCCACGAACATGAAGTTGTTGGAGCTCAGAGGGGCAGTGACTGACAGATGTACCTGGTGTGCTATGGTCCATATGGTCACGGAGAGTCGGACATGACTGAACGACTAAACAACAACAACAAGGATAACATACTCACCTTATCTTCACAGTAACACACTATATGTATTTTTATCTATTTCTGTTTTATGTACATCCAATATATATTTATGGGAGGGGTAAGTCCCACTTTCATACTCTAGCGCTACAATTGCACTTTCTGTTGTAAAGGATTATCACCTAAACAATTGAGTGAAGGGATTATCACCTAAACGATTTTTAGTGCGTTTGTTAAAATTGTATATTGTTGGTGGGCTGTTTGGAGTGCTCACAGAGTGTTTTCAGCGGCTATAGATCTGACACGTTTCAAATCACTAGGCGCCTCTTTATCACACTACTGTGTTTCTTTGTTTATATAAAAGACGATACAGGATAGACATCCAGATCTCTCCACATTAGAAGTTCAAAGCACCAGTCATAGTATTGTATAATTGACAAATGTTTTTATCAGTCCTTTGAGAATGCAGGTAAAAACATTGTTATGTAAATTAGTTATGTCACCGACATGATTATTTACAAAATGATTTAGATTATTTTCAGATTCAAAGATCCTGTAAGGTCCCAAAAATCCAAAAATTTAAATCGAGCATTATATCTTTCAAACCCAATGTACATACAAGGGCTCACATTCATTCTGCGTTGCAGAGCAAGAAAAAACTAACATAAGTCCAGATTTGCCCAGATATCATTTTCTTTGCTCCAGAACTTTTTTTCACCCTGCAGAGAAACATTTATTTTTGCAGAGTCCATTTCTATCTGTCTGTATTTTTGTATTTTGCAAAATGACTGTAAGTAACCCCCCATTTCACAACAAGTCAAACGTCATCACTGTATTCTTGCAATCAAAGACAGGAGAGGTAAGTGTATATTTCCATTTCAATGATGATGCCCAAAAAGATTATCAGTCTTCCTACACATGGGTGGTGCATTTGATCATTTCTATTAATCTATTTTTGTAACAGCTACCAAAATTATCATTCGCTTTTAAATTCTTTCTGTTATTGTGCAAGATTTGCTAAATCAAGATATCGCTAAAACATTCTCTCCTGTATTTTTGTACAAAGATGGGGAAAAAAAGGTGACATTTAGAATTGTGTAAACCTGTTAGTAGTGAATGGGCAAAAAAAAAAGCAACAAAACAAGGTACGGTAAATAACATCTAGAAAACTGGAAATTAAAACTAAAAATGGGAAATGAGAAAAACTATTTCCCAGAGACCAAGGAAAAGAAGAAGTATTTTCATTTAGAAGATTAAATTGATATACATATAAAGATAAGATTAGATAGACAGACATGCAGACAGACAGATCAATAGATAGACATACAGACAGATAGAGAGATGGACAGATGGTTGGTTGGTTGGATGGTTGGATGATAGATAATATAAATAGAAAGAAATAGATGGAGAATATTAGGCAGAAATATAAAGACAGACATATATTGATGAGATTAGATACAGAATTATAGATAGAAAGTTATAGATAGAACAGATTAAATAGAAATTATTAGATAGAGAGACATATGTAAATAGTTGTGATTAGAAAAATAACAGGCAGATAGAAATTAAGATGGCAGTAGCCGCAATAAAGAACATTTAAAATAACAAAAAATTAGTGGGGCGGAGCCTAGCGGTGAACCTGGACGGTCGCATGCTCGCTGTGCTCCGCTTAAACATACCAAATAACGGCTGAAATTGCTGACAAAGAGACCCGCTGACCCATCAGAATCCGACTCCCAGACCACAAGAACAAACATTGGCCGTAAGAATAAAAAATCCAAGCCAGACAAGAGCCCACCGGGTCAGGATATTGGAGACCTATTCCGGAGCTCGCAGAGGGCCGGATGGGACAAAATGGCGCTTGAGGACGACGGCACCTCATACTCCTCAGAAGATATAGCTATGGCCCCATCGGACAGACCCACTCCGGTGGCGAGGCAGGACCGTGCTTCACTAAAGGCCGCAACCGGCCAAGAACCGGTCACCACAACGCAGCTGAAGGAGATGCTGGCGGAACTCCGTGCAAACCTAGCGGGAGACCTGGCCCCTCTCAGAAAGGCTGTTGGAGTGCTCACAGAGTGCCCAACTGCCCCAACTAGAGACTATCCAAAGTACACAGGAGAGCCGACTTACTGTGGTGGAGTGGGGCCTGGCTACCCTGGACCAGCACCGGCTGCAGATCGACCGCAGGCTTGACATCCTGGAAGACCAGAGGCGAAGGTACAACCTGAAACTCTGGGGGGTGCCGGAAACGGTGGGTCTGCCGGACTTACCACATTTCATTAGGCGGTTCATGGCAGCCCACCTACCCTCGAAACAAGCCAAAAACCTGAGGCTAGACGGTATGTTCAGCCTCCCCAATCCAACCAGCGCACCAGCGTCCACCGCCCCAGACCTCATCCTCTGATTCAGCTCCCTGCAAGACAAAGCCATATTGCAAGCTGCGTTGAGGGGGAAGACACCCATTGAATTTGAGGGCGCTTTGCTGCTCCTCTTCCCCGATCTATCATGGAATACATTGTGGCGCCAATCCCTACGACCACTACTCCACCACCTACGTACTAACGAGGTGCCATACAGATGGGGCCCTTCCCGCACAGATAACGGCCCAAGACACCACCCTCCGAGCGGAAACCTACCGGGAGCTGGAAGGCCACCTGCAGAAGCTGAAAATCCCACTAAGCAACACCTCGGAGAGCAGGAATCTGGCACAGGTGGACCTGGCCACGATCAGGGACGTTATACCATGGGCGGCGAGACCCACCTCATCCACTGGAACCGGGACTTGATTGAGAGGATGTCGGGCCCCAGCGGAGGCTAAGCCCTTATCCAGGCCTCCCGCTGAGCTGAGGACGTGCCCAGTAGTTTAACCTCACTAAACCTGCTGACCCCAGGACTTTAGGCTGGACTTACGCTTCTCTATAATTGGTTAACCCTCGTTGCTAAGATTTTGTTATTATTTCACTGTATGCCACTCTTGCCTCCACCTGCTGCACACATTTTTGACTAGAGGGGACACAGAACGGAGCGATAGAGCTACAGAACCACTTAGACCGAGATCTACACAATAAGCCCAAACTCTTCACATGCACATGCATGGCACATCTCAAGTACAAATACCATCCAGACACCTACTTATGGTTAACACAACTGACAATATCTCCCCCCCACCCCCTTCATAACTTAAAAGGACGCACAGATAGCACGACCAACCACAGAGGGAAGGGACTTATACACCTGCCACGGATATACAGACCGCACTCACGATGTGCAACCCTGTGGCAACCCCACTCAAACATCATACCGACAGGCTTACACCACAAAAACAAAAAACACCTCAACTCACCGGCACACTCACAGGCAACACATTGCAGCTCTCACTCTTCTTGTGATGAATACTCTATGCCTAAACGAGCTGTTACGGTGATACCTTTCAAAATGTATGCTTCACGAACAAATGTTGACATCTTTTGTGAGTTGAGACAAATAAAGAATTAAAAAAAAATAATAATAATTTAAAAAGTAGATACATCAATTCCTCTTGCGCTGCTGACACATTCCAGGGCAGCTCCAAGCAGGGTTATAATTGACAAAACCAATAAGAAAAAGAAGAGGGCAGCTCTATCAATTGCAAAATGTGCACGCCAAGTGCTACATACAAGTTTATTGGAAGGACAGAAAAGTACAAACATTTCGGGTTCTCCCCTTTCTCAATACATGTCATGTATTGACAAGCATTATGAAAGAGGAAAGGGAGAATGTGAAGCATTTGTACTTTTCTGTCCTTCCAATGAACTTGTATGTAGCACTTGGTGTGCACATTTTGCAAATGATAGCGCGGCCCTCATTTTTTTTCTTTTTGGTTTTGTTAATATGACAGTATTTTTTTTAACTCTTTCTTCTCTCACATCCCAGCATAATATCTGACCAAGACTGATATACTTTGATTAACAAGTGTTGACTGTATCTTAAAACTAAAGTTGCAGACACGCAAGTAAAATGGCAGATTTCGGGTATGTTAGTAATACCTAAGCAAAACGTGTGTAGGAATCTACCATGATCTGTAAGAAAATGACTAATTTCTTTGATCGTGCAAAGGATAGCGGAATAATAATGCATTTTAGATTGTACTGCTTCACTACTGAGCACGAAATCAAAAATACCAAAACCACCCAGCATTTGCGTCCATACTTATCCATCTGGGGACATCTGAGATGTATAATGTTATAGATATTATTTCAGTACCACTTGTTTCCAAACCTTCTGTTAATAAAGTTAATAATTATGGCAGAAGGACAAATCTGATTTTTTTTATAATACTGTAGCTGAGGCGGCATATATATATATCGAAAATTATATTCACATACATTAGTTATTGGTATTTGAATTTGTTTTCCTGGTATATTTAGGAATCCAAATTTCCAACATGTTAGCTTAATGTAGGATATATGTATGTGTCTGTAAGTTGCTACACAGTCACATCGAGTCAATAGATCACTAGTAAAATCCCCAGAATATTTGTAGGTTAAAATATTTACTCAAAATGGAGGCTCTTTAGTTTTATTCCAATGGCCATTTGAATATATAAGCTCACCTGCCACGTCAAGGCAAGCCTCAATAGGTGAGTTCCTACACTAGCCATTTGATATGTTGATATCAGCCAAGAATCTCCAGCGAGACAGGAAGGGGTATTTTATAAACCCTTTCACATTTAACCCTTTATAGGGCTTCTACACATACAATAAACTTTGCTGGTATCAGACAAAGTGTAAACATCTCTAATGAGACATGAGGGGGTGTTTTATAAACCCCTAGATATTTAACCCTGAATGAGACAGGAAGGGGTGCTTTCTCATCAGGAAATTTGCCTTTTAGCTGATACCAGCAAGGTGATTTGTATGTGTAGAAGCCCTACAAAGGGTTAAATGTGAAAGGGTTCATAAAATACCCCTTCCTGTCTTACTGGAGATTCTTGGCTGATATCAGCATATCAAATGGCTTGCCTTGACGTGGCAGGTGAGCTTATATATTCAAATGGCCATTGGAATAAAACTAAAGAGCCTCCATATTGTTTAAATGCACATGGGGATTAAGGCCAGAGCGCTGGTAACGTTCTCTTTGTTTTTACTATGTATTTTAAGCTGTTGGATACTAAGCTACTGCTGCTGTAAGCGCGGTGCTTTATCTTTGTGTTAAAATATTTACTCATCTAGAGTTTTCGTCTTTCTTTTTTTTTTATTATTATTATTCCATCCCCATAACATCTTCAAATTGTTAACACAATACTTCATGCAAAATGTTAAAAGTGTTAATGGATTTGGGAATTCTCACAATCTAAATCATTCAGTTAAGAATATTTTAGATTAATATCCTTTTTCAGTTTCCTTTTAAGTCAATCGCCATTGTGCAATAAAAACAAATAAATCATGAAAACTTTGCTAATTATTTTATAATTAAAAAAAGCATTTTAACGAGAATCCTTGTATCCCAATGTGGAGAATATTTAAGGGTAATAGAGCAAACTACAACAGTAAAATAGATTAAGCATTACATTACATATTCTTTACACAGTTAGTGATTCAGTCTGCCTTTTAAAACTATTTATCTAGATTTATTTCCCAAAGCTTTTGTTTTATGGTTCAAAGAAATTAAAATAAATTAATAAATTATTATTAAATGAAAATACCGAAGTTAGAAGACAGAAAATAAACACCGCAAATATCATAAAATAACAATTGCCCATTCAAGTAAAATATAAATGTTTTTGACTTTTATTTTGTCTTCTTGGTTTAACCCACTTTCTTGGGTTAATGATATATAATAAAGGTTGATGTTTAAGACCCTAAAACGACTTTTGCTCCCTGAAATTGTTCTGGTAACGATGCTAACTGTTTTTCAAACCACACAATAGTAGAACGGTAGTAAGCAAAAACGATATACTTTCATATACAATGCATGTCTTTATGTGCATATGTCAAGTTTTTTAGGGGATACTCATAAAAATGTACCCCGTGCTAAAATAGTTTAATGAACAAAAATGTACTTTTATTCCTGAAAAAAGTTGTTTTATCCCTGTTCTTCTGGGTTTTATGTGTTAATCAAGAAAATAGTTAAAACAATCTATAGAAAATGGTCATATAGTTCAGAGTAAAATAAAATTAAAAAATTATGTACTCACAGTCTCACTCAGTTTACTTTGGTTTTCAGCTTTTTTCAAACAAGAAGTGAGATCGACGAGAAACAAGAAACATAAGCATCAAGTCTTGTAGAAAAAAATTACAAAGTATCGCCCACTCAGACGTTAAAACTAAGACATCTTCCCCAACCTCCCTTCCCCATTGTACATGCAAAAACCACAAGACAAAATTGCAAAGAGGAAGCAATCAACCAAATCTAAGTACATCACAACTGGGGTAAAAGTCAAGGTTATACATGCAAATATCCGAGGTGTTATGTCCAAATGCTGTTCTCACCTTGTCAGGGCTTCAGTAATCTGAAGTCCAATTTTATTCTGCAAATTTACTTCTATCAAAACTGCAAAATGTAAAATATATGTTTTCTGCCACTTTGAGTGATAATTTAGAATTCATAATTTAATTTTCAATAATTTAAATTTATGTTTACTTTGCACTTATAACCCCTGCTGTATTGGTCTGTGAAGACTGGAAGACTAATTAAGAGATTTATCAACCCAAAACAGGTGCTGTGCTATTCTTGAGGATACAATAAGGAGAAATCGCCAAAGAATAGAATTTCTCTCAACATTTAGCACTTCTGTATTAGAAGCAAATTAAGACCACACAGGGCCCTAGACAAAATGGCAGATTGAGCAAGGCCTTGCCTAATGTCCTTGGATCTGCCCCCACAGTGTCTCACTTTACTCTTGGTGGTACAGGTTCAGGAGGAGAGCAGTCTGAGGCTGCCTGATATCCACGTGCCATTCTCCCAAGGAGCATATCCCAGACAGTCACAATGAACAGTGTATTGCAAGCTGGTCTTAACTTAACACAGTACTATATCTAGCACACAATTGATTGACACCATTTGTTAAAGACCCACCAAACCTACCAAATCCATTACTTTAAACACAGAACTTCAGTGATAAAACTTTAGATTTGGGGAGGGGGTCTTCAAGAAATGGTGCCAGTTGATTTGACCAGTATCGTGTATATTGCGACATGAGTCTCCAGACCCCTGTCTGAGACCGGTACCCCAGGCAGCCACTTAAAGGGACACTATAGTCACCAGAACAACTACAGCTTATTGTATTTGTTCTGGTGAGTATAATAATTCCCTTCAGAGTTGTTGCAGTAAACACAGTTTTTTTCAGAGAAAATGCAGTGTTTACATTACAGCCCAGGGATACCTTCAGTGGCCTCTCCTCAGATGGCTGTTAAAGTTGGTTCCAGGGGCACTGCTGTTCAGTGTATCCACCCTCTGCATGCAGACACTGAACTTATATATATTGATTCAATGCATTTCTATAAGGAGATGCTGATTGACCAGGGCTGTGTTTGGCTTGTGGTGGCTCTGCCCCTGATCTGCCTCATTGAGAGTCTCAGCCAATCCTATGCTTTCCTATGGGCCTGTGACTTGTGTTTCCGTCTGGGAGAGGATTGGAGAAGAAAGCTGGGAAATGACGGCACATTCCAATCGAGGAAGCTTATTGCGGATAGCAGTCCTTGAGGACTTGTCATCCTTTTGGGGAGTCACATCCTGCTTTGGTTGAGGACAAATTCAGGTGAAGTGGGCTCTGGAATTCACGTTAATTGTATCTGGCTGCTGGTAATTCCTGACAGAATGTTTAAAGTTGCTGGCATTTGTTAAATGAATGCTGTGGCTGTTGCCTTACCCACTTAAATGGTGTTATGTGTTTATTGGAAACGGGTTTAGGGTTTGTTGGGTTCAAGGGGTCAGAAATCATGAGGATCTTGAGCATAAGAAAGCAAAAATAAGGAGGCAAATGCCAAATCAGCAGAAATAAAACACGGAAGTAGCCCAAAAAGCTGTTTCTCTGATTGGGCGGACTGCCTCCTCCAGTCTTCCTGTGCGATCGGCTAGTCTCCTGGATGCCGGACGCTGTGCTGACCTCAGGCAATGGGCAGTAAAATGGGCGGGAATTACAGGCACCCTCTCACATTTTGGGGGCAACGCTATATCAATCACACCCCCAAACATATAAAAGCACATTTAGCCAGTGTTTCAGTGCCCTGTTGTGGATCCTACTTTTCTAGTGTCCCAAGAGTGCATTTGTATCAGTTTTTTTGATATTTTGATATTGACTCGGCTTTTCCCTGACTACTCTGATTTCTGGTTCCTTTGACTCGGCTCTGGTATTTCATTTTGGTTGTTCTCTGTCTTCCTTTGACGTAGGCTTGATTTTGACTATTCTCTTTTTTATACATTTTCAGTCCAGTCATTATAAGGTCCAGTGTAGGTAATTACTTTGTATCTTTTGGAGGGTGTGACAAACTCCTCTTTTTCTGTGAGTTTACCACAAGTTTTTGGAGGGGCCTGTTTGCTTGCGTCCTACCCTGTGACTATGGGCCCTGCAATATACCGTGCCCAACACACTTTAAAAGGCTCCATTCATGTAATGTAAGTACTTTTGTACTCCACAAAGAGAGACCGACTGCTGGTCCTAATTCCCTGGAACTGTTTTGGGAATGAAGCCATGCATGCAGCTGGTGAAAAAGAGACTTCCATGAAACTTTTGAACCCCTGCTCTGATCTGGGTGATTTTGGGGGGTATGTTATGTTTTGGGGTACTTTCTGAACTTTGTGAAAATTTTGTTTTTCTGCCTGGAGATAATTGAGTTACTTACAGGACTTTACTCAATTATCTCCCAAGCAGAGGGGAGGGATTGTGTGCTGTATTTAGGTGTGTCACAGACTGTATATTTGTTCTGATTGGTTCATGTCCTTTGTGTGTCTGTGCCCCATCAGGTCCAGGGGATGTTCCTCTGGCCTGGAAAATTGTATAAAACGCAACCTGAACCATTAAAGCTCAGATCATCTTGCACCTTATGAAGTTTGGGAGATTGGAGAACTACACTCTGGGGGATTGCTATAATCACTATACTCCCCTGAGTATAATCACTAAGCTCTTGTAAGAGCTTGTTCCTGCTATGCTCTCTGGACTAAGAGAGGTTTACCCACTGGAAACTGGATCCTGGTCATAGGTCCAGGGTGGGTAGGAGACCGCGAGATCCCAACCAAGCTGCGGCGGTTCGTGGGGTTTGCAGTAGTTATGGTGTTCCAGCGCAGTGCTTATGGTACTCGTTAGTACTAGGAAGCAGCGATTGACAGAGGTACCCGGTCAGGGTGCCAGGCGGTCCGTCACAGAGGGTTATTATTCTGCGTGTTAGGTTACACAATTTGTGACACACTCCAGCAACTGTAAATTTGCACACAGAGAAGAACTGTGTCCCATAAATGCTCTTGAATAGTCTTCACCTGCAACAGACTGCAATATGGGCCTATGACGGACCGCCTGTCACCCTGACTGGCAGTCCACCGGGACACAGGAGTGTTTCAGCCCCTAACCATAGCAGTTCCCACCCTTGAACAGGGTCCTGGGTACACCTTCAAGTGATTAAGCTCACCAGCAGAGAGTATAGCCGATCCACACTAGCCAGACTGAGTGAAGGGTGAAAAGGAACTGCTTTATCATGGCCAAGTTGCCTGCTTAAATACCCAACCCCTAGCAGAGAGTCTCTACACAATACAATGCAAGCCCCTCCCAAAGATCTCTGTGGGAAATAATCCATTTAAAGACCGGTAAGCTAATTATCTTCCAGGAAAAGAGAGGCAAACACAAAAAACATAAACCATAAAAATACCCCAAAACATCATAACAATATATAATAACCCTACAAATAATACATCCCCAAATAGCCCTGATCTGAGTACCCAAGTTGTCCAAATAGCACTCAGATACATGTAGTGCCACCGTGTTAAAATTCTGACTAGCCGCACACGTGGTCCTATGCCCAAAATAGTTCCAGAGCCTTTGGTGCTTTTGACGGTCAACTTTCTGGAGCTCCTGCGGCCACAATTTGGGGTGCTTAGTCTGGCTCTCATGTAGCATTTGTTCCATTTAGTCTCACGCACCTTCCCTCCAAAAAGCGCTCTCCTGACGGGTTGCAAAGTGGTTCAAAACCCCGGACCAAGTTGTCCGGGAACTGCACAGTTACATCATGCCCACGAAGTCCTCGTGCCAAAATTATTTTCATAGCAGTCGCGGCTAAGTACCGCTGAGGACCATTTTGGGGTTTGGTTCATGCAAACAGCCACCAGGGAGCTAGCAGTTGGTTCCATACGAATGAAGGGAAAGTGCCAAACCAGGTGCACCCAGGGAAAGCTGCTAATAGCAGCTGGGCAGGGTAACTCCCAAATGGTGTTTCAAAGCTGGACCATAGTTGGTGGGCACTTACAAACACACCACTGTATTCAACATTCTACTTACAAACACACCACTAAAAACCTGCAAGGATGGTAAAATGGTAGATCTCCAACTGGCAAAACATTGCAGGAGTTGCACGGTAGTTAAGGATCTAGTTTTTAGCCATCCTTGCACTAGAGGCGGCCCAAAACAATTTCATGCACCAAGGCCCTCTCTATATTAGTTCTGCCATTGGACGGATTGTATACAAGATAGTTAATAGCAGGGGCGGGCTGGGCCGGGGGGCAAGGAGGCAATTGCCCCCCTGGCCACCCTAAATAATTAGAAAAACAGCCACTGCAGGGCCGGTCCCTGGTGCCAGGAGGAGGGGGCTATCGCGCAGAGCAACTGGCCACCTAGGGCGTCCCGGTACCAAGGCAGAATAGGCACATGCTTGTCCTAGATGGAAGGTGCCTAGTCTGCAGCAATATACTGGCCGCATGAGGAAGGAGGCAGGCGGCGGCCTCTGCTGATGATCTTCCTGCTCCCTCGCGCATCCTCTCTGGTGATGCCGGGAGCCGGAATATGACGTGATTCCGGCCCCGCATCACTAAACTGCGCGAGGGAGCAAAGAGAAGTAGGAAGATCATCGAAGACACTGGACCCCAGGGAGAGGCCCCAGAGAACTCCTAAAGCTAGGAGTAACAAGAAATAAAATTAATTTGTTAGTGTGTGTCTGGAAGTGAGTGTGTGTGTGTCTGGAACAAGTGAGTGTGTGTGTGTCTGGAAGTGGGTGTGTGTGTGTCTGGAACAAGTGAGTGTGTGTGTGTGTGTGTGTGTTTGGAAGTGAGTGTGTGTGTGGTAGTGTGTGTCTGGAAGTGTGAGTGTCTGTGTCTGGAAGTGTGAGTGTGTGTGTCTGTCAGTAAGTGTGTGTGTGTGTATCTGTCTGTCAGTGAGTGTGTGTATCTGTCTGTCAGTGAGTGTGTGTGTGTGTATCTGTCTGTCAGTGAGTGTGTGTCTGGAAGTGAGTGTGAGTGTGTGTGTGTGTGTGTATCTGTCTGTCAGTTTATGTGTGTCTGTGTCTGGAAGTGTGTATATGTGTGTGTGTCTGGAAGTGTGTGTCTGGAAGTAGGTGTGTGTGTCTGTCAGGGCCGTCTTTCCGCATGGGCCCGCTGGGCAGTTGCCCATTGGCCCCACAGGCATGGGGGCCCTACCGCGCTGCCCAGCATCCCCTGCCGGCCAATGGAGAGGTGGCCCTGTTTTCTGGCCTTGGGCCGGTGAGAGATGTAGCTAGGACCCAGGGCAGCAGGACAGGCTGACCTGAAAGGCAGGTCGCTCCTCCCGCAAGCAGGCTGTGTGGAGCTTTGCCGCACATTACCATGGCAATGCTTCACACAGCATTCTGCGCACAGGAGGACAGGAGACAGCCTGCAGACAGACAAGCCGCAGGCTGTACAGAATTCACAACTGGACCACCAGGGCTGGCTGTGTCCCAGCCTCTTTCACGAAAGGTAAGAAGAAGGGTGGGGGGGACATATAGATTTAATTTAATGTACAGTAGTATTAAAAAAACAAAAAACATTTGCTACCTGCACCCATCAAACACACACACAGCACCCAACACACATATAGCACTGCACAAACACGCAGCACCCCACTCACGACTGTATTGAAGCCTCTGGAGTTCCACGCACATCAAGGTGTAAAATCCTCCAGAGTCTTGCAACTGTGTATAAACTTTCTATTCAGCCACCACTAACCAATGCTCACAAGCAGAAACAGCTGCATTGGGCAGAAAAATACATGAAGACTAATTTTCAAACAGTCCTGTTTACTGATGAGTGCCGTGCAGCCCTGGATGGTTCAGCTGGATGGAGCAGTGGATGGTTGGTGGACGGCCACCCTGTTCCAACATGGCTGCGACATCAGCAAGGTGGTGGTGGAGTCATGTTTTGGGCCGGAATCATGGGAAGAGAGCTGGTCGGCCCCTTTAGGGTCCCAAAGGTGTAAAGATGACCTCTGCAAAGTATGTGGAGTTTCTGACTGACCACTTTCTTTCCTGGTACAGAAGGAAGAACTATGCTTTCCATAATAAAATCATATTCATGCATGACAATGCACCATCTCATGCTGCAAAAAATACCTCTGCATCAATGGCTGCTATGGGGATAAAAGGAGAGAAAGTCATGGTGTGGCCTCTGTGGCAAACCCTGCCACTAGAAATAACTATTCTGTGCGAATGAAAGACTTTTCACCAAGGGAATAACTCACCGAATGGACTTTCTTGATATATTGCTGTTTTAGACGAATTGCTCAAAACTACCGAACGTAAGACCACCCGGGGTGGTCGTGTGTTGCTAATTAACGGATCGATACAATGTTGCGAGGGAATTAAGTGCCTGTATGGGTGGCTGCCATTTCGCATACCGAACATGTGTCGGCGGCCATCTTACGCACGAACAGAGGTACTTGGTTGTCGAACGCCTGGAACTCAAACCGGGCATTCGGCTAACTAAGTACCGCTGAGACCTCCAGCATGCTCCGACAGCACGAATTAAACACACGAACGCCCCGGCGTTCGGTAGATAGATTCCCCTAAACAAGGGGATTCGTGCAAAGGCTGGCAATCGCATGGATGGCTATGTCATTCGGTAATTTTAATTCACTGAAATAGACCGACCGCAGGGCCAGAATTCATGGAACTGTTTTCGGATATTGAGTCCCTGCAGTCGGTCAAAACTGTAATTGTCTGTAACTCCCGAACCCCTGGTCCGATCTGGGTGAATTTCGAGTATGTTGCTCACCCAGATCAGACCTACCAGGGGACCCCTTATTTGTCCCTGTAACCCCAGTATTTAGGGGACATCCAGAAAGTGGGGAAAACTGTGTCTGCACTAATTTGTTTAACTGTTAATCTAAGGGGAGGAGAAGGAGGGGAGGTGACCGGGTTACAATTGGCTACTGTAAGAATTATGAAAGTTACCTCCCTTGCATGGGAGAAATGCATAAAAAGAGACCTGTGATTAAAGCTGGCAGTTGACTCCCAGACTATGTGTCGTCTAGTCCTTGGGGAGGTGGATTATGCTGTGTTCCTGTGATTTTGTATGCTGACTCTTTGTTCCCAGCGGAGAGCCCTTGGATTAACCCCTGCTCCTCCGCTACAGCCTCCATGCTCCCGTGACCTCAATCCTATTGAGAACCTTTGGAGCATCCTCAAGCAAAAGATCTATGGGGTGGTAGGCAGTTTACATCCAAACAGCAGCTCTGGGAGACTATTCTGACATCTTGCAAACAAATTCAAGCAGAAACTCTCCAAAAACTCACAAGTTCAATGGATGCAAGACTTGTGAAGCTGCTATCAAATAAGGGGTCCTATGTTAAAATGTTTAAAAAGTTAAAATGTTGTTATAAGTTTGATTGAAATAGCTTTTGATTTCAGTAAATATGCTGCAAACACAACAAATGACAATGTTCACTTCTTTACAACCTATAAAGTGTTTTGAAACTTACTGTGCGTAATAATTTGGAACAGTGCATTGTAAGTTTTTTATGTTTAAAAAAAATACTGTTATCATTAGGAGGTTTGTTCAAAAACATTTGAATTGTACACTTAATAGTTGATAACATGAGAATTATGCTGACTGTTATTTACATCAATTATTTAGGTAAATGAGAAAAATATAATTTATCATAATAATTTGGAACAGGGTGTAAGTAATTGTGAATATAAAAGGGGGATTTTCACCTTTGTTGTTAACATTATTATTACACAGGCATTCCTACCTTGACAATAAAAGGTACCAGCAGGTTCAGATCCCTGCAGGAAAACAGAAAATCTGTCCTTTCTCCCAATTAGAAAATGTTGACACAAAAGTACATAGTTTACTGTAAAAAGGGAACTAAATTGTCTCAAAAGCTTCAGTGCCACAGCCTTTTGGAGAGGCTTGAAGGCCAGCATCTTGCCCACAGACTATGAGCCTGGTCCCAAGAGCACTTCAAAGGGGCTTGTGACCGTAGCAATTGCTTTACAAACTATGCATTGTTAATTTGATAACTCTGCAGCGCCCTCTGCTGACTGAATAGAAATGTGTACATCTACATAATGCTGGTATGCAAATTCGTGCAACCAAATATGTAGTTAAATATATATAGTAATTTTTTTTTGTGTTTGAAAAGTTACTTGTATTATATATTTCATGTGTTATTTATAATTGCTGTAACTATATATTTGCATTTTAAATGCTTTTCCCCACATGCTTAAGGACAAATCACCAAAGGTTGGTTCTTGTCTAAAAATAAAGTATGGTGTGTCAGCTCCATTTGAAACTGTGTGTCTTGTCCGGGGATTTCAATAACTGAGTTTTTGGACCTGTTGGCTGGCAGCACTGGTTCCTGATCCCCGGAACAAGTTAGGAAAGAGTTAGGCCTGAGATCCACAAGTGCCTTTGTAAAGGCAGTAGTTGAATGCAGGACAGACAGAGGTGTTGAGACGTGCCTGGGAGAGGAACAGAAGAGGCAAAGGCAGAGGGGACAATACCTGCTTTATAATGCAATGGTAAAATACACTTATAATACATTGCAACAAAGGTAACAGTAAACTTGCAGCATTTACTCTTTGTGGTGACATTCTGTCATCAAACTAATATGGTGACCAGGGATCATGTGACCAAGCTCATGTATGCCTTTCTTACAGTGGGATACACTTTACCCTTTGATATGGTAATTGGGTTATTCAATACCTTTACAAGTCAGGAAATAGGTAACCACTTCCCAATATCTCCATTCCTCCCTGTTCCTTCTTGGCTGTGCTACTGAGCAGACCCTTAAGCAGACATGGCCTAATTTCTATCATGGTGAACTGTGAGTGGGATCTGGTGATTTTATAAGATGTAGTTGTTCTTGTTAGTTAGGTTGTTGTTGCTGTTGTTGTTGGTGGTGGTATAGTTAGTTAGATTGTGTGTCATTATTTGTATGTTGTTGTTTTGTCTCTGAATAAATATTTGTTAAAGTAGACGGACCAGAGTTTATATGTGTATGCGTACATAATAATTTATAGAGTTTGGTGATACACCACATTTGGCGACCACGAATTTTAGACTTCTACAACAAATGTTTGTGAGGCACAATAACTACCATATTGATACATAATCTAAGAGAAAGAGACTTTATAGCATAGGATTCATTTTGTTGAAACAAATATACATATGTGTTTTGTTGACTGTTTTGAATTTGTGTATTGTGACTGACAGAACATATTTTGTTTTACCACACTCTTGCCTTCTGGGGGTCCATACTTAAAGAAATACGTTGTTTTTGGACCTATTTTTTCCCTTTCAGCTTCTCAAGAATTTGAAAGGCGGCCATTTTAACAAATAATTAATCCTGAATTTCAATTACCGTGCCCCCCTTTTTTCTTCTTCCTCCTCAAACATTCATTTCTTGAGAGTAGGGTTATGGTTAATTTGTAACATGTTTGTTTAGCAATGTTATATTATTGTCACCTGATGATTTATACTTGATATTGTTTTGGCTTTCTAGTAAAAAAAAAGTAAAAATTATAATACTTTTCTTTTCACTGTTTGGCCCGGTGGTTCCCCTTCTCTCCCTGTCCTGATATTTTGGTCATATACTTTGCTAACGCAGCCCCTGTTTTTTGTTTTTAATCACGTGAAGTTTTTTATTTTCGATTAATACATAGGACAATTCAGGTGTTTTTATCACTAGAATCAATGACTTACCTTTTCTCCACATTTTGTTTCCTATTTAAATTTGAACCTAATTCTTTAACTTGGCAAGCAAAAGATTGGTTGCTTATATGTGTCTGTTTTTTATTTTGTTCGTCCACCCTATCTCTTATTTCCATCTCTTTTCTACTTTCTTTTAATTTGTCTTTATTTGGGATGGGGGATAGTATAAAGGAGCAGGAAAAAAACCTATTAGAAGCATAAAAAGGAAACTTTTGTCTTCATTGCATCTCTCCACTCTAACATAAATTGTTCGCGGAATTATTAGAGATTAAAGAGAGAAACGGTCTTAGACTTGCACGTTTCCGTAAGAGCAAATTTACTATTCCTCTAGGAGACTGATTTTTGTGAGGAGTCTGTTCAGAACTACTGAGGCAGACATTACTCTATGTTCTACCATGCTTGAGCATTATGTAAAAGAATGTTTGTCTCAATCTTAAAGTGGACACTCTAAACCCCTTGAGCACTTTAGTTTGCAGAAATGCTTTATGTGTAAGGAGCGTGTCCTGTTTTTCATTTCACAAAAAGTGCAGATTTCAATAGAATTGTTTCTTTATAAATTATTATTATTATTTATAAAGCACCAACAAAATCTGCAGCGCTGTACAATGGGCGGAGTAACATACACGTATATGTAACCAGACACGTTAGACACACAGGAACAGAGGGGATGAGGGTCCTGTTCAATGAGCTTACATGCTAGAGGGAGTGGGGTAATGTGACACAAAAAGTAAGGGTAGGGTAGAAAAGTAGGTTGCTAGTATAGTATTCACTGAGGGCTAAGTGTTTTGTTTTGATGACAGTTGCAGGAGAGGAATCAGGATGCGGGGAGAGAAAGCTGTTCACAGTTTAATTGATATGCTTTCCTGAAGACGTAAGTTTTCAAAGATTTTTTGAAAGAGTGGAGACTGGGTGAAAGTCTAACAGAGAAGGGATAGGAGTTCCATAGGAATGGTGCAGCCCTAGAGAAGTCTTTAAGGTGAGCATCAGAGGTATAAGTACAAACAGAGGTTAGACGTAGGTCTCCGGCAGAGCACAGGGGCCTAGATGGGACAAATTTGTGTATTAGTGGGGTTAAGTAGGGCATAGTAAGAGATTTGTAAGCAAGTTTTAGGATCATAAATTGATCAGAATTAACCTTTTTATACCCCCAGGCTGTCAGTCAGACAACCAGTCCTGTTAATTCCTGGTAGTTTTGCTCAGTAGACTCAAGAGGCAGCTATTGCTCAGAGCACCTACCTTGCACAGACATCTCATTGAGCTGAATTGGAATGTCTGTGATTGGACAGATACAGAAAGTCTGGGCTGGGGAAGAAGAGGAGGGTTTGCAAAGGGAGCAGACAAGAGATCTACAGCTTTGCAAGATGGTTTTAGATATACCCCCAATACAAAATGCTTAATAAAGGCATAAATGTTTTCATTGGGCGCATATGTACAAAATGGTGATTTTACATTTGTATTTGGGTAGTGGAGTGTCCCTTTGATAGGTAACTCAATAATCATGATCATAAAATAAAAATGGTCCATTTCTGCTGGCTGACAGAATTTTAAACATAATTTTTGTTAATTTTGTAACTGTACATGATCCAAGAAACTGGGTTTCTTTAATGCTATTCACTGATCACATTTGGACCAATCCTTGCTGGGACCTCATAGATCAAGCTTTCCCAAACTTCGGCCCTCCAGATGTTGCTGAACTACAACTCCCATGATTCTCAGCCTATCTATTTCATTCACATCATGGGAGTTATAGTTCAGCAACATCTGGAGGGTCGGAGTTTGGGGAAGCCTGTCATAGATCATCTCATCTGAACTCCAAATTCTCAATAAATTGATCAATGGAAATCACTGTGATCCCTTGGATGCTTAAACACACTGGCCAGTATGGTTTGACATTATACTCAAATCCACATAACACATACTCTCAGAACAGTGCTGTACTGTAGAAAAACTGTGGCCGATGCTAGGAGAAATTATAGACAGAATTTGTCAAGATTTTTTTAGATAAAGCTTACATGCTGCATTTCTGATCTGACTCATTATTTCATCTGTCCGAGGAAATTACTATTGAAAAGGTCCAGTCTGTAATCAAAGCACTAAAACCCAATAAAACTCCTAATCGATATAGATTTAACTCTGCTTTAAAAAAAACAAAAAACAATTCACCCTGTCTCTTGAAGCTTTTACATTTTCTGTATTTCTGAAAAAAATGTTGGAAGTTAGTATTGTGGTGTTGCTGAAAGAAGGGAAAGATATTACTTGATCATAGGTATAGGTAATCATAGGTCTATCTCATTTATTAATATACATGTACAGATTTTTGCAAGAATAGCAGCTATTCCACTAGAGCCCCTTTCTTCCAACTGAGATTTATCTGGACCCTTTACAAGGCAAAACACCAAAACATTGGGTGTTTTTTTGTCTCCCTCTCAGAAGGTAATATATTTTGTTCAGCAGTTTACTGTTTGTTTGTTTTTATGTTCTTTTTCTATTGATTAGGCTTATATATTGACATTATACTTTACTGTGCCTTGTACATATGGACTAACTATACTGATGTAATTAGTCGTTCTCTATTACTTGTGCAAAAGTGTGTAGATGTATATAAAATTTTGTTATTTTATTTATTGATATGAAATAAAGTTTATTTTTATTTATTTGGTCTTAGGTTGATTTTTATATAATTTATTTAGACCATTTAGGATTCATTTAAGGTTGTGAGGTGCCTAATGCAATCTGTAAAATGTTGAACCTATTTGCCCTATCAAATAAAGATGTGTTAAGGAGTCTACTTCTGAGTTTTTAGATGATGCGAAAGCTTTTGATATGGTTTATTGGGATTTTCTGTGATGATTTATGTCTGAAGTTAGATAAGTCCACAGCATTTATACTTGCCCTGTGGCCAGGGTTTCTACCACAGGAGTAAACTCTAGTGAAATGTTTCTTTTTTTTTTTTTAAATGGAACTAAGCAAGGTTGCCCATTACCCCCCATTGCTATTTGCCTTGTACAAACCATTAGCATGGGTAATTCAAAACAACAAAAATGTGAGAGGCATCTTTTATGGAACCTGTGAGCAAAAAGTTAGCCTGTTCACCGACAATATTCTTCTAACAATCACTCAACCAAGAATTTCTCTGCCTAGCCTCTATAATATAATTTCTAACTTCTCTATGATCTCTTGGTATTAACTCAACCAAAATAAATAAGAAAGTCTAAATATTTCCTTAAGTTTTAGTGAGTTCAATGACTTGGTATCTTTGTTCGGCTTTTAAGGAAAAAATATTTGTGTGGATTATCTAACATCTTCCCTCGGTGCTCCTTAATCATGTAACTACCCAAAGATCTACAACAATCTTCATTCCCTCTTGACACACTTGAACATTTCAATATGTCCATAATTGGCTGTAATTATTCCTTAAAAATTAGTAAATATAGGATTCTGCATATTAAGTTAGAAACTGATGGTCTTTAAAAACTGCAAGCACATATGTTAAGATTTATCTGGTTTGTCAAAACACCAAGACTCTCTAGATGTGTAGCCCTTTGTCTACAGTTGTTAGGTGTTCCAAATCAATTTCTATTTTATAGATGGCCCAATTCGGCCAAGCTCTAAATGGAATTCAAAGGTGGGTTAATGGAAATGGGCTTTCCTGCCATAACTCCATGATGAAAAGAAAAAATCTCAGGCACTCACTGTGAAAGTTTCCAGGCAGATTTATTTGCAATGTTTCCACCTAACTGGGTCTTTATCAAGCATCAAGCATCAAGCATCAAGCATCAAATCTCAGGCACTCACTGTGAAAGTTTTCAGGCAGATTTATTTGCAACATTTTGACCTAACTAGGTCTTTACCATGCTTGATAAATACCCAGTTAGGTCGAAACGTTGCAAATAAATCTGCCTGGAAACTTTCACAGTGAGTGCCTGGGATTTGATGCTTGATGCTTGATGCTTGATAAAGACCCAGTTAGAATGCCTGAGACTTTTTCTTTTTATGCATTCTTCGTGTGGTTTTTTGCTGACCCATGCTCAGTAGCACCCTGGATTGAAACATTGTGGCTGAGTGCGACCCTAGCTTTTTTCTATAACTCCATGATGAGACCTATTTTTGGTAATCCATTTCACCGCACCTGCAGTAAAGATAGAAATGCTTTTCATTGGTGGTCTTCTCATTCTTTCATAAATTTGGATGAGATCAATAGAGGTAGGGGAAAAGATATGGGTGTAGGTCTGGATGGAATAAGGTGAGGGAGAGATCTGGGTGTAGGTCCTGGAATAAGATTTTTTTTAAACTGTTGAAGCATATTCATTTTTACAGTTATGAAGGAAAATGGGTATAAAAGCATTTCGAGATGGTAATGAATGCACTAAGTCACAGATACCTAGGCCTCTCTCCTTCTGTGGTTGTGGTTGTAGAGGTTCCTGTGGTGAACATGCAGAGTTTTGGAGGGCACATTTTTGCTCTACTTAGTAAACTATTCGGCGCTGCTTTTTATTCACACCCAGAATTGGGGTTGCCGTGGAACCCGTTCCATCCTGAAATTGTCAGAGTCAATGTTGAAGTTGTCCCTAAGATCGGAACTGCCTCCCACATGTGCATTGCTTGAAGGTGGAAGTCGTCAGTGCCAAATATGGCAATCATTCTGTGTAAGATTTATTATGTACATGGCATGGCGGACATGACAGCTTAAATACTTGGTAGGCTTTAAATGCACACTAAAATGTGTCTGCCTTGGGATGAATTCCTGAGATCTTTTATTAAACAGTTTGCTTCCTGACGTATTTCTGGTAGGATTTCTCACCTCGAGTTTGGGTTAATATTTTATTTTTATTAAAAATGTTTATTTTCTTTAATCTGTCCTATCTATGCTTTTGATCATACATCACTGCTCTCCTTTCTTCATATTTCTAATTTGAGGTTTCTGTTTGAAATGCTTGTGTTTGTTAGTACGTGTGTGTTTTTAATGTGTGTGTGTTTTGTTACTTACTTTTGTTTATTACTTCCAGAGTTTTTCATTGGTTTGCTTAGTTTCATGTTTAAAGTATTACAAACCAATGGGGTCTACCCAGTGTTTCAGGGGTAGGGTTTTTAAATTTGTTACTTAAATAAAATATATTTTTTTACAGTCAGGTTGAGAAGATGGGAACTGCCATTTCCCTAATGTTCTCGTCTCCAGATGTAATCTTCTATGATCTGTTTTTTATCCACCTATTCTGTATATTTTAATTATTGCTATGGATTATTTTCATTTATTTTATAATTATCGCTTAATATACCAGCTGTACCTTTTTCCTTTGTCTGAATAAAATAAAGACATGTTGCATTACAGATGAACAATATTGAGAATAAACTCAATTTTACATCTTTAAAGGAATACTCAAAGCAACATAACAACTACAGCCTTCTGCAGTCTCTATTATGCCAGAAATATCTTGGTGCCATCTTAAAATTCGAGGGCAAACTGGTTTAGAATGCTTTGACAATTTTATTTTCTATGGCTGTGTTCTCTGTATCTGCTGTTCTCCTACAGGACAGAGCTCATTAGCGCTCTCAGCCAAAAGTCCATCATTGATCTGCTTTGTTCTATAGAGTAATCCGAATATTGGATGCAGGAGGGACCCATGTAATCTGTCGAACCCTACTAAAATAGTTTGACTTCTTACTGATGGATGGCACTACAGTCTTTCTGACACCATAACCACCACAATATATTGTAGTGGTTATGGTGCTTGCAGTGATCCTTAAAATGAAAAAAAGACGTGGTATGAAGTCACTAAATTGTGAATTGACAACTTAATTTCAAGATATTGTTTACAAATATTGACCAATGCAGATCTTTAAGCCTGCATTTTGCTATTTGGTTGTCAGTTTATCACATTAAATGTTTTAGTGAATACATTTAGCTTCATTTGAAATTATGTTTTTGATTTATATAAAGGTTATAAAAAGGTTCATTTACAATGTGGATTTGAAGGTTTACTGAAATCATTCTGAACTTATTGATTTTCCTACCCACAATCCTTAGCTGCAGTAAAATCAGTAAATCTGTATTTAAAAGGTCTTCTGATTTGTCTAGCATTTGTAACTGTGCTAAACAATGCTTTACAGACTGTTAAACTGGTACTGGTACTGGAACTTTTTTTTTTTTATGGAGCAAAGCCATATCAGCTTACTGAAAGACTGCAGTTATTATAATAAACACAAGATGGCAGCAAAAGTGCTCTCATTACAAAATACGTTTGTTTTGTTTTTAAAAACAAATTTAATAAAAAATAAATTTTAATGATTTGGAGCATATGTTCAAAGAGTTTAGTAACAAATGGTTATTATAGTAAATTATGCTTATTTAAATGCTATTTTTCAGTGTTCCTGAATTACATAAGTTCTTATAAAATTAACAAGATTTTTACTTTCTAGACCTTAAAGTGGCTCTGTCACGTTTCAGTATTTTATAAAAATATAATCTTTGTGAAATATTAATCAACAACACCCTTTTGTTAGGAAAATTACATACACACATACTCACGCTCAGATTCATACACTCACACATACACAACCACATATTCGATCATTATCAGTATGTTCCAGTGGATTTCTGCAGGAAACAGGCTGTGTACTAATTGCCAAGATCCCTGCAGTTCTGCACTGAAGCCAGGGCTCAGGTAATGTTACATGTCAGGGAGATGAAGTGCAGCCAGTGCACAGACTGTTTGCAGCATATTCCTTGCCGCCCTCTCCACCCTTAAGTAAAGAAACAGAGCAGTCGCTTGGCGCACACCACTGTATTCAGTCCATGAAAAAAGAGAAATGCCTATAAAGAGTTTCAATAAATCTCATACTTACTCTGTTTCTCCCCCCACAGTTTATATGTAAAATTAGGAAAAACATTTTGTATTATTTCCACTAAACTAAAATTTCCAGAGTCTTAAAAGATAATTGGCTATTAAAAAGTGGTTTTCGTCAGGGGTCTACCTAGGTTATATGGCATCTATCAGGAATTACCAATTACCAATTGGCACATGTCTTCCAAATTGTAATTTTTGTCATATGTTGCTTCTGCCTCTTTTTCTTCATCCCCATCACAATTTGTTTACCTCCTGTGCTCCCTCGCCCCTTGTGTGCCCACTTGTGAGCCCCTTATCTACTGTTGTTTGTCTCCCATAACCCACTTACCACCTTGAGTGTCTTTCACAAACTCTCTTATTCCGTTCAACCTCCTTATCACCTGTATTGTGCATCATTAAAACCTCAATAAAAAAGTGATACACCTTCTAAGCATCAAACTTGCATCATCAGTGTCACTCAATCTGCTATATCTAACACTTGTTAGGCACACACATAACTAGAGAGTGTTTATGGACACTACTAACACAGGCTGCAATTTGGTCATCACAGAAGATAGAAAGCCAAGGAGAGAGTGCCTCCACCGTGGACATGGCTCAATGAGTACCACGGGAAGGGTTTCCCTCCTCAACTTTTCAATAAATGTAATTTCTTTATCTTCTGCCTCCGTGGGGTGATAAGGATAGCAGACCTTCTCTAAAATAAAAAAAATTTTAATTATAAAAGATTAAAATAAATATAGAAAGCCATACGAATATGTTCCTGAAACTGAGCACCTCCATCTTGGCTTCCAGTCAGTTATCATACAGCCAGGCAAGCCAGGCAAGAATATTGTGTATGCTTTGGTGGCTGCTTGTGGTATTGCGTATGTAGAGTGAGCTGTGTGTGTGTGTGTAGGGGCTGTAGAGAGTGAGTGTGTGTGTGTACAGGGGATCTTGTGTGTATACGAGATACAAAGTGTGTATACAGGATATACTGTATGTGTCAAGAAAGTTGTGTCTGTGTAGGTGGTGCAGTGTGTGTCTATAGGGGTTCCAGTGATTGTGAGGGGTGTGTAAATGTGTTGGGCCTGTATTGTGTGTGTGTGGAGGGGGGATAGGAGGGATGAGAGGGGAGCAATTTAATACATCTATATATATATATATATATATATATATATATATATTTATTTATTTGTTTATTGTTTACATTTTATTTTAAATAATTATAAAATTAGGAATGTTTTATTTCCCTCCTCCCTTCTTCTTACCTTCTGCCATGGGGAGGAGGGGCATTGAAAGCCTTTGTGGTTGCTGTAGACCTGCACCTCAACTATATGCAGGCCAAAAACCCTTATTTTGCGAGCTCTGGCACAGTTCTGTGTTGGAACGTTGCCATAGTAACCTGTGGCACCGCTCCGAGCAGTGGAACTTGCTGGAGGAATACTCTGCTACCGGCTGAAGTGCAGGTAATAGCCTCCCTGGTCCTCCCTCCCTTATTGTGCTGACTTACGCCAAAGAAGCATGGGCTGGTGGGGGAGATCCTTTGATCTCCCCTGTCAGTCTTGGCCCATGGCTATTGCGACCCACTAGGCATTTGCTATGTACATCCCTCTTAAGGTTTCCTTACCTTCTACACAAATGTTAGTCTCATTTTAGTGGTTTTCCTCTAAATACAAACAAAAAAACAAATCCAGGTACAAAATTAGATTAAACACATAATTCTTTTTATTTTTTATTTTTTTCATTTGTTATGAATGCCAACACAGAAATAGCACTACGGTTTGGAAACAAACAGCCATAAGCTGACATTACCCGTGCATTGACTGGAAATGCAGTACTTGTAGTGCAGCCAAGGGAAACAGGATTTTGGGCACATGACTCAACTTGTAGAAAAGCCAACAAGAAAGGAAGCCTTACTGAACCTGGTAAAACAAACTATGGTAGAAAAGTGTCCAGGAAAACTGTTGCCATTACAATGACACATGGCAACAGTAGAGCAATGGTTAGGTAATAATGTAATGATGGTTATATTGATAAGAGTGCAGCATTGTTCCAGGATCGTTCATAATGACCCTGTTTGTTTATTTGTTTGTTTTTAGTAGGGGTAAGGTGTATCTCTGTTTAAGGGTTTTCCACATTTGTTTAGAATAACAAATTACAATTTACAGAAACATTGTTTTCTTTAGCAGTTTATGGGATAAACCTCTGCACCTCTGTGCTCCAAGGATGCTGCTATAACCCACACGGTAAGGATGCAGCATTCTTACTAGTTAAAAAATTATATTAAAATTAGAAAAGAACAGAAAAGGTCAATCTAAATAAGGTCAAGGTGAATGGGGTTCTCCAAACATCCAAATAAGTGGATCTTTTGACATCCACAGGCTGTAAAGAATGAGCACAGAGGTCGAAATTTAATAAGTTAGGCCAAAATAGTTATATTGGATAATTTCTCATATTTTGAATTGTTTTTAGCAATGCTAATTTTGCCAAAGAATTAATAGTCTCTCGTGAAGACTCTATAATCCCAAATTAAGCCAAGATTTAACTCCAAATCACATTTAACTCTGTTTGTGCCTGCTCTATAATTCTCACATTCTCACTGTGAGTTATACTGATTACCAAGAGGCTTTAACTATGACATCAGAAGGACAGCATGAAATCACTCAGGTGGTGTGTGGCTAACGGAACACTGTTGATGTCATACAGAGCAAGCAGAGTGTGTGCAAGAATGTGTAAATGTGTATGTGTCTGTCAATATGTGTTGTCTGTCAGTGTTTGTGTGTGTCTGTGTCTGTTTGTCTGTCAGTGTGTGTGTGTCAGTGTGTGAGTGTGTGTCTTTCTGTCAGTGTGTGTGTGTGTGTGTGTATCTGTCAGTGAGAGTGTGTTTGGCTGTCAGTCTGTGTGTGTGTGTGTCTGTCAGTGAGTGTGTGTTGGTCAGTGTTGCGATAGCCGCGGCTGGACAGTGGAGGACCTGGAGGTGCACAGAGGTACGCAACGCCACATCACATTCTGACGTGACATCAAGGTGCTCCAACTTCACATGGTTTCAAGGAGTAGCGGGAGGATTAGCTTTGGTGCAGATGGCACCACTGGGGGTATGCAAAAGGCTAGACTCCGGAGTTGCATACAGGCAGCAGGAATGTGAGTGGAGTCTGCTTGTTGGCTAATATTGTTTTGTTTTCATTAAACAGTGGCTGGGGTTTAGTACAGGAGGGTTCTGAAATTTAGTATAGGGGAAACTAGGATTTAGTATAGAAGGGGGGCTGGTGTTTAGCAGAGGAGGGTGCTGGTGTTTAGAAGAACGGGATGATGTTTTTTCAATGTACTTTTCAAAATAAACCTAAGTTTCTTTTTTTCTGCAGCCCACATAAACTTAAAAATGTTTATTTGGCCCGTGCTAGCCTTTGAGTTTGACATGCTTGGTTTAGAGCAGGCTTCCCCAAACTCCCACCCTCCATGTTGCTGAACTACAACTCCCATGATTCTCCGCCTATCTATTTCATTCATAGAATCATGGGAGTTGTAGTTCAGCAACATCTGTAGGGCCGGAGTTTGGGGAAGCCTGGTTAAGAGTGATCAGCTGATTCTTAGTCTTTGCACTGCAGGACTTAGCTAAGGAGAGCTAACAGAGGCTGCTAGAAGGAGCTTCTGGCTCTCCTGAAGGTTGCAGAGAACCTGATCACTCTGAGGCAGTGAGATACACCCTACACCGCCAGGCTATACTCAGAGCTGAGCCATTTTGGTAACAGTGGAGGCAGGGACTGGTCCCTGGCAAACTCCGGGTAAAAAGAACCATTGTAAAACACTACTAACTACATTGAGAGTGGTGGAACTTGCTTCCATGATTTGATTACATTACTCAGAGTGACAGATAGACCTTGTGGCGGTGCTTTTTAACATGCTAAAACATTGACTAAACCAGTGGTTCCCAAACTAGTCCTCAAGGCTCCCCTACCAGTCAAGGATTTAGGGATTACCGAGTTGTGTCTAAGGTGTTTTTAGAAAATAAAAATAAAAACACCTTAGACACAACTGAGTAATCCCAAAATCCTGGACTGGTAGGGGAGCCTTGAGGACTGGTATGGGAATCACTGCACTAAACAATTAAATCTTAGACAAGGGAGTTGCTCATTTCTGACCAGAACAGCTGCGTTGGGATATAGATGGCTTGGTGATTTTTCCAACATGATAATATTATCCTAAAATTGGCAGTTGTCTTTAAAATGTACAACACACTTCCAAACAGTGTTTCTCTTTAGAAAGTTAGATAAACTGGCATTGAGCCTGGGAGCGTGTGATATCATTTTTTTTTTATTAAGATATCAAAAATACTACAATCCAATAAAAGCAGGTATACATCTGACCAATATATATAGCAAACATTGCTGTATACAGCTGAACATTGCCTCCTTTTTATTATATAAACAAGAAATGTTTTCAGGAGCAAGAGTAAGAACAATCAAACACATAATGCTATAATTACCTTGCTATCTGAGAGGGAGTTAGGCATAGAGTAGTTTATTGGAAGTGTTTCAGCTCAACTATTAAGAGGTTAGGTAGAGTAAAAGCAAAAACTGGGTAGATTGCAAAACCTACAAGAACATAATAATTCACCTAGGAGGTCCCTATGTTGGTTAATTTGTTATGAAATGCCTATATTATTAATAATAAGACCGAGACATAAGAGCCTAAACGTAAATTAATAAAGCAATAATAAAAAGGATGAAAACAAAATGAAAAAGAACCTGTTGGGGGTCGGAGCCTGACCAGCATGGCAGCCAGACAAAAAGCCTGCAAAATCAACTTTTAAAGTGGGATTAACTTTCCAAATAACTCCTAAACACTTTCAAACCTGTTCCTGTATGCAATGGAGATTTGATGTGCCTGTTTGGAGCCTCACATCCAGATATATATGGCTCTAAACTTTCCTGCGGCCTACAAGCATGAATTGCCGAAGCGTGAATTGCTTTCCCCGCTTGTTCCCCACCCCGACTGTGGACCGGTGGGGGTTATCCCTGTTCCCACCAAGGGTGCAACCACTGTGAACTCTGAATTGCTACAACCTGACTAATTCAGACTAATTGTGGCACAGTTAAAATGGCCACCACAACGACTAATCAGCCCACCGGCGACTGCGTAGCCAGATTCCAAGCAACGTTTGATGCTGTTTGTGCAGCTTTCTGGAGCCGATTGGAGTCCTGTTGGGAAGCACAGTTACCTTACCTTTGGCAGAGAAGGCCCTGCCAGGGTCCCAGCGCAACGCTACCTTTCTGGGCTGAGAGCCATGATGGACACAACACCCATCAGCTGTCCATGCACTGAGGGAACTACCTGCACGGGAGCTGGAGGGTCCAGGCTACCACGCATCGGCTCATCAGTCAGCTTGGGCATGGAAAGCAGAGGGGCTGGAATGCTGCATCTTAGATCTCTGTGGTCTGACAGGTCTCTTAAATCCAAGAGGATACTGGAGCAGTGACACCGGGCACCTCGTAGAGAACTGCAGTACCAGTTCCCAGTTGAAGCATGCTTGTGGCATTGAATGAACAGTTGATGTTATTTACCATTGAGCATGTACCTGGCAGTGGTTCTATGCTAGAGTGTTGGTTTTCATTTACCATTTGCTATCAGATGCCTACCTTTTTGTTATCACTTGGCTAACACAGCATATTTTTGTAGTCTCACAGTGGCCTGCCGTTTAACACTGGCATATATTTTAGATGTCTACCTGGTGGATTCCCTCATGTTGTTTAGCAATGCATAGCTGAGATGTCATAGTTTATGTTGCTCCTTTCTTGTATAGCGTTAACCAGCTATGATAACACACTTGACAGTGCAGTATAGCTTGACGCTTATGTACTAATACATTGTGACAATAATATGCAGTATAACATCCCTTTACCGTTTTCTATAATTGTGCAGTATTCTAGCCTAAATTTTGATGTTTCTTTAAAAAAAAATTGTGCAGTTATTTTAATAACATGCTTATGTCTTGCTCTGTTGATCTTATTGTGCTTGCTCCTGCTGTTGTGGCAGCGCAAGCATTTTATGTTATATTATGCACAACAACAAAAAAAGAAGAAAAAAAAAAAAAGAACCACTTGCTTAATATTGATGGATGACAACATGTCAGCATGAGTTCCAGTTCCAGTTCCAAAACCCAGTTCAGCCTCTACCCTCCAGGGGCATAACATAGTCCCACTTTAGTAGAGCAGCCTGTAGGTATAATAACTCAAAGGCAGGTGTTGCATCCAGGCACTCTTTGTATAATGATTTAAAACAGCATCACGACTACTATTACTTCTCTTAAAATTACACTATTGGATAAAAATTGTATATCATCTATAACTTGTGTTAAAGGGACACTCCAGGCACCAATACAACTTTAATACATTTGATAGAGTTTGGCCTCTTTAATGTGCTGAATTTTATTGTATGCTCAAATCTTTATAGTTTTTGCACAACATAAAAATGTTTTGCAGAATTCTGAACTATAAGACTGCCCCCTAGCCACACACCCCCATGCCAGAAAGACTTCCTTATCAAAGGTATGCACGCAGTCTCAGCCACAACAGCAGTGAGTGAGAGTCTTTTAATGCACAACCTGGCCACAGACAGTCAGACAAACTACAAACATGTAGTGATATACTTACTATGTCTCTCTGGATGCCCTTTCCTTCTAATGCAGGTTGTTTTGTATTTCTTGTCATTTAGTACTGTCAGTGGTTAAGCTGTGTGCATACATTTGATAAGGAAGTATTTTTCTGGTGTCAGGGGGTGTGGCTAAAGAGGCAGGCTTATAGTGCAGCATTCTGCAAAACATTTATTTATAAAGATTTAAGCATGCAAAAAATACAGCAGCATCTTAATAAGGGCAAAGCAAAAATCAAATGCATTAAAGCAGTTTTGTTGCCTGGAGTGTGCCTTTAACCATTTCCATGTCACTCTCCATTTTTTTTAGATGTATTACGAAGAGTTAGCAATTGACATCACAGTTCAGTTCAGTCAAGGTAAGATCGAAGCATTCCATTTTGGAATGGAGGACAATACAGCAGAATGGATCTGGTTCTATTCAAAACCTCATAAATATGTGCGCTTGTTGTTAAAATATTGAGAATAAGTACACATAATTTAAAAAATCCTGGGAATTGACAGTTCCCCTTTAAATTCACCTGCTCTGTGTGAACTAGCCGTATAGGACTAAAACGTGTACATTTTCCATGACAGACTTTGTGAGAAATTTGCTAACAGGAAAATTCTTTAGAAAAATATTACAGCAGCACCCACTTCCCGGGCTAGGGAGAGCTTCGTTGTTTCCTAACAAAATCACATGGTATGAGATTATCGCATTTCCTTTCCCAGATTGCGTGCAATAGCAACAAGGAGAATGTGTGATAGCAGGAAGCCAGGAAGACACTCAGCCAAACTGAGGAAGGTTGGGTGCTTTTGCTGACTCTTTCCATTTTTTTTACATAAACAGCTTTTCTAAGGTGATGTCACCTAAAATGCATGAGAATAACATAGTGTGATTCAGACCTTTGCTGGAAGTCACATGAATGAAAGTAAGTTTGAGAGCAAAAACACACAAAAACATACATTGTATTAAGTATATCTATGGTGTTACAGGAAAAAAGGAGCAGGTTTAGCGCTAATTAATCACAATAAGGGCAGCAAACCAAAAGAAGGGGATCTCTTTAAATCCTTCAGGAGATCAACAAGAACAACAAAGAAAAAAACCCTATTGTGGAGAAACACGTTATAGAAAGTATTACTTTGTATTTTATTTGAAAAAATGATTTATTTTTTTTGGTCACTATGCTTGCGTACTGTGCAAAATACCTTTTGTTTTAAATAATTGTATTCTTAAAAATATACTTACCTCCTGGCTGACTCATTTCCTGACTACTCCAAAGAATGGGTGGGGATCATACCACCAGCGCCTTATCCATAGAACAGTTTGCCGGCTCCACCCTTGTGAATATTTACTATTTTTAATATTTTACAAATTTTATCACAAAAGAGAGCACTATTTTCTGCTTTCTATATTTTTTTGTTGGGTCCCACAACACCATCTTTTACGGACGCTCACCAACACATCCTGTAAGTGGGGATTATACCACTATACGCTATCAAAACTAGAGCTGGTCATAGCTCCACCAAATGTGAGTAAACTACCGTTGTTTTATTACCTATTACTCATTAAAGGTGACATATTGCACTAATTGATTTTTTTTTCTTGTCTTGTATATATGTATGGATTATACTAAGAAATCTTCTACCCATCATATTCACTGATACAAGGACCTACTGCCTACCCAAGAATTCCTATTGCACTGCAAAATTAATTTTAAAGGGGTACTCATAATAATTTATAGACTATTTTGTACTAATTTTAAGACTGCTTTGGACTATTTTATTAAAGCACACCTACTGTATGTTATTGATAATAGCACTTTATTGTCATTCCTGTACTTTTGTGGTGCAGCCATTTTTTGTTGTTTTTCATATATATGATGTTGATGGCAAACCTTACAGCAGAAAGTGTTTGTCAACTATTTTTCCCAAGTGCTGAGCCAGCTTTAATAACTATTTCAGGAATGGTGCTCTGATACTCATAAAAAATTGTCACAGTAAATCATTAGAAATTTAGTTCACAACAATCTGCATTACAATGTCACAATTACATTACATGTACACCCCCACCCCGCCCCCCAAATTGTCTAATGGAAAGCCTAAATTTGGTAACCCTGTTCCACTTTTCCACTTGTTTTCCTCTGGTTTCCTGCTTATGGTAGAAAGTCCCCAAAAAAGGTAATTGCTTGCAAGGTCCACTTTTCTGGTATGCCAATAATTGGCCACACCCATAACCAGATTAGGCATTCTACAGGTCACCTAGGGCCAAGGGCCAGGAAAATATTTGGTCAAGCTTGGCACCATTCACCAGTCCTACAATAAGAGTGAAGAAGAGGCCAACACTGGTAAATGCTTACTCCTTAAGGGATTAAGGGATCTTAATCCTTCTCAAGTCACATCCAACAAGGCACAAAATGTAAATAAGGACATGCACAATTATACATTTTTATTTGAGCATTCCCATATTTAGTAAATTGCTTAAATTAGACTCCTAATGACCAGGAGGAACATTGTGCTATGGTCACATTCCCTTACACCATGCAGGCCTTGGTGGAATGAACAGATAAATCAATAAATTCCTAGGAGAGACCCTGCCGAAAGACGTTCCCCTTTTCATCATCCATGCATCATGAGTAAGGGTATGATAATATAGCTGCACTATTGCACTACTAGATTTCTCGTTATCAGAGGAGGGCCCCCGCAAACAGCTTCACACCATTCTTCTGTGTATTAAAATAACAGGTGGTGCATTTGGGATTACTGCAGGAGTGAGATAGTGGGCAAGAATTGTTCAGGGCTTTGTGTGTAAGTTTGTGCAGGGTTACCCCCGATCTCAATGGTTGCAGGTCTGAAGTGGTTAGCTGGAATATTTCCAAAGGAAACTGAATTATCTGGATGCTGACCAGTCTCCCACATTAAAATGAGAATGTATGATGCTGTTGTAGGTGTTTGCAAGTAACTGCAAGAGTCATTCACAACACACAAATGTAACTGGTGGAATTGAATTTACATCTATAGCCATGCACAGATCTCTGCATGTATGTGTTACGCTACTTGGGTGATTTGGATTGGAACTCAACTGCAGCTTGTAAAACTCCCTAATTACAATTGTGAAGAAACGGAGAATCTTTAAAGTATCAATACTGTAGCTTTAAGAAAAGAGAGAATCACTGGTAACTTGATTCAACCGAAGTTTTAATAAGTGTTAAACTTAAATGAATTGCATTTAGGCAATAATCCAATAAGAAGAAGTGCAAGTAATCAACAACACAAAGTTCATTATTAAGTATTTCCTCAGAGATGCATTAAGTAACATTCTTTAGGTTAATGAGAATAATCTTCAATAGAAACAATAAGCAAGTAGCTAAGAATATTTGCAGAGCGAGAACAGTTCATAGTGAATAAGCATGATGGGAGTTGTCCTCCATATAATTAGTAGTTTGAAGCACTGAGTATATTTGCAAAGCAAGAAACAGTTCATAGTGAATAAGCATGATGGGAGTTGTCCTCCATATAATTAGTAGTTTGTAGCAATGAAGATTTGAGTAAGCAAGCATTAGTTCATTATTAAATGATATTGTAGACAAATAGCTGAAAGATATACTTAAGGTTAATCTGAGTAGTCCTTCAATAGTTTAGGGATTTGGTCCACTTGTAAAGTAAGTGAGTTTCCGTTCTCCAGTAATCCTCTATGACATGAAGCATACTTGTCTTCGTCCAGAAGGCTAGGACGACTTCAGAGTTTGTAGAGCCGGCGTGTCCCAGGAGCCGGCGTGCATATTCGGAAGTAGGACCCACAATGCCAGAGCCTGTGGAGAGGTAAGTCTGGCGGAAGTAGCTCCCAGTATCACCAAGCACACTCTCTCTGGCGCGGTCTCCCTAAATACCGTTAGAGCAGCGTCAGAGGGTGTCAGTGTCCGGCTTCGCACAGCGGAGTGCCGAACCCGGAAGTGTTACCGCATGACAGGACCCCCAACCTAAGGTGCACATTCTGGGTGCTATTACCTCGGTTTTTGAGGGTATCTCCTGTGAAAGGCAGTAATCAACTTCTTTGCATGTATTTCAGAGGAATTCTCCCATGTGTTATCTTCTCCATAACCCATTTAATGAGGTATTGTAAGTTACCTCTATGAAGTCTGGAGTCAAGAATTTTCTCTATTTCATATTCCAATTCTCCTTGTACTTCAATGGGGTCAGGCTTCCACAATTGTTCCCTATGGAAGGGATCAGGGAGAAAAGACTTTAGGAGTGAAACATGGAAAACAGGATGCAGTTTAAGTGAAGGAGGAAGTTTCAATTTTACTGCATTTTCATTAATAATTGATTCAATTTTCAAAAGGTCCATGAAAAAGAGGACTTAGTTTCTTAGAAGGAAGGTTAGTAGAAATATTTTTTGAAGACAACCAAACAGTGTCACCAATTTTAGATTTAGGAGGAGCTCTCCTTTTAATATCATATTTCCTTTTATATAAGGACATAGAACTTTCAAGGTTTTTCTTTAATTGCTTGAACAATGAAGACATTTCCATGTTTTGAGAAGAAACCATTGGATTAGAAGTTGTCTTGGGATCATCAGGGAACAAGGAGAGATGGAATCCATAATTTGAAAGGAATGGAGTCATTTTGCTGCTTGAATGTATGGAATTATTATAGGCAAATTCAGCCATGGGTAACCAATTACTCCAGTCATCTTGTAAATACGTACAGTAACAACAAAGGTATTGTTCCAGACATTGATTGACTCGTTCTGTTTGGCCATTTGTTTGCGGATGGTATGCTGGAGAAAGTTTACGTTGGATTTGAAGTGAAGAACACATTTCCTTCCAAAAACGTGAAGTAAATTGAGAACCTCTGTCTGAGATTATTTCTTCAGGAAATCCATGTAATTTGATTATATTCTCAATGAAAACTTTGGAAAGTTCTGAGGATGAGGGTAACTTTTTCAAAGAAATTAAATGTGACATTTTTGTGAAACGGTTTTCGACAACAAGGATGGTGGTGTATTTCTGAGAAGGAGGGAGTTCCACCATAAAGTCCATGGAAATAGACTGCCAGGGTCTTTCAGGTACTGGTAATCCAGTCAATAATCCATAAGGTGACGTTCCACTTTGGACCTTTGACAAACTGGACAAGACTTTACATAGGATTCAATGGTTTTGTCTTGACGAGGCCACCAATATTGTCTAATAGAGAGTTCAAGTGTCTTTTTTATTCCGGGATGTCCAGCAAGGGGAGAATCATGAATTAATTTTAAGAGGTTGTTTTGGAGGAATATAAATTCTATTTTTGAAATAAAAGATTCCATCTTTTTTGAACAATTTAGGAGTAGAAGGTAGCTCAAGTTCCTTGTGACATAATTGTTTCAGTTCATCCAATATAGTAGTTGTAAATCCAATAACTTTATTGTTTGACAATATTGCAAAGGTTTTCTTTTCTGAAGCAGGATTAAATGGAATTCTGGAGAGCGCATCAGCTTTTTTGTTACGAAATCCATCAGAAAAATCCAAATATTGTTCTGATATTGAGGTTTCTTGACTTAATTGAAGTAAAGGAATCTGTGGGAGACAATTGTCCTTACAATATTCTGAGTCAAAGATGAGAGAAAAGGGAGCCCAACGAATGAAGGGGTTATGAGTTTGTAACCAGTTGATACCTAAGATGATAGGAAAAAGAAGGGATTTTATTATGTCAAAAACAAGAAATTATGAATGTTTTTTATTGACAATTGTCCTGATAGGAATAGTTTCATTTTTTATAGGACCAGAGGGAATTAAAGATCCATCAATAACTCTGATGGAGATAAAAGATGCTTTTTTTATAAATTGAATTTTATTGGTTTCAACAAATGAAGAATCTATGAATATCCCTGTAGCACCAGAATCAATAATAGGTTCAGTCTTGATTCTTTCTTTGTCCCACTGTAATATTAAAAGGTACAGCAAACTGATGAGAGCAGGAAGAGGGAAGTGTTTTCAGAATTGAGGTATTCATTTTAAGCTTACTTCCCTTAGAGCGTTTTAGTAGAGGACATTCTTGTAAAAGATGTTCCTTAGAAGCACAGTACATACAGAGATTTAAATTTCTCCTTCTTGTTTTTTCTTATATAGACAAAGGTCCCCTAATAAACCCAACTTCCACAGGTTCATTTGGTTGCAAGGGTTTATTAGGCATGCGCAAAGGTGGATTGGGTTTTTTCCAAGATGAATTAGAGAGAGCCTTTTCAGCTTTTCGTTCTCTGATTCTTCTATCTATACTAATAGAGAGTTGAATTAATGTATTAAGCGTTGGAGGAAGAGTGGTTCTAGATAATTCATCTTTAACTGTTTCAGACAATCCTAAACGGACCTGATTACGTAGAGCTATATCATTCCATTGGGTTTCTGAAGCCCATCTTTTAAATTCAGCTATATAATCCTCCACATGACGATTTCTTTGTTGTAATAATCTAATAGTAAGATCAGCAGTAGCTTGTTTATTAGGGTCCTCATAAAGTAATGACATTGCTTCAATAAAATTATCTAAAGAATCCAAAATAGGATCTTCATTTTCCAGAAAAGAATGTGCCCAGGACATAGGTTCACCCCTTAAGTAGGAAATTATTGAACAGACTTTAACCCCTTCCCGACCCAGGATGGTTCAGGACCGTCATCGGGATTTTCCCATTGCGGACCGATGACGGTCCTGAACCGTCCTAACGGTTTCCGTTACTTACCTGATCGCCGTCGTTCCCCCGGTGGCGATCAGCGTGGCTACGGTTGTGGGGAGACTGCCTGCAGCCCAGACAGCCTCCCCACACTGAATTAGGACCCCTGTGGCCATGTGATCGCTTAACACAGCGATCACATGGTCACAATAGGTGTCCATGTGTCTGCCTGCAGGGGGACTGTCTGTGCTGACAGGCAGTCTCCCTGCTAGTGTAAAATCAAAAAAAAAAATAAAGTTAGTGTTAATTAAAAAAATAAAAATAATTATATATGTGTATATATGATATATAGACATATATTATATCTATATAATATATGTCTATATATCATATATATATAATGTCATACTAAGTGTATTTTTATATTAATATGTACTTATATTAATATAAAAATACACTTATAATTAAATTACACACGTATATATATAATATATATAATAACTATATATATTGTATATATATATTATTATAAAATATAAATAATAAGTAATTTAAATTAAATAAAAATTTTTTTAAATAATAATAAAAAAATTTAAAAAAATTATATAGCTATATGAAATTTTATTCTAACTGTATTTTAAAATTAATATATATATATTTATATCAAAATACACTTAGAATGAATTTGTATATATATCTATGTATATAAAAATAAATAAAAATAATACGAAATATACATATGTCCATATACAAAATTACATAAATAATTATATAAATATACACGTAGACTTCAACTATATAAATATGCATATATATTTAAATTCTACGTGCGTATTTATGTAATATTTTTACATAATTCAGTAATTTTATTGATTGCAATTTGAGGGACCTGCCTGCCAACCCAGGCCGAAATTCCAGAGAATTTAATTTGCTAGCACTGTATTTTACCCTGTAACGTTCTACGACACCCTAAAACCTGTACATGGGGGGTACTGTTTTACTCGGGAGACTTCGCTGAACACAAATATTAGTGATTCAAAACAGTAAAACATATCACAGCGATGATATTGTCAGTGAAAGTTACCTTTTTTGCATTTTTCACACACAAACAGCACTTTTACTGATGATATAATTGTTGTGATACGTTTTCCAGTTTTTAAACACTAATATTTGTGTTCAGCGATGTCTCCCGAGTAAAACAGTACCCCCCATGTACAGGTTTTATAGCATTTTTGAAAGTTACAAGGTCAAATATATGGGTCAAATATTTTTACATTGAAAATGGCCAGGTTGGTTACGTTGCCTTTGAGAGCGTATGGTAGCCCAGGAATGAGAATTACCCCCATGATGGCATACCATTTGCAAAAGAAGACAACCCAAGGTATTGCAAATGGGGTATGTCCAGTCTTTTTTAGTAACCACTTGGTCACAAACACTGGCCAAAATTAGCGTTCAATTTAGTTTTTTTACTTTTTCACACACAAACAAATATGAATGCTTACTTTGGCCAGTGTTTTCGACTAAGTGGCTACTAAAAAAGACTGGACATACCCCATATTGAATACCCTGGGTTGTCTACTTTAAAAAAAATATGTACATGTGGGGTGTTATTCAGAGATTTATGACAGATAATAGTGTTACAATGTCACTATTGATAAATTTTAAAATGTATGTTTTGAAACCGCAATATCCTACTTGTACCTATAGCCCTATAACATGCAAAAAAAAGCAAAAAAGCACGTAAACACTAGGTATTTTTAAACTCAGGACAAAATTTTGAATCTATTTAGCAGTTTTTTTCATTCGCTTTTGTAGATGAGTAAAAGATTTTCAAGTAAAAGTCAAAAAACATGTATTTTTTTCAATTTTTCATCATATTTTTTTATTTTTTTTAAATTAAAATACATGAGATTATATAAATAATGGTATGTATAGAAAGCCCCTTTTGTCCTGAAAAAAACAATATATAATTTGTATGGGAACAGTAAATGAGAGAGCGGAAAATTACAGCCAAACACAAACACCACAAAAGTGTAAAAATATGCCTAGTCGCAAATGTACAACATCGCAAAAACAGTCCAGTCCTTAAGGGGTTAATCCTGTCAGAGGGGTAAGCCCTGGGTTTGAGAGTAAACAATAATTTGCATGAATTCCAAAATTCTCTATATCTCGAGCGATCTCCATAAATTTTTTCGGGATTGCAGACAGCAGGGTCACTTGAAGAATGTGTAACTTTATTTAGCATTTCTCTAATATAAGAAAGAAGTCTCTCATTAGCAATTTGCAAATCCTGAATGCCTTGTGTGAGTATTTCAACTCTATGGGTTAAAGAGGTAATTTAGGAATTCACATCTGCTGGTTCCATTTTATGGCTTGGGGATTCTGTTACGCTACTTGGGTGATTTGGATTGGAACTCAACTGCAGCTTGTAAACTTCCTAATTACAATTGTGAAGGAACGAAGAATCTTTAAAGTATCAATACTGTAGCTTTAAGAAAAGAGAGAATCACTGGTAACTTGATTCAACCGAAGTTTTAATAAGTGTTAAACTTAAATGAATTGCATTTAGGCAATAATCCAATAAGAAGAAGGGCAAGTAATCAACAACACAAAGTTCATTAATAAGTATTTCCTCAGAGATGCATTAAGTAACATTCTTTAATTTCATGAGAATAATCTTCAATAGAAACAATAAGCAAGTAGCTAAGAATTTTTGCAAAGCGAGAACAGTTCATAGTGAATAAGCATGATGGGAGTTGTCCTCCATATAATTAGTAGCTTGAAGCACTGAGTATATTTGCAAAGCAAGAAACAGTTCATAGTGAATAAGCATGATGGGAGTTGTCCTCCATATAATTAGTAGTTTGAAGCAATGAAGATTTGAGTAAGCAAGCATTAGTTCATTAATAAATGATAATGTAGACAAATAGCTGAAAGATATACTTAAGGTTAATCTGAGTAGTCCTCCAATAGTTTAGGGATTTGGTCCACTTGTAAAGTAAGTGAGTTTCCGTTCTCCAGTAATCCTCTATGACATGAAGCATACTTGTCTTCGTCCAGAAGGCTAGGACGACTTCAGAGTTTGTAGAGCCGGCGTGTCCCAGGAGCCGGCGTGCATATTCGGAAGTAGGACCCACAATGCCAGAGCGTGTGGTGAGGTAAATCTGGCGGAAGTAGCTCCCAGTATCACCAAGCACCCTCTTTCTGGCGTGGTCTCCCTAAATACCGTTAGAGCCGCGTCAGAGGGGGGCGGGGTCCGGCTCCGCACAGTGGAGTGCCGAACCCGGAAGTGTTACCGCATGACAGTATGGTATCACTATCTAAGAATACAGTTTGTGTGTAGTGTGTGAATTCAGTGGGATTTGTGCACCCCCGCTAATCTAAATTTGGTCCGCCCCTTCTGCCAAAGCCACACCTCTTCCTTTGCCTGACAGACACAAAGTTACACACCCACTCAGTGACAGTCACACACTCTCATATACACATACACTGACCAACACATAATCAGAAAGACACACACTAACAGTCACATGCACTCACTGACAGACACATGCATTTTTACTGACAGACACACACACACACACACACACACTAACAGACACACTCGCTCAGCGATATACACACATGTTCACTAACAAACACACACACATACTCACAGACATACACTGAAAGACAAATGCACTCACTGACAGACACACACACTCACTCACAGACATACACTGACAGACACACACACAAAAACACATTAACAAACACACTCACTCACAGACATAAACTGACAGTCACACACACTAACAGACACTCACAGATATACACATACATATTCACTGACAGATACACTCACAGACAGACATACACTGACAGACACATGCACTTACTGAGAGACACATACTCACAGACAGACACACACTCATGGCCATCCACTGACACACACACACACACACACACACACTAACTGACAGACACACACACTAATAGACACACACACATTCACCGACAGACACACGCCCTGATAATGACAACCTCACACATATTGCCTAACACACTCATATATTGTTATTTATTTATTTTTATTTTTATTAAAATCCACCCAGCCTCCCTACCTTTAGGAGAGCTGGAGTGAATTATTTACCTGGGGGTCCGGTGGGGCTGATGTCCCTGGGGTCCAGTGTAGAGGCTGGGCTGGTTAAGCGGCCGGTCGATGGAGGCCGCAAGGGAGCTGTAATCTTCCTTCTCAGCTCCATTGTGCACCGGTTATTGATGCCGGGAGCAGGAAGAGATCAGAGAACAGCGTCTCCTTTACAACCGTAAACCAATATTAGTAGCCACCTGCCTCGGGGGGAGGGGGGGAGTCATAGGCTGAAAGTGCCGCCTCGTGGAAGATACACCCCTGCCTCTAGTGGCAGTGTTCATAAATGTATTGATGTATTTGTGAGCATTAACAGTGTTTAACTGCAGGGGCATATTTGAATGAATGGTTAAGGAGTGTGATTGCATGGGTGTATTTGAGTTAAAGGTCTATGTAAATACAGGGTTGTATTTGTTTGGAGGGTCATTTTGTGTGTGGATATAGAGATGCATTTATGTGGAGTGTCTGTGTGTGAAGTTCACTGTGTATGTCTGCAATGTTAGTGTGTTTTCCTGTGTATTGTTAATATTTGTGAAAGAATAGATTCTAGTTGTTTTTTGAGCCAAGCACATACCTTTACTACCTAATGGACACAGTTCCAAAGATACAGGTAGGGCCCTATGGCAATAAAAAATATGGAACAGATTAGATCAGCTCACTATTGGAGGCCCTACTAGGAAAAGTCTCAGAAGTTAGCACCCTGAGCAAAAACACCTTCCGCTGTGTTATGTGACACCTGTATGCACACTCTGTACCGAGGACGAAACATATCTAGGGCTAGTACTAAATTAATTCCAGACCATTTCGTCTCTCTGTAAATAAGCATAGAGGTACTATGTTTTACACATGGGGTGTTTAATGTCATGAAAAATTAGCAAGATGACATTCACTTAGATCAAACAAGTTAATTTGTTATTTCTCTTCTACAATCTGTGTTTTAGCTTTGTAAAGCAACACAATAAAACATAACATATACTATTATAATGGCATTTCTAAAAGTTGTCTCTTTAGTACCTCTAGCTACCTATCCTGCCCTGAAGAGTTTGGGTTATTTTGTCCCTCTCATTTTCAAACTAAAACATAGCCCACGGGAAGTAAGTAATTTATATGTAGTGATTAATGTGAGGCAACTGTAAATAATACAGTTATCCTGTTATTTTGTCTTTGCAAATTCTAATTGTTTCAGCTATTAAATAACACGTTTACTTGAAATTGTCTAAAACTACCTCTAGGGGGGAGCAAATCCAAATTTATAATTACTGGCTATTGGGGTGGGGGGGGGAGGCAGCATTTGCAGAAGGTAAATCTGTAAGATACAATACTCATTTTCTTAAATTAGTTATATGTTTGTTGATTTAAATTCAAGGGTTAATAGAGATATATCGAAACACTATATTCTTTGCCGTTCAGGGAGTTTAAATGAAGCAAAATAAAGGAATACGGATACAAAATACAAATTAAGGAATAACACACACAAAAATTTCAGTTTTACATTTTACAAGAAGTCAAACACTTTTTGGTAATCTCACTTAAAAAGTCTTACATTTTTTATCTGGCCTATGCCATTACGGAAGGAGCCTATATCATTAGCACGCCATACTGAACCACCTGCAGTGACAGCGAGAGGTCAAAATGAATTACCTCTCATACAGAGGGATCTGCTTAGAATTTTATTCTAGGACTGTCCTTGTCATTGGGATCAGTATAATATACTACGGTAGAGCAAGTACATGCAGGGCAACCAATTAAAGGGAAACTATAGTCATTGTATTCCTAGCACTATAGCACCATATCGTGCCCCCTTCGCTTTTTCTCTCGCCTCCCCCTCCCCCCTCCGCAACGCAGAAAGGATTAAAAATCCTTCTGTCTCTTACCTGAATCCAGTGTTGATGTTCCTCAGCACTGGGCTCCTCCTCCCCCAATGTCAGCCAAATGCACTTTACCCACCGAGCACAGCATTCACATTAGGACAAATCCATAGGAAAGCATTCAATCAAAAGTCGCCTAAACACCTAAAAGTGCCTCTAGTTCCTGTCTGGTAGATTGCCACTAGAGGTTAACCCTGCAGTGTAATTATTGCAGTTTATCAATAACTGCAATAATTATCATTGCCCTGCAGGGGCACTGCACCCAGAGCACTTTAATGAGCTAAAGTGGTCTGGGTGCCTATAGTATCCCTTTAAATATTAGCCTCTTTTCAGTCTGTGTCTCGTATATGGTGTTTTAGTCTTTACATATTCTTAGGGAACATGAAATGAAACACGTTTTACAAAACATAAAACATCTCACCAGCATTGTGCAACAACGTTTGCAGCGCAAGGCTCAGCCACCTGTACATTGTGAATCTGAAAATGATTTTTAAAAATACAATTATTTTTATTATTCAATAGAAAAAGGTCTTATAATACATGCATGGTACCGATATTACTTAGATTATATTGCACAGGATGGATGCAACAATCAAGAGTAGTTGCATGGCCCCCATTCTGCCTGAAAATCCAAAACATATATGACACGCATAATAAAGTGGTGTGTCCAGTGTGTCCAGCGATAAGCAAGTCTTCCACCATAAAAACTAGGATAACACTGGGATATAGCAAGGTAAACTGTCATTATTACATCATACCTTGCTCACTTAAATACAAACAAGGCAGTAGGTGTAGTCCTTTTTGATCAGAGAAGCTGCTGCTATTAACAGGTCAGGTGACACCAGTGGAATAGCAAACAAGATGGCTACCCTTCCAAAAGCAGTGGTTATAGACAATGGTTCTGGATTAATTAAATTTGGATGTTCAGGATACAAAAAAACACAATTTGTGGGCTCAAACACAGTAGGCAAGCTAAAATATAAACCTGAAGCTGGACAAATGGATTTCTATATTCGATAAGAAGCGGAGGTAAGAAAGGCTATCCTCCCATTAAACTACTCTGTGGAGCATGGTGTGGTGACTTCATGGGATGAAATGGAGCACCTCGGGAAAAATGGATACAGATAAATTTGTGTGAGAGACCAGTGCTTGTTTCTGAGGCACCTCTCAATCCACATACCAACAGAGAATAGATGATGACTGTTTCATTTGAGGGATTTGGTGTTCCTGCAGCACGTTTCAATCCAAGCAGTTTTAGCTCTGTACTCCTCAGGAAAAGCAACTGGTCATGTAGTGGACATAGGTGATGGTGTGGCGCACCTAGTCCCTTTCTTTGAACGATACACTCTTCAACATGCTGTGCTAAGGTTTGGCCTAGCAGGAAGAGAACTGACAAACTATCTGATGAGAATACTAAATGAAAGTTGTCTTACCTTTGTTAGTACATCAAAAAGAGAAATTGTCAGATATGAAAGAAAGGCTTTATGTTGCTTATGATATAGAACTGGAGAGATTGAAATCAACAGAAGAATTGGAAAAATAATACCTCTCGTTGGAAAGATAGTCATCATCCACAAAGAGAGGTATAGATGTCCAGAAACATTATTTCATCCTGCAACAATTGGTATGGAGACACCAGGCATTGATGAAGTGTGACAGTGATCTTCAAAGCTCCATGTACAGCAATGTGTTAATGTCTGAAGGGTCCAGGATGTTTCCTGGAATTGGTGAGTGAATGGCCAAGGAACTAGCCAGATTCATCCCACCAGAATGCCCACTAAATATTGTTTCTTCACCTGAACCAATTTTGGCAGTATGGACATGCAGAATAATATTGTCTTCTCTGTTCAGCAAATGTGAATAAAACCGTTGTAGCTGTATGTAAACCTTGTCCTCTTCATTTGGAGTTTTCTTTTGTTTTGGGTCAGATTACTTTTTAGAGCAGAATCAGTGATGTCATTTTTATTAAAAAGACAAATGATGTTTATGATGTCATAAAAATCTAAATTACCCCTGAAGGAGACAGCTTCAGAAGCTTGTCTTAAGCTTAAGGACAAAGGCCATTTTTGCTTTTTTTTGCTGTTTGTATTCAAATGCAATTTGCATCTCTGTAGTTTATTGCACCAACACATATTATACATCGTTTTTTTAGAGGGCAAACAGGGCTTTAATTTGATGTCACATATACATAGATATATTCTCATTAATTATATAAAAATGCCCAAAAATTTTGGGAAAAAATGATTTTTCACAGTTTTGCCAATAATAGCGTGTGCATAATATGTCCAGCTTAGAAAATGTAATTCAAAATAAATTCAATTATGTGACTTGACTTATAGAGTACATCATATGTACAGGATTTCAGCTTATTTTGAAAGCTACAGGTCACAACTTCAAACTGGGTTTTTTGCCTTCTTTTGGATCAACAGCAAAAAACAAATGTGAGGAAGGCTGAACTTGATGGACGCAAGTCTCTTTTCAGCTATGTAACTATGTAACTATGTAACAAAATACAGGGACTAAAATAAAATCTCAATTTGCAACAATTTTAGAATTTGGTATGTTTGTCTTGTAGGTTTAGTAGCCATCACAGAAAACAAAATTGCCACACAAAAATATATATTTATATAAAGTAGACATCAAAGGCTATTTATCTAAGGTTAGTTTGACACTTTTTACATAGCCATTTAATCGCCAATCTCTGCTAAATATTGGAGTAAAATTGTGGGTTTTCTCTATTTTGGCATATACACACATAACAAGGTTTTTGTAATGTGTATTTCGTAAAGCTGGTGTGTGCTATTCCTGCACAGAATTGCGTTACCCCATATTGTGTTCAGCTACATCTGCTGAGTATAACGTTACTCCCATTGTATGCCTTTGGCACTTTTCTGTAAAGCTACAGTGCCATATAAGAGACAAGGCTATTTCAGTTTCTATAGTTAGAATTTTCGTAGATGGATTTGACGGGACTATGTCTCATTTTATCTGTGTGACTATTCAAATAACCCCACAAAGGGCTTTCATTTGATAAAGCAGACATCCCAGGGTATCTTATATGGTATATATTGTCACCATTTTTTCACCAATTTATGTCAATGTTTGTGGTGAGGGGCGGGAGAATGGCATGTTTACATATATGTTGTATTTCTTACACTTAACATGTACCACTGTTGTAAAAATCCCCAAATTATACTCAGTTACACCTTCTGAGTAAAACAATATGCCCAATGTATGACCTAGACAAGTGTGAAGTTACAGTGCTGTAAAAGAGACGTGACAAGTTCAGGTTTTAAGTGTGAATTTTTATGGAGGGTTTTGATGCGTCCGTGTCCCACTTTGGAGCACTTGAGCAGGCTACATATTACAACTACCCCATAAAGGCATACCATTTCTTGCACCACCGCATTGATTGATAGGACCAAGACTTTTTTTAGTTTTACAACAGGTGATGTGTTAAACATAAAATTGGAGATTAGCTGCCACACGGACTTTGTAGTTTATTTGCTGCAATGTCAGTGTGGCAAACAATATGTTGGATGCACTAAAAGGACCCTGAAAATAAGGATACTTGAACACCTTAACAACATCAAAAAGAAACTTATAACCCATTCTGTCCGAGTTCACTGTAACACCTGTCCTTCCTTTTCATTTAAGAATTTTCGATGTGCGTGGATTGAAAGGGTCTTACTGTACTGGCGTTGAGGTGATAGAGTAAATAAATTGGCTTAACGTGAAACATTTGGATTCACAAACTCCAAACCCTGGAGCCTAAGGGGCTCAATGTGGGCATAGATTTGATTTGTTTCTTGGTCTGATAAATTGGCAATTGTTTTTTGTCTAAACCAGTTTTTCAGACTGGTCTTTTTCTTTGTTTTCTTCACTGGCCCTTCTTTTTTTTACTGGCCCTCTTTCTAATAGAGGGTACATCTTTTTAATTTTTAATTTCTTTGTATAACCTCTTGGTATTTGTTTTCTCTTTTAGATTACATAATGCCATCCTTAAGTAAGGGAATAGTACAGTTAGGACCTATGTTGTCCTTTCATCCTATGTTTGGATTTATGTCTTTTGTACAATTGGTATGTGTGCTAAACTCCAATTAAATGGAGATTTTGTTATAATTTTTGGAACATAATATCACTACATCAAAATCATTCATATAAGTGATTTATTGCATGTGTCACTTTAAAATAATTAATAACTGGTTGCACTTTTCACTAAGTTATTTATAATAATTATACACTTTAATTATATTTGAATATGTGATAATGAAAGTTTTCCTTATCATTCATAATTCTATAGATGTCTGAAGTTAATCTTTAATAATGTCTAGTTTTGATACTAATTTTTGTTTTCCTCTTAGTAGATTTAAATCACCATTTTTGTTTAAAAGTATGTTAGATACGACATATGGCGGTGATGGGCGTCCACCAGAGGGCAACATATATTTATGCCCAAATTCCGTCTTGCTGGAACGCATAGACAGTTGGAACGTGGAAGTGAATGATGTTATACACTTCCGGTTCCGGCGAGACACAGACGCGCCGAATCTGATCGGGAGGGAGATTGGATGATGATACACACCTGGACAGGTACCATACTTGCACCTATGGGATTCGGAGAACGACGGCAACACCCACGGATCCACCAATGAACTTAGGGATTAGCCCTATAGATAGAGATTATTAGGAGGGGGTATTAGATCACTTTTGTTATATCTGTTTTTATTGTTGGAATATTGTTATTTGGTCCCTGAGGAAGTTCCCTTGGTGGAACGAAACGCGTAGGACCTGTCTTCCTCATTTATATATCTGATGCTGCTGGTTATTGTCCACCTTTTTATAATAAATTCCTGATACTTTTTCCATTGTAGTGGTAATGAGCATTTTTTTATGTATTTTTTAAACTTTTTAAAACTTTTTTACTTTTTAAAACTAGTTTTTAAACTTTTTTTTGCTTATTAATTTTTTTAAACTTTCCTAAACTTTCTTAAAACTTTTTTTACAGATGTAAAATTTTTCTAAGCTGCTTTTTTTACTTTTAACCCCTAACTAGCAGTAAGCAGCACTAACCGTAAATTCCCCAATTTCCCATAACTCCCACCCACCCCAGCTAGCAAAATATATCATTTTAAAATATTTAAATTAATTAATTAGATAAATTGAGCCCCTCAGGGTTAAAAAAAAATAAGTTAACCCTAAGGGGGTTAAAAAAAAAAATCGGATCACAGTATAATACCATGATCTGTATTTTGATCACTGTAAGTAGTGATCAACTGGCAGGGCAGAGGTTCATTTTTATTAGGACTGGGTAAATGAGGGTGGGATTTTTTTAACTTTTTTAAGTTGACCCTCAGGGGTTAAAAAGAAAAATCAGTTCACAGTAAAATGTAGTCCCTGCCAATTGGCAATTGGCGGGGAAGGGGTTAATTTTATTAAAGCGGGGGGAAAGTGGGGGTGGGATTTTAATTAAACTTTTTTTTTTTTACACACAGGGGAAGCAGATCATCACTGATCTGTCTCCCTGCACTTCACACAGAACCCGGAAGAGCAGGAAGGCGGATTGTAAATCCCTGCAGTACATGTGCTCGCTCTGACAGCCTGTCAGAGCGATTACTGCTGCAGGGGCAGCACGTTCGGGTGCTCCCAGTCTGCCTCTAATACAGAGGCAGGCCGGAGGAGCGTTAACCCCGCGATCGCAATCGCAGCGATCTGGGGTTAACTTTACCGCATGACGGACCTGGTCTGTCATTCGTCGTTAACGGTTTCCCCGCCATGATGGACCAGGTCCGTCATTCGGCGGGAAGGGGTTAAAGGGAAAATGTCATGGGATTATTAGCATAATGTTTACTTATCCTTATATTTAACAAATATGTATTTGTAATATGTGAAAATTAAATGTAGAAATTTAAACCTCTTCATTCACAAAAAAAAATTTAGGCTACTTAAAATCACATATTTTAAGAAAACAATTATAGGGATTCAGTTCCACCATATGACCATATTGTGTTAAGCCCACCACTACATCACAGTACCCCAAAATCGGTGGGTCCTACACTAATTATAACAATGGAGATTAACATGCTAACTGCAATACCTACTGCTCAAACACCTTCCAGAGAATCTCCTCAATGTATGCTTTCCTGTGGTCACCTTCAAAGGGGGCACCTATACTGGAGGGGTAGGGTGCTAAACCCAAATGTAATCAGGTCTGAATTACAATGTACACAGAAAAAAGGGAATTGGGGGCACACCCGGAACTGGCATTCCTCAGCAGTGGTACTGACTTGGAGATCCAAATATTTGCAAAATAAAGATTAAGGAACAGTCACACAGCAAAAGAAATACAGTTCTACATTTTATAAGTCTATTTAAAATCAGCTATTTCAGCAAACAAATATGGTGTTTAATTTACACCATATGGCCATATTGTGTAATGCCCACCACTACTTCATAATATCAGTGCATCCTACAATAATATCAACTTGGGAGAATGACAAGCTAACTGCAATACTTACTGCTTAAATGACTTCAAGAGATTCTCCTAAAATTTTGCTTACCTGTGGTAATAAAAAGGAATCTGAAAGGAACAATATTCAAATTACTGTGTGAACTGATTTATTTGAACGCATCCAAGCAGGACCGGACTGGCCATCGGGCATACCGGGCAAATGCCCGGTGGGCCGGGATGTTGATGGGCCGAGGCCGGCAGGGGAAATCACAGGATCTCCCCGGCCGACCCATGCAGGGCCCGCTCTACCCGAGCGCCGGCCCTGCTGTGTGCCTTCATGGACCGGTGGAGAGATCAAAGATCTCCCTCACCAGCCCTCAGGCACTGACATGCGGCCGGAGAGGGAAAGAGAGATGACCCAGTGGAGTTCTACCCAGTAGCTCCGCTGGGGTCCTTGCACGAGGTCTGAGCTTTGCCGCTGAATATCTCGCGAGGCCAGAGTTCACTCTCACCACTAGGACCACCAGGGAAGGCAGCCCGGCTCCCCCCTTCTCTCAGGCTAAATGTAAGAAGAGGGGGGGGGATATAACTTTTTTTGTTTGTTTATTAATAAAAAAAAATATCAATTTAGATAAAAAAAATAAATTCACACTCACACTAACAGCCCCTTCACACACACAGCACCCAGACACACACAGCCCCCAGACACACACAGCACCCTCAGACACACACAGCCCCCAGACACACACAGCACCCTCAGACACACACAGCACCCAGACACACACAGCACCCCAGACACACACATCACATCAGACACACACAGCACAGACACACAGCACCCAGACACACAGCACAGCTCCCAGACACACACAGCACCCTCAGACACACTCAGCACCCAGACACACACAGCACCCAGACACACACAGCACCATCAGACACAGACATCACCCTCAAACACACACATCATCCTCACACGCACACAGCACCCTCACATGCACCCTCACATGCAGACAGCACCCTTACACCCACAGCACCCTCACACACACAGCACACTCTCACACATATACAGCACACACACACATATATATATATATCTATAATATATAAAATAACCCTCAGTGAGTTAACAAAGAAAATTAGAAACATAGAATGTGACGGCAGCAGATAAGAACACCCTCACACACAGCACCCCTCTTACACACACACACACACACTGTGCCCCTCACACATACAATACGTCCAAATATATATATATGCACATTACAGCACCCCTCACACTGCACCACTACACACATTACACTCCAGATACACGCTAGATCCCTTACCCTATGTGCACTCTTAATCCTCTACACACACACACACACACACAAACACAATCTCCTATACACACTCTGGGTCCTTTACACACTAGATCTCCTACACACACTACATTCCTTGTAAGCAAACACATACAACATTCTCTAAACACACCCTCTCTACAACCCCTACACACACTACGTCACCTATACACATACACACACACTACAGCCCGTATGCACACACTCGCTACATCCCCTAGCTACACATATTACACCACAAACACAAATTAAATCAACCTATTTACACAATACCACACTACACACGCAATCCCACAAGCAGGCTCCAAACACATGCACCATGCACTTTCCTGGCCCTTTTGTCCTCTGGTATCCCACTTATGGAGACACCAGAGACAAGTTAAAAGCAAACACAGGGCAATCATGTTATTAAATTTGCTTGCGCTGTGCAGAACAAATACAGGGCCTTTTTCTCATGCTAGAGCTCTTCAGCGGGGCTCTGCACATTGAACCAACATGCTCACTTTGAGAGGGGGCGTGCTTGTTATTAGTGATGACAAAACACACCCTCTCTGGCCCTGCCCCCTTCTTAGGGGGCCGCTCTGATTGAAAAATGCCCAGGCCTAATTTTTTTCCCAGTCCGGCCCTGGATCCAAGTATCTATCAATACCTGGGCCTCACTTTGGGGGCCTCTGGTTTCACATTGTCCAATTCGCTGTGATTGAGGAAGATCTACCAGTCACAGATCTTGGGTCTTTCTGCAGGCACCCTGCCCAATCACATACGGCACAGTGTGATCAGTATTGGCTTCTGCACCGTATCCTCTATCAACCACTTTGCATGAATGTCAAAGTAGATAAGCAAAGTATAATGTGACAGCATGTCATGACATGATTCAGATATTAGGTTGGTTTAGGGCTCAGATTGGGGGTTATGTTGCTTTAGGGTGATTTAGAGTTAGGATATATTTGCCTTCAAAATGCCATGGGCTGTCATTCCCAGAGCTCCCTAACATAGCAAAATGTTATGATGAGCCTAACAGAAAAGTACCCACGGATGAGCACCAGATAGGGATGTGTATGAGCAAAAAAATTGGTTCGGTTCGGCACTTCCGAAATTCGAGAATTCGTCAATTCAGGACTTCGGTAATTTGGCACTTCGTCGGCTCGGTTGTTTGGAGACCCTTGCTGGGGGTTGGGTATTTAAGCAGGCAACTTGGCCATAATAAAGCAGTTCCTTTTCACCCTTAACTCATTCTGGGCTAGTGTTTGGGTGGATCAGCTATACTCTCTGCAGGAGAGCTTAATCGCTTGAAGCTGTACCCAGGACCCTGTTCCAGGGCGGGAAGCGACGTTGAGACCCCAGTTAAGCTGCAGCGTCTAGGGGTTGAAGCACTACTGTGTCCCAGAGGAGGGCTAGGAAGCAAGTTGGACGGAGGTACCCAGTAGGGGTGCCAGGCGGTCTGTCACACCTGGATTTTGGGTACCCGTGCTTGAGGTGTATGCCACTGGGAAACATATATCTTCATGTGCTTCTTCATAATTGCAAAGACCGAGGAAATTGTCAAGACAATTCACATACTATTATTTGACAAATAAGAGATAATATGAACTTTTCAACCAAATTACACCAAATGTTTAAAACAATGTTATCACAAAGAAGGCTTGCTGCTCCCTGCGGACTGGATTATATTTCCTGTTAAAAGTTTATTCTAGGCTTCGTGTTTTATAATTTTGTATTGCAGTCTATAGGGCAGTCTGAAGATAAGATAAAATTGTCTGTTCAAGGTAATAAAATACATCATATTGTTTTGTGGGTAAGCTTTTCATAAAGAGGAGATACTTGATACTAGTGTATATTAGGTGACCTGTAGTTTGACTTGTTTGTAGTGTTGTTCTAACCGTTTTCTGGCCCTGTAGAGGTTGAACATAGTGCAGTCTTATATATTTTTTACCGCTATGTGACTGTCTGTTATTTTCCAAATTCAAGCTGTTTCCTCGGCTTCATTAAATTAAACACACTCTAATCTGTCATAATTATTTAAGAATACTCCATTCCTTCTCTTTTATACAGTAGAGCAACACATTCTGGCTTATTTTAGAGAGTATTTGAAGTGAATTTCAAATTTAAGGTCAAAGTAGTCGAAGTGGATAAGTCAACTGTTTTTGCAATGTATCCAATTTGGCCTTAAAGGGACCCTATAGTCACCAGAACAACTACAGCTTACAGTAGTTGTTCTGGTGAGTATAATCATTCCCTGCAGATGTTTTCATTGCTCCCTAAGGACACATCAAGTGGTCACTCCTCAGATCGCTAGTAGAGGTGCTTCCTGGGGCAGTGCTGCACAGTGTGCAGCTGTAACAAATCACTGAGGTCTTGTTTAGTCCTGGAACTCAGGTGCAGTAACAGCTCTCCCTTACAAGCACGATCCACAGAGATCCTGAGGTTGAGAACATGATTCTGTTGTTTCAGTGATGGCATGGGGGCTTTAATAAAAATAACAGAAAAAATCCAAGGCAAAGGTATCCGAAGAAGGCAGAAATCAAAGTCAGACGGTCCAGAGGTCAGGGCAGGCGGCAATAAGCAACATCCAGAGAGCAGGCAAAGTCAGGAAACCAGCAAGGACAGAAAGCACAGGGAAAGAAAAGCTAGGAGTTCTGGGGCAGGCAACGAAACAACCAAGCACTGACTGAAAGGTGTGCTCTGCTTATAAAGGAGTGGCTCAATCACATAACCTGGTCTCACCTGTAGGAGGGGTTACCTGAGGTCAATGTGACTGACTGTGGGACTCAGCCCCATCTTAGATGCATCATTGTCCTGGCTCCGCCCCTCAGCCACACCTCCTCCAACCTCTGACCTGCAGTTCCCTCATCGTGAATCGAGGTTCAGAAGATGCAGACTGGGTGCAGCAGCTACAGGCACTATAACTGCTGCAGACTCACCTTCAAGGCTTCGTGGATGCCCTGGGACAGGTGAGTATTGTCGGCGAATGTAGCAGCAGCAGCACTGCCATTCAGCGTCTGCATGGAGACTCTGAACTTTCCTTGATTCCTCGATTTAACTTGATTCAATGCATTTCTATGAGGAGGTGCTGATTGGCCAAGTTGGCATTAGGCCCTGACCCAGCCACGCCTCCTTGCCAATTTAAGCCAGTCCAATGCTTTCCCTATGAAAAGCATTTAATTCTGATGATGTCAGCAACGAGGCGGAATGAGGGGTGGGGCCAGCACCAGCAGACCCATGCAGCTCTGGAAATAGGGTTAGTTTAATTAAGGGGTGATTCAAGCCACCTAAATGGTGATTTTAGCACAAACATGTATTCCTGACCCTATAGTGTTCCATTAAGTTTAAAATTCCTTTGAATTCCCACTCTAGTAAATAGCTCTGATTGATTCCATCTTTTTTATAGAAAGCTACACATGAATAGGAATCATAAGTGTTTCACTTCCTTGGTGGCAGGGTACCAGCATCTGTACATGGATCCTTGTATGGCATTCTTACGTTCGTTCATGTCCCTTGCAGTCGCTGGTGGTCAGGTCATCGTGATATTGAAATACAAGTCCACTAACTGTGCTCGCAGAGGTGAGAGAAGTGATTACGGACTGGAATTTTGTGTGGATGGAGTAGATGCCAGGGAATTATGCAGAGCAGGGCAGCTGTGTGTGGTCCTGTTAAGCGCTGCCAGAGGAAGGCTGCCAGCATCTGTAGTTAAGATATAAGCAAACAGATTAGGATTGCTCTCTCCAATAGAGTTTAGAATATCCCTGGCACAATAAGGTTCCATTCTGTGGGATAAGTGGGACATGTGACCTTACAGATTGATTTTTTGAGATCAAAATATAAATTTTATAATAATCAATAAGGTCATTTAATGAGTACAAGTGCAGTGTCCAGTGACACAAATAGTGACATTTAGCATTCTGTTCAAGGCAAACAGAACAACATTCATCTACATCGTGTGTCTTCAACTCGGGACATTTAGCTGTTGTTGGATCTAATTTTCTATAACTGGCAAATAATTATGGGAATTGTAGTCAAAACACCAGTCAGCTATAGTATAATGCAGTGATACACACACTTGGTGGTTAATAGCGGACCTTTCTGCACATTATACTCAGATTTGAAAATGTGAATGGATTATAAATAGAATGGATTATAGAATGGGGTGTAATGAATGCTGCTGCCAGGCTTATTTTTCATTCTCATCACTCCTCTAATACCCCTTTAGATGATCACTGCATTGGTTTCCTGTACCATATAGGATCAATTCAAGATAAAGCTATTCATAGCTATTTCTCCATTACATTTCTACATTAATTCATAGGCAGAAAACTCCCCAATCACTGAGCATGGCCAGTAACCTTTACCTGTCCTACACTCATACTGCTAATTCACTGATACAGGATTTCTCAAGAACAGCTCTATTCCTATTTAATAGCCTGCCTGCCTACCCTCAGAGCCGATCCTGGGTGGATGCAAACCGCCTAGGTGCTCTGTAGTTAGGTCCCAACCTGATCGATATGCTCCTCCTCTTTTGTGATCGGCGCGGGGCAGCAGAGCTCAAAGGCAAAAGTTACAAGATGACAAGCTTACTTGGCATGCTGTTCTCAAACAACTTGTAACGTTTGTCTTCCAGCTCTGCTTCCCTGAGCCAATCATGAAGGAGCAGAGCCTTACAAAAAGGGTGGGACATAACATGAGGGGCATGTATACCTCGCCTATATACAGAACACCTGGGCGGTCTGCTCCCACCCAGGCTCTGCTGTCCCTTTCCTATAGTCTTCAACCCTTTAAGAGTCTCTCTTTTTTTTTTTATTCTTTATTTTGTTGTGCTTAAGGGTACAAACAGGCTTGTTCTGCCATGACAGCTGGAGCAAGCAATGCAGTAACAACCATAATCTTGGCATATCAAACAGCACATTTTTATGTTTTTGTAAAGATAAGTTAGGAGCATCATGATACATCGCAAGACCTGCGTAGGAACATTGAGTTAGTACAGATATGACTGTGACTGAAAAGGTCTTAAGCAAATTAACAATAAAAAAAAGTCTAGATCTGCAGTGTGTAATTAGCCAAATCTATGAGGTGTCTCAGGGTGTGCACCTGACAGTGTGAATGAATGAGGCTATGTGATGTAGGGAAAGGGAGCCTCAAGCGCCACCTGGGTTGGTAAGAGTAAGGCAAGTGCTGTTACTCATCTGGTAGCGTCTCCCTACTTGGGTTGTGATGTGAGGGCTGTGGTGTATTGCTGTAGCGTATGCCCTGTCTCTCTCCTAGTGAACGTGTATGGGGCGTGTAGTAGGGCTCTGTCACACTGGAACGAAGTCGAGTGACGACCCCTTACCTATGGGAGGGTGTAGGGTGTCTCTTGGGCCCCTGTGTCTTGTGAGAGTCCCAAGGCCTGCAGGAAAGCGGGGGCTTCCGCAAGAGAGGTAAGTTTTAGGACAGTGTCATTCCATACCACTGCTAGGGTTCTTGGCAGCAGCCATCGATAGTCCACCTTTGTGTGTTAAAGCTGGGCGGTTATAGGGCTTAGTGACTGTCGCCATTAGAAAGTGAGCCTGGATGACTCAAATTCCAGTGGGGTCTTGTAGCTGACAGCATTTAGGAAGAACTGATTGTCTAGTATGGAGTGACAGTGCACAATTACATCCCGCGGGGCTGCAGGCGGTGCTTGTTTAGCCTTATTGATTCTGAAGTGTCCGTTAAATTCCAATTTCTTGGCCTAGGTGTGAGGTAACAGTGTAGCAGATAACCTCCATAATGAGACAGTTCTGTCAGGCCTATAGAGTCTGGTATATCACGGATTTTGATGTTCATCCGCCGGTTGCGGTCTACCATATTATCCAGTCTGAGTTGGAATGCAGGGTCAGAGGATTGTAGCGGGTGTAGGGTATCTCCCATTGTTTCCAGTGCTTGTCGAGTATCAGTGATATCTTCCTCTGAGGCCTGGACTCTTGGGACACGAGCTAAGTTCATGTCAGCATCAAACATTTGCTTCATCTCCCTTATTAGCTGCCTGATATCCCGTTTTGTGGCAGGCGCTAGGTCTTCCCCCTCATCCCGTAGTTCCGGAGACGGTTGAGGTTGATGGGAGCTTCCCTGCCCCTCTGAAGTCAGGTCGGAGCTGTGGGGACTGGATATCAGATCTGGGCCAGCCACCATTTTCTGGCTCTGGGGCTTTTGAAATAATGTCCCTATGTACCGGGTTTCTTTGAGGACCCCAGCCTGGGATTTGAGGGATTTCCTCACCATGTTGTGGTCGGTGAGCGGGGGCCTCTCGAGTGTCGATTGTACCTCGTGTGTGAGCTCCATGTACTGTTCCAGTTGTCACGTCAGGATCTCCGCCGGTGAGAGCGTGAGGTAGGCCTGTGTTTTACATCGGGTTTTCCTGCCCTTCTGTGTGTACAAAAAGGGGATCAGCGTATAGACCGTGGTGCCGTGGTAACAAGGCACTCGTGTGTGTATGCCTGGGACCCACTGGAGTCGCGGATGGTAGCGGAATTTACACTCTTTTTGCAGGAGCAATGGAGGGTCGCGTCCATGCAGTTCAGCAGCTAGGCTCAGCCCTCCTTTAAAATGTCTCTTAAAACACATCTCTTCAGGTATCTATTCAAGGTTGTAGCCCTCCTGAATCATTTTTGTTCTTTATACCGTCTACCCTTTCTGTGACATAATTAGTAGCTCTACAGTCCACTCCACTTTCCTACCTACCAACGTTACTGCTTATAATTACCTGTTGAACTCATCCTCCATGTAACTCTGCCTTAGTGGTTTTATACCTCATCTCTTCTGGATTGTGCTCTCAATCCAGCAGGATCCTCGGTAACATCTTGTTTCTTGTTAGCAATTATAATAGTTTGTTTCTTATTTATCTTTTGTCATACTTCTTCATTACAATACTGAATTGCTGTGGAATGTTGTGTCAAAAAGACTTACCCCATCACATTCTGAAAATAAAGTATACATTGTGTAAAGGAGTGTCTGTATAAAGACAAAAAGAGATCACAAGATAACCAAATGTAAATATCCCTATAAAATAAAACAAGTCAACATTACCCTGTATTTACTTTTACACATGTATCAGGTTTTCAGCTATTTGAGCATTACTTACTTGAGTTGAAAACTTTTCTAGTCCATATATTGAAATGAGTTGTGATTAGTACCTGAAACAGTCATTACCAAATATTATTGTAGATGCAAATATTTTTTTTATTGGCAAACCCTGGGAACAGCAAAGAGTGCCTCATTTGTACTTTTTATGTTAATATATTCATATTTAGCCATGAAAAAGAATGTATTCACAAAGATTTTGAGATTACATTGAGTTCTATCTTTATATATTTTTATTAATCTACAAAGTAATAACATGGCATTTGGAGCTCATGACATGAGAGTTAAAATAATTTTTAGAAAAACAGACTTTACAAAATGCATCTCATGCTACACATTAATTAATCCTTTAAATTTGCCCATAAACACAAGGAACTGGCCAGATACTTAAAACTTCAAACTGACAGCTCTTGCCTCGTCATTTAAACAAGTGTTTTGTTGTAAAGGAAATTGAATATATATGCACTTGAACACTGACGATGATGAATCCCACTTACACAAGACATGAGTTTTGTTCACTCAGGAGCACCAACTAAAATAGCTTAAATAACACATCAGAACTAAAAACTCATTTACAATTCATGAAATAGAACAATAAAGTCAATCCACAACTAGTTATTGTAAATTAAGATATGGTATAACAGAACGCAATATTCATATACATAATTCACAACAGTCTGGGATCTGGTAGGACAATCCCAATACTGGGCTACTTAGCCACCATCCTGGGTTTATGTAGTGTCACACTTATAGCAAGTGGCTACTCATCACCATTGACGTATGTTGTGCAAATAGAAGCCTTACACTCCAGTCTCACCCCACTACTGACCTTACAGTTTAGACATATGCTATATAAGGTACAGACAGGTCAGGGCGGTATATAATGCTTTTTTCTCCTAAAGGATGGCACAACGTGGGTTGCTACCAGTAGACAGATTGCACTACTTGTTGTAATATGGTACCTGGAAAAAGCTTAACTCGTCTTCATACCAGAGAGCATTTCAGCATCAGACATCGGATTTCCTGTCTATCAGAATTTGCAAATTGGTTACACAACACCCTGCATGAATTTGCAAGATGTATGTACAAAATATAATTTCTCCAGAACTTAATATAAAGAGAAGGTTGGACTTGGCACACTCATCATCATTTCTACAGAAAATGTAAATAGACTTGGTATAAAAAAATATATATTTTATACATTTGGAGCATATGAATAGTAAGGATATTGCTATTATGCACTTCGTATATTCTTTAGACTGGAATTCTGATGGAATTGAGACCGCCACCATTTCAACAACATAACTTTCAGTAAATACTAACATATACCACTGACATTAGTATCACAAATTCTGGCGATAACAAAAATCTGGTCTAGGATAGAATTATATAAAGTAACAATGTTGATTAAATCTCCTTAAATCTCTCTGTGAGATTAGAATCTTTATTCTGCATTTATCATACTGACATACTAAGTGTTTATACTGAATTACACAAAGAAACCACAAATGTTTAAACTGTTTTCTTGATTCCGGATAATATCTCTGGCCTGGACATTTCCTCTACTTTTGGCTTTCAATTGTTTTCTGCTAATTTTATAAAAATATATTTGCGTAAGATTTTGGTTTAGATTATTCATGTAGACAGTGGTTCAAATAAAATAAGAATACATTGTTATTCAAACTGTTCATTTTTTCTTGTTTTTTTTCCTTTCCGATTTTTTTTTCCCACATAGTTGCTAGATTAGATAGATAGATAGATAGCCAGATAGATAATTGATAGAAAGATAGATAATTAATAGATAGATATATAGATAGATATATAGATAGACAGATAATTGATAAATAGATAGATAGATGGATAGATAGATAGATAGATAGATAAATAGATAGCTAGCTAGCTAGATAGATAGATAGATAGATAGATAGATAGATATCCAATGAGTTAGCACTGCAGCGCTTAGCGCAATAAAGCCAACAAAAAATCCTAAACTTATTTCATTTTCAATTCACGACAGTTCATTGTTTGGGAAACCATTTTTCTTTTAATAATAAAAAAAAAATCTAGTGGGCATTACTAATAGGTCTACACCCCCATTTAAAAGCTGCAAAAAAAGTCTAAACTTACCTTGAATCCAGCTCTAGTTAAAGCTCCCAGCAGTAATCTCCATCTTTCATCTGAGGTCAGGACCCCTCCTTGCATGGGCCTGTCGCAGGCTTCTCATAGAGAAGGCTGTGATTGGACCATTTTCCGTCTCACAGCGCATGTGTACTCTTGGAGCTGAGTGTGGGGGTGAATAGAGGAGGGAAAACTTAATGCAGGAAGCGGGGAGGGCTGAATAAATGAAGGGATGGTACAGTCACGCTTCCCCTTGTTGGCTCTGACTGGTCATTAGGCAGCCTGGATCAAGGTTCTCAGCTGCCAAAGTCACATGTGTCGGGGGGTGTAAATAGCCCCCGGCATACGAGTGTAAATATTTCATGATGTGCAGTATTTTAAGCAGAAATGCTGCACTTTCAGACTACTACAACCATGACCACTTCAAATAACTGAATTGGTCATGGTGGTTGGAGTAACCCTTTAAATAAACCTCATAACGTCACCTTGGCCATGACACCATTTTAGGTAGTATTAATTTAGATTAAACGCAATGGATGTATGTATGTCCGTATGAATGTATGTATGTATGTATGTATGAATGTATGTATGAACAGTTAGTGCAAACACCAAGCCCAGTTTTTCCTTTGTGTATTGCATTCATATGAATGTGGGTGGATAAAGAATCTAATATTTGGTCCTTTATCATGGGCCTTGCAGAGTCTTAATGATCCAGCTGTGTATACTCTGGGCAGCTGCAGAATATAGGATCCAGGACATAGCATAATGCTTTAGACAGGTGGACCCCACTATTCAATGTCTTAAGGGGTTTACATAGCCTCCATGTATACCAGAGCTTGTGCATTACCTCATTGCCACTGATATCAACAAACGTGGCAGCAACATATATGAAGCTCATGTTAGAATTGGAAACACGAATGTAACCTTTTCTGTACCAAAATGAGTTTAATACCCCTTCAAAGTTTGATTACTCATAAGCACCTTAGTAGGTGCAAAATACGTTAAAGGACCACTATAGTGCCAGGAAAACATACTCGTTTTCCTGGCACTATAGTGCCCTGAGGGTGCCCCCATCCTCAGGGTCCCCCTCCCGCCCGGCTCTGGAAAGGGGAAAGGGTTAAAAACTTACCTTTTTCCAGCGCTGGGCGGAGAGCTCTCCTCCTTCTCTCCTCCTCCGATCCTCCTCCTGGGCTGAATGCGCACGCGCGGCAAGAGCTGCGCGCGCATTCAGCCCGTCGCATAGGAAAGCATTTACAATGCTTTCCTATGGACGCTGGGGTGCTCTCACTGTGAAAATCACTGTGAGAAGCACGCAAGCGCCTCTAGTGGCTGTCAATGAGACAGCCACTAGAGGGAATAGGGGGAAGGCTTAACCCATTCATAAACATAGCAGTTTCTCTGAAACTGCTATGTTTATAAAAAAAATGGGTTAACCCTAGAAGGACCTGGCACCCAGACCACTTCATTAAGCTGAAGTGGTCTGGGTGCCTAGAGTGGTCCTTTAAGCTTGGATACTTTGTTACCTGCTGGCTCAGTGTTTTGATTCCGATATGCTGCCCTTTAATTAGTATAACAGAGTAGAAAGATTCTCAGACGTATTCTGTTATCTGTTACCTTTCAGCTATATTGGGCCTCATCAGTGAACAAGGATTCCACTCCAGGGAAGGAACAAGGATCACTCCATGCACTATAACAGTTAAGCTGTTTTGGGGCCACGGAATTTGGGGTTAAACCATTCATGAATGTTCTAGCCCTTAAAGGAAAGCCAACACCAGGGATCTCCTGGTACCATATATCAACTTAATTCCAGTGACCTTGTTATGGTTCAGGAAGTGCTTCTCTAAATGAAATGTAATTTAGAATTTACATGTAATCCAGTACTGTGACAGTCTCCTGTCAATAGCTCCTATGTCCTCAGTGAAATCATCATATTTGATGATCTCAGTCTAATATAATGCTTATCATAGAGAAGCATTGGGTACCTATAGCATGGGTGCTATTACGATAACATCAAATATTTAGACCTTCGATTTTCAAAGGTCTTAAGGAGGAAGTAATTCTAATACTATCAGTTTGATAAACACTACAGGCATGTTCTCTGGCAAATGTAAACATTACCATTTCTCATATATGCCAATGTTTTACATTGTATAAACAAAAAAATAGAGGAACACCGCACACTTATTAAAATCCTGATGAAACCAGACCTGGGGTTGGCTACCCCTCCTGTGATAATTGAACATAAATTGTAGTCCAGGCCATCAAGAATCAATTCAGCAGGTTTTTTTGGAACAAATTGCAACGTTTCGATTCCACAAAGGGATCTTTCTCAAGCTGAGAAAGATCCCTTGTGGGATTGAAACGTTGCACTCTGTTCCAATAAACCTGCTGAATTGATCCTTGAGTGCCTGAACTGCAATGTTTTACATTGTCAGAGAAAAAGGACAACCTATATGTACAAAAACTACAAGATAAAGATGTAGTTGTTTTGGTTTGTTTAGAGTGTCCATTTAAAGGGACACTATAGTCACCTGAACAACTTTAGCTTAATGAAGCAGTTTTGGTGTATAGAACATGCCCCTGCAGCCTCACTGCTCAATCCTCTGCTATTTAGGAGTTAAATCCCTTTGTTTATGAACCCTAGTCACACCTCCCTGCATGTGACTTGCACAGCCTTCCATAAACACTTCCTGTAAAGAGAGCCCTATTTAGGCTTTCTTTATTGCAAGTTCTGTTTAATTAAGATTTTCTTATCCCCTGCTATGTTAATAGCTTGCTAGACACTGCAAGAGCCTCCTGCATGTGATTAAAGTTCAATTTAGAGATTGAAATACAATTATTTAGGGGAATTACGTCTGTTTGAAAGTGAAACCAGTTTTTTTTCATGCAGGCTCTGTCAATCATAGCCAGGGGAGGTGTGGCTAGGGCTGCATAAACAGAAACAAAGTGATTTAACTCCTAAATGACAGTGAATAGAGCAGTGAAATTGCAGGGGAATGATCTATACACTAAAACTGCTTTATTTAGCTGAAATAATTTAGGTGACTATAGCGTTCCTTTAATCTAACATCTGAAGCATGTTTAAGCAGACACTCTACATGTTGAGACAGTAGCCGTTGACAACTATGTGTGAGGGGTATCATCCATTTTAGACGTCAGCAACTTGGTGGGTATGATGGTTATCAGCTAATTTGGGGGGATATCACTTAGGTGGAAAATAAAGGAAAGCAGGGGTAAGTGGAATGAGAGGGACGGCAGATTGATTCAGTACATAAGTAATCTTTGTTGTGTAGCAGATTAGGATTTACCTAGGGAGGGATAGAAACTTTTATTAGGAATCAGAGGTAGTAATCCAGAGAATGTACCCTGAAAAGGAAAATACTCAAGGTTTACTCACTAAACAACTTATTATGATGAATTGGCAAAGCAATTACAAGTTTAGGCCAACATGGAAAATTGGAAACATTATTTGGCCAAGATTACCAAGTCACCACAAATAAAAACTCAACTCTTACCATGCAGGCCTTTATTAGCCTTTAAACTTTGGGGAATGATGGGAGCTGTGATCGACAGAAGCTAGGGGCTCAGAGCCTTAACTATGGATTTAAACACTGTAGTTATGTGTGTGTTTTTTTTCTTCTTTCCATTGTTTTTTCTGTTCCCCAAGGATTTTGCTCAGTGCAAGAATAATAAGGGAAGATTCTCGTGTAGATGTTCTGCTCTCTAAAAGGAAAAGGGTTAACCAGAAGTAAAGGCGACAAATCAAGTCTCTTCCTGTGGCTGTTACTGATTAGGGAATATCCCCCCACCCGAGAGACTTAAAAAAAAATGCTCTCGGGAAATGTGCGCAAATGATGAGATGACGGGAAAGATATCTGGTTAACCACTTCCTTGCTGTCTTGCAAAACAGAGTTATGAGTGTGTCTGTCTGTTTATCAGACTGGTGTAGACGTTCATGTTTATTGCTTTGTTTGCCCCAAGACATCAGGACCCTGCAGGATGATTCAGCCTAAACACATATTAAAAAGCCCAGGAACGTTAGAGCAAAAAAAAAACTACCAGTGTGAAGATAATGAGAATGAAGACCTCTCTGTAGGATTACCGTATTAAAAAAAAAAAGGAAATTGTGTGCACCACAACTGTCACATGTAAGAAAACGGGTGAGTGGCTTTCTCCTTGTGCTGGGGGGAGTAAACTAGGACTGCTGATGAGCAGACATGACAAAGAATGAGATATCTACTGGTTACACTGAAAACACTTAAATACCAGCATCAATTAAAAGTTAGATTTATTTTAAATTTATTTTAAATTCATAAAGTTGGCATGATTCCAATTGTAGAATATTTCACATTATATGGGTATGTTTCTAGGAACAGAGCAAAGATCATGTTTCATATCATCCACAGTCTGTCAGCATTGTAGAACGTATGAATCTGACTTTGAAATCAAGGTTTACAAAAAATGTTATTGGACAAAGAAAAATACATGGGTACAAGCCCTCTATGGTTATTAGAGAAACAGAATCATCAACAACACAATTTACACTTTTTGAGCGTATGGCAGACAGGAAAACGCAGCTTAATTTTCCTAATGAACAATTTTTGTCCACCCCAAAAAAATACGCCATTGCCAAAACAAAATGGCTACAGATGCTTCAGGAAACTTTAGAACGAATTATTCCTCACTCATCATCTTGAATGTGCAAAATTACACCTCCTGATTTTTTAAAGTAAAGGGAAGCATGATTACGATAAAAACCTCCAGGAAAAATGGACCATGTGAAGGAAATTGGGAAGGCCCTTACAATATTATAGAAACCATGGGACAGGCGAATGTTGGCTTAGAGAGAAGCCAGGCCCAGGAGTCTAGTTCTAACTGTCTTTGCAATATTTTAGAGCTGGGTTTTACTACCCTAGACCAGTATGTTTGGATGGAGGGGCATGACCAACACATCTGTATATAGTGTCCTTTTTCCCCACAGGAGTGCCAGCAGGTGTCAATTGGGCTAATTTTCATGTGGAATTGTTTCACCGGGGTGGTATACTGTCCACCTAAACACTGTATTGGAAGGTTACGCAGAAGTGTTCTGATACTTCCCAAGGAGGGACAGTAAAAGACAGGAAGTTGTTACCCATGAAGGAGAAGTGATGGTGGCATTGGATCCATTGAGCAATATGGGAGTATGGGGCAAAAAATGACAAAGGCACATTGAAGATGGGTAAAAACTGTTTTACACTATGGAGGGAAACAAAAAGGATTAGCTTAAAAAAAAAATATGATAGGTTCACTTTAAGAAACATTTTGGGTCAGTTAGATAGCTCAATGCTTAGGACTTAACCTACTACATAGGAATAGTCATTTTGATACATACTGAGTACTTCTAGGTTGGTTAATGCTGCTCTCTCTCTCTAAACCTCCAGAATGAACTTAGAAAATAGCAACAAACTAGATGTACCATTCCTGGCTGTATTCTCTGCTATTATTGTGTGTTGTGTATAAAATATACTTATCCTGAGTACAAGAGGAAGAAAGTCCTTTATGATAAATATTTTGGTTATGGAGTCTCTTATAATTCTAAATGTTGTTGTCCCTTTTGTATAATGATTTTCAAGTATTATATTATGTTATATTTTCTTTTGTTTGTATGTGAAATGATAGTATTATTTAGATATCATAATAGTTTGGGTTTCCTAGTAATACCGCTCTTCTATATATACATTTATTTTTCAAGATCTATTTATAAAATGATTTAATGGGTCTTGAAAGTGTAAATAAAGCATAGCCTTCCTTTGGGTCAATGAGTGCAATCTGGGTCACCAGAGGTCATAGCCATGATGTGGCTGTAGACAAAATAGCCACCGGGATACGGATTTCCTTTTAATATGCACCTTATGATGGTAATGGCATAACAATAACTTAATATTGAGAATAAATCAATACTAACAGGGTTATTTATTAACGTGAGAATTTTTTGAGTGAATTTCAAATTTAGGGCAAAATAACTAAACTGGAAGATTAGCTGCTTTGAGAATGTTTCCATTTAAGATACTTTTCTTAAAATAGTAAGGTCACTCTGAACTCCCAAATCATTCTAGCTGTATAAACCCCTTCCCGACCGCAGACGTATCAGGTAGGTCCGACAAAAAAACGGTCCTTAAGGAACGCCGATGTAGCTGATCGCTTCCAGCCGCTCTGATGGTATTGCACGATGCCTCGACATCGAGGCATTGTGCAATACCTCCCCTTACTGCCAGGCACCCAAGTGCTCTCCCCCCCGGAGCAATCACTTCTGGGTTTCTCCACGTGGCACCCGGCAGTGTAGTGCAGAGCATCAGATGCCATCAGGCTGGTGAGGAGTCGAGGCACTCAGTAAAGATTTTAATTAAAAAATTTTTTTTTTTAAATGTCAAAAACTAACCCCTACCCTTCCTCCCTCTCCCTCTCCCATGTACTTACCGATCGCCGCCGTTGCCCCGCCGGCGATTGGTCTTCTTCTGAGGGGGAACTAGCCTAGGCAAATTAGGACCCCAAGGGGCCATGTGACAGCATGCAGAGTTACAGCTTCTGGCTTGAATATAGTAAGATTCTGCTATATTTATGGCGGCATGAGGGGCCCAGGGGGGGCTAGATGGTGTTTTTAACACTATAGGGTCAGGAATACATGTTTGTGTTCCTGACCCTGTAGTGATCCTTTAAAGTTCTCAGTACAAGTATTCTTAAATTGCTATGTGTATTAAAAAAAATCACCAATTATTATTTTTCTTTAATTTGGCATAGATTGCTGGTAAAATGGTTGCATGAAAAGAGTAAAAATATCACAGGTTTAATACCTTAGGTTGTCTTCTTTTAAAAAATATATACATGTGAAGGGTTATTCAGGGATTCCTGACAGATATCAGTGTTACAATGTAACTTTGAAAAAAAAATGGTTTGGAAATAGCAAAGTGCTACTTGTACTTTTTGCCCTATAACTTGCAAAAAAAAGCTAAGAGCATGTTAACATAGGGTATTTCTAAACTCTAAAAAAAATTTAGAAACTATTTAGCGCAGGGTTTTTTGGCGGTTGTAGATGCGTAACAGATTTTGGGGGTCAAAGTTTGAAAAAGTGTGTTTTTTTACATTATTTTCATCATATTTTATAATTTTTTTTATACTAAATTATTTGATATGATTATATGATATGATGAAAATAATGGTATGTTTAGAAAGATCATTCAAGAAAAACTGTATATAATATGTGTGGGTACAGTAAATGAGTAAGAGGAAAATTAGAGCTAAACACAAACACTGCAGAAATGTAAAAACAGCCCTGGTCCCAAACGGTAAGAAAATTGAAAAATGGTCTGGTCACTAAGGGGTTAAATAACCCTCTTTGATACATTTCTATGTATTAAATATTATTACTTGTTTTTTTGTTTGTTTTTTGTAGGAGAATAAAATTATACTGGAGACAGATAAAATGCTAGGAAACAAACAACAAAACTCCTCAAGTGTGGCAGCAATTAAATAAGTTTACATTTTTTTTTTAAAATAGTGGTTAACCATGGTGAAGACCTTGAAAAAGGTGCAATCTCTGAGGTGAGCACCATTTGAAAGCGGTAGGAGATATGCTGTAACTTGCAACCATGTTGACTCACAGTCTAAAATGGAATATTATTGTATGTTTTGCAACAACATTGCTATATTATTCTGGGAGATGAGCCAAATAACTGGGGGATGATGTTACACAAAGAGGGAGCTCACAAACTTGGCATCTTTAAAGGGACACTCCAAGCATCGCAGGATTCACAGGGTTATTTACCAAAGAAAGAATTATTGGGAATTCAAATTGCATTAAAGATAAACAAACACCACACGGTGAATATGGAGTGTGCAGCTGAACCTATTGCCTTAAATCACTCAAAAACGGGCACAGTGATAGAGCGATAAAACATACAAAAAAATGGGAAGCGCAATGAATACCACCAAAACACACTGTGAAATACTTTCCTGAGGTTGAGAAATGATACACATGAATTCTGAATCACATCTGCAGAAAGGATGTGATATATATTCTCATATGCCCATGTGGTTATCAATACGTGGGCAGAGCATCAAGATGTTTAAAACCAATGATACAACAACACATATATAATATTAAAAGGGGATATAAATATCAATGTTTCATTATATTTTTTTTAGATGTGGCTGAGTTGTGTGAATGAGACACATTGAGGGGCTGGGAGGAAAAGACACACTGAGGGCAGGTAGGGACAAATAGACACAGGGGGGCTGGGAGGGACAAATAGACAGAGGGGCTGGGAGGGAAAAATAGACAGAGAGGGGCTGGGATGGCAAAGGGACAAACAGAGGGGCTGGGTGGAACAAATACGCACACAGAAGGGCTGGAAGGCAAAGAGGCACACAGAAGGGCTGTGGAAGGGAAAAAAAGAGACACTGAAAGGGGTTGTGGAAAAACAGATGCACAAAGGGGATGGAGAAAGAAAGAGACACACAAGAGGGTTAGGGGGACTAACAGACACACATAAGGGCTGGGGGGAAGAGACACACAGAGGGGAAGGGAGAAAAGAGACAAACACATGGGTTGGGGGGGAAACAAATGCATAATGGTGCTGGAGAAGAAAGAGGCCTGCCAGCCAGCCACACATTTTTTTTACATTATACATTGGGGAGGAGGGTGGTTGAGGTATACAACTGAAAGTTAACTGATAAGGGAGAAAAAACTTTATGCAGGGCACCCAGATCAGGTTGTAGAACCAGAGCCTTTACCTGAATGTGGAACAAATTATATGACTCTGCCCAAGTCCCATAAATTTGTTGCAGCCCACACTTTAGAAGGTGCGAAAAAGGCCTGTGCCTCCTCAGGAGAAATGATGGATTGAACAGTCCCATCCTTGGTCGCTGATAAAGACTGGGGAGCTCTCCAGTAATAGACTATACCCGCTTGGTCTATACCCTAGGGATCTTCTCTATTAAACAGTCAAATTTGGTAGGTCATGACAGAAGGGGAGGTCACTGTCTTCAAAGACATGTCGCGTCTAACCCTGAACTGGCATCATAATTTGTCGCTTGTCATGAAATGTTTGACATCAGAGTATGACATCTAGAGCCACTGTGGTAGATACTTCTGAGGATTTACTGATGCAATATACCCCATCCAGAACAATGTTTTGGGCTAGATTGGTAGCTATGAGGCCCCTTATGTACTGCAGAAGCTCTTCTGTATCAACAGCATCTGGAATACCCCTAAGTTTGATGTTCTGACTTCTACTGCATTCCCCCAACATGTCTACTTGAAACATTATCTGTGTAGAGTGTAATTGCTGTATGGTCCTCTTTGACTGAGCACTTGCCCTGGTGTAGGTACATGATGTTGTCCTCTGTGGCCTTCAGCCTGCCTTTCGCCACCTGCATATCTTCTTTTATTAATCCCAGGTCCTCCTGGAACAATTTCTGGATATCCATGAGTAGGTTTTGAATAACCTGCTTTGTGGCAGGGGTTGTCGCTGCCCTGGCCACTGGAGGAGCAGATTTGCTCAGTCTGGTGGAGTAGGCCTCCCGCCCTTTCATGTCCGCCACTTTAATAGTAGGGTAGTGTTGAAAAAGTGTGCCGATATCCTCATTATCTGCCTGGGAATTAGTGTGTGTTTTTTTCTCTGAATCCAGAGGCACTGGTCTTACCGCTGATATTTTCCTCCACCAGGATCTCTGCTTGCAGACCACACAGTACCCCTAAGCTTGGTGGTGAGGAAGGCTTGTGATCTTCTGTGATTTTTGGTTGGTGGTAGTCGTGTCCTTTCAGATTAGGGCTGTTTGTCTCCCCAAAGAATATGTTTTTGGAGAATTTAATGGAACTGATCCAAATGGTGTCTTGTCAGCATCTGTGCTAGTCTTTGCCTCTCTTAATGATCATTTTAAAATATAATTTATTGCTTCTTAGGCTTTAATACCAAAGCATTGACTGTCAACATCTTCTATCCATCCATCTAGCCAGGAATAGAGAAAAAGAGAAACAAGACACATCACTTTTAAGTCTTACTTTATACTATTTGAAATAGATCTGTTTTAGTGTGAAAGGAATATGAATTTAATACCCCCAGTGCAATGCAGTAACATGTGCTGGTTATTTTGATATTATTTTAGTCACTTCAAAACTGTTTACATACCAGGACTGCCATTATATCACAGGTTTTGCCTAACCCATTCTTCTAAAGGGGTTAAAAAATGTTGGGGCAGTCCTTGCATTTTCAGTCATTCAAAAGGTTCAGCAATATTTTCAACCTATCTTTAATCTTTGTAAAATGAATGGTAAATGTTTCTCTTGCTACATAATAACAACTGAGCCTGTTAAACCTGCTTACACACCTACTATTCTTTTCTTTTTTTTTTTTTGCAATTCCAAGGAGATGAGATGCCCACTTGTGCTTAAGTGAAATGAAATGTATGCAGACAAAAACTGTACGGTGCTCATTGTGTGTCGAAGTAGGCAATGTACCAAAACATAATAATACACATCACAAATTCCGTCAGGGAACTGCCAAGGAGCATCGGAATTTCCTCCCTGGCACCCCTTGGGAGGTCAGTATATCAGCAGCAATAGATGTGGTTTATTTTGGATGGGATACAACCACCCATATAGTCGGATGACAAGAGGTGCAAAGCACATTATGTGGAAATCATGTTCGAACATGTCTGGTTCCTAACTGTATTTAGCCTTTATAAACACCAATGTCTTCCAGAATTCTTTCCTGAGTGTTAACGAATAATAGTTATATAAGTACACAACTGGCTTACACCAAGGCTGCGGCCTGTACAGTTCACTTTATGAAGCAATAGAATGTTCACAGTTGTTTTTCATTCAGCTTTCAGATTTCCATTCAATGTTACAATGTAGTCTCAACAACTGGTAGGTAGCTGTTATTAAAATGAAAAAATATGATCCTTCCCTCTGCCCTGAAATGAACACTTTATATCATACTTATTGTTATGGGAGCAACCATTGTTTCTTAGTATGGGCTGTTGCATGGCAGAGTAACAAACCTACTTCCATACAAAGTAACAAAACTACTGCCATACAAAGTAACAAGACCACTTCAATGCTAAGTAACAAAACCACTTCCCTACAAAGTAACAAGACATTTTCCATGCATAGTTATTGTGATAGAATTTATCTTGATTCCAAGGCTCAAGCTTATAGGTGTATAATATAGCTTATAGCTTACCTTGGGCATACAGGGAATCTTTTCCCTTCTTGTACTGAGTCACTTTATGTGGCTTATGACGCCCACATTTCTTGCAGTAGGTCCGACGTGTCTTTGGAACATTAACCATCTTGGCCTACCGCGTAGCCACTGATATTGGTTTAGATAACCCGGTGACCATATACACACCGCATGATATCAACAGCATACTGTCACAAGTTCAACCAAAACACATACATACTGCAAGGCATCTTAGAATGCAATGTGCCTTGCTTATGCCACCTAATGTTACTCTTAAAAGGTGTATGGTGTTAAATCCATCTACATTGCTTCCCCTGGATTTAAAAGAGGGGAGTGGGGATAGTGGGAATGGTACTTGTACATCTGATCTTTTTGTAAATTCACTTTCACCAGATGAGTTAGCTGATGCACAGGTACCCCATGATTGTGCAGCACTAATGGCACAAGAAACAGCAGGTTTTTTGCATGTAATTGATTGCACAGGAGGCAGAGCTGAAGGCACTCGCTAAAGCGTGTAAAATGGCTTCTGGTAAGACTGCTAATATTTATACAGACTCTCGCTATGCTTTTGGTATAGCCCATGATTTTGGCCCTATATGGTGGGCTCATGATTTTCTCACCTCAGCAGGAACTCCAATCAAGAATTCTGAAGCCGTGAGTGCACTTATGGACGCTATCCTGCTACCCACTCAAGTAGGCATCATCAAGATGGCATCTCACGTGAAGATCACAGATGGAATCTCAAGAGGAAACCACAAAGCAGACGAAGCTGCCAAGCAAGCAGCAATTCAAGTTCATCCCTCTACAGGTAATACCTTCCTACAAGTTGTTCTTACAGATGACGCTGTTGACTAAAATATACTGTTGAGCTTACAAAGACAGGCAAGCAAGGAAGAACATGACCTCTGGAGGAAACAAGATGCAGAACCTGATGATGACAGAATGTGGAGGAAAGGTAAAAGACTGTATTTGCCACGAGTGTTGTACCCCATGATGGCCCAGATTGCCCATGGACCTACACATCTATCCAAGAGGCACATGAACAGCATAGTAAACACCCAATGGGTAGCACCCGGATTTACTGTTGTAGCAGCTAAATACATCCAAGCTTGCATGATTTGTGCTAGAAACAATCCAGGACAGGCTGTCAAAACACCAAGTAAGCACACACCAAGGCCACTTTACCCATTTCAAAGACTGCAGATAGACTATATTCAACTACCTAAGGTAGGAGTGTATGAATATGTGTTGGTGTGCATTGATCTCTTTTCAGGTTGGCCTGAGGCCTACCCTTGCCATAACGAAGGTCACAGCAAGATCACTTCTGAAGGAACTGGTATGTAGATACAGAGTACCTGAAGTGATTGAAAGTGACAGAGGTAGCCATTTCACTGGGGAAATAATGCAAGAAATTATGAAAGGCTTAGGGATCAGTCAGGCCTTCCACACCCCCTATCACCCCCAGAGTAGTGGGAAAGTAGAAAGGGCAAATGGCACCTTAAAGAACAAGATTGCAAAAGCCATGCAAGACACAGGAAAGCCCTGGACTGAATGCCTTCCCCTAGCACTCTTTTCTATGAGATTCACCCCCAATTCCAGACATGGCCTATCCCCTTTTGAGATCCTTTTTGGATGTGCCCCAAAGACAGGTCTCTATTTTACCCAAAACCTCCAGATGCAGCATGGTAGTATGACCGCCTATGTTCAGGCCCTACACCAAAGATTAGGCAGGATGCATAAACAAGTCTTTGATTCTATTCCAGATCCAGACTCTGATTCTGCAACTCACAAACTGCAGCCTGGTGATTGGGTGGTGATAAAGAGGCATGTGAGGAAAGGACTTGAACCACGCTTTGATGGTCCATTCCAAGTGCTCTTGACTACGGCTACCTCAGTGAAACTAGAAGGAAAACCACGTGGATACACGCCAGTCACTGTAAACAAGTCACTCCGACTGATCCACCGACATGAAGCTGTTCTTATCCTTTACCATTTTATGCTGTATTCGGATATGCTACTCTGACTTGAGACCAGAAAATTATAATGCATGGCAGGAAAATATATGGTTGCAGATAGCAAAGGCTTTTAATTTAACCTCCTTTTGCCTCAACCCTCTTCTCAGTACTGAAAACGCCATATAATCTTGTCATATAGCTGTCCCTACCCCCATCTCACTGTTGAGGAAGTACCTACACACCCATAGCACCTATAAATCTCTACAACTATATTCTTATGCCTTCAACCCACTTGTAGGCAAGCCTCCTCTAGCCCTGAAGACAATTAATGTGACAGGCGCTGAACTATGTTGGTCTTTTTCATGTAATTGTTCAAGAGACCCTAATAATGAATCCCTGTTTTGCCCCACATGGTGGAAAAGTACCAAGAATTGTAGAGCCCTGAGCACCACTATGAATTGTACCAAAACTCACCAAGTTATGAGTTACCACTACGATGTCTATCTTCCTAAAGGATGGACTTTCTCCTGTGGAAATATTACTTATGCTTATGTCACAGGTAACATTACAGGAGGTCCCTGTGCAATCTCTTGCCTAACCATGACCATGTTTTCCAAATCTGACCTGATCACTAAAACCACCCAGCTACACAAACTGCTGAGAGACAGGAGAGATGTTAAAAACACCCTTAATGCAGATTGTAACCCTGAAATCACTCTCTTATCTAAAGCCAAATACTCTTCCCTAGCGTACACCTTGGTAAGAGTCCCAGGCTTAGCACTGTATAATACCCGAGTAGTTAATGCTGTAGCCTGTTCCCTTGCAAAAGGTTTACATGCCACTTCACAGGCCCTAGAAGAGCTATTTATGGACAACCAGGCAAATAAGAAGGCAATCCTTGAGAATAGAGCAGCCATTGACTACTTACTAATGAAACATGACTTAGGCTGTGAAGCTATTGAAGGTATGTGCTGTTTTAACCTATCTGACCATGGCACTATGATCCATAAACATATAAAAGATTTACATGACTTAGTACAGGATATCAAACAGGATACTGGCTTCTTTGGGGATTGGGATTGGACATTTGGGCTAGGAACATGGTTGACTTTACTTATTAAGAAAATGTTGTACTTTTTGCTATTAGCTGTATTTGTCATTATGGCCATTTTTCTAACCTTTTGATTTTTCTCATGTCTACTAACCTCTCTATGTAAAAGCAAACCTACTGTTGGTCGTACCTTAACTTACATTCCAGCTCCGACTTCGGAAAGGTTTTATGATGTTACCTCGCCTAACAAATGAAGGAACTCTCCTCCGCTAATTCTGGTGGTCTCTCAGTCCAAGGGAACCATGGTGAAGCAATAAATGAAAGTCCCACAGGCTTTGGCTAGCAGGCCTGGAAATACCTTGGACATTTGGGTGACCCTTGGATCAAAAGAGGGGATTGTGATAGAATTTATCTTGATTCCAAGGCTCAAGCTTATAGGTGTCATATAATGATATCCTATATTAAAATTGGCTAACTTGGACTCAGGAAATGCTTGATGCTTAAACAACACTTAAGACCATTTATGTCTAGTTCCGGGAGCAGAGAGCCCCCACCTAAGATGTCTCTTCTCTAATCTTTTTGCTCTTTCTTACCTTGGAACTTATTTGTTTTGTGTACATGACGTTCATCCCTATGTCTTATCTGTATTCTCTTCCTATTACTGTTCTAAGAGTATTTGCACGTAAGCACTTACTTTTTAATGTATAAAACCCAGCTGATGAATAAAATGTCAGAGGCTTATTTTGAATACCAACAGGTGTCTGGTGTCTAATTCTCGCTTCTCCAAATGCACTTGTAACAACAATTTGGGCTTCCTCTGAATATAACAAAGATCAACATTTCTGATCCACAACATTACAAAACAACTCCCATGCAGGGTAAGACATTAACTTCCATTAGAGTAACAAAACTGTGTCCATGATTTTAGTTGTGCTAAACAAAATCAGGTGAGAGGCCCATATGTCACTCGGCCCAGTACACGTGACAGCTATCACCACCTTGGGGACTAACACATATACACTCTACACTTTCCTAGCTTTCTGTTTAGTCTGACACAACTTAAATAATGTTGGCAAGGACCCGGTATGGAATGACTTGATAACAAACCCTTATAACAAACAGACTGGACTGCAACTTATACTACTGCAAGCCACACATGAAAATAGTAAACAGGTGGGGAAATCTTAATATTTTTCATTCTGGTGGGATTTGTAATAACCTTGAGTTTCAGCATGCTTTATTAGTAAAAAAAAAATACAGGTGGGCTCTTACCTAAAGTGTTTATATAGGACAACAAAAGCACAGTAAGCAGGTAAACCCTATATAGTGAACCACAATGGTGTAACATGTCTATCTTTCCTCTTCCGACAAAAAAACAAGGACATCTAACCAGCAACAGGATGACATCATTGAGTAACAAAAAGGCCACTTACAGTATTACCGCAGCATCAGAGAAATCAATAAAGCATCAACTAGTATATTAGCATTTCTGTTTGACTGTCAACATTTTACAATGACTCTTAAACCCTACCCGATAGCCTTAGGTGGGAAGCATAGGTGGGAGCCCGGTAGGTTGGGAGGGGGAGATTAAAACGGGGGGAGCACAACGGGTAGAACGACCCACTGGAAGGCCCAACAACAGGGGCTCACAACAGGAGGGAACCCTTAGGTTGGGAGGACAGGGGCACACAAGGGGGAGGGAGGGAATAAGGAAGACTCCTGCCGGTAGCACACAGGTGGGCGTCAGGCAATGGACACCCGCGCAACAATAACAACTGGGATGGTACAGCAACAGCGGTCTGAAATGTGGGACAATGGATCACGAATACTGGGACACCTAAGGGGGGGACTAGGTCCGGGATGGGACGGGTGAGGGGATGGAATACCTCTTAACTCATGGGTGTTATACTGTACAAAGTTTAAAAGTTTACCATGGGTACCTTCGGCCTAACAACACCCCGGACGAGAGACCCCGCTACCCACTACACACAAACGCAGTAAACACACTACATTACATGTAAATAGCTGAAACACAAATCCAAGACGGTGAGACTACATGGCACCAAGGGTAGATAGTGAGGAGCCAGAGGGAGGGGCCCAGAATAGAATAGGCGTAAGAGGCTAACCCGCCCAGACTACCGGCGTGAGACCATAGGGGAAGAACGCCAGTAAGGGAACTAGGGCCGCAGGACCCAGACAGCAAATAGAGGGAAATGCACAGGTTAGGAAAACCCGAGGCTACAACCGACCACCGGGAGACCTCCCCCTGAGCGACCACTCACCACTCACATATCCCACGCCAAACAAGCAGGCAGAACACAAGCACAGCACACAGGCTAAACACGAGACAAAAGTCGCTGCAAATTACACGCACCCCCCCCCCGGGCAACCACTCAAGAGGGGGAAACAACACTGGGAGGGACATGGACCGCACGCAAAGACGATCCGACCAAGGACCACACTAGCACAACTGGAGACCACGCACCAGACGCACCAACCTAGAGGGACACACACAATAGTATAGCTGCACTTAGGGGTTGACCCACTACAACACTAGGGCCCCCCAGGCGGGAGAAGACGCCAAACGCTGACCACAACAACAGGAGACACTAGCCCACAACTTTATGGGACCGCTGGGATACCCCGAGAGGAGACACAGAACACGCGGGCGGTACACAAGACACAGCGGAACCAGACGGACACTAACTAACCTAGAGGAGCACTAACTAAGAGAATAGAGAGACTGCCGGGAACCCGAGAGACCGGAGAGGAGCACACCAACACACAAGCGAGACAGATGGGGCCGCTAGGGACTGGGAGGACGAGAGCACCTATAACGCCCCCACACTTGCCAACAATAATGGCGCGACAACAAGCACCCACGATGGGTTGGGAGCTGACGGAGAGAGAGGACCAGACGACACCACTACCGAAGGTTTCACCACTGAACCTCACTGGGACAGACCAATACTGTAAGTATTCCCCGGCTCGGCTGACATACTGGTCCAATAACGTCCAGGGACTCAATACACCAGAAAAGCGCGCACACCTGCACCGACGGCTGTGGACAGCAAAAGCGTCCGTGGTGTTCCTGCAGGAAACACACCTCAGAGGCAGAGGTGCACCCAAGCTGGAAAACCGATGCTACCCACAGGGATTCTACGCGAACCGAACTGACGCCAAGAAAGCAGGGGTGGCGATTCTTATCGCACACACGACACCATTCCAATGCACGGAAACCCAAGCAGACCCCAACGGACGATATCTATTCCTCAAGGGGACAATCGTAGACCATGTATACACCTTCGCCTGCCTGTATGGGCAAAACAAACAACAGCACACCTTCTTGAGCAGGACACTGACCAAGCTGGAGAGATTCAGGGAGGGCCTGTTGGTGATGGCTGGAGACTTAAACCTGCCACTGGACCCCCAAATGGACACCTCCAGAGGCCAGAGCGCGATCCCCACACACTGCCTGCATGCGGCACAATGATCCTTGTACAAGGCGGGGCTCGTGGACTGCTGGAGAGCCTTCCACCCAGAAGAGCGAGACTATACCTATCACTCAGCAGTCCACGCACACTACAGTCAGATAGACTATGTATTCATAGCCCAGGAGTATTTGTCCCTACTGCTCAACGCGGACATAGGTTTGATGGACTACTCCGATCACGCACCGGTTCTAGTACACACGAGCTCCCCACTCTTCAAACCACGGGACAGACAATGTCCCCCTGTCCCCCCTTCTATTCGCCCTCACCCTTGAACCCTTCCTTGAAGCGGTTAGGTAGGACGGAGGAATCACAGGACATTGCATAGGAGGGAGGGAACACCGCGTAGCGGCATACGCGGACGATATGCTCTTTTTCCTGGAACAACCTAGGATCTCAACGCCAAACTTGCTAGAGGCATTTGGAACCTATAACGAAGTATCTAACCTGAAACTCAACCTGGATAAATCGGAGGCGATGACGCTTGCCCGAGACAACACCCTCCAACAACACATGCACACACAATACCCTTTCAAACTGTGCCCAACCAAACTCCACTATCTAGGCATCTGGCTACCAAAGGACATCGCCCATATATACCAGATGAACTTCGCGTCCCTTCTCGCCACGTTGCACCAGGACATAAAGCGATGGACAACACAGTACATCTCCTGGTTCGGCCGCATAAATGCAATAAAAATGAACGTCCTACCCCGAATCCTATACTTATTCCAGACGTTGCCCACTATCAGACGATTCGTCTGGAACCAGAAGTGAGCACGCATTCGGAGATCGACCCTAGAGCGGCCAAAGAGTGAAGGAAGCACGGGGCTGCCATCAATCATCACGTACTATCAAGCAACGCATCTTCATCAACTAGTCGACTGGCACGCCAACCCAACCACTAAACAATGGGTTAGGATAGAACGGCAGCAGGCAAAAGGGAAGATCCCTGCCCTACTATGCCTGGGAGAAGCCGCGCGAGGGGACATGCTCACAGGGAACCCAATGATAGATGCCACACTGGGGATCTGGTGCAGAGTGCGATATACCAAGAAACTTATGACATCCTCCAACCCCCTTACACCCATAACTAACAACCCGACGCTGGCAGGAGGACTTAGCCCCGCCGAACTAAAAAACTTCGGAGCAACGGACTGGGTATATATGAGCCAATTGTGCAACGGGACGACTCTAAAGACCAAGGCTGAACTGCTGCAGGACCGCAGGCCAACTGGGCTGGACGACTACCGATACCATCAGATAAAAAGGTATGCCAACGCGATGAAAGGCACGGATCACTTACACCGCCCACTGCAGCAACTAGAGCACATCTGCACGACAAGGCAGCACCTCGCGCATGGCGTATCGACCCTATCGACTCCATATTACAGGCCAACGGGGACAAGGGCCTACTAGGCTTCACGGAGCATTGGGAAAGAGAGACGGAGACTGAATTAACTGACCTCGAATGGGGTAACATTTTCCAGTTGACGCACAAAGGATCCATAAGCACTAAATTTCAAGAATGCAACTACAAGATACTGACGCATTGGTACAGGACTCCAGACGTCCTACGGTGCACGAATCGATCCCAAGAGAGTGCTGGAGATGCGGCATGGAAGAAGGCACAGGAATACACATTTGGTGGACGTGCTCCCACATATCACCATACTGGCGGATGATACACCACGCGATCAAAGATATCACGGGCACGGATGTCCCCTTCGAACCGCTACCAATGCTTCTAAATCACACAACCATACCACCAAAGACATACAAAAAGGGCCTCACCATACACCTGCTCACAGCAGCAAAAACGCTTATACCAACACTGTGGAAAAGCCTGACAATTCCCTCCTTTCAACAATGGGTCGACAGGGTAGAAACAATCTACAACATGGAGATGATGATGGCCTTCGATGCAGGGACGCTCGGACAAGTGTGCCCTGACATGGTTCCCATGGATGGACTATGTGTCTAAGAGAGCGGAGCGGGCCGTGGCGGGGGGGGACGCGGGGACAGTCGCGGCGGCCAAACACCAGATACAGGGCCCACAAATGTGCAACAAACAATTGCTATGACCACCTGAGTCCAAGGGGCAAAAGAAAAAGGACAGGCAAACCACCCCCAAAAAGGGAAACACACTAAAACAGGGAGCCCCGACTCAGGAACAAGCTACTTAGAAGAGCCCCCAAATCAGCACAAAACCAAGCGATAGGCGTACTCAACGAAGCCCAGCAAGGGGTCAGACAGTAAACTGTAGACATTGGCAAACCAACTAACCTAGCTTCCGAGGTACATAAACACATGCACACACGTAAACACGGATACTAAAAACAGATAAACATTGAGGAAATTTACCCTTCTCTCGTCAAAATAGAGCCGAGTATGCCTAGTTACGTTCACCTCCACCCATTAGAGGTGTAAATGTTTTACTAATATTCATTTAAATATGTTCAATGTTACAACATGACTATTTAGATGCATGACTGAAAATGAAAAATAAAAAAATAAAGAATGTCAAAAAAAAAGATAATAAACAATAAAACAATAAAATAAGATGTTCTGTGTCTGTGAATCTGAAATAGGTAGGTCAATAGGGAATTCAAAGCCTTTTCTGTTAAGGTTCCACGGAACAATATAATTAAAAAATGACCATATTATAATATTTTGGAAACCACTGATAAGAAATACTTATCTGAGTCCTGATTAACATCTTACCACCATAGAATGCACCAGATGAGTACTGACACTATAACTACTTTAGTGGTCTGTAGTGGTTTTGGTGTTTTGAGTATTCCTTCTGCACTAATTGTTACAATCTACATATTTGTATTTCTACTAATCATACATGTTCGATGGATATCATATAGATTCTTGTGCGTTAGCGATTATCTTACACTATAAAAACCTTTTTTTTGTACTCTGTGCTCCTTTTCAATATCATGAAAATAATAATTTTTAATACTTTATAAAAGTTATTCACTTAAGATACTTAACATAGAAACATGTGACGGCAGAAAGTGACGGCAGATAAGACCAGTTGGGCCCATCTAGTCTTCCCAATTTTCTAAAAACTTTCATTAGTCCCTGGCCTTATCGTACATCTAGGATAGCCTTATGCCTATCCCACGTATGCTTAAACACCCTCTCTGTGTTAACCTCTACCACTTCAGCTGGAAGGCTATTCCATGCGTCCACTACCCTCTCAGTAAAGTAATACTTCCTGATATTATTTTTAAACATTTGCCCATATAGAAACAAAAAATGAAATAAATATAATAAAAAATGCTCTTGTCTAAATTTCCTTAGGATTCTCTCACCCAGTCCTGGCTCTCCCATTGATCATATCTAATAAACAGACATAGCATGCAGTTCAGCAGTCCTAAGCAGTTTCATTCATAAAAAATACATTCTGTGAACTGTTATCTTTGAGCATCCTGGTTGGGTCTCAGTTGCTTACGTTATGTTAAATTGCGTTGCTAACAACAACATTGCTGCGATTCCTTTCCCATGGTCGTAAACCTGTCATGTCCGTATTGTTTGCGTGCATCTCAGTGCTGGAAGCTATTTTAATTCCCTTTGTTGCAGCTAGCGTGTCAATGGACAATCGATGTTTGCACACAGGGTCAAAATTAACAAAATTGTGCACGATTTAATTAGGAAAAAACCTTTGTATATGAATTTTCCAAGCAATCTGTGTACGCTAGAGAGTAGGGCTTTCCGCATCATTAATCTCCTCACGGTCAATATGTGACAAACGTGATTTTTTTTTTTATACAGCGCTGCAGAATCTGTGGGTGATATAGAGAACTGCAATTTTTTGGTAAAAATAGATAATTTGGAAACATTTGTCACGCTTACCTAAAAATTCCTAGGTCCACAAACATGTATTCCTGACCCTATAGGGTTAAAACCACCATCTAGCCCCCCTGGGACCCTCATGCCTCTATAAATATAGCAAAATCTTACTGTATTCAAGCCTGAAACTGTAGCTCTGCATGCTGTTTACCTCAGAAAACAAGCAGCCTGCTGACATCATCAGAAGTGGTGGCCTGATCCAATCAAAGTGCTTCCCCATAGGATTTGCTGAGACTGAGAAGGATGCAGATCAGGAGCAGAGCCAGCACAATTCAAGCACAGCCCTGGCCAATCAGCATCTCCTCATAGAGATGAACTGAATCAACAAATCTCTATGAGGAATGTTCAGTGTCTGCATGCAGAGGGAGGAGAGACAGAATGTTTGGATTCATTTTAGGCAGCCATGACCCAGGAAGGATCTCTAACGGCCATCTGAGGAGTGTCCAGTGAAGTTATCACTAGGCTGTAATGTAAACACTGCATTTTCTCTGATTAGACAATGTTTACAGCAAAAAGCCTGAAGGTAATGATTCTACTCACCACAACAAATCCAATAAGCTGTAGTTGTTCTGGTGACTATAGTGTCCCTTTAAGTTAAATGATGTAATATTATTTATGATGTATGTGTAGCCATTGTGGTCCATCATATTCTCTTACAGCTCTTATTTTACTACCAGATAGGGGTAATTAACTAGGGACAATCAATATGCTGTCACATAAACTTAATTTACTGCTGTCCAAATTTTAAAAAAATGCTGTGGACTTTGTGCCAATTAATAATGTCACGACAATGAAGAAAGATGTCAGTCGCTTCTCTTACAATAATTCATGTGACAAAAAATATATATATACATACAGTGAGGGGAAAAAGTATTTAATCCCCTGCTGATTTTGAACGTTTGTAAACTGACAAAGAAATGATCAGTCTATAATATTAATGATAGGTGTATTTTAACAGTGAGAGACAGAATAACAAAAAAAAAAAATCCAGAAAAACGCATATCAAGAAAGTTATAAATTGATTTGCGTGTCAATGAGTGAAATAAGTATTTGACCCCGTTCGACTTAGTACTTGGTGGCAGAACCCTTGTTGGCAATCGCCGAGGTCAGATGTTTCTTGTAGTTGGCCACCAGGTTTGCACACATCTCAGGAGGGATTTTGTCCCACTCCTCTTTGCTAATCCTATCCAAGTCATTAAGGTTTCGAGGCTGACATTTGGCAACTCGAACCTTCCGCATCCTCCACACCAAATGTTGTCACCTTCTCACCAAGCTGCTTGGCGATGGTCTTGTAGCCCATTAAAAGCCTTGTGTAGCTCTAAAATCTTGTCCCTGACATCCTTGGACAGCTATTTGGTCTTGGCCATGGTGGAGAGTTTGGAATCTGATTGATTGATTGCTTCTGTGGACAGGTGTCTTTTATACAGGTAACGAGCTGAGATTAGGAGCACTCCCTTTCAAGACAGTGCTCCTAATCTCAACTCGTTACTCATATAAAAGACATCTGGGAGTCAGAAATTTTGCTGATTAATAGGAGATCAAATACTTATTTCACTCATTGACATGCAAATCAATTTATAACTTTTTTGACATGCGTTTTTCTGGATTTTTTGTTTTTTATTCTGTCTCTCACTGTTAAAATACACCTACCATTAAAATTATAGACTGATCATCTCTTTGTCAGTGAGCAAACGTTCAAAATCAGCAGGGGATCAAGTACTTTTTCCCCTCACTGTATATATCACATGAAACATTATTTAAATTTATGTATATAACTTATTGTTCAGTATCAGGCAGGAGGAAGAGGGAATTGCAATTCAATGTGGGAAAACAGCCAACTTGAGGAAATTGGTCAATTTAGTCATTTTGTCCTTAAGATTGTGATCCTTTGGCCAATCCTCCCAAATCCCTTGTTTACTGAATAACTGTGTCAAATGTATTAATTTCTACAGGAGAGAGCAACATGCCTTAAAGAAACAGGTGCATACTTCAGGAACCTGAGAGGTGATTCTAAAATACTCTATTGCATAATGTAGGAGCTGGCTATCCCTGAAGCCTCAATATGTCTCATAAAAGATAGAAGTGGACTTCATACTCTTACCCAGATTGCTTTGCAAAGAATTTCTTGTACATTAGTGAATTAGATCTGATGGTAACTCATGTTAGCGATAAAACATGTGGATGGATATATATTGTTATTATTTTGCAGCCGCAGTGGCAATAAAGTTGAAAGTTCAAAACATGAAAGTGAACCCAACATGGCAGGTACAATTTAATGGCAAACAGCTCCCGAAGCAATGACTATATAATGTATCATAAAGCACTTCTCTGGTATGTCAGTTCCTCCATGATAGAGGGTTCCTGGACCCTTCTTCTCCACCTTTGTATGAAGTTCGACCTGCTTTGGGAATGCTTCTGGAAGTGGAGCATTCCTCTTCCAAAATGCTGACACCATGTGTCACTCTGTCCCTTTACTCCTATAGCAAGACACATATACTTGGAGAGAATCATAGCAACTACAGCACTGTGATGGAAGGTGGGAGAGCCACTTGAAGTAGGTTCTCTTACTCTCCTCTCTCACTCAGTCTTCGGCCATTGACTCAATTAACAGGTGCAGTGGCTGAACTACCAGGGGCCCTGTCAAGGCAAGGGGGGCAGGCCAGGTGGCCCCCTTTGCACATTAATTTTTTGTTACACTATACTGAAATTAGTGTGATTTACAGTGCAAAGTAACAAGGGGTCAGCATCGGAGTAACTTTGTTTTGCTTCAATGATAAAAGTTGAGTGGATAAATGGGTTCACACTCAATCACACTGAGCCAAACGCTATTCAATTACACTCAGTCACACTTGGACAAAACCCACGCACAATCACATTAGGCCAGCCAGCCCTCAGAGGCACAAAATCACACTCAGTTAACTTCACACATACATCTCACAATCAGTCACCACACAAATCATACCCCAGCAAAGGTTTTTTTTTCTAATTACATCCCTGAACAGGTAAATTAGAATCTCAGGCCACAGTATTAATAACAATGTTCCCTCTATCGTTCATAGCAAAGGTGAGTACATTGTGATACGGACAGGTTAGGCTCTTTACAACCAATTACATATAACGCACAGTATGTCATGGGCAAAAAATGGTTTGTGGGCTGTGTGCTCTGGGTAAATGATAATCAGGCTACTCATGGATTGATATCCATGCCCTATCTATCCTTGAACCCCCCTATACTCATGTCCCTGCATGTGATCTGTTATACCCAATTACACAAGAGGGAATATTCAGCAATCAGACTGCTATACTAAAGGTTGTGCCTGTCGTTGAAGGCTCACCTTCACTAATTGCATTTGTGAGTGAGTGAGAGGTTTGGACATAGACACAGTCCCACTCACCACCAGTGTCTGCAATGTCATTTAAAAAAGGGCTGTGATAGTAACCGATATAGTGAAATACTGCTAGCCATCCATACTCATAACACATGCTAACCAAAGTGTTATCCCGTAGCTCAAACATAAACCACAGTTTTAATGGTAACAATCTAACAAGAGAGATAAAGCATCTGTATGAGAAATATTGTAACCACACAGCTAAGAATGCAAATGTAGCCGAATAGACACAATAGACACTAAGAGACACATTAAATTCATAGCCTGGGGATGTTAGTTAAAGGACTAGATGGATGAGTAAACGAATAAAGTAGCACAGATGATGTTAATCAATATTTGTCAATACTTAACACTAACAAGAATGACTGATCATCAATAAGGATCTTCCAACACAAAGACTTTTGAGACAAATTTCTGTTATTATAAGTAATGGTTGACATGCCCTCACCCTTCCCCCTCCACTCCCCGACCTTCTTGCGCTGATTGGGTTCCTCCTCCTGTGGTGTTATGGCAATCCTGGAACCTAATGCGTATGCGTGGCATTGATTCGATGCTTTCCTTATTAGTTTTTGAAGGCACTGGATGTCCTCATTCAAAGTGTGAGGACATCCAGCATCCTTTCATGGAGTTAAACTTAGTGTAAATACAGGAAACTTATCTAGTGACTGTCTGAAGGGCTAAAGGGGACAGGGACACTGCACCCAGACCACTTCAATTGAATAAAGAGGTAATGGGTGCCTATAGTGTCCCTTTAAATATATTAACACTAAATTTAAGTGCTAAATTGTAATATAAAATGCATGCAAAAATGTAATATAGAATGCTTTATGTAGTAAAAGTGAGTTATTTAATATATATCTATATATAGCATAAAAGGAAAAATAGGATGTGCTTGGAGGTCTTAGGTTAAAGATGACTGATGTATTTATTGAAAAAATCAATCAATAATTCATCATTTCTGTGTACAAAACAATTGACGTTTTGACCTTGTAAAGGTCTTTTTCTTGAACATGAATAAATGGGGTGCTGCTGGGGCCAATTTATACAATACACAAGATCCAGCGCAATCACTCATCCACTAAACAGCAACTTCAAAGCTCACATATTTTATTCTTTTTTTTTTAAAAATACCTAATCTATGCAAAAATAATAGGGGTTTATTTACAGTATATGATCATACAATCTTACATTAAAAAAAACAACCTTTATAATGACCAAGGTAGTGGTGAAGGAAAGGGATATCTAAAAAAAGGGAACATTGAGTTACAGGTGACAATGTCAGAAGTAATGACAAATGCAGTGTATTGGAAAACAATCCAGAAAGGCAGGGGTACCCAGATGTTTTAGGACTACAACGTCCATGATGTTTTGCCATTCTCAATGCTGGCAAGGCATCATGGAAGTGGTAGTTCTCCAACATCTGGGCATCTATCTTTTGGGCAAGACTGTGGGAAGGTCAAGGCTACGAAAAAAGCTAATAGCCTAAAATGTATCACCCATCATGTACAATTCCTCTATCTGTCATGTCTCCTCAACTCCAGCAAGCCATTCTACTATTGTAAGAGACCCTAGATCAGGGGTGTCCAAAAGGTAGATCCCTAGAAGATTTAAAACTACATGCAAAGCATCATGGGAGTTGTAGTTCTCCAACATCTGGGGATCCAACTGTTGGACACCTTTGCCCTAGATATTGGCAGCTGGCTAAAGAGCATTTCAAACGTTTACTTAACTGGTTTCAAGACTGAAATCCTTTTGCTACTGCAACCACTTTATTTTAACCCATTGTTTTTGGTTAATTGGTTACATTTTTTAATGCAGTTTGCTAGCAAGTTTATATATTTGCGCATAACATAGAGGAAGACACAAGTGCAAAATGTAATCTACAATAGCAAAGCTATGAGTATAGTTATGTTATTATAAGCAGCACTTTTGCCTACATTTTACAATTCAGTTTTCATATCACCATTCAGTGTGTACCTGATATTAGACAGGTGTACTAAGGCTGATTTCACTGTACCTTGTCTGACTCATATTTATCGTCTGGCTTCTAACTTCTAACATTTGTCAACGCATAGTTAAGGGATTTTGGTTACCTGGTGACTAGATTCCTAGCAAGAGAAACATTTGACCGGTTTGTCGGCTACCTGTTTGTTAGAAGGTATTTTTTTCATTAATGAGATTTAATGTGTGTCACTGCTTAGAGATGGTAAGAAAGTTTTACTTTTCAAACAGTCTAAATCTGTTATTTTAAGGAGTTACTGTTTTTAAGAGAATAGAACAGTGTTTGTTTTGAATAAAACACTTGCTTACATGGGAGGTGCTTGACCACTGATTAAGCAGGACGCATGTTGGATAAGCTGCTAAACTAATTTATCAAAACTGAGAACAGCATCCTGGATTTTACATGACTTTTTGGTACTGAACCTACTATTATTACCTGCGAGGGTGCAATCTGACCTTGGAGTGGATGGCACCCTGTACTGTGTAATTCTTCTCTGCAACCTTTCGACAACTACTCGTCCTAAGCCCCCCTGCAATAACTCCAACTTAGTAATCTCCTCCCTTCTTCTCCATCTCAATAGAGTCTCAATCGTACAGGGTTATTCAAAGTTAATTCAAAAATAATTTTACGTTTAAGGCCATAGTAGCTGAATGATAAACATAGGTGACTTTCTCCAGGTCACCTATTTTGATCTTAAATCTGAAATTCACTTTGAAATCTCACTTCATTAAATAACTCTACTAGTGTGTTTTCCTGCTATTCCCCCTTCCTAAATCTTTATACTTCTACTCTACGCAATTTTTTATCTTATACCTCACTCATATCTCGTACTCCCCACTTATAATGCCACTCCTACAGGTATCAGCATTCATATCCCTTGTCTCAAATTTTATTCCACTTGCCTCAAAATCCAATCTCTGCATGCTTTCATCAACTCAGCACTTTAAAACCTTAATTTAGCACCCTATTCCCTGATGGCTTTATATATATATGACATGTGATACACATATACACTCATGTATTCATGCACACTGAATCTCTCCACATATGTCTCTGTGTTCAAACACGCTACATACAAATAAGGCGCTATATTAAAGGACCACTATAGTGCCAGGAAAACATACTCGTTTTCCTGGCACTATAGGGTCTCTAGGTCCCCCCCACCCTTAGGGTCCCCCTCCCGCCAGGCTCTGGGGTGAGGAAGGGGTTGAACACATACCTTTTCTCCACCACCAGGTTACCTCGGCGGCGGGGACTCTCCGCCTCCTTTCCCCGTCATCGGCTGAATGCGCATGCGAAGCACGAGCCGTGCGCGCATTCAGCCAGTCCACAGGAAAACATTCTCAATGCTTTCCAATGGACGCTGGCGTCTTCTCACTGTGAAAATCACAGTTAGAAGCGTGGAAGCGCTTCTAGTGGCTGTCAATGAGACAGCCACTAGAGGCTGGATTAACCCGTAGTTAAACATAGCAATTTCTCTGAAACTGCTTTGTTTACAGCAGGCAGGGTTAATCCTAGATGGACCTGGCACCCAGACCACTTCATTAAGCTGAAGTGGTCTGGGTGTCTATAGTGGTCCTTTAACACATATGCTCAATTCAAGCACTGCCCTGCATACACACACACACACTGAAGTCATAGAAATACTTATATAACAAAATAGCATTTGAGGTGGCAAGTAAATGTTCACGCCTGGCTAGTACTAGTACTATTTATACCAGCATTAAGACACACAAACAGTCCCGTAAATTTTCATACACTGATACCACACACAAATATACTTTTTCATTAACACACACACAGGCACCTTTGACAAACAGCAACATTGCTACATTCACAAAAAATGCTGATACTTTGCTGAAATACACTCCTGAATTCCCACACTGACACATCATATTGATACACCCCCAGTATTAAAATACATCAAACACATTTGCACCCAATGCATTCATGCACAGATCCTACACTCAACACTGCATTCACACAGACACTGGGGGTGGGTTTCAATGGTGGTGAAGCATGTTCTTTGCACATTATTACAAGAAGCTGTAGTGGCTAAGATACTTGACGCATTGCATTGGCATTGGGTGCTTTGAGACCCTGGTTTTCTGTGAAACTGTCAGTAAAATGGGACAGAAGTGGAAAAGGGACTGCACCCAAACTCATTTCAGCATAATCACTATAATAAACTGACGTGGTTATGGTGTTTAAGGGAAAGTTTTAGGATAGTGAAGCATGACCAGTTGGCAGATCACATGGTTAATCTAACACATATGTGGCAGCCCGAATAATAGTTTTGTAAATGAGAGAAAGTGGGCTTACTTAGAGAAATAAAGATTTAGGAAGGCAAAGTGGACAAATCAAAGGGTATTTACCAAGTAATAAGGGAAGAGATTTAAGAGGGAACAAAGTTGAGGAAAACATCAGACATATGTTTACATTTGAATGATTCTAGAGTGTTTTTTTAATGAGAGCAGACGAGTTTCAAACCAAATATGTTAATCTCATTATATTGAAGAGTAATGATGTGACTAGTCCTGCAACACAGTTTTTTTAAAGTACTTATGTAGGCAGATAAACACTTTTAAGATCTGAAGACCTGAAACATTTTCCTAAAACCCACACAGTTTCTGAATATCCAATTGGTCTTATAGTAAAGATGAGAATGCAAGTGTTCACCACCTCCCACAGTGTTATATTATTTTATTGTCAAGGGAAACCAGAAGATTGGAAGATTAAAATTGGGGGCAGTGTCATTGTTTCAATGGTGAGAAAAAAAAACCAAACTCTTTCCTTACTATATCAGAAACCTTAAGATAATGACTGGGTGCCCAAAATTCCACATGGTCTATTTTTTATCCTCTTTAAAAATAAGATGATAATGCAAATAGGAGCAGACAGACTAATGGTTGCTAATGATGACCCTTATTGACCACTGATGACAGATTCATATGGCACATCAACTGGGCTGTACTGTATATACCTGGACTGCATAATTTAGTTTTTTGGGTGTATGCTGAACTGAATATCCCAAGGTATTCCTAGAAGACACAGACATGTTCTAGTCAAAAAGTGACTGCAACATCAAAAGGAAATGTATGGAGTACTAGGCTTCACACAGGTAATACCAGTATTGGGACAGAGTTCCGTTACTAGAGGCTACAATAGGAAACGGACTACCAGGGACAAACAAGGTGAATATAGAGATAAAATTCAGAATCAAACCCTACGGGGGAGAGTGAAGAAATGTACATGAACCTGGGCGCCGTACCTGCAGTATCTCTCGGCGGGTGAGGTGGGAGGCTGATTCCCCTCATACCTTTCCCCTCCCCTCTAACAACCTAATAATAACCCCAATGCAAATCATGACAGACACGCATCTTGACCTCTAAAACAACCAAGATACCATGCAGCCATTCCTTGCCTACCTACTGACCGACGGACCACAAAAACACCTGACGCAATGACGAAGCACTAAGCTATGACCATCAGACTCCCCTCTAAACGAGACCACCAACCCCAGGTGACACTAGATTGCAGCTGATATGACGAACATAGGAAATAGCCCACGGTGGCACTAGTAACGCAGACTGCCCTAGGGTACCAGTTGACATACAGCCAACATGGATTCCTATCCCTCCTACTGCAAAAACACACTATGAGACAGGCCCAAACACAACAACGAGACAAGGCCCAGCGGAAAGCTATATGAGAACCTGTAACTTAAATGACAGTATGCTTTATCGAACATTCATTGCCACAAGGCTGACACCTGTACGTCCCGCTTCTGCGACCACATACACTCGATGACTCATATGCACACAAGCCTAGATAGGGTCACTTGGTGAAGCCTAGGTCTGAGGGTCCCACATACAGAGCACCGCAGAATGCAGGTTATTAACAATTGGTTCGGAATTGCTGCATGGGCACCTACTGCTGATACACAACTCTACTAGCTGTCTGAGAACGAGAGCTGGCACCAAAACACAAGACTGCCTAGTTATTAATGTTGTAACTATCTCGATCTTCGCTCCAATTAATACACAAAGAACAGAATAATTGCAATTTGTAGAAGCATAGTGTGCCACTCGTATCAAAGGTGAAACACATATACACTGTTAAATGGTTACTTTGATATAGTCCCCTTGTTACATAATCGGATGCCTGATTGAACAATGTGCCTGAACACCGATCCTTGTGCCTCTGGTTGCGAACAGATGTTAACCACATGTGTTCCTCACTGCTTTGTTGTTACTCATATGTAAGAGGCATGTACTTGTATACTTTTACCTGTTTTGTCTGTATAATTTCTAAAACGAAAATAAAGATTGTCAAAAAAAAATTCAGAATCATTTTATCTAATCTATGTTTTTCTACAATCTAAATGAAACGTAAGTAATGACAAAAAAGTGTAAGAAATAATAATAATCTATCCCGCCCATTATCTGCTTCACCCAATTTCCTCTCCCCTTCCGTCCTTCCCTTGATTTTTGTGATTACTCAACATTGTATCAACTAATGATGACAACACAACTACATATATTTTGAATCCTAATCTTTATTTCATTTTATAATATTCTAATATTTTACATTTGTTTTTTTTCTGATTGCTTTATGTCTTCGGGGACCATCGTCATGGTTTTGCTCATTGTCTTCTGTTTCTTTGTCCCTGGTAGGACTGTTTATTGTCTGCATTTGTCTTCCCATAATCATCTCAATAAAAATTAAAGGAACACTATAGCGTCAGGAATATAAACATGTATCCAGACAATATAGTTCTAAAAACACTGGGCCTGCAGTTGCAACCTGTTGAAGGTCAGTTAGATATCAGGTAGGTGGGTGCCCTCTGTGTGAGTTGATTTTTGGGGCTTGTGTCCCGACTCTCTATTGAGGGGTAAAATGTAGGTTCAACAGGCTATGTGCATGGCCTAAAAGCTTGTTAATTAGTATAGGGAATCGGAACTCTGCATACAAACGTCTGTTTAGCCGCAAACCTAGCCACGTCCCCTCCACGTTAAAGCTTTTTATCGTAAATATAGTAGATGATTTAATGTTTTCGGGATTATTCCAACAATCTTGCAGCACAGATAGAATCTGACTCAACTGTCTACATACAGCCCATGAATACAAAAACACTTGGCATTTCCAGTTAGTGAAAACAGAATTTACCCCATTTTCTTCTTAATAAACATAATTGATTTGCATCTGTTACATTAGGTTAATGGGATACACAATACGTAGAGCAGTAGGTATTCCTCTCTAGCCCCATAATTAGAAGGCACTTAGTTTGATAATCATCATTGTAATTACAGCACTGGAAGTTACCTGAGAGGAAACGGAAATCCAAATGTCTACAAGTCATTGACCTGTAATTCCAGTTGACCCTATGAAAGCATTGCAGGCATACAGAGAAAGAAGCTTTGCTGGTTACAAAAGTACTTTTAGTATCAAAAGCTGTGTAGGGCTCCACGTCCAGGTAGAAAGCTTATCTGATGGAAGTGAAGGAAACAAGGCAAATCGGACTTTCTTGTTGTTTTACTTGTTCACATAAAGAATATGGTTATCTTATATAATGAGTTACACTCAGAAAAAAGAAAATAAAATCTGTGATATTTACAAGCAATCTGTAGAGCGAGGCTGGTGTAATAGTGACATTCATTGTGTTTCCCCATATGTTTTTGCAAACGGTGCACAAGAAGCATTGGAGATGTTGAGCTGATGACACGTCTCACCATCACCATCTTCATTGACCATCACATTCTATCTGTGAGCTTATTAACTGTCACTAAGAATAGGACTAGATTCCTCATAAGTCTTAAACTCACTCCAGTTGTGAAAAATTAATAAGACCTGTTGCAGTGCTTCTAAAGCTTGTTTGGGCAGGGCCCTCTTCACCTACAGTTCCAATGCCATACATGTTTGGCTAGAAATGTTTGTCTTGTTTCATATTGTACAGTGGTGTGGAATATACTGACACTATAAAGTTAAATGTCATTATAATTATAGGTGATATGCCTCAAACGTCTTCTGGTAACTTGCTAGAGTATTTCTTGTTATTGCTAAAGAGAATGAAAAGCTTCTTGTAGCTATTCTTCTTCCTTTATCCTTGAAACACAACTGAATAATCATGCCCGAGTTTGAGGATGCAGTTACGTGGTTATGTGCCTAGTGTCGGCAAATTTCACATAGAAAGCAGAAAGATCTAAGACATCTCCTGGATGATATGTAGAAAAAAAAGAGGGATACAGTTGAACAATCTCCTGGCTAACGTCATAAGCACTGCAGAAGAATAAAAGCCGGGGGATTTACAACAAAATAAGTATTTTCCGATTTTTTTTGTATTTTTCTTAGATTTCTTTTATTTGCATATGAATTTATTTATTTATTGCATTATCTCTATAATGCATTAAGAATGTTGAATAATTACACCCTGGTGTGTCCCTTAAAGCATACAGTTTTTTTTTCTGAGTAAATGATGCACTGTGTATTTCAAGTATTCAAATGTAAAGGACTTGCCATTAACAACGGTGGTACAGTTTATAATTTGTAATTATTGCAAGCAAACTGTCACTCACTGCTAATTTGTTTGTCTTTTTTTGCTCAGAAGAGAAAAGAATATGGAGAATACCCTAGAAAAAGTGCTATTACCACCAACTCAGATAATTACATGAAACCAATAAAAAAATATTTATTCCAACGACCAGTTGCATAAACAAGTTTCTTTACCTGCTATGGAATGAACATTTGAAGTTACACCAGTATTTAACACTTGTAATATTGGTTTAAACAAGAAAAAGTATTGTTTCAATACTGGGTATCACAATGTCTATATCAAACTGCTTTGTGTATATGAGGTTGGCATATGCAATATATTTTACATTTCAATGCACATCCCATGATGTCATTGTAAAGGAATAATAGGCTTTATTTATAGTCATATGACCTCGTTTCAGCCAATGGAAAAAAAGCTTAAAAACATGGCAATAGCAAATATATTTAATGATGCACATACACATGTGTATTATGTATGTGCTTGTATATATATATTTATATATATGTATATGCATATGTACACACAGAGCAATGTGCTTCAGACCTCTCCAGAAATGGTGCTGGTGTTAAGATTTCTTAATGTCCCTTGGCACTATGACACCCTTAAATGAAGGGTCAAAGGACATCACAATCTTTGGCAATATGTTGAGGAAATAGCAAGAACGCCCTTTACAGATTATCCAGGTCACTTCGTTGTTTCAGAGGCTTGCAGGCATGTTTAATAATTCGAGAGGTGTTTTGTGCCATTATGTGAATTTGGAATCACATAAACATTAATCCATCAAAGTTTCCTTGGCAGATGTCTTTATTACAAGAGTCCAGTCTCGACCACCTCTTTCTTTCAGCAAGGAGGCCTATTTGTATCAGTAAATAAGAGCATTATTTGGCCTCCAGAAGGGTTTATGATGACCCTGCTGATCTGGCTCACCCCTGAATGCCTCATATAAAGGGGTAAAGCCAATGTGGCTCACACAAAGTGTTCAGGCTGCGGGCCATTTTCTTCCCGCAAGGTTAGGATAGCTAGGGAGTTTTAGGACCATTGCTATCTTCCTCTGTTGGGCTGCCATCGCTGCTCTCACAGGAAGAGGTCTCGCTGGCTTTGGGGGTGTCTGAACCATCCTCAAAGGCTTCTGGATTCTCCAGCATTTCACGGATCAGTGGGGGCATTGGTCCAGGAATTTCCATCTTTAGTGAAATTGCTCGTTCTGCACCTGTCAGTAAGAATGTCAGTGGTTAAACTTACTTTTAAATGGTAAACAGCATGGTCTAGCAGTTGTAGATAATACAGGAACAGGGTTTACATCTGAACTATTAGAGAGCTCTATTCACCACTAATTGACCTTTCCCCTTTAAGAATATTGTTTAATGGCTTACTCCAACCATCACAGCCCGCTGTAGTGGTTATGGTGGCTGTTACACGGTAATGCCGCAAACCATTATCCAATTGTTTCCCCTCTTACGTAGTCCCACTAGGCATGCTCTGCAGCAGACTTACCATATCTGGCTTCTTCAGAGCTATAGAAGTCAGATGCCAAACTTCCTGCTTGTTCATTACCTAACAGTGCCAATGAATGCCCTCAGTCAGAACTGACATTAGAGTTCCAGGCTGGCTAATGCCAGCCCAACGATGCAGACGGAGTTACACCTCTGGCAGCCAAGAGGTTACACTTAGCACGTGCAGTGATTCACGTACACTTCAGATAGAGACTACAGGTACCATGACCACTTAAAAACACTGAAATAGTCATGTTGCTTAGAGTAAGTTTAAGCTTTTACAGTTTTTACATGAAATCAAATCATGTTTATTTACTGTACTTCTTGTTTAAAGCTTGCATTCATAGTTAATATGACATTTATGGCCCAAACAGCCAAACTGAAACCTTTTCATCTGAAATTCAAAATTCACTTTAAATACCCAATAATGCAGACTTTATTAAATAATATTGTAGGTTTTACAGAACAAATGGCTAGTAAATGCACATTCTATTTCTATTTAACATTTACAGGTGTTATCCCCTAAACAAGGATTTGTTGAAAATTGACCAGAGAATTGCAAATAGGCCAAACCAGCAAGAATGTCTCCTTTTGCTATATTTTGACCTCACATTTCAATTTTAGGACGGACAGCTGTGCTCAGTCACTAGCATCCATTTCCAGTGACCATCTGGATGGAGAGTTAATTGATGATTAGATTAGGTTTTAATCCATGCATTTGCAGGCAATCTATGCCAGTGCAGTGCATAGATTATGTATATATCAACTTGATGGTGACTGTCTAGTTAAAGCTTCTAACACACAAATAATGGTTCTATTCTTTTTTGTTTCTTCTAGAACCTTAAAAATGCTGACATGCTGATGGTAAGATTGCTTACATGCTGCCCAGCATTATTACATTTTCTCTATGCAGTCACATGTCTAAAAATCAGCAGTTTTAATTTTCTAGGCTTTTTGCAATGGTTACAGTCTTGCACTGTCAGTGCCTGTAGATACTTTAAGAACTGCAAGCATTTTCAATATATGTCTCAAAGGTCAGTGAGAAGGAATTACCTTTGGTGCTTATGCCCCGCAGGTCAGTAATTTTCATAAGCATACGAGGGAACATATACGGTTTATTTGGTCTTCGTCGCCGGGCATAAAATTTTAATGCCTCTAAGAGCGGTTCTTGCAGTTTCTCAACCTTTTCTGGTTCTTCCAAATCCATCCGATCTAAAGAATAATAATAATGAGGATATAGAAATTAATTACTGGTCATAATAATCATAATCACATATAATAATTTTATCCCAACATTCTTGTTAAATGTATGTGAAGCTCCTAAAATCTTATTTTCACAGCCACACAATTTAACATAAAAAGCATGTTAATAAGCCACTGAGTTTGTCTCCACAGAAGTGGCTTCTAGACTTTCTAACTACAGCAAAATTTCAAGAGAATATTATGATGTCATACCTCCACAAATTAGGCAGATGGCGCTCAGGAGTCCAGTTTCCGTATCATCCATTTCCAATGGGAGCAGTTGACCAGCAAATGCAAAAACCAAGTCTGTGAGAGGCCCAAAACCAGCATTGTGCATCTGAGTTCGGTTTAGGGTCAAGCCATCCGAAAAAGTCATGGTGTCTTGTTCTGGAGTATAGCGTGTGCAAATCCGCAGCATCTGAAATTAAGGAGGTTTGTGGTTGGGGAACTGTATATATTTGAGCTTATGTTAGTATTGTTTAAGTAACACATTACCACACTTTTTATTGTTAGTGCTTATAGAAAATGTTTACTACAAAGCTGTGGTCTCTAGTGTAAATTAATTCCTTGGTGCCCAGTGACATCCTGGTATATTAAGAGTAATAACGCCTTGAGGACACGTAATGTACCAGTATATCACATATGACAATTCATGATACACTGCTAAAAAAATCCAACTGCTCTAAGTCCAAGGTAGTTGGTATATGACACTAACTTAGCATTTGATAAGTGCTTTGTGCTTCAAACGTCACTCAAATGTACATATTGTCGTCATATATACAGGTTTAAAGTGAACCTGTTGTAAAATAAATAACTTACTAGAAATCTCTCCCATATACATTGAATACACCATATATCACAATGTATTCAAGGTAAAACATATTTATTTACATTTCCTTGGTTCCAGTGCTGCTTTGTGGCTCTTTATGTAACACCCACCTCCGGGCAACCCTCTGCTCCACCTCCTGTCTTTTTTGACTTGCCCTGCTTGGGATACATCTCCATGCAGGATAAACCTCTTAAGTGACGTGGGCACACTATGGAATGGACTGATGTCATGTCACTCTCTTCCTTTACTCCCTAGCGGAGTGCCAACTAGCGAGTTTCTATAGCAACCACAGCGCATGCTCTGTGTTGGCTATGCTTAGGAGAGCAGTAGGACCTCCTGTGGGAGGTTCTTTCTGCTCTCCCTTGTCAGTCAATGCCTCAGCATCGTATTTGTATGTATTTTTACGATACCTACTGTATGTGAGAAAAACTGAATTTTTTGCTTTTATACTAACATTTAGACACTGTGTGAGTTATTGCACGATAAAGAACACTATACGATGTCTTAAGATTTTCCTTCATTTTTATAAAGGATAAACAAATAAGTAAAAAATTAAAATTTTGTTTACAAATCAATCTATACACAAAACCGCTATTAATGATATGTTTATATGCTAACAATGTCTTGCTTCAAATAAATGTTATGCTATTTTTTTTAATCAAAATTGCTCAGTAATGAAGGGGTTAAATTTGTCGTGGTTTAAAAGGTAATACTCTCACCAAAATATATTGCAGTTATTTTTTCATTTATTGCAGAATTATGGTGCCACTGCCATTCCTACCCAAGCAAATCTTCAGATGCTGTTGATATGTTAGCTGATGAATACTTAAATCAGTTATTTTTTATTAATATGTATGAGTGTCACTCGATATTCTCGAAAGTGTCACTTGAAAGTCCATCTGAGCTTGGGCCAATTAATTGAAACGCATTAATTAGACTGAAGAACATTTTTTCCCCTATGTTAAAAAAATAACAGGACCTGTGGTCAAATAACCCGGGACTCATTTTTCTACTTACCAGGATGTCAAGGCAAGCGGCTTTCAAGAGGGTGATTTGATCAGCAATGGTCAAGGTGGTGAATCCAGGTAAACGTTTGGCAAATTCAACTATTTTGATAATGCATTTTGTGGCCAGTTCACTGAACTTGTCCCATAAACCTAAATCCAGCTGTACTCGATGGTCAGCGCTAGAGTTCTGTAAGGAGACAAGAGAGCACTTCATTATAACCACAGAAAGGTATATAAAACACCCACAAAAATACCCTACCTTCTGAGATTAAAGCAGATACTCCTCAATACTCACAATTCCTACTATTTCAAACTATAGATGGCACAAAATCACACTGTGTAGCTCCCTTTGCATCCACACCTCTGACCTAAACACGGAGACTTTTAGAGCATCATGTAGCTTTGTCAGGTCCTGTCAGCTATATTCCAGCTCACCCATTGTACTGGATGGGAGTTCTACTGCCTGGGAACTAAATTGCTCTCCTCGTGGCACTTACCGTGGTATATTTGCCCAGCTGGCAGAGAGAAGGGAAGGTTTCCTGATGAGCTTTGCTGACTTTTTGAATTAGCTCTTCCATTTCAGGGGGCATCTCGTAGCTGTCTGTTACCACTACTTCCTCCTTCACCTCTTTCTTCTTTTTATTCCTGTCATTTCTCACGGCTGAGGGGAACATAAAACAAGTAGAGTAAGAAAAAAAAAAAAAGTCAGCAAATCTGTTTGTTGTCCATTTCAGGTAATAAGCAAAAAAAAAAAAAACAGATCTGGCATAATGACACTGCTATAGAGTTATTTGTGAAACCATGAATTGTCAGGAATTGATAAGAAAACTACAGTTTTTAGGCTTACATAACCATACTGGAAACATTTTGCAATTCAGGTTATTTCAACTACCCTAATATTTGTAAATTCCTGATCATTTCAGACTATTCTGTCAGTAAGGGAGTAGTATATGCATTGAGTGCTTTGTTATCAATGTAGTTAGTCAATGGAACACTTTTACATAATGCAAAAGAACACAGATATTTAAAATTTATCGATCTGTTCTTTAATGAAATAGAAACACGAAACATATGATTAGCACTTCAATAAAATAATACATTGCAATATTATAAGGGATATTCAGTAAAGTGAGATTTTTTAGGTAATTCAAATTTTTCCAATTCAGCAATTTTGGCCATTTTAAATACCTGACAATTCTCACTTCAGTAAATAGCTCTGTACGCGCAGAGAAGCATAGCACTGGATTACATTCTTTGCCCAACAATAGTGGGTGTCAGTAAAGAAAAGGGGGTACATGCTGAAATGGTATTGATTATAAAAGGACTCACTTACTTTCTAAGGCTTATTCGCTTAAGTGAAAATTCAAAGTGAATTTCAAATTTAAGGTAAAAAAGCCAAAATTTACAAAAGAAATTGTCCTCAAAGCCAGCTATACTTTCATTTCATCTAGTCTTTTGCCTTAAATTTTAAATTCTCACTCTAGCAAATACTCTGTATTTCTCTAACTTATTTATTTATGAGGTGCTGTAATTAAACTAAATCCACATATTAACAAAAAACTATTACATGTAAACAATCACAGCAACGTTCAGTATGCCCAGTCATTTGTTTGGAACCTTTTCTCACAGGAGGGGACGACTACTGACTTGTCTATTGAGAGCTTTTTGAGGCAGATATATTGCTATTACCTATGTGATCTTTAATCAGTAAGCATTATTGAACTCATATCAATCGCTTTTTGTATCTAGCTGATAGAACAAATTTTTAGAAATAAATACTTGTACTAAATTGAGGATCATAAAATCAAGGGTTAATTAGTTTGACAATGAGTTTAGGTGATTAAACAACCAAGTTTCAAAATCTAAGCCAAAGAAAGTATGAGAAACAGGTACATGTATTTGCAAGTTGATTATGAATTAAGTTTAGAGTCTGAATCCCTTAGTAACAGTGACAGTCTTGGACGAGCCAGGGCTATATGTGATTCTGATGCTACAAAGAAAGTCAAGTATCAGTAGTGATAAGCTGCTGTGAGAGGGAGGAGTGTTCTACTCCGAATGGATTACCAGTCTTGTGTCTGCTGTCTAAGGCTCATTACAAAATGCTTTCTGACCTGAACTTTAACCCTCCACTGTGACCTTTGTCATTGCCTGCAGGTGGTAGGATAGGAGCACTGTTGGGGACTGAGAGATGGATTATTTATCTGCTTTTTCTTCTTTTAAATCACTTTTCGAGAGTGTCAGAATACTGAATCCAAATATAGACAGTGCAAAACAGAAAAATAGGGAGGAGAACGGGGGAGTGCAGCCAGTTGTATTTAATCTCCTATAATCTGTCAGTTTCTATGTTTCAATGCTCTGCAACTGATACTATTCGATTCATGTTATAGAAAAATGATATGCAACAAAAGAAAAAGTAAGAAAATTTCACAAGGCCCCCATGAATCATAGCTCTTACAATTATTACCTCCGAGGCTCGATGTTTGCAAATATTTGGAACTGGATTTTAAGTGAAATAGATGACTCAGATCTGCCAGGGCTGGGATAAAAAATGACATGGCCTGATTCTTTTTGAAACCAATAAAGAAATACTTTGGTGCAGCAACAAAACACACGAAACATAGGAATGATACATCTGCCATAGTGTTCCATAAAGTGTGAATTTTATGAGCACACACTGGGTTTATCCTGCATGTATGGCTCACAGCTCTCCGCTCTCTCTCTCACCCACCTCCCTTGTGTCCCGACTTTCCTCACACATTTCCTTGTGAACTTCCTTTTCACCTCGGGATAAAGTGTGCGGGACCCTAACAACAGGAAACCAGGCGCCGGAAACCCACTTATAGCACGAGAAGGGCACAGAGACTGAGCAGAGAGAGCGAGGGAGAAGGAATGAGAGAAAGAGACAGAAGGACGGGCACATAGTGAGAAAGAGATACAGAACAAAAGGAATGTAATGCTTGCGTGAGAACGGCTTGGTGCCTATGCAGAAAAAGGAAAAGGGACTAACAGGGTTATTCAGTAAAGTAAGAGTTCAAAATTAATTCTCTAATTAGAGACAGTAGATGATCTGGAAGCATAGCTCAGTTAGAGAATGTTTCCCGTTCAGCTATATTTACCTTGAATTTGAAATTCGCTTTAAACTCTTACTTTAGTGCATAACCATGAGATACGAAGGGAGAGGGGACACAAGCTGACATAATGAAAAAATAACTAACACTCCTCCTCAATAGGTATTTTAAAGTAAGATGTTAAAAAAACACTCCAAACACCTAAAGCACTCCTCTTTTCTTAATTTTGCAAAAGGTGCAGACTTAATAAAAACTGTTATAGTGTGTGTGTGTGTATATATATATATACACACATATATACACACTGGATTTATACATCCCTATTAATATGTGCCTTGCCTAATCCAATTATGAGTTTTAATCTCTACTTTTGTTACTAATAAAATAAAGTTATTGGAATTCATACTATACAAGTTGTGCTTTATATGTCCACTATTAAGGACTTCATCAAGGTGATTGTATATCCTTCTATTGCACAGCTAGTATGGCTTTTTTATTATATGTTGTTTTACAGTTAGAAAAAAACATCTGCAAGATTAAACAGCAACATTAGAATTATTCTTTTTTTATAGATTTGTTTTGAAATCAAAGCTGTTATTGAGGAGAAGCAAAGTAAATATGCATATGAAAAGAGTTTCAAGCATGTTACGGACATGCAGGTCCAGATGTATACTTCAAAGTAGTGGACCATGTTGGGTAGTAACACAGCCTGTAGCTTACATATTGGTACATCTCAATAACATCCAAACAAAACAAATGAACTATCCAGTGGAAGTAGCGATTCATTTACTTTGCACACACAATAAATTTGAGCACGGAAAAATGCAAATACAAATATTTTCAACAAATATAGTTTTAGAAAGATACAGAATTCTGAGTTCACTACATATGTGTTTCAAGAAATGGAATGCCTGGTGTTTATGTATCACATGGTAAGCTTTGTTGAGACTTTATTTTTAATATAGTAATTGTTTTTTCTATATAGCTTTAGTGAACCCAGTGTTAATTAGAGGTACTGGGTCTCAGAAGTGCTCTTGACAATAAGTCTGATATCCTAGTTTCATATCCTACTGAAACTAAAACGTATTTCCCCATTATTTAAGAAAGATTTGTCAACAGAGGAGTCATCAAGTGTGAAGAGAAGAAAACCTACACTCATGAAATGTAAATACCCTTCTGTTTACTTACATACAGATTTGGGTAATCCCTCCATGAATCACACGCTAGGAGGTAACACGTGATTTTGATGGGGCACTCCAGACACCAAATATGTAGATTAGTTAGTTATGTGCTTGATGTATTTTTGTCTTCTTTAGTTTTAATTCTAAAATATGAATTATGTTTACTCCATAAGCCAACCATTAATTCCACACCCAACCTGCACAATTCTGTTTTACAACAGATTACAGATGAGCTACAGAAGAAAGCCAACAATTGATTAAGCTATATCTCAGTCTCTAAGTACAATGGGCCTCTAATTAATATATTGATAAGCTTTTCAAATGATTTAATATTTTTGGATGAACCCAATGATTTTTCAAAATATTGAAATATTAAAAAAATATAATCATATATGAATTTTTTTTTTTTTACATTTTAAATGTTTATTCTAAACTATTAAATAATTTGAACAGCCTATCCAAAAATATTAAAGTCAGGGTCAATATTGTTTTTGATATATAGGCATATATTATTATTATTATTTCTAAAGCACCAACAAATTCCATAGAGCTGTACAATGGGTGGACTAATAGACACGTATTTGTAATCAGACAAGTTGGACGCACAGGATTCCACTTGAATGTGTGAGACTGTACTTGAATGTGTGTTAATAGCGCTATTAGGAGCGTTATTTATTGTGATCTGTTTAGAAATATGAATGCTCACATCAGCTAACTATTGTGATTTCAAATATATTAAAATACAAACTCTGTCCACACACCAGACCCCTTTTTAAACATACATGTATTATGTTCACACAATCTACCCATACATAAGCAATCAAATTATGATGAAAGAGTTTTGTGGTCTCTGAGATATAATATCCTTCAAAATGAAATACTATATTTTTGTTTATGTTAGTAGGGTTTAACTCACTGATATTTACACATGATCATGCTAGCTGTCTAGGGAACGGCATGCTTTTAATGGAATAATCTTATAAATATTCTGGTCTGTGACTCATAAGGCGTAATCCTGCTGATGTAGCTCAAATAAAGCAGTCTTTTCTTTCTTTTTTAGCCGCATATGGAATGTAGAAATAAAGAGCCGCTCACTTTGAAGACAAGAGTAGGGTATGATTGTTACTTGAGCGTCTGTTTATCCTTTTGGAATTTAGAACCAAGGAGCCTCGAAGTGTAAAAAATCTATTTACTTGAGCACCCAAGGGACAAAATGAGGTGGTGGAATTACAAGGAATGTAGAGTCCAAAGTCTTAACCATCTCGGACACTGATGTGCAAGACCTGGGATTAGTGTACTCTAATCTATGAAACAAATTTTGCATACTCAGGAGTAACATTTATTTCCCCCCCAAATTGATTTACCTTCTTTTGACATTCCGACCTGGAAACATTTCTGAAGTCGGCAAAACTGGCATCGATTGCGTGTCACCTTATTGATCTGGCAGTTCTTGTCACGGTGACATGTGTATACCATGTTCTTCTGTATACTGCGGCGAAAGAAGCCCTGCCAGAGAGATGGAAGGGTATGAGATGAATGGATGGAGTTGGTGCAAAACAAAGGGCTAGGACAGGCTGATGTAAAAGCACACTAAAAATGAGGGACAGAACTGGAGACTGACAGCTCTCATACAGTATATCGTAATGCATACATGATTTTTAAGGCGAGAAGGGTGGAAAACAGGGAGCTGAATCAAAAGAGAAAGTTGGCTTATGTAGTTAACATTAACAGTGACAGAATGATAAATAAATAATTAACAGGGGCTGATCAATTGGAAACAAACATTTATGGCATTATTCAAGAGGACTTTATAAAAGGCCATCAGAAAGGCTGATTAGAAAACTAAGAATATTCACAATCGATTTTTTTATCGTTAGAAAGGGGAATAAACTACTTCATGAGAAACTTGTTCTGGATCCTTAAGTTTAATTTTTTGCAAATTTGGAGCTTAGTAAACAACACATACAGAAGGGATTGACCAATATCACATTTCAAGGGCCGAAACCGATTATCGATGGCCTTTCCGGCAGACAGACCGATAATCTGCCAGTCGTCAACTAACCTGGAGAATGGAAGGGACCTCCCTACATTTTAGAGAGGGACGCCTGGGACCCAGCACATAATGTTTTCGGCAGCTCCCCTCTCCAACTCTCACAAGCCTGGTATGCCATACAGAGTGTTGCTTTGACGGCAGGGGCTCGTAAGCATTGGAGAGAGAATATGAAGATAGCGTGCACTGGGCCTCTGCCCACCTACTGGCAATATTGGTATCATTATAAGCCGATACGGATAACTGCCAAAATGCAGAATATCAGCCACACTGCTAATTAGTCGATCCCTAACATACAGTCACCTTTCAAATGTTTTCAGATTATGCTATGCGTGCATGGCTTTGGTATTTTTTCAAACTATTTCCATTTCTAAGTACAATATTTCCTTTGATATATTTATCTATTATATCTTGATAAAATTTATTTATGTATGATTAGAATTGTATCAGGGTTAATTTTAGAAGCTTACTCACTTTTGTTTCCAGGGGAATAATTAAAATTTTACTGGAAACGTTGTGTTGGAACATTAATTGTGACTTCTTATTAAACATGTAAGAGGAACGTGATACTAAATTGCTAAGAAGAATAAAAAACAAGAAGTATTTTAAAAAGGCATCTGACAGACCAGTGGAGTGTTTGATTTTGTGACAGGGAGGAATGGTTTGGGAGAGAACAGACAGTTACAATGAAAATGAAAATCTACTGGAGAATGTGGCACATTACATATATTAAGTCAAATATGAGAGGGTGTAGAAGGGTTTATGTACTGATGAAGATAAACAAAAAACAAGAATGAGAAAAAACATTTAAAGAAAGGTGGCATAATAAAGACAAAGGAAGAAAAGACGGCAGATACAACAGAAATAATGGTGAGATAAAGGCATTTCACAGCACAGAGACAATCTTACTACAGTCAGATCTACACATTTAGTAGTTTAGGACATTCCCAGAATATAGACATAGCACAATATGTGTTAGGCCAACTCTGTATGTCAGTACTATTATGGCAAATTAATTTAATATATTTAGTTATTGTTAAATTACACAAATCGATGGCCACTCATATCCTATGCTACTCACTTGTAGGAAAAGTTTTAGTATTTTTTTAATAATAGTTTTGTTTTAAAACGCTGCTTTAGATCCTTGAGAGAGGTCAGAAAAGGGGTGGAAGTGGGAAAATATAAAAAAATGGTAAAACATTAGTTGTGCATAGCCGGACCATGAAACAAGGGATTACAAATACAAAAATTAAATTTCCACAAGTTTCCAGGCTTGTAACAAGCCAGAAAATCTGCCATACAAGTAAAAATGTCCACTTGGAACAAGGCAATGAATGGGATAGTAACCTTTTCTCTTCACTTATAGTGACTAAGTACTGACTGACAAAGTGATAATATCCTAGTTACACAGATGCATAAATGTGTGCACCTGTGATTATTTGAAACATAATATTGAACAGATAATGAAAACTGGGTTTGCAATGTAAAACAACATAAAACCTATAGAATTATTTTACAGGCCTATAATTTGTGTTGTAATCCATATAACATTCCTTTTTTTGTCTTTTGTTTGTGATAAATGGTTGCTAGTATCATACATTATTTGCCATAACTCTTTTTAGACTTGGCTACGTTTTGACTTTTACTACTTGAAGTAATTCTTCACAACTTAATTTGCATTAGAATGTTAGGGGTTGTTACTGTGATGTAATGTTTGAGATTACTGAGATGTAATGTTTATTTTATTGAGTCCTTTTTCTGAGGGTAGAACGTGATAAATCAAGAATTGTTGCATTTTCACAGCTTTCACAATTGCACCAATTCTGATCACTATGCAGTTGGGTGAAAAGCACCTCTAAAATATGATTGACCTGCTGGATGGGGATCAATATAAATGTACTTCTTCTCAATTTCTCTTCTGACATGTTGAAGATTTTGAGAACCGACAATATTGCCTTTGAGATCATCTCTGCAAGATCTCTTAAATGAAAACTGTTCCGCTTGGTATTGTTGAGATGTTGAGCCTGAAGTATAGCATGCTGGGAGAATTAGGCGATCTTTCAGAGCTGTACATTAACCTGGTCTTTCATTATGTGTCTATGGCACAATGCATTTAAGAACTGGGTTTGAAAGAGATATCATAAAGGAGTATGAAACAACTATGGTGTCTCACCTTGCATCCCTCACATGAGCTGACTCCATAATGATATCCAGATGACTTGTCATTGCACACGAAGCAAGGCTTGTAAACACGAGGAGGTGGCGGAGGTGAGGGGGAACTTGGGACCATCTCCTCAGAGCTGGTACTTTGTGTTTCCACAGCTGAGAATATACAAAAGAGACATAATGTAGAATTAGTATTATGCATAAACCACAGTGATATATCAGGAATGGGTGGCGCATGCCTTTAGTTTGAAGCAGGTATCATGTATTTTTGTATCAGTTAAAAAAGATCTGGTAGATTATAACAATAGCTCATAAAAAAAATGCATGCTCAGTTGCTATTATTTTCAGGCACAACAAGATCTGTAAGGCTCCTATATTGTGGGAATATTTATTAAACCTCTGGCATTGACCAAATGTTTAAAGGAACACTATGGCGACAGGAATACAAACCTGCATTTGTAAGAATATTGTCGCCTTGTAATTAATTAGAGTAGTTCAGTCCACAATAAAATTGATGAAAAGAAGTCTTACTTCAATTTTTCCTCTCCGCCTCCCTCAATGTCACTGAGGAGACATGGCCTCCTCCAGCGATGGTCCAATCCAATATTTCTCGGGGAGGAGCAATGATGCACACACATGCCTCCAATTAATTCAAAGTTTTCTTAATAGCTGCAACGTCACGTGACCAAGGTTTTCTCAGTCAGTGCAGCAGAGGCGCCTCAAGTGGCAGTCAGTATAACAGCCACTAGGGGTGTGTTTAACCCTGCAATGTAAACATACCAGTTTCTACAAAATGGCAATGTTTTACATTGCAGGGTTAAAATAACAGGATCACTACAGTTGTCCTTTAAGTACACAACCCTCCTTTGCCTTTAACATGCTATGAAATATGAATATTTTCCCTACAGTGTCTAGAGTTTGCAGGGTGTATATACCAGCACTCTCATTTATATCTGTTTTCACCGTCTTATTTACCTAGTTGTTTTTACAGAAACACTATATACAAATTTCCCATGATTCCTGAAAGCCAAACAGCCGGCGGAGCATCATGGAAAATGTAAAACTTCTGGAGAGTCTAAGGTTATTCATTACCAAGAGCGACTAAATAGTAAATCCGCAACTGTTGTCACAAAGCATCATAGTAGTCATAGACGAATAAAAAATGAAGAATGTATTGCAATCTAGAGAATCTCCAAAGTAATGAACAGGGATAATTCTTGTAGTTGCTTATTTATTGTGGAAAAAATAATAAAAATACACCAGGCAGTAAACAAAATAAGGATGATAATTCAAATACAGGCAAAACAAATAACAGAGGGGGAAGGGGGCACACCACTAAATAAGAAAGTACGCGTTTCACGTCTAACAGGAGATGCTTCTTCAGCAATGGGAGTTATAATTCTTCAACAGATGGGGATCTGCTTTTTGGTCACTCTTGGTCACCATTAATTTAAAGTTAAGGACGAAACAGACAGAAAACTGCACACAAAATACTTTAAGTGTGCCGTCTGGAGATGCTTCTCAAATCCTAACTGGCATCAGGTAGGCAATTGCATTAAATATCTGGCAATGAATTCCCAAACCTGAGACTCTTTAATACAGAGGGATTTCATTATTCCTCCCTGTCTGCTATTAAGCAATGTCTTTGACTAAAGGAAGTTGAAATGTGAATATCCACAAAAGACATGTGCTACTAATTTAGTACAGCCCAAAATAACCAGGAGAGGGGGAAAGAAGCAGCCTTAACCCCAATGTAACCTGGCCCTTGCAAGCCCCCTCAGGCTGAGAACATCCCCTAGGGGCAGCTCTGCAGATGCTTTCTATCCTAGCTTTCAACACACACAGAATTTCCTGCTGCAATGCCCTGAAAAGCACATTCCAGCATCTACAGGTTAGAGCAGCGGGTGCTCCGGCAACAGCATACCCCAGAGAGCAGTGGGCAAGAAGGCCCCCTCTCCTACAGCTGCAACCCAGGGAGACCGTACTACCACACACACTGATTTTCTGTTTTATCTTTGATTTCTTCCACTGCTGGATTCTTTTTTTTCTTCTTAATGATTTGCCTCTGTTTTTTCAAAGATTTATTTTATCTTTCGCTCAGCATTTTGTCTATAGCACATTATTTCAGCATCTATACTTGGCATGGTCAAAAGATAGCTCCCAGGTGTTAAGAGAAACACAACTTCTGTGATATTCAGTCTCATTGGGGTTGTACTTTTACATCAACTGAGTTTTGTCTATTAATCATCCCTCCTCTGTGTTAACTTGTAACAATTTTGTAGTGAGCCATCCTCACTGCATTTCAGTGTTATCATTAGCGAGTAAGCCTGATCAGTGTCTTTCACCTTCATTCACAGAAGAATAGATTTGTTGACACACTAAATTATTATTGTTATTATTTATATAGCGCCAGCAAATTCCATAGCGCTGTAAATGAGTCTCATTCGCTATAATTTACTTAATTCTTATCTCCATTAGATTATTCAATTATATTTTACTGTTATTAATCAATAACGCCCCGTTAAAAATATTTTGTTTGAGGTACTGAGTCCAGCATATCTGACATCCATCTCCAATTCAAATAACATGACTTCATCCAGAATGCAAGCGCCACTCAGGAACTAATCCATCAAGAGCATAGTGAGTTCTTTCTCACTCCTGTCCTCCTGTCTACAGTCAAGAATCTTTCATCCACATAAAACTGTCTGACAAAGACAAAGTGGTGGAAAACCAAAGAAAGGTGTACATTTCAGAAGAAGGGGGAAGGAAAGAATGGGACAAAGAATGAGATTGTCCAATAGCGGGAGGACGCAAGCTTTCTGCCAGAAAGCACAAAGAGGGGCTGAACGGTGATAAAAATAAAATAAAAAACTCATTAGCTGGTGGGTTTTTATCTGACAACCTGATTTCTAACTAAATGCTGCTCTATTATAATTGTTTTCCTTTTTTTTCTACTTAGCATTGCACACCTGGCTGCGTGATATCATCCAAATTAATTAAACCAGTGTTGTCGTGTGGATTGACAGGTACAAATAGCAGTATTGATGAAATTCTGAACTGCATAATCATATGGCATTTCTGATTTAAGGTGACTACAGGAAAGGAATTCACCAGGTCTAAAAGCTTTTAACATACAGCTACATGAAAGCAGCCAAAACAACTTTGGCTTAATGAAGCATTTTTGGTGTATAGATCATGCCCCTGCCACCTCACTGCTTAATTCTCTGCAATTTAATTTTGTTTCTTTTTATGCAGCCCTAGACACAGCAAAATCATCTGAATCAATGCATCTCTATGGGGAGCGTTCAGCGTCTCCATAATAAACATAGGTGCTGCACTCAGTGCCGCACTGAAACAGGAAGCACCTATAGTGGCAATCTGAGTGACTGGCACCAGAGGTGTTACTAGGCAGCAGTGTAAACACTGTCTTTTATCTGAAAAGACAGTCTTTACAGTGAAAAGCCTGCCGGGACAGGCTATAGATACTAGAACCACTACATTAAGCTTTAGTGGTTCTGATGACTACAGAGTCCCTTCAATTGAAATTTACTTGCACAAACAGGAGGTTTCTGCAGACTCTAGCAGGCAGTTAACTGAGCAGAGGATAAGAAATTCTGAATTAAACATACTGTATACAATAATGTGGCTTTATTTGGGTCCTGAGGAGCATTACTACCAATGGTTAGAGCGGTGTTTATCAGTACTGATTTGGTTACTTAGGAAGGCTAGGTAGTTTTTACAGGAGCAAGCACAGCCATAGAGTCTTTTTGTCTTGAGATTTATGGCATTTTTAGTTCTGAAGCAGCTAGATAGGGACATCTTGATTTAGTTTAGATTTTCCCAATAGTTAGTGTCACTTACTCATCTCGCACAAGCGCACAAAGTGAATTCCCAGTTTGCTCTCATCTTCTTAGAACCCAATCACTTTACTGTGTTTTAAAACACCAATTCATATCCTCATGGATCTTAAAGTTCAAAATTCCTGCTCTGGAAACAGGGAATGTGCATCAAGCACCTGTCCACTTCAAGTTTATCTACAACGTACATAAAAATACATTTACACATGTGCTATTATGTTTATGAATTTCTGTCTATGACAATAAATTATATTGATGGTGCTCACGAAAAGATACTGCTGCAATGTTCTTATCTTCCAGATCAGGCATGTCAGGCATGTGGCCCATGGGCCACCTGGTTCCACATCCCTCATCGTGTCTGATGTTAAATTACATTCTAGCCCAGTCACATGTATTTTACATACATGTCTGTTATGTTTATGTACTATGCTAAAGAGAGTTATTTTTAATACTAGTTGCAGTTTCTGTTCATGGTTCTGTGAAAATCCCCTATTTAGTGAACAATGGGACAATTAGGACAAATTACTGCCCTCTTGATAAAGAAGAATTTTTACTTTAAGAAATCTGACTTGTGAAAACATGTTAGAGTAGCCTGTGGCTTCCCTTCCATCTTAAAATAATAAGAACCTTTTCATTCTCCATTGATAATGGATGCGGAACAGATTTTTTTTCCTTGCAGAAATTAATAAATACTAAAGGTAAATATAAATACATTTTCAGGAGAAAAAAAAAAGACAAACCACGAAATGAAGGCAGACTAAATTTCCCTATCTCATGTAAAAGAAGCAAAATTATTCAGGTTATTCAATTAGGGCGACATGTGTTGATGGATTTGGTTAGCAGGTGCATTTGTGTATAATGCAATTGATCATTGTGCAACATAATGGTGTTACGGGACAGTGTTTGCAGAACTTAAAATGGGATAATTTGCTTTGCAAGCAGTATGGTCCACCACCTGGAGAATAAACCAAATACAAATTTAACAGCACACATCTCAGCCTTCTCTCTGATGTTACAATGTCACTGGTCCATTGCTTTGTAAGCAGTGAACTCTGAATACATTAAAAAAAAATAAATAAAAAAAAAAAAAAGGTAAATCACTTAAATAGATAAAACATAATATAACTATAATTGTCTGCATGATAACTATACAACAGTACTGCTAGGATTACCGATTTACAATATATTTGTAAATTAGGTATGTTGCGAAAGAACTCAATTAATCAAGTAGGGGTCTAAGTACTGCCTTAATTAATTTCCATCATGCAGCATTGCAGAACTGTACTCATCATGTACTGGCCATGCTACATGCTATATACATATACATATATAAATGCTTATTTATTATAAAAAAAAATACAAATGCCAAAAAAAATGAAAAATATATGTATTTTTTTTTACAGTTTTTTAAATAATAATGTGTGCATTATTAGTGCAGGTTAAGGAAAGTAATTCAAAATAAATGAATTTAGTTCTGATTTACAGAATATATAATGTGTCTAGGATTTAAAGTTTTTTGGTAGTTACAGGTCACAAAACACAAGGAGTAAAATAAACATTTAATGTGGAGCGATTTTACAATTTGGTATGTTTGTCTTGTAAGCTTAATAGCCATCAGAAAACAAAATTGCCACACAAAAGTATATATTTATAGAAAGTAGACATCACAGGCTATTAAACAAAGGTTATTTTTACACTTTTTACGTAGCCATTTCAATCTCTGCTAAATATTGGAGTAAAAAGTTTTTTTGACACACAAACTTATTTTTTTTTTGAAAATCTGTTTAGACACACAAACTTATAACAAAGAACTTCTCATGTGTATTTCGTAAAGTAGGTGTGTGTTATTCCTGTACAAAACCTCATTTTGTGTTCAGCTACTTCTGCTGACTACAACGATACTCCCAAAGTATGTCTTTGGCACTATTTCGTGAAGCTACAGTGCCCTATAGGAGACCTATCCATTTCAGTATTTGCAGTAGAATTTTGAGAGATGTATTTGATGGGCCTATGTTTCATTTAGGGGCATTATAGCAGTTTGTCCGAAAAAACCCACAAAGGCCTACCATTTGTAAAAGTAGAAACTCCAGGGTATCTCATATGGTGCATATTGGGCCTTAACATGCCCCCATTTTTTCACCAATGTATGTCAAAGTTTGTGGTAAAAAATAATTTTGGGCATTTTTTACATATGTATTACATTTTTGCTGGGCATTTTGTATATTTGATATGTGCCACTATTATAAAAGCCCCAAAATTAGAGATCGACCGATATTGATTTTTTTAGAGCCCATACCGATAATCTGTGAACTTTCAGGCCGAGAGCCGATAATTTACCGATATTCTGTACATTTACCATTTTGAAAAAAAAAACTTTCTCATGGTAAATGCACAAAATATACATGCACATGTAGTGGATGCAGTGTGTTTAGACAGGGGAGTTGTGTGTGTTTGTGTAGTGTGTGTGTAGTGGATGCAGTGTGTATTTGTGTAGTGTGTGTATAGTGAATGTAGTGTGTGGTGTGTGTGTATAGTGAATGCAGTGTGTTTAGTGTGCGTAAAGTGAATGCAGTTTGTGTGTACTGTGTGTATAGTGAATGCAGTGTGTTTGTGTGGTGTGTGTATATAATGCAGAGTGTGTGTTTGTGTTTCTGTAGGTATGTAATGTGTGTAAAATGGAGGGGAGGGGGGCATTTTTTTTATTAATTTTTTTTTTAAATATTTAATTTTAATTAAATCTTTTTTGTCCCCCCTCCCTGCTTGTTACCTGGCCAGGGAGGGGGGATATAGCATTCCCTAGTGGTCCGGTGACATGGACTGTGCAGAGGGGGCCCACAGGAAGCTCTTACTTACCTTCCCAGCAGCTCCCTGCATAAATCTCACGGCCTGTATGACGCGCAGCATTGCCATGGTAACCCGTGGCAACGCTCTTACGGCCGCTGGACTCGCAACATTTACACAGGGGAGCTGAAGGGAGCTGCTGGAAAGGTACGTAAGAGCTTGCTGGGCCATCCAGGACCAACAGGCTTGTCATGGGCCCGGCGGTCCTGGTATGTATTATCGGCAATATCCGGTCTTTAATGGCCGATACCGATATTGCTGAAAATACCATATATCGACCGATTGTGCTCAGCTAAGTCTTCTGAGTAAAATGATACCCCCAATGAATGTCTATTTCGAGAAGTTACAGTGCCATATAGGAAACCTGTCCATTTCAGTATTTACAGTAGAATTTTGAGAGACGGATTTGATGGGCCTATGTTTCAATTTGGAGCATTATAGCAGTTTGACTGTTCAAAGAAACCCCACAAAGGCCTAGCATTTGTAAAAGTAGACACCTCAGGGTATTTCAAATTGCATATATTAAACCTTAGCGCAGGATCATTTTTTTTGCTAGTTTGTACCAAGTCTAGTAGTAATTGGCATTTTTTTTCTGCCTTTCTGACACACACTTGGAGATGTTACTGTATATTTTGCAATCCTTATGTGTGCTATGGCAGTATAACACCTAATATGTTGCTCAGCTATGTCGTCTTAGTACAACAATACCCCCATATGTACCTTTTTCAGGGATATGTGGATGTTGAAGGGGCACATTGGAGACCAAGCCATATCAGTTTACTTCAAAATTTGAATTTTGATGCTGGGTCCATGTGCAATTGTAGAGCATCTTAGCAGGTTGATAATTCAAACTACCCAACAAAGGCCTTCCATTTCTTAAAGAAGACACCACAGGCTATTTCAAATGGCATATTTTAAACCTTAGCGTAGGCTCATTTTTTTTGCTAGTTTGTACTAGTTCTAGTAGCAATTAGCATTTTTTCTGCCTATTTGACACACACTTGGAGATGTTACTGTATATTTTGCAATCCTTGTGTGTGCTACGGCAGTATAAAAGATAATATGTTGCTCAGCTATGTTATCCTAGTACAACAATATCCCCATGTGTACCTTTTTCAGGGATATGTGGATGTTGAAGGGGCACATTGGAGACCAAGCCATATCAGTTTATTTCAAACTTTGAATTTTGACGCTGGGTCCATGTGAAATTTTAGAGATAATTCAAACTACCCCACAAAGGCCTACCATTTATTAAAGAAGGTATTAATCAATTTATTAACCTGCATCAAACTCTGTGGCACTGTCTATCAACTCTGTCTGCTGATAGAATTCAGAATCCTCCTCGGCACTGAACTTCCTAAGCATTTTTAACTTCTAACACAAGAACTTTAACTAAATAATTTTATAAATGAATTTATTTTTTTTATCTTTTCACCCCTAACGTAACACTAAACTTCCCAATTTCCCATGAATTACCATGCACCCTCATTAACTAAATAAAGAGTCAGAGGTCAGAATTGTAGCAGCCTGTTTGGCCCTAAACGTCGTCAGCAACTTTAAAATGGAAGAACTAAATAATAATAAAAAAAATTATATAAGTAAACTTATTCGCTTTGGGTGTGAAAAACTTTCAAACAGTTGCCAATACAAAGGCCGGGCTGAGAGGGGCAATTAGGGCATTAAAAGCTGATTTCCATCCTTATGCCCCTCTGGTAGCACAACCTGCACCTTTTCTGGGGTGTCTTCTTTTTGGGGGTTGGTGGTATGCGGAAACAGAAGTGACCTGTCTCAACCCACTCAAGCATCCTAAGAAGAGGGATGCTGTTGTAGTAGTTATCTATATATAAATGATACCCCTTGTTTAGCAATGGGATAATTAGATTCCATACAATTTTCCTACTAGTCCTAATGATATCCGGGCAACCTGGGGGATCCAAGCGGCTGTCTTTACCTTCATAAACACGAAAAGGTGTAAACATAGCCACTACCTATTCCATAGCGGGATCTTTTGGCCGGGATATATTGCTTAAACCCCAGTCTGCTTTTGTATTTCATCAAAGACTCATCTACATAAATATTTTTTTGTGGGAAATTATTGGGCGAATCTTAAAAAGGTTATCGTTCTGAGGATTATCTCTCGAGGGGCACTTCAAATTGTCGCTGAAGTGTAAAAAGCGAAGTATTGCATCGTATCTGGACCTATTCAGGGTCTGGGAGTAAATAGAGGTGCTGCATACAGAATTTTTGGACCAGCACATTCTGATGCTGGGCTTTTTAATAATGCCCATTAGCATAGTCAGCTGTAACTTGAACTTCGTTTTTCTAACTTTTTAAAAAAAATGTAAACTTTTTTCTTTTTTTTTTTAAATCCTTTAAAAACTTTTAAAAACTTTTCCATACGTTTAGTCCCTAACTAGCTTAACACTCAATTTCCCAATTTCCCACTTAAGTCCACCCACTCCAGCTAACTAAAGAATCAACATCAAATTAATAAAATAACAAATTAAATAAAATTAACCCCTAAGGGTTAAAAAAAAAGGAGAAATCTAAATTAACCCTTGAGGGTAAAATAAAAAATTAGATCCCAGTTAGATTACTGTGATCAGTATACAAAAGGGCAAGGGAAGGGTTAAAACTATTTTAAAATAAATAAAATTACATTTATAACACAGCTACAGTTTAAACTAAAATGGCACACAATGTTGCAGCACCGATCCGTCTCTCTCCACTTCTCTACACACACAGAGGTGAAGGGAGGAGGATCAGAAATCGCAGCAGCACTGTGATCACTGTGACAGCGCTATTGGCGGTTGCTGGTCTGCCTGTGACATCGAGGCACCCAGCAACAGCGTTAACCCTACAATCACCTAAATCTGGTGTTAACTTGAGTAAATTTTCCGGCAAGAGTCCCTAACGCAAGGACAAGCTTGACGGAAAATTTCCGTCTTTGGTCGGGAGGGGTTTAAAGGAACACTATAGGGTTAGGAATACAAATATGTATTCCTAACGCTATAGAGCCTAAATATGTATTCCTAACCATTTATTTGCTTACCTTAATCCAGCGCCGAGCTCCCTCTGCACTGGTAACCTCTCCTGCTCCACAGACGTCAGCTTCCGAGTGGAGCCAAATGCACATGAGCGGCCAGAGGCTCGTGCGCAATCAAACCTGCCCATAGGTAAGCATTACTCAATGCTTTCCAATGGGGATCTTTTTTGATGCTGGACTCCATTAAAATTACAGAAGCGGCCTCTAGTGGCTGTCAGGGAGACCTGAACAACTAATTAAGTGTTTTTACCTCATAGTGCCCTATTAGGCAAATCTAGGCAGTGCCCCCTTCTTAAATGTTTTTTTTTTTTTTTTTACTTACCTAACATCTAGCGCCGTGAGGGACCTCCCTCCTTCATCCGACATCACAGGGGGCCCTGCGCCGTCCTGTCATTGGAACATGTAAACGCCACTGCGGGGAGGACAGAGGCATTGATTTGTGACAAAAATATATATTGGCTGTACTAGACGGAGGCGGAGGGATCGCATACAGGGAGGATGAGCAAAGCTTACCATTGCAGGCTCTGCCTGAAAGGGGAGAATATCCTTACGTCTGTCGGCAGCACGCTGTGTTTACTATGTTGGCCAAAAGTTTGTAACTTGGATGTCAAGTCACCATAACGGTGCTGTTTAGCGAACTAGTAGTTCCATTCATACCATTAACCTCGGTGGATGCAAGAGTGGAGCAAGTGCTTATATATTATAAACATTTATTAATTAATACATAAAAAACTAAAACAAACCTACCAAAAAACTTATAGTAATTTGGAGCATGGAGAAAATAATGCTGCACATCTCCATCAACAGTTTGGCAGAACGTCAATTAAAAATAATTTAAACTTTTTTTTATTTTAAAGAGGATGCTGGTATTGTAGTCACCCCGAAAGCCCTGAAGACATATGCGTACACTAACCAACTGAGTATTTCGCCCTTTAAGAGGCGAATTATGGGATGCAGAGCCCATTGCATACCAATGTATGATCCCACCAGCAGGGTGAGGATTAGTCAGTAACTGTAACTCCCCCAATTTCTATCTACTCATATTAATTCGGATCAATTATAGGTATCACTTTCTAATGGTCTTTTCTACAGAGGAGATTACCTTCCCCCATCTACATTACCATGCAATTACTATGCAAAACTTCACAGATTGCCCACACAATAGACTGAAAGCAGAGTGATTTTCACCTCTTTAAGATAAGACAATGCATCATATTCTAATACCACCCCTTCCCCCATCACAAATACTGTTTCTTCATTTAAATGGCTCAGCAGGGAGGGAAGACCCCTTGCATTCTTCAATCCATTCTATACATACAAAGACTTGGAGACATAATTGCTGATTACAATCTTCATTTCAGTAGTGTGTTTGCTCAAAATGATGGCTAAACTAAGGTGAGCCCCATCAGATCCAAGCTCCTCTCTCCATTTTACTTAATAAATGAACGAACATTTTAAAACAAATGGAATGTGGTGTACTAAACATAATTCTCTTAGATTTAAAAAGGATTTGGACATGAGTTAAAAAGATATAAAATAAAATTCTGTTCACTGTCTATTTTGCCACATAGTTAAGTGAAAAGAACACACTATTTCACAATTAAGCCATTCATCTTAATATATCACCAAGAGACAAGATGATTTTAGACAGCCAGAGGGAAGTGTGTTTGTGTGTAACCTCCTATTTAATTAAGAAAGAGGTATTTTCTTTGTTAGCCCCTATCAAAAGCATTTGTACCTCGGGTGAGACTTTCCTCTGTGATATAGCTTCATATTGGCCTCTGTACTATTCTGATACCCATTGCACCAGGACGTACTTTAGCCCATTGTACAGCGCTACGGAATTTGCTGGCGCTATATAAATACTAAAATAATAATAATAAAGAAGTAATTCATTGTGTGCTCTAATCATTTATCTTAAGTCGTAGGTGTGAATTTACATTGGTAGACAGTACTATGCATGCTTTAAGGTGTTTTGCATCCCCGCGGTCACAAGTTTGGTCCTAATGGGTTGCCTGTTGATGGAGCATCTTAAAGTGACCCCTTGACCTGTCACCTAGGACATCCAGCAATGTTCCCCTGAACAAAAAACGTTTCACGGACACTGAGTCAACAGATTCCATATCGACAGACAGAAATTGGTTAAAAGCATCTCATACCTGAGGGACTGGTTATGTCAGTTCTTAATTTGGCAGGCAATGGGTGTTTGCATTAGTGGGGGAGAATCTCTGCCCCAGGTGTTGAAAAGCTTTTCAGCTTAGTCTTGCTGAAGCATTTCACCTATTGTCACTGAGAGGAACAAGCGCTATAGCATTCCAAAATCGCACACCAAAATACACAAGCACGCACACATATATAAACACACACACGCAGAACCGACACAAACAAGCACACACAGACTTACAAATATAAAACCGCATGTGTGTGTAAAATGTATACTAGAATTTTGGCTGAATACAGTATACATTGTTTTCCTTTTTATAAAATAAAGTATGCATTTAAAATGTTGCTGTGTTGTTTAGCTGATGAATGCCTTTTGAGCGAAATGTTGCAGAGTTCATATGACTGCAGTTTCATTAAAACTCTGTTTCAAATGTATGCCTCTCAAATAAGTAATTTGCTGCCAAGGTAAGGTTAGGGTGGGGTTAAGGTTAGGCTATTTTTGATACAGCAATAGGACAGCTTTGCTATAATGGCACTTGACTTTTTAAACTTGCATGCACAGAGTTTTATATCAGTAGAGCACTCAAAACATTTTTTTTAAGAGCAGGATAAGCAGTTTTTGCCCATCCAGCCAGGTATTTCCTCATTATAGCGCATACCATTTTCAATTTGATGATGATCATGATGAAACAGGGAGGGGGGGACCACTGTATGCTCAAAATGAACTGGGAGATTCAAAAGTTACAAGTTTCCATAATAGCAGACAGCAGAAGGTTTGAGGGACATTGGGTTCTCAAACAATTGGTCTATGAATGCTTTGGTAGATAATATCTGCCTCTTTCTACCGCCCACAGTAGTTCTTTCGCTTGACAAACAGTAATCTGAATTTTTAAAATGTTCTATTAAAGCCAATGGTAATGACACCAATTAAATATTTATCTCAGATTAAGAGTATTATAAACAGCAGATCAATCTTGATATGTTTGGATACATGAAAGATCTAGTTAGCTAGTTAGGGGATATTCGACTTCACACCTCATCAAGAATAGTAGCTATCATGTTCAGTACCCTTCCTTCAAGTGTACACAATATAATATATATAACAAATCCAACCAACACCACCAGTGACAAGCAACCCTCTGGCCTACATCAGCAATTTTGGGAGAATATCTATATCTGTATCGTTTGTATTCAGGGACTGGTACTTCATTGAAAATGAGGGATGTTCTTCTACGACAATGCATCTGTAGTTTCTGTATGTCACACTTTTTTTGTTAAAACCATGATAGTAATCATCAAATAGATTTAAAAATTAAACACATTACAGTCTGTTAGAGTCTGTCTAGTTGACAGCCACAAGTAAGCATGGGCATTGCAAACGAAAACAGTGCTGTATCTCATAAGTGGTTGCTGTAGGGGAAACATATGACCCAAACGCACTTAGTTAGCTTTTGGTGTTTAGAATATCCCTTGATATATGAACTGTCTTGTTTACTTATCACTTATTTAAATAAAAACAGAGCATCTCTTGAGAAAAAGGTAACACAAGGTTATAGTTTAAGGGTTATTCAGTAAAGTCGACTTGTCGTGTACCAAATGGGGCAAAACCATCTGGCTGCGCATGGCATCATTTGGACTGCAAAATCCAGGCAATGATTATTTAATATTTTGTAGGCTCATTCAACTAGCTCCCGGATTTCAACTGGACCAAACGCCGCTGGATGGCTGAAATCTGGGCTTGGATTTTAAAAATGCAGGGCTTTCTATCCAATCACCACATTAAAGTATATAAAAATATATTTTTTTAAAGCCTTTCTTATGCGATGCTGCAACTGTTCACTGTTTAGTAGATATGTCCCTACCTGCCATGTATAAGGGCACAATATTCAAAAAGACTCAACACACATCTATCTACACACATTTTCTTAAAATAAAAATGAAGGTTTATACAATTTACATGGACATGTCATGCTTAACCTGCCACTGCTATCGACCGCATGCCAGCAATATTTATAATTGTTTAGGTTATTGATTCAGTTTTATTTCTTTTCTATGTATATTTATATGATAATAAGCACTACGCATAAGCTGTTTCACATTTATATAGTTTCATATTGAAACTGAGACACGTCGGCATGCAACTATTCCCAATGGTGAATGCGACCTCCAACAACAATAAATGGGAACTCGAGCTAGACAGGCGTTTTAGGAGTGCAAAATAAAAATAATAATAATAAAGCATTTTAAAAAGCAACTTCCTGAACAGACTCGTTACATAAAATATCCAATGTGAGACTGCGCTGTATAAACAACCTAATTACATTCATTGGCAGTGACCTTGAGTAAAACACGCATGGCTCTACTTTGATGTGACACTTGTGAGGTCAGCTCGGGTCAATGACAACTTGCGGAATTAATTAACTGCTCTGATTCTGCATGTCACTATACCTGATGTGCAATGGTGAGACTGCTAGACATGAATAATTATTCTTTTTTTTAGTCCATTAACCTTTAGACAGAAGGATGATCAATGCTTTTCATGCACACACTGCACTTGTGAAGCAATGGGTTAAACTATACTTTTCGAGCGTGTAAACAAATATGTAAGCCTTCTACAGACCGAAACCTTGAAATACTACATGGTATCTTTTAAAACACTTAGGCCCGTATGGGGATGGGGGTTGGTGGGGGGGCTCTTGTGTATGTTGTTATAACAGCATCAAACATGTAGAATTATTTCTGGAATGTGAGGCACACACTAAGCTAGCCTTCCAATCACACTATGCACTCGTTTGCTAAGAATGAAGTGTAGTATTATAGTGATGAAATATGCCAGCACTGAAGGTGCTGATGACTTGAGCTGAAAGAAAGTATCTGGGACACATCACTAGCATTCATCTTCTGTCAGACATCAACCAGCTGCATGACTTAACTCCTGCAAGACTAATGACACATTAGTGAAAAGACAACCCCCCCCCCCACTTTACAGTTTCACATATTTTATGTAGCCAATATAAATTATGGAACATATTATATGAGCATATTCACAAGAATCCTGCTACTCATACATATTGTAACCATCTAAATATAAGCATGCCAAGATACTCTAGACAATCAAATAAGTATAATGATGTGTGAACGATAGCACACTACATGCTATGGTTACACCTGTGCTCTATATTCAGTTTATACATGTTTAGGCAGGCATATCCACATGTTAATACGCAAGTCTATACATGAAAACACAACCTAGATTTTGTGAAGACTAAATAAGGTTTGCTTGTGTCACAATCAAGAAAAGTTTAATGTAAGCTTTCCTATTCTGTTTTCTGCAGAAATACACCCTTAAAGGGCCACTCCAAACACCATGGTCACTTCAGTAATTTGAAATGGTCATGGTGTCTGAAGTTTGTATGTGCAATGTTTTACTAAGACACACTGCACATACGGAGCTTAACCCCTCTGCTGCCGTACATGTGACTCCACCTCCGGCAGCGTCATTGGAGTGTCATAAGCCAGCCTGGAACTAGTGTTCTGTGCATCTTGCACAGTTTGCATTCATTGGCCAAGAGTGGTCTGCTGGCACTCTCAGCCAATGAATGGCAACGGTTGCGGCTTCAGCGACTCAGCACAGAGCATCAGAGCCTAGCTGGGACCCATGTTAAGGGGGCAAACTGTTATTAAATGGCTTACTCCATTATAGGGGAACTGGGTTAGGGAGCTCCTAGCAGTCTGTAGTAGTTGAATTAATCATTTAACCCAAAGAACTAATGAAATCAATTTTACAACAACAATATAAACAGAAGAAAAAAATCCATTATTAATGAATATATTAACCACAGGGGAAAAGGTCCTATTCTGCAGAAATCTAGATGCAAGAAGCAATCACCATGGAGACCAATAGAATGTTCTACTACCAGCATTTCCCCATTTACTTTAATAATTCTTGCCCTTGGTGTTTTAAACAGTGCTTTGGTAGCAGCACATAGACCTTGAGTTATGAGAGTGTAGAGCACATCTATCAAAAACTATGACTGGAAAAATCCCAGAAATTATTATTCTTAAAAGTTTGGAGCCTAACTGTAAAAATATATTACTTACTGTCTTGAAAATGGGGGAAATCTTAATTAGCTTCTACAAAAAGCAACATGGCTCCTAAATATGACAGTCTGGAAATTGAAAACTAGGCATTTAACTTTTTGCTTCTGTCCTCCACCTATTGTGTCATCGAGTAACACCATATGCAAATGAGTTATTCTACTAAAGTAATCAAAAGTTAGGGACTACCTGAATACATGTAAAATGCCTAATGTCAGATTAATCTAACCTTTCCAATCAGAGATGGATAGACAGGAGACAGATAGATAATGACAAGACTAATTTAACATTAAGCCTCTTACAAGTATTTGCAGGTTCCTAACTTTTGACTCAGCCTACACAGTAAAGGGAAAACATGCATGGAGTTTTGTGTTGTTTATTTCACTTTGCTCAATTTATTTTAAAGAAAAAGTCTAAGTGCCAAAATCACTTCATTTCATAGAGTGGTCCTTCACTGGCTGATTGTGGCGACTGCTTTGCATGTTATCAATGCTTCTGACTATACACATATCTGTCCAGGTGCTGAATTACAGATCAGTTTACTGGCCTTTATTAAAGTCATTTTAATATAAACAAAGCTGTCATCTAAAGCAGTAAAGGAAAATATTTTATTTAAAAAAAATAAACAAATAATATATTTTTTTTAATTAGTGTTCCTTTAAAGACTCATGACATGTTTTTGTTTTGGTTTTTTTTTTCTGATAAAGATTGAATTATAGTGCATCCAAGCTTTGACTATAGCCTAACTGGCATACATTGTTAGAAGTGAACCCTTGATGACGCAATACGGTTTTAGCAACAGAGGTATTTGCCACTTCTGACCAAACCCTTGATATTCATCCACATTATACACCCACTCATGCACGTTTTCATTTCATCAGTTCTCCTCTGCACTTCTCATTTTTCGTTCTTCCTAATTTCATGTCACTGTACACGGCGTAAGACACCAAAGCATTATGACTAGTAGATAAGGCTGCTTAGCTAACTGTGAAAGATATCCAGTGAGCAAGCGAAGTTTAAATCAATTCATGAAGCAGAAGAAATCATGTTACAAGAAATGGACTCGCTAATTTCCATTTTCGAGCCTGTTTTTACTAAACAATGAATAGTAGTGAAAAAAGCTTCCCTGTAACTATAGCCAAGCTAGCTATTTTTGTCAGAGTAGTTATTGTTAGCTATATTTTTCAATTCTGTTTTCAATTCACTGCAATTTTGTGCTTAGTGAAGGGGCCACTGTGTGTATGCAAACCAGAGTTGCAAATGTTTCAGGCAGGTTAATTAATAAGTAGCAAAGCTTTGCAGGTATCATGCAAAAAAAGAAAACAGCAAAACAATGGTGTTAATACAAAGGCATAGGTTTCTGGGAAACTGTATAATGTTGAAGCAGAGTTAATAGGAATCGCAGTCAGGCTATTCCATTAGTGATCTCTCATACATTGATAATAGAGCCACATGGAGTCTTTTTCCTCATTTTGTTGTTCCAAATTTTAGATGTAAAAAGGAAGGAGCATTTTCAGCAAATTCTTTAGATAACGCCTGACTCAACAAACCTCTTTATACAGACACGCACTTGATATCATTAAAGTTTAACTGGGTCACACAAAAAAGTCCCTTAGTTGTCACAATAATCCTTTTCCCATGACAATGAGGGGTCCATTACAAAAGACTGCCTTTCCCCTCTCCAGCATGCTGTGTGGTTTTAGCGGAGTTTGTATTTCTAAGTGTCTCATCAGTCAGGAGTCCACTTACCTAGAAATCCAAAAACATAGACACAATAGCCTGTGTTTATTAACTTTTTTTGCTTACCACAGGATGCAGAAACACACTGCACATCCATATGGCTCCTTTGTATATCGCATCTGGAGGGGGAACAGATGCCTTTTTTTTAAAGTAATTTTTTAATAAAACCAAACCATGATAGATCACCTGTAGACTGACAGTAACAGATCATATTCTCTAAGAGTTATAGAGTTACCTACTATTCCCACACTGGCTGGAAAGTTCTCTGATACTGTGTTTATTTCGTATGACTGGTAACAACTTGTTTGCCTACCTTTTTCAGCCTATTCCTATCTTAGCCTTTGTGTCACCCCTCTCAATTTCAATGCTCCGTTTCCCTTTTCTCTGTCACCTCTATATCATCTTTTAGCACCCATCGCTTTCAAATCTCACTCCTGGACTTTACCCTTGCACTTTCATATTCATCCTTTTAACTCCAATTCTCTCCGTACAGCACTGCCCTTCTGTCTGTCTGCCCTCGTTTTGCCCCCAATCCCACTCACCCCGTCTCAATGATTGACAAAAGGCTGTTTAAACGACATGTGCTTGCTTTTACTTGAAATAGAATATTTAAGGGCATTGTGACATGAGAGTAGTTCAACTTCTACCATAGAATGCCTCGTGAGAATCAATGCATGTAACAATCTTAATCTGAAAATGAACATATGGATGTGTGTGTGTGAAAAGCACCAGGAATGAGAATCATTACTCTGGCTGATTAGAACAATGTTGTGATTTATGGATGGATACAATGGAGGGATTCTATGGAGTGCTAGCTAAAATCAGTTCATGCAGTGATGCTATGCGTCTCCCAGTGGTAGGGGTGTGGTGGTGTCTGGCTTGACTTGCACAGAGTTTTCCTGGAACTCTGCAATGAGAGATGAAAACAGCTCTGTAGAAAGTGACGTAAAGGGGTGCACCTCTCAGAAGGTTTGTCTTGATATAGGTGCGGTGCTCAGGTATCACTGCCTTGTACTGTTTTTTAATATACTGCTGCAGGAAGCGCAGTGTATGAGGAAGGAATGATCTGTAGTTATCAGGGAACAAATAAACCCTTTTCTGAATACAGCCTAATCTTTTGTGCAATTAGAATAAGCCAAGACAACAACTGCAGCAAACAGTGCCAATGAAGGGCCTGGTTACGGCTTCTGAAGCCTCTTGCTAAATTTCCATAAGACTCCTAAGAATCTTTTAGAAAAGCTGGTTATCTCTTTTGCCATTTCCTGGGGAGATCCCTTTACAGTCCATGGCCTAATCCTCCTTAATAGCTTCTGAAAACAACACAACAAACAATCAGCCCTTCAGGGGAGGAGGGGAGCTTCTCTTTAATTTGATACTATGGTTGGTGATAAAGACTGCACACCTGTGGAATGTGCAAGACTCAGTGTAACACACTGGGCCCTCTTTCTATCCACTGCCGAAAAATGAACCTCTCTCTGTTGAAATGGGGCCAACAGACAAACAAAAATAAAACTCAGAGAAAAGTAGTTTAGCATTAAGAATCGGTTAAGTGTCCTTTTAAAATTCTTCTCATCCTTTGATTTAGGCAGCTCTACAATGGTCTTGAGGGTGTATAGTTCAATTACCTACTCAGCCAAGTGAAATAGATTTAGTCCACATGATCATAGTTGTGATGCAGACATAGCTTGCATGGTGGTGGTACCAAAGGAAATGCAAATCAAATCTCCCTAAAACAGATGTCAAACAATTATAAAATGTAAGTTCTTTAACCCATTCAACGCCAAAGGTGTGCCTGACACAAAAAGGGTTAAAATGCGATGGAGAAGGGGGCTTGTCTGACAGCTTATCTTTGCTACATTTTTTTGTAGTTGATTTCAAACATATTTGAGACATTCTTATTCGACCTATACTTAGTTTATGTAGTATGTCTTTGAATTTATTTTTCTAGAATCTACTCAGTTTGAAGAGCTGCCGTTTGTCTTTTACACTACATTTAAAATATTCTTGCCTTTTAGGTTTTTCTTTTTTAACGTTTAAAAAAAAAAAAAAAAAAAAGACAGACAGACAGACATACGTCTTAGGACAGTTAAATACCCAAGCAAGCCCTGTGATGTCAGAGGACTACACTGATGTGGCTCACTTCCTTCCTGTGCGTGGCATTAACTATTGCAATACTCTACCCATTTACACACACAAAACGTCATTGCTACACGCTGACAAAACGCCCTACTGTGACTCAGCTATGCCAACACAAGACATGACATAGAGGAAGTGAAAAGTGTGAGGAAGCTTTGCAGACGAGATGCAGCAGCACAGAAAAGGGCACAAGACGGTGTGAAATTAAAATGTGGAAAACTAAGGGAACCCATTTATGACAAATAATCTGAATAGAAACTTCTGAGGGCACCTTGGTTGTAGGAAGGAAGTCAATTGCAGCCTTCAGATTTTCCCATGAAACACAGTACCCAAAAATATCTCACTGGGGTATTTTTTGTATATTATTACGAATGTGATAAACTCAGATCTAATAACTTATTATTTCTGCACCAGCTGGTGTGCACAGCAGATAAAATGACAAGTGGAGGTGCTACGGCGTATGTTGTAATACTTTTTGGTACATCTGACAACTTGTTTAGAGCAAAATATTGTGGGTCAAATGCGTCCAGTTACCATCATTCTTGTCTGTCATGTTTTATGTAAATAGATTTAAAATGGTTCAGTGATGCACAACTGCACCATACACAAACATAAGAAAGACCCTCTACTCATCTGTCTATGTGAGACTTGTTAAAACAATATCATGCTATTGTGCCCTCTGGTACCCACCTCCATACTCATAAAGGGTTTAAAAAACCCTTACAAAACTTACCCGATTCCAGATGGCTGGCGGAAGGAGGGAGCTAATGTGCATGCGCCGCAACCGCATTAAGCTGGATGTCATCATGCAGAGTTGCTTAACCACCAGGAAGTGCCTCTAGTGGCTGTCTGATTGACAGCCACTGGAGGCTGTCTTAGTACTGCAATGTAAACACTGCAGTTTCTCTAAACTGCATGAGTTACATTTCAGGGCAAACGGGGACTGGGACACTGCACCCAGACAATTTCAATGTCACTTTAAGTGTACATTATATCTCATGTAATATTTCACAGTTTGTGCCCCTGTTCTACTACAAAGTGCTACAGAAATTGCTGTCACTAAAAACAATTATAACAAAAGAAGTTTAACAGAAACATATTAAGTTAGCTTTGATCCCTAATATTAGTGTGACTGAGAAGCTATTATATACTACACAGCTAATAAAGTTATCAAGCCTTTGCTTATGTGTGAGGTAAAGGATGGATATCACACATACAAAAGGATTATAGTTGTGAAAGGAAAGGGGAATGCATTTAAGAAGTTTAAAGAAACTTTTACGAGGGCTTCAGACTGGTATCAACGGATCAAGGGAGAGACAGAAATGAGCTAGTTAGTAGGCCTACTCACCCAGCTCCCACCTCTGCCATCATAAAAATAAAAGACTAAAAAACGCTGACAGGAGACAAGAAAAAAAAAATATACACCCCAAATTTCAAATATTGAGGAAATTCCTTTTCCATGGGTTGAACTTCAAAGAAAAACATTTATAATGGCCATAAAATGTTTACAGCCCAGTCAGACCATTAACAGCCATTTGTCCCTAATACAGGAATCCCAGCAACTTGTGAAGAAGCTATTATATGGAGGCTTTTGTCAGGACATCATATGGGAGGCAGGTTTAAGGGCTGTTGTAGAATCACAAATTCTTTAACATTCTTAGCTAGTACACTTCCGTTCAACAGTCTATTAACCCCTTACAATGCAGTAACTTGTGGACCAAGCAAGAAAGTGAGGGTTATCCCACATGGGTTGAAGCACTCACACTTGGGGGAGTTCAAGTTTATTTAAGTTCCACCATACTTTTACTCTAGCTAAAATTCAACCATTTCCTAAATGGTCCTCTAAAGATGAGCCTGAAAAACAAAATAGGAGCTTGGGCTGGCTCTTAAACATGCTACTGGTGACTTCCGTGTTTATTTAATGTGTCTTACATACAATTCTGAAGATTATCACTTTCTGTCCTGTGACAAATTCAAGTTGGTTCCTGTATACGTAAAACTTGGCCCTTAACCTCTACAAATATCTGGCAAGCCCTGTCCTAAATCATTCAGAAGAATAAGGAAGAATATACTATGTAAGATAGGCAGGGTAATAGGAAAATTCATAATGTAATCCATTAAATTATTTGCTAGGAGAAAGAGTCCCATACTAATATATTATTGCCATTGGAGATATACAATGTTCATGTGGGTCAATATGTCAAAAACCTAAAAATGTAAAAACTCAGCCTCCCGAGACATGAATAGCCATTCAACTGTATCTATCGAGGTACAATACAAGAACCCAAATACTTTAATATACTGAGAAAACATCCAACTCTTGGGTTTTCTTTTAAACATTCCCCATTTGGCATAAAGCGTTTGTACTTTTTGTTTCTGAATTTACCCAGAACTCTGAAAGAAATATGACACACTCTACCTACAACACCGAACTTAACTAATTTTACATGCAGGTAGGTAATATGCCAATTTCAATAGAGGGTACCTGTCTTCTACAAATACTTAACAAAAGCATAAACATGTAAACCCATCTAGGATATTTTTAGAATCTAAGCAAATGCTTTTTTAGGGTTGGTGTTTTTTAGGGTTCTTTAAAGTTATTCTTGATTTCTCATTTCAAGAGATAGATGAGTATTTTAAATAGCGTGATATTTAGGTTGAAACAAACAATTTGGTGTGTGACAGAATGAATAGATTAGATTTAGTCTGACTCCTTTATTTTACATCTTGTGGTAAAGCCTTTCTCAGAAATAGTAAAATTTAGTTTTAACAGCAACTAAGTAAAGAGACTGGTGGTGACGGGTATATGCCAAAGGATGTGGTTTTTCACTGTAGGGTAACTTATAGCATAGAATTCTGAGATTTTTTTTTTTTTATGTAAAAACCCCACGTCTGCATAAAGGTTTTTTTTTTTGCTTGGGGCATCATAATCAAGAGCATAGTTTGATTTACCTAATACAAATATTTATTTTTTACAGAAAAAACAAAGCTTGGGGGTAACATGATACAACTTGCTAACAGCATGCCATGTTTTACTTAATAAAATATTTAATAATTTTAAAAGAGAAAAAAAATATCAGTGGCTTGCAAATATTTAGTGGTTTAGAATCCTTTGGCAAACTCTGGTCCTCTCACAATACAGAAGAGCAAAGAAAGGCCAAAAGCTGTCTGGACATAATAGCAGTGGTCGTTCACAGCAACTAGAGTGCTTGTCTCTGTATAGGGCCAGATTTCTGTTCCCACTGCCTGCTCTTTCTGTGTGTTTCACAAATGTGATTAAACATATGTAAGCAGACACAATGAGAATTCAAAGCAAATGTGGCAACGGCGGGTACCCTCATTACCACTCAAGTTTATAAGCAACATTTCCCAGGATGCACCAGCAGCCTAATGGATGGTTAGCTAAATGTGAAAAGTAGTTCTAAAACATGTGGGTTGCCAAGGTTTTTCCACTTATGGGAAATTCTAACAGAGTTTGTTTGTTTTTTCTCATTAAACTCTTTTAGTTTAGCAAATTAAATCTGAATTGCTAAATGTTGGTTAGAAATTTGCCACTCGGGAAACATTCTTCAACTCCGCTTTAATCACAGCTTGGCTATTTTACCTTGAAATTTACAGGCCAGATATAACTGGCTAAAATTCAGAGTTTGGCGAATAACTCAGTTAAAGGGACTGGAAACTAGGAAGTCAATAGATACTATTTAATATAAACCAATGCAGTCAAACAACATTGTGTCTTTGTACATACTAGTATACTGCCAAAGGGACAAATAAACAGACTCACAGACATAGCTTGCATTGACACATTCAACTTTGGAAACAGACAGGCACTAATAACCAATACAATGTGACACTCAGACATGTCCCTTCAATCACAGAACAGTGCTCATTGGGCTGTTTAACCTTCTCCGATTCTTATCCTGTTTGTCTATATAATGGCATTTGGCCAAATTTCCATTATTTAAAAAAAATGAGTCCAACAAGTGTGAAATAATATCTACATTCCGACTGGTACTCCTCCCTTCAACACACTGAAAACTCTCACAATCTGACACAGTCAAAACAATAAATACACAATCCTACCTAGAGCAACATTCACACCCACAGAACTGACAGACTGCCATCACTGTTCATGCAAGAGGACAATCACAGAACTTGACTCAATGCTCTACAGTAACTTCTTATCCCACACACTACATCCCCTGGGAAAGCCCACAGTATTGTGTTCAGTTCCAGAGAAGCCTGGCCATAAAGTACATTTTAACCCTTAGGCACTGGAAAGGCCTGGAATACTCATGTAGGCAGTATACTGATTGACTGAAGGGACTATAACTGTCCACCACAAGTTATTTTAACAGACTAGAAACCCTTAAATCCTATGGTTGGCTGAGGGTGACAAGAGTTGCAAGACAGAATTTGCTTCTAGCCCAAGTGATGTAGACCAGGAAACTCCGGTAAATCTAATTGGTAATCATTTCAGACACCCAGCAAAGTATCCTAAACACTTGCAGTATATAAAGATGATGATGTGACACGTGACCCTTGGACTTAACATTCAATTTGTTACTAGACAACACATACTGAAAGGCTAAACATGCAAAAAAAAATCTGTCTACAGAAAGGTAGGAGAGCAAAGGAACTTCAGAGTTTTTAAGTGTCTGTTTTTCCTCTTGACACAGTAACAATGGTTTTACTGCACATATGGTACTGATATACAATAATAATAATGCATCCAGCCTTCTCCCTCTCTGTGTATCCCCAATATGGAATGCAGGCAGAGTGTCAGCATCCCACAGGCACCAATGCAAACAGAAAGGAGCACAGAAAGCTCCTTACTAATAACAACAAATACAAATTCAAGGATATTATTAACTTAGAGTGCCAGCAGCAGGGATCATGTCTTGCATCCCCCCACCCCCCCTCTCGTGGCACTCAAGAGTTAACCCTTTGAGTGCCAGGCATGTGCCAAATACATTGTTAAAACAATGCAATGGACACACCCCTAGCACTCAAACGGTTAAAGTGAAACCAAATGCCATTTTCAGCCCAAGAGAAAATATCATCCAAATTATTTACAGAGAAACTTAGGGGTTAACAGCAATGGGTCCCGATGTCCTGCTCCCCCCAGCCGAATTCCCAGAGACACCTTCATGATATCCACGTATTAAACAGGTATAGTAAATACAGCCAATCCTGCAAAGTACCTGAGAGTGCATTATAGTGGGTTATTTTACCATCCTAAAGAAAAAACAAAAGGGAGGGGGGGAGGGGGGAATAAAAGTCATTATTGTCACTTACATTGTAAACTGTGGCTCTGCATCCATCCAAAGGGGTCCAGCCCCCCAAAGCAGCCGGTTTTCCGTAGCATGCATCCACCCTGGGGACCCATGTCATACAGCGGCCGCGACATCAAAGGGAAAGCTTCCACACAGTCATACATTGTAGCAACGTGAGCGTTCCAACCGGGCACTGGACGTACAGTAGGAGAGGGAGAGAGACTGGCACAGTGGGCACAGATATCACCAATAGCTTGGCAACCCCTGAGCTGTGATTCCTTTCCCCAGCTTGCTTGCTCTCCCTCCCTCCTCTAGCACAGCCTGCTTTGTGGCATACCTTTTGCAAATAGCCAAACTGCCTTGGGGCTGTGGGAGTGACTTGATGATTTAGATGGGACGGGCCACTACACACACACACACACACACACCAGCTCAAAGCTTACCCCCTTCACTCTCCACCTATCTAAAAATCTGCTACAATACAATGCTTCTCCTGCTTTATCCCAATACCTACACCCTACCGAGATGTCTTTTCACTAAGATCTGAAACTGGTTTTAACTGAGTTTGGGGCACAGACAACAACATGTACACTCAATCTCCTCTTTAGTGCTCACTACACAGAATGAGTTTAGCAGGGCCATATCTTACCGATGTTGAAATTACATTTATAGCTGAAGAAGGGTTTACCCATGAAGTGCCAGAACGTTATAGCATTGTTTTGACATGTATTGATTTTCATTTTTTGCACTGGAAAGGTAGAATTCATCATCGTACTGTGATTTATTTTCTTTTAATTAATAATTTGCATATTATATATAATACACACACACACACACACACACACACACACACACACACACACACACACACACACACACACACACACACACACACACACACACACACACACACACGTGTTTGTATGTATAGTGATTATATGTAAGCAAATTATTAATTAAAGTTAAATATACACACACACATATATAGGAATATGTAAATAAACTGTTACGTTGTACAGATTTTAAAATACACAATTTTTATTTTATTTAATCTTTACTTTTTATGTTAGTATCTGTCCCCTGGCAAATCCAGAGATACTATGCCTGTATAAGCTCTTTCATATTACTAATACTGAAAGAGTAATGCATTGAGGCTATGTTTGAGTACCTTTGTAATACCACATTTAGACAATCACCTATATTAATTGTCTCCATGCTATAACTGGAACTAAAGTTATTAGTTTTCTTGTGATTTGAAGCAGCAGTCCACCATCAATAGTCAGTAGATGAACTACTTTAAATGATTTATTCATCATACATAGCCTCAGTTGTAAGGTTTCCCAAAGCTACTGGCCACCAAATGATTACATAAGACTCTATCCCCACCTACAAACCAATTACACTTATTATAAAGTATAGGAAATGTAATGGGGTGGAGGTCTTCCATTATCTTCAAAATATATTTGTTCCAATATTTGGTTATAGGCCCATAAAATGAATAGAAAAAAGAAACACAAATAAAAAAATATTTAAAAAAAAACACCCAAAGGCATGATCAGTAAAATATTATTACATAATATAAAATAATAATAATGACAAATATAATTTTCACCCTTCAACCTATCTTGTAAATAACGCAAATCCTATGTTCAATATATATCCTTATAAAACTACCAAAAAAATGTTCTAACCGGCTAACGTAAAAAGATTTTAAAAATAAATCAACACCTTAGATTTACATACGGGCAATCAGCAGCTTTCCCAATATATTTTCAGAGGCATTGAGAACAAATAGCTAAAAAGCAGGAAAACTCAAGAGTTGAGATCAAATATTTTGGTGAGATTTTATTTTGCCGGCCTACGTCTACGGAATGAATGTTTTATTCCAGGGTCAGAGTAAGATGGAGAATGCCTTTATTGTCTCTGTGATCCCCACCTCTTGCTAGAGTGTAAGATCACAAAATTTACACACTCTATTCTTGTACCAGTATGTAGGTGGGTATATGTTATGCTAAACGTTATGTAATGTATTTTAGACGTCAACTTGTCTGTAGCTTGTTTGTGAAACAACAATACACAGGTAACCTTGCCAGATCATTGGACTGAATGTCTGATCTTCTAATGAGTATGTTTCACAGCATATGAGTCATGAAGTTGGGGAACCTCTTGCAAATTAGTGGTAGGAGAGTGGGTATCCCCTGATTGTTTCATTGGTGGGCTATGATCTTCCTAGTCTAATATACCTCTATTATGTTTTCAGTGTTGCAGTAGAGATCAGTATTTTGCCAATGCCTGCTGTGGGCATGAAATTCTCCCCTTTCATGATATGGCCAGTAAAGTATTACTTGGCTACTTGCTCAATAATTAAGTCATGCACCTTGAAAAGCGCACATTATTGTGGCAAGCCACTGATCTTTATTTAGCAGTGATCTACCAGGATAAAAGCTCTGACAGTAGGAAGTGACACCTAGCACATTTGTGAACACAGTGTGTAGGAAGCAGTTCAGTCACTTCACACCCTGACTAGTACACTGATTGTTATACCGGAGAGGCCAGGGATTGATATAATTTTACCAGACAGAAATCGAGTTTATCAAGCCAGGCTGTACAACTCAAAATTTTGGTAAACTACACCCCTTATCTTGGTCAGCTTTCGAAGTTAATATTAGATGGGCTTCTTGATATCTGATGCTCATAAAGTATCTCACCCCCCCCACCCCCCAAAAATATATATATATGCCACATTTGTGCGGTTACATTCAGTGCTAACTGAAATATTATCCTGCATTCTTGAAAGTAAAAATCTGTATTTTACTTATTCTGCTCTCCCTAATAATATAATAACTACAAATATTAGTAATAAGCATGTCAGGTACAGAGCAGGGTTTGCAAGTACAATGGGTTTTATTACATGGCGGTCATATATTCTTCAAACTGGGAATTCATGAGAAGTTGCAAGAGAATTTCTAACTGTCGGCCTTTTAGCTCATTTAGAAAAACAGCGGAGTTGCAGGTTTGTTTGTTTTTACAATTGGTAAAGTTTTGCCTGTTATCTGCATTTTTCTTGTCAATTCTCCACAATTCCTGATTTAGTAAATAATCATGAAAGTGTTCTGTATGAGCTCTGTATCATCACAGGCAAAGTATTACTTTCCTGCTTCCCCTCTAACTGTTTTGTACTATAGAGAGAGACAACAAAGCACCATATGAATTAAACAATTGGCATATTCAGCCTATAGTACATTGGAGCCTAATCCCCTGCAATATCACAAGGCACTGTGCTCTAAAACCACCCATCACGCCTATACTATAAGATAAATGGAGTCTCGCTCCTTTCTGTTATTCCCATAAGCAAACTATAAGTATTAGCACGCAAGACAGCAAGGTAAGAGCGGTGAACACCAGAGACTGTGAAAATATATTTTTAGATGTTAAAAAGAGGGAGGAAATCCATATTTCTTTTTACTAAACAGTATATTCCATGCTGGACATTGTCTAATAGATGTTAGACGTTGAAACTTAAGATTTTATTCACACAGTCTGCTTTTAGAAACTGAGAAAAGTTACCTCTGTGAAACCTTAACTTCTTGTGCCTTTTCTTGGAAATAGTTTGTAGAGTTATTATTTACCTCCCATGTTTCTCCTCATTTCTCTCTAAGGGTCGACCAGGACATATCAGCTTCCACGAATTGAGTAGAAAAAATTAATCACATCAAGATGGATGTCACTGGTTAGGTGAAGATTTGGAAATGTGACAAGTCTAAATTCAGTCACTGTCACTGCCTTTATTTACTATAGTAATTTTGTTTTAAAATTCGATTACAAATTCAACAGACAATTAAAACTTCATATATATATATAGCCAAAGGATCCTTTCATATACTAAAGTTAGGGATGAATTTTTCTAATTTTGTTACATATTCTTCATTTAAAAGCATTCTCTTTTCTTTCAATACTTGATGAAAGGATTATAATATAAACTTTTTTGAGGTGACAGTTTTCCTCTAACAGAGTTCCATTTCAGTTTATCCGTCGGTCAAAAGAATCCTGCAGAAGGGCAAACTGCAGTCATTATAAACAAAAGAGAACAAAATGGAGATGCCTGGATACTTAGATCCAACGCAAGATTTCCAGGTTTTTTTTTTTAGAATCTTATATTCCAGACGGAGTTTTCTCAGCCTTTATTTTATCAATCACCCACCATAAGAATCTATTTCTAGAAAGCACCCCTTTTTTAATTGATACTTGCAATGCACCAGTAACATGGCATTAAACAGATACTGAAGCATCACCTGGCCATGCCTAGGAAAATCTGTAATGTTTCCTAGGTGTTTCATATTATATATCATATTATAAGCACACAGTAACCACTACATCCTGGCACAATGCTTCTTCATTTCACGCAGTCCCCCTGAGACAACTACAAGAAATCGCTTACTCAGTAATTAATACTGCAAATGTTGATTCCTGCCCTTTGGGGACTGGCTCTTCAGAAATGGTTGTCCAGTGTAAAAAGCTTTTACAGTATGGAATAACTTACAGCAGCACTATATGACAGAACAAAAGCTATCTCCAGAACTTGGGCCCCATGGCTGGACTTTGGGGCATACCTTAGTGTTCTTAGGGTCAGCACATAATGCAAAATACTCTGTGGCGTGTTAAATATTATTTCTGATTTATTCACAGCCTTTATGTATCTAATTTCTTTAGCTGTCATTTACTTATATGTGTTTGTATTACAAAATATAATCATAAAGATTGTTTTAAAAAAAAACAAAAAAAAACAAAGGTTCAGCAACTATTTGATGAAATATTGGAATAAGTAGTAGAGGTATGATTACTGTTGCCAATTGATCACAGTGATTACAATAGCTCTGATAAAGTTTACCCTACACTCGCTACAGTTGTATAGAACCTCAGAGTGGCAGACAAAAAAAAATATCCAGTGGGTGTCATTTCTGTGGATGAAACAATGTGTTATTTGGGTAAGGTCAGGGAAGAATGACTTACAATACACAAATAAGCACTTTATATAACAGTGATAGGCCGATGGACATCTTTGAAGGCACAATGCCAGGTCCCACTCCTGTCAGCTAATAAAGGGAAGATGAGATTAAAGTGTATGTATAATCACCAACATGCTGTGTAGAAGAACAAATAGAAATTTTTGTCACAATACGTAGACATTGAGAATAGATTTTAGGGTAAACCACTTGAATCCGGTACAGGCCGCAGGGCGGCAGTGCAATGTTTTCTTCATGCACATAAAGTCACATAACAATTTAGCACTGCATATTTAAGGATTGGTATAGATCACATGCATCCTTTTGCAAACAATACCCTACATTCTAGTGTATATTTTCAGAAGAAAATCACTCCCTCAGTGCTCTCAGCCAATTACTACCATCCAGGGTGAAACTAATTAATATTGGTCAATTCTGAATGCTGTTTGTGAGGAGGCACACTATGGGAGGTAGGAGAGCCCTTGTTTGTGTTAAGTCTTACCAAAATTGAAAAAAATTGTAGACTATACCCATTTATATATAAAAATGGAAGACTACAGCCCACTCTGCACCATAACCACTACACTTAGCTGGTTATGGCGCTGAGTGCCCCTTTAATGTATACAGAAGCTTGCTCAAGAACAAAACGGAAATAACACAGACAATTCTTAGGGGAATTTTAACAAATACTTGTGTACCCTGTATAAATTATAACCAACTCCAAATCCTTAAAAAAATCTGGAAGAAGAAGACGATATGATATTTATTCAATCCAGTAATTTAGAAATCATGTACGATATATTGGACACTGAAAACAAATGTGATGGCCTTTTTACTTAAACAGCATTCATCATCTGTTACATTTGAGTTAAAGATATTTTTCTATCCACCACATATGAGTACGTAACACAGGCATGATTAATATTTTAAAAGTAGTAGTGTTTATGTACTTGGCTAAAAAAAATGAATCTAATTATAAATATATATTCCTTTCTTCTACATTACTCTCTGCGTACATAACAAGACGTGGACAAAATAGGGCGCAAACACTAGTGCCGACTTCATAAATGAGAAACACAAAATTGTCATTTTTAGAACGACAATGTTCTCTGACTGAAATCAGGTAGAATTGTATTAATATTTACAAAACCAGTACCATCCCCGTTGTCCTGCCAGGTAGTGTAGCAGCAAACACACATTTCATGAAGCTCCCAACACCACAGTTTTGGTACTAGCAATGTTAAAGGTAGTGAATTCTGCAGCAGAGTACAAAGATTTACGTGTGATGCAATTCAGCATTTGGTAGTCCCATTCTGCTAGCCTGTGTGGCCTAGTACTTTGCAGAGGAGTTTGTGCTGTGACGTAATGTTTCCACTTTGCAGTAAGAACTCTTACAAGTGTCCGTGGCAGCTCAATCAAGGCAGAAATATGACGAAACAGATTTGTTTGGAAGGTGATACATTGAAAGGCTCTGCGCTCTTTAGTAAAAGCCATTCGGCTGCCAATGCTTGTCTTTGGAAATTGTATGGCTGTATGCTTGATTTTATGCACCTGTCTGCAATATGTGTAGTTGAAACTGACAATGAGTAGGAATGTTCTTCTAAAAGCCTTTATGCTAACATTTGGTACACCCAAGTTTTGATAGCGTGTGCCTCTTTGGTAATTTTTTTCTCATAATTTTCTTTCTCACTACACCACTACGTGGTTTCTGTTCGGCATGTGGATAGCGTTTGTGTCTTGTGCTATTTAGACATAGACTACTATGAATAGAAACAGTAAGGTAATTGTAATGCACACCAACATCTCTGCTTTTATTTAAAGAGATATAGTGTTAGGAATACAAATGTGCATTCCTAGCACTATGCTTCTTTCTGCCTCCTCCATTGTGTCCCCCTCCCCCTCAGCAGTTTAACAGTTCATGAACCCTTACTGTACTTACTAGTTACCAGCGCCGATGTCCCTGGGCGCTGGGTCAGCGTTCCGCCCACTCCGACGTTAGATCGTCATTAGGTCCTCCCCATAGGAAAGCAGTGCTGAAATGCTTACCTATGGGTAACTTACTGAAGCTGAATGTCGTCATCCAAAAGTCATCAACAAAAGTTGCCTAACAAGCAGGAAGTGCCTTTAGTGGCTGCCTGATTAACAGCCACTAGAGGCAGTCTTAACCCTGCAATGTAATATATAGATTGATTGCATTATATTTTGATTGACACACAAAATTTCACGAGTATATCAAATACAGTGAACCTATTTTCAGAAGAAAAAGAAAAAGAAAATTGTACAGTTAGAATAGTGACTACTAGCTTGAATATGCTCCATTTTAGGGAACATTCTAAGCACCTACAGCCCACAGCTCTCATTGGCTGAAAGCATTAGCTGAACATTCTCATCCAATAAGTGTGTCCTGTATCCAACCTGCTTGGTTCAATTTTGACATCCACCATTGGAAAAACACAAAAATGGAGTAATATACATTAATGGGGAAAAAGAATGGGTAAGAGGCGCAAAAGGGGGGTCAACAGACAAAAATAAAATAAACATAAAATCCATCCAATTCTTTATTTTCTTATACAAAGGGATATAGAAAGTGATAGAGACCAACACAGGTAGCTTTTAAATGTACAAGGGGCATACTTTTTACACAAAACCTCATGTGCACACCATGTGATTAGAATGTGGGCTAAACAGACTCTTATAGGTTACATATAACAAGTGGTCCTAAGCCCCTGGGCTGGGACCCGAAACTGGTTCCCCTTGACACTAAAGTGGGTCCTGAGTAGATAGTACAGCAAAACACACATAATATTTAAGTTGTTTTGTAGAACTTCATTGTTATAGACTGTATTACAATGGAAGAATAGATCGGTGAGCTAAATTTATAATAGAAAAATGGCTCGCCAAGCCATTACTATTTACATAATATGGGTCACGGTCCCTGTCAAAAATAAAAGGTGAATTACACTGTTAAACTATGAACAGGATTTCCCAAATAAACAGAAAAGGCGAGGATGCACAACCTAGTGTAATAAAAATAGATTGCATTAGTATATGCAATCAGACTACACCAAGGCCAGAGTAGAGAACAGTCTCAGAGCAAAGAATATCTATGAATTAGATGAGTCTCACCTTTCACTCCAGGTAATGTATAGCATGGACTTTGGTTTTAAAAAAATATTTAACACTTTTATGTCAGTGTTGAATTGTAAGATGTTTCAGGAGACATATATTCAACCTACAGGCTGAATGAAAGCCTTTTCTTCTTATTGTAGACATTTTCAAAGACTACAGTACTAATAGGACACACCTGTAAAAGAAGAGTAATCCCTAGAAAATCCCAGTTGTTACATGAATCAAAACATAGTTCAGGCTATCACATATGGGTTCTAGCTTGGGTCAATGTTATAATCATTCATCATCGAAATTGCATTAGGAGTGTGCTATTGGGTAGATAGAGGTCTCCCTGACAGCAGGTTCATTTAGTGAACAGGTGAAATCAGTGAAAGATGCATAGTGGGTTCACAGACTCATCTTATCTGTATGTCTGTCTGTCTAATTATCTAGTACTGCCCCTTAAAGGGACACTATAAGCCCCAGAACCACTACACCTTAAAGGGACACTCCAGGCACCCAGACCACTTCTGCCCATTGGAGTGGCCTGGGTGCCAACTCCCACTACCCTTAACCCTGCAAGTGTAATTATTGCAGTTTTCATAAACTGCAATAATTACCTTGCAGGGTTAACGCCTCCTCTAGTGGCTGTCTACTAGTCCTCGAGCGTCACTAAAATCCCCATAGGAAAGCATTGAAAAGCATTTTCAATGCTTTCCTATGGAGAGGTCTAATGCGGATTAGGTCTCCCCCGCCGGCGGGCGTGATCAGTCTCCCCCGCCGGATGACGTGATGAAGGGGAGGAGCGTGAGCGGAGGAAGAAGCAGCGACGTGGGACATGTCGCTGCCTCTGGTAAGTCACTGAAGGGGTTTCACCCCTTCAGCAACCAGGGATGGGAGGTGGGAGGGAGAGGGGACCTGCCGTGCCAGGAAAACGGATTGTTTTCCTGGCACTGGAGAGTCCCTTTAATGTAATGGTTCTGGGGCAAAGAGACTGTCCTTGCAGTCTTTGCACAACAGACATTTTGGTGTCTTTTTTTTGGTACTGATGATATATGTTCCAGATTGCATCAATTTGATTTGTATCTAGCAGCCGGCTAACCTTTATTCACTAAACAGTGAATTGGTGTAGGCTCATAATGTGTGTATGTATCTATCTATCTATATATATATATTGTATTTTTTATTTGCTAATATTGTACCCTATTGTAACAATGCAATGTTTTGTGGACCCAGGACATACTTGAAAACAAGAGAAATTTCAATGTATCCTTCCTGGAAAAATATTTCATAAATAAAAAAACTAAAAAAAAAAAAAATCAATTTACAAAACATAGGCAAAAGTAGTCGAAATGGAGAAATTCTCAAATTCTAATATTTTCTTAATTTGATTATTTTGGCATAAATAATGCCATCTGTTTGAGAAAATATAAAGTGATTTGGTGTGCTGAAGACCCTCTTCATTATAGTATGTGTTTTTATGTTTATAGCTATTGTAATTTGTATATGTACTCGTGGATATATACCTCTCTATACACCCTCTGGCATAACAGGAATAAGGCAAATTATTAAAAACCACTGATATTCTGGTATTAGTGGCACATGCTATATTATCCGGACAAATGACTAATTTTGGCACAATAGATATTTCTGAACAACATTTGCCTGACTGGCTGAGTATTGTGGGAAATGTAGTTCAAACTCATTTGGGACAGCCAAGGCTAGCCATCACTGACATAGACAGTCAATTGGTATTTACATATATTAGCAATTTATAATTTTGACCTTTTTGTTTTTTCTTTTAGCAGTGTTCCCTACAATTCCTCCTTCTTAAATCCTCTACTCTGCACACTCACACCTCCCTCTCACATTTATTTCCCTCTCTCAGTCTCTCCAATTCTTATTTTTTTTAATTCTCTGGCTCCTCTCTCCCCTCAGGTCAGGATGCAGTGGTACATTCCTGTGGCGTGAAACTTTGCATTTTCCTTTCAGTCCTAGTTGCCTGTGAGAGGGATTCCAGCTCCCTCCCTTATATCCCCCCTTTCCTCTCTATATTCTCCCCTCCCTGTCAGTAAGATGCAAGCAGCCAGCTCTCTATGAACCCTGCCAGAACCCCCTTTGGGTGCAGTAACCTTCATGTGACCCAGCCCTGTGTTAGTCCTTCCTTCTACACAATTTTCCAAGGCATTGATACTATTACAGGCCTGCCCTCTTCCTAGCTCTACGTTTTCCTCTAGTTCACCATTCCTTTATTCCTTCTCCCCCTTTTTTCTACCCTCCTCCATTCTATGGTTTTATTTCTTTTGGTGCCTTCTCTATATTTTTCCATCTCGGCATTCCTCCACTTTTATTGGTCTTGCTTTCCTCTTTCCCATGAAATATATTCCTCCACTAGCTTTGCTTCCTTCTTTCACTATTTCGTCAATTTCTTTTATGCGATTCTTCTCTACTTTTTTTTAAAATCTTTTTTTTTAAATTCAGCATTTTTATAGTTTATACATTAACCAGTTTTGCTACTCTGTTTACTGTTTCGCTTTTGTTTTCCTTGTACATGTTTGTTGCAAAATCTATTGTACAAATATAGCCCTTGTTTAATTTTTAGAGGGGTTTATTTAATAAACAGTAAGCTGGCATTTGCATTTTAATTTGTTTTCCAGTCTATTCTGTTTTTTTCTCTGCTGATTGTATGTAAAGCAATTATACAATTCACTGTTTAGTAAATAAACCACTATGAGTGTATTCACTAAACAGCAAAGTGATGCTAATTAAGAATTAAATTGCGTAATTTAGGCCAAACATAGTCAAGAAGAATCCCACTGGATGAAAAAGGATATTTTTATTCTAGTTTCTTTATTTTAGCCTTAAAATCAGACTCGAAAATCTGCACATTTTGCTATTTAGTGAAAATACCCCTAAATCTTTTTTATTTGTCATTTCATTTCCATTACTCGCTTTCCCTGCGGTTTCTAGGCATGTTAAATAATCTCCCTTTTCTCACCTTTTCCTTCTCAGTCCATATGTTTCTCATCTTTCCCAGCTCAATCTGTATTTTATTCTGCATGTCCTAGTAACAGCATTGATTGAGAAAAAAAAAGTGTGATAGCGCAAGTAACCCATTGACTGCAACAACTATAAACCCCCTAAAAATGCCCTTGAATTCAGCAATAAACACATTACCACACAATGGTGCAAATTAACACACAAAAGTAAGTGTGCACTTTCTTCAATATGAATTAACGTGATACATGAGACATTTGGCAGCCCAGTTGGAATGATTTATAAGGCAAAATATATAAAAACGGTATATGAAAGTTACAGAAATACAGAGAAAGAGACGCTTATTCTGGTGGTGACCTCAGGGGTCTTAATGGTGTATTAGCTACAGTTTTGCCTTCATAATTCATATACGTACACATATAATATAATAGAGCTTGATTTGTGAGAACTATGACAGAAGTGAGAGTATTTAAGCCAAGCAGGCATTAAACTATTCATAATACTTTGTTCACTTAACAGTGACTTAAGTAGTGCTCATCTGAAACCATATTCCCACTACTGCAATATGGCTGCCTATGTCAAAACAGTGATATCAGTGGGAGCCAAAGAGGTACAGACAGTTTTACATCACAATTTCATCGTCACGTCTCATTGTAGCGTCTCTTCCTGGTGACAATTAGCTATTCTTTGTAATAGGCAATTGGGAAGATAGCATTAGTCATACACACTTATACAATGACAGTTTTAATTGGCATCCTCTTTCAGACTACAAATTATACTGAATTATAACAGTGACAACTCAGTGGATAAAATGTATTAGTAATGATTTATAATGCTTTGGATTAAATTAGCCAGGGTGATGGAGAAACTGAAAGCTTGTAAACGAAATGGTTCTTAAACAAATACTTTTTTGGGGGTATTTTTGAGGGGGTCTAAAGGAACACTATATCTGACGTCATTACTATGTCTTCCTTTCAACTACTATAACTAGGAAGTTTGATATTCACTAAGTTTACAACTATTAAAGGACCACTATAGTGCCAGGAAAACATACTCGTTTTCCTGGCACCATAGTGCCCTGAGGGTGCCCCCACCCTCAGGGTTCCCTTTCCCGCCAGGCCGCAAGAGCCGCGCGCGCATTCAGCCAGTCTCATAGGAAAGCATTTACAATGCTTTCCTATGGACGCTGGCATCTTCTCACTGTGAAAATCACAGTGAGAAGCACGCAAGTGCCTCTAGCGGCTGTCAAGAGACAGCCACTAGAGGCTGGATTAACACTAACATAAACATAGCAGTTAGTCCATGCGCCTGACATCACTGTATGTTACAGTGGAAGCCATGCCCCCAAGTCTTTTATATAGTTTAATACTGGCTGACAGAGTGGAAGATGAAGTTGTTAAAGTGCCTAGTGGTCCTTTAAGTGATGTGAGGTTTTGAAAGGATCAATTATTAATGGGAATTATAAGTATTGATGATATAATAAAATTCCAGGTATGACATGCCATCTGCCCAGGTTTTGTCAGTATCCCCATTTAAAAAGAGTGAAGAACCTAAATAACTGTTGGTGTTTTACCTTAAAGGGCTACTTGAACCAAAAGCATTGTTTTTATACTTTATTCAGCCTTGTCTATACCCAAGCTTTTTCAACATTCATATCTTGCATATATGTAAGCTTTTTTTTTAAATCAAAGATCTTCCTTAGTTGCAGGTCTTCACAGATAATCACATTTAACTAATGTTCCCTTCCACAAGTGGCGTACATACCGCAGTCGCAGGGGTCGCAGCGGCGACCGGGCCCGTCACTCCAGGGGCCCAGCCGCCCTGCAGACCCCTGTGACCGGGTGCCCGCCACCATGAGGTATAACCCCCAGGGCCCCACAGGTGGTCCATGCTGTTAGGGCCACCCGATGGCTATGAATTTCCAGGGGGCCCGGTCAGCGCTGCAGCGCTTTAACAGCGCGACTGGGCCCCCTTTGATGACATCACAGCTGGGAGGAAGTGACTGCCCCGTCACTCCTCCGAGCTTACAACGGGAGCTGTGCGGGAGGAAGAGAGGAGGGAGTCAGAGTGGGAACGCTGACTCCCTTCAGGCTGAGCCACCACTGGACCCCAGGGAAGTCATCCTCCTGCATCTAAAAGGTAGGAAACAGGAGGGTGACTAAAATATTTTGTATAAGTGTGTGTTTGTTTGGATGTGTGTGTGTCTCTGTATGAATGTTTCTCTGTATGTGTGTGTCTGTCTGTCTGTGTGTGTGTATGTATGTGTGTATGTCTGTCTGTGTGTGTTTGTATGTATGTGTTTGTCTGTATATATGTGTCTCTGTGTTTGTATGTATGTGTGTTTGTATGTATATATGTGTCTGTATATATGTGTTTGCGTGTGTGTGTGTGTGTTTGTATGTATGTATGTGTGTGTGTAAGTACAGTGGCGTACATGCAGGGGTTGCAGCTACGACAGGGCCCGTCACTCCAGGGGGCAGGCTGCCCTGCAGACCCCTGTGACCGCCGCCATGTGTTGCGCCCCAGGCCCCTGCGGTATAACCGCTGGTGAAGGGGCCACGGATCAGTTTTCGCACTGGGGCCCCATGGATCGTGTGTACGCTACTGCCTTCCACATATCATAATATTTATTATTCACTTGTAGCTGCTCGGTATTCATGTGATGCACTTAAAACACTTAGAGTTCCTTAAAAGCATATGAATCATGAAGTATAATTTCACAATAGCCAGGCTATAAAACATGCAGTCACATAAGGTTATAGTAAAATAAAAATGTTTAAAAATGTTTCTTTGAGTTGAGTTAAAGTGTTTGTGACTCTCTAAGAGAAAATGTATCAAAACATAAAAGTGAGGAAGATAAAAGCGAACAACAAAAATGTACTTAAAATTATTTCAAGCTGTGAAATTGTTCTTGGATCAAATATTTCCATTCTATTTAAAGGGAAGTTCTTGAGATAATTCCCATTTTTAATTATTCACATTCAATTGGAAACAGACAATTTCTATTGTAGAGTTACTGAACGCCAAGGGATTCTGTAACAGTCATTATATCCCTCAGCGTCCAAACAGTAAGACTGATTTCAAAACCTGACCATTGGCATTTTCACAGTTTGATGCGTACGTGTCAAGGTACACACACATTAATACTAAAGAGGTCAATATAGCCTCAATACATCGTGCTACAAGACTTGATAGCAAACATATAGATTTGCAATAAAACAATATAATGATGTGCTCCTGTCTTTCATCAGGCAATGAATTATTGGCAGGGGAGATTCTCTGTAACAGCATCTACAACACAGGCACTGTAATTGATTTGATTATTCCTCTAACACGTAATGAACCCAGTAGGCCAGCATCATGGAGGGGGGGAGATATTCCCCATATGGTGAAGTGTTCTTAAGCAGGTTTATTCCAGTAGGGGGCAGCAGCTTCAGGTGAGACATTAGCGTAACACCCATGAAACATGTTTGATGGTAGCACTGACAGCATTGGAGAAGAGTAAAGTATTTAACTAATATCACGTAGAGTATATAATGTATCCATGTGGTATACAATGTATTGTACTGAACAAGGAGATGTTGCTTAACCCCTTAAGGACACATGACATGTGTGACATGTCATGATTCCCTTTTATTCCAGAAGTTTGGTCCTTAAGGGGTTAAAGTGAACCTGTCTTAACAGGTTCGCTGGAAATATTTGAGTTCTGCATTCCCTCTCTTTGTTTACATATTGAGGATGAATGCATGGGAGAGCATTATTTAATCAATTCTCCATGGTCCACCTGTATTATCAGCTGAAATATAATTCAGAGGACAATCTTTTAACTAGTTTTGCCAGATCCACTATAATTTCTTTAATACATGCAGTAGGTGAGAAAAACTGCCATGCAGTAGGTAGCATTCACGTGCTGCAGTTCCACTGGAGTTCCTCCTTAATTTATAAACCAGTTTCCTTCCGGCAGAATACAAATTCCACAGCATTTACCGACTACCAGCATGTAGAAGAGATATACCCATGAAACTACAATGGATTTGTCATTTCTAGTTTTAAATGATTGGATATTAGATAACACATTTAAAGTGAAATCAGTGTTTTGTGATAATTCCTCTCATTCAGTTGTGTTTGCAGCCAAACTACATCTGAACATATTTTCATTAAAGTAACACTCCCAGCACCATAACCACTGCAGCAATTGACTTCTTACCTGATCACTTATTGTCAAAACAACCCTGAAGATAAATAGCATTGATAACAAAGCATGTACTTAAAATAAAATACTTTTTATGGACAAACTTTGGGGTTAAACTGTCTGAGAACAGTTTAACCCCTAAAGGCGAACCATCGCCAGGGACTTCCTGTCACCAAAGCAACTTATTTTCAATTAAGTTGTTATGGTGCTAAGAGTGTTCCTTTAAGTGATCCTGTTACCAGGTGTAACATCCCACTTGTTTAGCAAAGGAGGTTCTCTATAGATTGCCAAATCAGGAGGATATGCCATGCAAGCATAGGGAATTAAACACCAGATTATGGTGCCAGATTACAATGCAATTGGTCTTAAAAGGGTAAACAGATGTGGCAGGGGTAGCCAGCTGGTGGTCATTCTGTGCCTTGTACTGTTGAAGAACTACAACTAATATGAAGCTTTGTGACGAAAGCTGAAACTACCTTTTGGCTATGACTGATCTGGGGTCTGACTACAAGTTGAATCTGTGCTGGGTTGCCAGATCATCAGATGATTTAGAGGCATCTATTTAAAAAAATGCATACTTCAGGGCTGTATTTTAAGTAATGCAGCCTTGCCGTATGCATTTTCACAAGAATCCCTAAATCAAATCATGACCAGCTTTTGCAAATAATGAGATTAAGAAACTCTTGGGAATTTTACAAGTTTCTACATCTGAAGACCATATGGGGGATTACACTGAAGGACTATCATTGCAAGTACACTACATACAAAGTGGCAAAAAACAGGGTGAATAGCACAGGGCCGAATGATTGACTAATATTAAGATTATTCATATTATAACACGCTGAGTAAACACCCACAAAAGCAGAAGTTGATATTTATCCTGAGTGGATGTACACCCATGTTTTGCCTCGCCTTAGTTCCAGTCAGTGTTTGCTGTCACACACATGGATTCAGTTATAGTCTGTAGGACTGCCTTGCACATTGTGGTAAAAGCTTCAAAAAATAATAATGAAAAAAAAAAAGTCATTAGTGTCTGGAAGGTGTTTTGGATTTGATATATTGTGACAGTATGGGAGGTAAGAATGTTTGAAAAATGAAGAGTGGTCATGAAATAATGAGTATGGCATAAGGGTTATTGGTGCTTTGTGAGATCAATGTATGGCTTTGAATTAAAGAAGAAAAAATATACTAAGCTACACAGCGCAAGGTTATTCGTATGACCAAACTGACACAAGCTGGACTTGAATTTGACAGATGGTGAATGATGAGAACTGCAGCCCTACACTGTGCCTTGTACAAAGCATCCACGGCACTGCTGTAACAGACTGTAGGTTCTGTTTGCATTCATTAATCAATGAGGCATTCCAAAAGAGCTGCCTTGATTAATTTACTGATTTTTACTTTGGTAGCATTTGAAGGCTACATACAGCAGGGCAGCGCTTTTTCATATGCTACCAATCAATACAAAGTAATTTGTTACCAGGAAACATGATAGACACTGCAAACTTGACTCTAAAATAGTTCATTTAAAAATAAATAAATACATACAAATAAATAGATTAAAATTCTTCAACTTCGTTTTAGTCAAAACTTGGCTATTTTAGCCTACATTTTGTTACTCGGATTTTAAGTGAATAGTTTTAAATTTAAAAACTTGCCTTTTTTTTTTGCTTGATTTTTTTAAACCTGGCAATTCCATTAAAACAATTCCACTAGAAATTGTGGTTGCCTAGATAGACATTCGGACAGATAAAATCATAGGTAGACAGCAGATAGATTGATGTATATTCATGGGAACTACCCAGAGGAGAACAAGCAGTCATTGAAAATTATCCCTAATTACTGCTGTAAAATAGCTGTCAGAAATGAAGGGGTTAAAGATCTGTCTGAGATGCCAAAAGGTCATGGGTACCCTGCAGCAGCTGAGCTTAGTAATTGGAAGCAGAAGGATTGGGGCAGGCAGTGTGTGTGTGTGAAGGTAAGAGTGCCGCTCTGTTTCATTCTGCCTTTATGACCACATCTAGACATTCCCTCACTCCCATGTCCAACATCTGCGAAGACGTCACATCCCTTCAGTGAGACCCAGACACAGCTAAGAAATACCCCAAAGCTCTGCCGCCTGGAGCTGCCAGACAAACTCAGATCAGGGCCATAAAACGAACGGTTATAAGAGCGACTGAAAATCACATTAAGTCTAATAGCAACTTATTGAAATCTCCTGGTAAGATATTAGATTACTGTGGAGTTTATTAAGGCCTGCTGTGTAAATAGCATTCTGTGGCATTCCCTCTAGCGCAAAAAAAAGATACAAAACAGGGCACTGCTAGCAGCAAGAGAAGCCACTAAATCTATGTCTTTCTACAAGAAATAGAATGTTTCTCCACTGTATGGAATAACAGAAGGGGTTTGTGAAGTCCCCGCAAACCGTGTGGTTCAGTAGAGAATGTGAACATGCTGTCTCCTGACACACCCAAGACAGAGTGAGAGAGAAAATACAGGTTTCCCGTTCTATACAAATCCATATTGGTCAGTGGTCACAGTCAAATTGCCGAAATTCACTGAATTCTCTGACTGGGTCTTCCCCTCTAACAGTTGCCGTATTCTGGGCTTTCTCTTCAATATTTTGTGGGAGAACTATGCAGTCTAATGTGTGATAAATCTCTAACAATGATATCTTAAGCCACACACTGATCCTGCATCTTTTCAGACAACAGCAGATATGGGGTATTTCAAGGTTAAAGGGACACTGTCGGCATCCAGACCACTCCATCTCAATGAAGTGGTTTGGGTGCCATGTCCCTGCCAATTTTACCCAGCAACTGAAAACATTGCCAGTCTGCAGGAACAGCAATGTTTACAGGGTTAAAATGCTTTTAATGATAGCCATTAGAGGCGCTACCGCCGAAATAACCGAGTAAAAGTCGCCATTGCAATCAGACAGTCTCTGACAAAGATAATTTGATTGGCGCATGGAGCAGGCTATGGGAAAGCAGGCATGGTGGCAGCATGGGAAGCAGAGTGGCAAGGGCTGAAAGAGAAGTAAACCAATTTATTTACTATTTATAGAAGGGTGGCTGACCAACTAATTTGCTTGATTTCCTAACACTATAGTGTTCCTTTACGTTTTGCATAAGTGAAGCCAGGCTTTTGTGGCTTGATACCTTATATTTGGACACACAATGAGCCCATACCGCATCGCTTGATTGTACTCTATAGATAGAGCGCTTGCTCACTTGCTCAATAAATGGGAACTTTATAGCAGTTTTGCTAACAGGAAAATCTGGCAATGTACTGCCTCTATAGTAAATACCATGAGAAATATCCAGTGCTGATGGAACCATTTTCAGAACATTGTCCTGTTTTCCCATTATCAGCATTTTATATATCCCCCAAAAGCAAGCAAAACTGTAAAGCAGGGCCGGGTCCCGACTATCATGGTGGAAAGATGCGTTTTGAAAGAGCACCTCTACTAGCTTGCAAATTAATATGGTTAGCACTATAATCCGGGTAACCCGGGAGAAGTGGTAGTTTCCCGACCTACCTGACACACTAAGCAACGGTTAACCTTTCTTGCCACAGTAAAGACAGAGTCCTTCTGTCTCCTCCTATACAATTTTTCAGCTTCAGTGAGCGTGGTGACCCCTAATTGCATAGGTTCTACCTCTGGTACCTTGGAAATCATAGGAACTTAAACCTGAGGCGTAATGGATACTGTAAGGTGTCTATTTCTATTCCTGGTGTATTGTCTATCACGAATTCTATTGTCTATATCGATGAGATAGTCAATTAGATCCTCCGTGCGGCCCCCTCAGAAGGGAAGATTGATGAGGTAACTACCGCCACACTAGAGTAACAGCTTACCATAATCGTTGACACTTTCTTGAGGCGCCTGGAGAGCGTGATCGGTGGGAGCCAGTGGAGCAATGTAGCTCAGAGGCTTCAGCTCCAGCTATTCCTGAAACGCCCGCTGCTCCCAAGGGATTTTGGCGCTATGACCGAGGAGAGCCCGCACATCATGGAGGCGTCTAAAACACCGCAACACAGGAGAAGCCAAGCACAACTCACCTACAGGTCTGCTAGTGCAGTGGGCCTCTCCAGCCCTACACCAAGGGACTGATTCACTGAAGAGGCCTTTGGGGCCACAACTTGGCTCACCTTCGCACTCTGCACTGCTGCTACTGAGGCCTATGTCTAGGCCCTTACACCCGACTCCAGAGCACTCATCGTGGTCAACATGGACGACGGAACTGATCCTACATTGCCCACAAGTAATCACCTTGTGGGGCATGAAGCACCTCTTCATGCTGCTGGACTGTGCTCTGCCCGTGGAGGGCATCATCTGAGAAGGAAGGGGTAGTGGAACTCTATGGGACTCAAAGCCTCATGTTCTTCGCTTTATTATTTCTCCTTTTGTCTTTGAGAAGCATAATTTCACTTTTTTTTTCTTAGACTCACCGCAGCTGTACTCCCATTAACCCACTGACCACGCTTACAACCTATAATAATTGTATACTGGGGGGTGAGGGGAAGGCCTCTTAGAAGATACCACTGACCGTACTCAAGATGTCTTACACACATATGAGCCACACTTATCACTCTTTACCTGATGTCTCTCTTTGGCTAGATGACATTTATACCGCATATTAGTTGGACATGACTGACTAGCTTGTTCTTATTTTCAACCTCTTGAGTAACAATCTAATCTTTCCAAATACTGTATTTTTGCTATATATTTTGCTTTGTAGTTCGTTTACACTATGGCATTATCTGCTTGTCTGTTCCATTTATCTTATAAAAAGGTGCTGGACCCTCAACACTTACTGATACATGCTGATGACCATCTTGTAACCATTGCACTGTCATTTACAGCTTGTTAAGTAACAAAAGCACCACAAAAATAAACAACATTTATCTGTGTCTGCCACATCCCTCTGGTACCATTTTCACAGTGTGTTTCCTTACTTGCCTATGAGGGCTAAAATAAGACAAGAATCAAAGAAGAAAGTATTGTAGTGCTATGAATTCAATGACAAAATCATTGATGCATGCTATATCTGGAAGTCTCCTCACTAAACAGTGAATTGTGGTGAAGTGACAACACAGACCAAACTATGCTTTGTAAACCCCATTCCAATTCACAAGCCTCTTTGAATTGATCTGAATATCTCCCAAATGACCTGCATGACCCTCTAATTGGAGGCGAATAAGTAAGGATTTCCTTGTGAATTCATTTCTAAACTATCTCCCGAAAAACATAAACAAACATGTAGCTGGAGGGCAAAGTGATGATTAAAATTTAAACATAAATAACTAAATTAAAAAACACGCAGGATTTCCCTAGAGTCCCCTAACAATCAGGAAGGAGCCTGAACTACACCCTAAGAGCGCAGTTATATAAATGAGATTTTAAAAATGATGTGTTTTAGGAACCATCGTATAGCAGGTCAGCTATATAGAAAGATTTGGGAAAATAGATTGAAAGGGTGCCTGGCAGAATGGCTAATTTCATGGTTGGCAGTGTTTGATACAAAGGTTCTTATGCTCATTGCATAGATTATGGGTCAATGAGGTCCCCTGTTCACTTGCACACATTTGCTTATAACTGCAGAAACTATCAATTGCAGTTAGAAGCCTGGTGGTTTTTCTTCTGACGTCAGGAATGTATCTTTGGCCATTTATATTTAAATAACTCTTGCACACAGCATGTCATGCAAGACTCTACCTCTACTGTTCCACAAAGTTCTGTGGGAAATGAAGTTCAGCCCTGAAAAATAGTTCCAGAACTTCCAGTATATAGTTTTTTTTCAATGATGAGGCACATGGAGGTTAGACTAGTCACCCCATGGCACATGCACGTAGCTGTTTGCTCACGTTGTCTCTAAAAGCTGGAAAAGGGGTGAATAGATTGAACGCCACATACCTAACTAGCTCCTAACTTTACTAGCTTGCAAATATGACTCGCTTTATTGACTTAACCATCTGCAAACTTCAACTGCATTAACATACTAAACTCTGACTTAACAAAGTGATTAAACTAACTTTAATTGACTTAATACACTGAAGCCTAAATGACGTAACTAACTAAACTAGGCAACGCTAACCAGTTTATCTGACTGATCACACTAGACGGCAATTGTAACTTTACTAATTAATTACACTGGTGAACAGTTGTAACTGACGTAAAGTCACTAGGAACACTATACTTAAACACTACAGTTTCAAGAATACAAACATGTATTCCTGACACTATTAGTCTAAATAGCCTTTATCCCCCCTTGTCCTCTGTTAAAAAAAGTGGTTTTACTCCGCTTTTCCACTGCCCTATGGGTCTCCTTGCGACTGGATCATTTCACTCAATGATCTCAGCCAATCCCATGCTTTCCCACAGGAAAGCATCGGGTGGCTATTGTGCATGCTCTGCAAAATGCCACGCTGCACCAATCAGCATCGCCTCATAGAGATGTATTAAATCAACACATCTCTATGAGGAACGCTCAGCATGGAGACGCTGTTACAAGGTAGTCATGTTAATACTCTGAAAAGGCAGTATTTACAATAAAAACACTTCTGGGACAGGATATAGACACTAGAAAAAAAATACATTAAGCTTAGTTGTTTTGGTGACTATAGTGTCACTTTAACTAATAGGCTCTACTACTTGACATTTCTAAAAGATTTTAAGGTTTATAGTCACCAGAACTACTACAGCTTAATGTAGTTGTTCTGATGTGTATAGTAAGTCCCTGCAGACTTTTCAATGTAAATGCTGCCTTTTTCATAGAAAAGGCAGTGTTTACATTGTTGCCTAGCAACATTTCTTGTGGTAGTCACTCAGACGGCTACTACGGATGCTTCCTGTAGTGCAGCACTGGCATCCAGCGTTTCCATGCTCTGCATGCTGAACACTCCCCATACAGATGCACTGGTTCACTGCTGATTGGTGCAGCACTGTGTTTTTCTGAGCATTTGCAATAGCCTCCCAATGCTTTCCTATGGGAAATAATTGGATTTGCTGAGATAATCATGTTTGATGATGTCAGCCATGGAGGCGTTCAGGCGGGGGAGTAAAATCAAATTTTTATTGAGAGCATAGGGGGCTGTTCACCTAAACAGACATTTCAGGACTTCAGTGTCAGAAACACAATATATGAATTTCTGACACTATAGTGTTCCTTTAACTAACTACTCTGTGGTTGTGGCTTTCACTTTTTACCCAAGAGAGTAATTTGTTTTCTGCTACTTCATCAAAATGTAGTATGGTTTCAGCTATCTCAGTCACCAAGAATTATCTTTGGGGTGAGCAGGTTACTACACTTTTAGAAACAGATATTAATTAATAAATCTCCTCATTAACTTCAATACTAATTTAATTGCTCCATCTAGCTTTTCTCTGAAATTGCATAGTGTGTATTGTGTAAACGTCTTTGAGATCATTGACTTAAAGACCGACGTATAGCAACTTCCTCTTTGGATAGTGACGCATTCTAAAAATTAACATGTAGCTTTCAGGCACATGCAACACTTTTCCTTTGAAAAAAATCTAGCGTATAAAATGGGTCAACAGGTGTAAACAGAATTGGTTTCCAACAAAATCTAAAGACACCCTTCACCCTCTCAGACACTGCCTGTGCTCACTTATGATTTGAAAAGACAATGAATAGCGTTTATATCCTCATTAAGAAGTCTCCAACACAAGGAATGGGCTTAGTGCACCAGGAAATAATAAATATTTGTACATAGATCTGCACTGGGGGGTTAAAAGCATGTACTGCCCAGTGCTTAGTACACAATTTATAGTAGCTTTAAAAATAAAGCTTAACTCATCTATAGTTTAACACTTAAAGGGATACTCCAGACCCCTAAAGCACTTTAGTTCGCTTAATGTGTAAAGAGTGTGTCCTCTATAGTGATGTCGCGAACTTGCCGCGAACGGTTCGTGGCGAACTCCGGTCAGCTGACACATCCCTGCCAATCTCCGGCAGACCCTCCCTCCCAGACCCTCCCACCTCCTGGACAGCATCCATGTTGAAGCTGCCTTCAAAATGGATGCTGTCCAGGAAGTAGGAGGGTCTGGGAGGGAGGGTCTGCCGGAGATTGGCAGGGATGTGTCAGCTGACCGGAGTTCGCCACGAACCGTTTGCGGCAAGTTCGCGAACGGTTCGCGACATCACTAGTCCTCTATTTCAATTTACAAAACACGCAGATTTCAAGAGAAATTGACACTTTTATAAATGATTCTTGTTACACCCCCTGGCTGTAAATCAGACAACCGGTCCTGTTACTTCCTGGTTTGGTGAGCTCAGTGGAGCTAAATTCAAGAGGCAGCAATTGCCTAGAGGAACTGCCTTGCCAAGACTTCTCATTGAGCTGAATTGGGAAGTCTGTGATCGGAAAGTCACAGAAAGGAGGGGTTAGAAGGGGATATGTAATGCATTCTAATGAGAAAATGAATAATTAAATGCATTCATGTTTTCTTTGGGGGTATATCTACCAAACAGTGAGATAGATAGATATTTTATTAATTTGAAGTGAGCTGAAGTGGTCTGGGTGACTGTAGTGTCCCTTTAATTAAAAATTGACCATTAATTTGGAAGTCATTGAACCCACTATTTTGGGTGCCTTGTCTAAACCATAGTGGAGTTGTCTGGTAAAATTAGGACTAAAGTAGGTTTAAGAGTTGGAAACAATTTTTCAGCACTGGTTACTCTGACCTAAAACCTTGTTAGTTTTACCACAACTTGCTATTTTGAACTGACCCCAGTGTTTCTCTGATCAGATCCATATACCCTTTAATCTTAGCATGACTCAAACTAGTTGCTAATCATTCAGAAAATGGGCAGCTGGTAATCAAAGTGGACAGACACACTCTGCTTCAATCATTATTAAAGAGCCTAACTTAGCTGCGTGTTTCTGCATGTTAGTATTATGGATTCTCAAACGCACAAGGAATTTAGAGAAAGACAAAAGAGTTTTTCACAAAAATGTCAGATGACAAGGACAAAACTCCACACTTGATGAACAGGAAGTGTACAAAATAATGTTTTTTTTTCGAGAAAGAACAGTGTTGAAGAGCCTCCCAGCAGACTTGGCAGAAATAGTAAATCTAAGCAGAGGAGATTAGGCAGTCTAATGTCCTCTTTGTAAGAACACTAAATTAGACCTGGGTTCCCTTATTGAGACTTTTTTTTCAATAATAATAACTTTCAGTTCAAAGGAACAGTATAACAAGCATACATGGTAATTCAATAAACTGAACACGGGGGCCTTAAATAAATAAACAATGGAGGGGGGGACCTAATGCTTGCTGTCATTTAAAACTACTAGTGACTGGGCAGCTTAAGGGTGAGGACCGGGGGGGACACGCGGGTCACGGGTGGGGGAACGGGACGGGATTATGCCTTCCCCATTTTAGTTATTTGTGTTCCCCACCATAGGGGGCATGCGGGAAGATTTAACCTCCCTTTTATCAATATGGGGGTCATGGTGACCCCCATACTGATTTATATTTATTTTGAAATTACAGTGAGCAGCCACTGACCATGAGTAGGGGCATGTGGGAGGATTTAACCTCCCTTTTATTAATATGGGGGTCATAGTGAACCCCATAGGTTTAAATGGGGGGAGAGGGGGGAGGATTAGGAATGAATCATGTTACAAGGAGGGGCTGGTCCTGTTTTTTTGTTTGGTTTGGTTTTTGCGCATCCGCAGTGTAATTTTCTCCGTGCTGTGGGGGTTAATTCCCCTGCAGCACGGAGTCTATTAACCCCTTAAGGACCAAACTTCTGGAATAAAAGGGAATCATGACATGTCATGTGTCCTTAAGGGGTTAAACGGACGAAACGGTAATGCATTCGCCCTTTCGTTTATATTTTGTTTGTAGGGTTTTCGTTTTAGTAAACGAATACGAAAAAAACTGAATTTTCGGATGAAATCGAATTTGTGCGAAACAGAATGCACATGTCTAATCCACACCACCACACACCATACAACATATAACCCACACACACACAATCTTACAAGCAGCCCCCCTAAAAACACACAAAGCACACGATACACATCTCACAAATATTTTTGTTATATACAATACCACAAACTGCTCAGGCACATACACATTATAATATAGCCCAAATACAATGCAGCCGCATCACCCATACATAACACAAGCATCATAAAGCAACACAAACACAAGTTAGTCAAAACACAAAAGTAGAACAGACACATCAAGGGTTCAGTCTTCTTCTGGCAAAGTGCTTCTAAAAGATTGCCCACACCTTAGTCTAGTTTATATTAAAGAGAAAATTTAAAGAAGTTAAAAAAAAAAAAGTAAATTATCACACTCAAAATGTATATTGTTCCAGGAATTCTGCACTAGATGAGTGAGGTTGCTTGTTTATTTGAATCTGTGCATTTTCTGGTCAATGACCAGGACTTCAGTTCCAGAGGTATTCTAAGGCTTACATAGCATAATCAAAATACAGCTTTAATATCAAATTGGCTGAATAGTTATCAAATTCTCATGTTTCTCCCTGCAGTCTCACTGAACTTGGCTCAGTGTACTATTTCATAAGCTATTACTGACCCTTTCAAGTGTACTTCTAGTTAAATTTTTGGAGGTTCTTAAATGGTTATGGGTGGTGGGAGAATGATCAAGAGAGGAGAGTTTTTGAATTCTTTTGTTTTCATTCTTTTTATTCTCTCATCAAAGATCAATGCACATATATGTGGATATGTGTGTGAAAAACAAATAAAAAATTTAAATGACCAGGATTATTTTAATTGAAGAAAAAGTGATGATGTGATTTGGTAGATTTTGACAATGTGTAGGTGAAGGCTTAGCCTTTAAGCTTGCTATATTTAATTGATAATATCATTGTAGGAGTTGTGGTTTGGGGTTGCGGTGTGTTATGCGTTCTTATCCCTGTGGTTTTTATTTGTTTAAATTAATTAATAAATCCATTTTCCATGCTTATATATTCACTAAATACAAAAATGAGCAGAACTGAAAAGGGGATTAGAAATTTTAGGCCACCACAGATGAAAAGTTCAGCTGTTGTGGCTGAATATTGTAAAATCTCTGGTCAATTATTCACAAATTTATGATTTACTGAATAACCCAATGGTGTTTATTTCCTGGAAAGGGAATTGTTAATAAAAAATGAATACCAAACTGAAAGGGTAAACAAAAATAATATGGAAAAAGTTTTTTTTTTTTTGTTTAACTAGGTTTTCAAATTCCATTTTAAATTCACAAATTTGGTAACAATATCCAATGTGTTTTATAGAGTTCCATCTCCATTCTGAGGTTTCGACAATTATCTTTAACTAAGGAAAATGTGTTTAAAAAAAAAAAAAAATCATAAAATCTTTGCTTTCTAAGTATCATAAGGAATGCAAAAGTGCTAAATCCGTCACATATAAGAGAGTCTCTACTGACAGTCTTTAAGGAACTTCTGCTGCCACATGAATAGCGTGGGAAGTAGATGGACTGGCCATGTTCTAGATTGCAGCTCGATTCTATTATTTTCCACTGAGCTGAGTTAATCTATTAAGATATTGTGGCACGGTTCAATAACGAAAACTTAGTAGACATGACTGATGGAACAAAATGAATACTGCAAAAGCTAACAGGTTTCACTCTGTCAGCTAATATTTATTTATTACAGGCATTTGTAAGGAGCCAACATATTCAGCAGCGCTGTACAATTGGGGTACAACATACAATATGCACAGACCAATGCAAAAGGTAAAGAAGGCCCTGCTTGTGAGATCTAAGAACTAGCCATTGAGGCTCTTTTATACAAAGTGCTTAGGTGGACAACCTGTAAGCTTAAAATCTAAAGGATATCATGGGGATTTGAGACAAGAAGTAATTGGGGGAATTTAACTGAAAAGTTAGAGCAATACATCTTGCCAAATCTGACTACAGAAGTATTTGAAATAGAGTATGGCAGTATGCAAAGGAACCCTGTACAGCAATAAGGCACTGTGATTGGAATAATAACTTCTTCACATGTATCTATTTATACTTTCCAAATCAGAAACACAATGTATCAGATAAACAAACACAGGACTAATGGTGCTAAATGTTCTCTTCCTAGTTGAAAGTTAGCTTATTGAAAAAGAAGCTGAGAGGTTAAAAAGAAAAAATAATGTACTAATTGAGGTTCTCATTATTCTTGCAATTCTGGACAAATCTGGAAGGCCACTTAGAGGGCTAAGAACTTCCATATTACCTTAGAAACAGCAAAGAGTCCCTCTTCTTGTCGAACAGTTCCAAACAATTTGATGGTTGAAAAAAAGGGCCAAAGATTCCTTGCACTATAACTATTATAATAAGCTGTAGTGGCTAAGGTGCTTATTGTGCCTTTAAGAGAAATCTCCAACACAACAGAAGTTCATGAGAAGGTAACGTGAATCTACATAAAAATGTTTCCAACTCAGCAGAAATCTAAGCGAGAACATACACATAAAGAGGCAATGCAAATGTTATGAAGGGTACACAACATACAAATCTGTCTAGTTAAATGGTAACAAGCGGAACTATATATGTGGAAGCTAGTGATTGTTATCTTATGTGCTAAAGACACACTACATCTTACATGTAAAGAGAATTTCAATTTTGTGTAAAAGTATACCACAGAGTACTTGAATAGAGAAACATATTGGCGAAAAGTTTTCTTAATTATTTGACACTCATTTGGTGATATAACCAAACGATGCAAAATTCTTCTTCTTATCACTAATCAACCTTATAGCTTATTTTTTTATCTTATGCTAATTTGTTTTTACTGTAACCATTTTTACTGCACTTTTTGTCAAAGTGTATCTTAGAACAGCAGGAAGGGACAGTAAGAGATGTAGTCCTTAGAAGTAATCATATTTATGACTCCCCCAGTTTCCTGGCAGTTAAATCAACCCTAGTTTTACTGCCCTAATAGTTTAATGACAGCTGCCGTCCCTTTCATACATTCACAGATCCGAGGATAGCATCCCAGATGTTTGTGTTAATAAAGTCTTGCAAACATCTAGTCTTGCAGGTATACGATTCAAACCTCCCTTGCAAAAGTGCTTTGTTTTTTCTTTTTTCCCACAGCCAATCTATGGCAAGATCATTACCAACAGAACAGTAACATCACTGGCTCCAAAGACCCCGAGACCCCAAGCTTTAACGATCATGAATGACAAAGCCAGACCAGCCATGATTCCGCTACTGTGCAAATCTCACAGCTGGGACTGAGGCCCATTTTTCATTTTACCAAACTAGGAATGATTGTTGATGGGGTCTCTGTCATGTTATGGAAATCGGAGTAAGAAACAGATTTAACTCTTCCACATTCGGACTTCTACTTGCGGAACACTTTCAAGACTTGCAAAACAAAACTCTAATATCCTAGCTTTGCACTAAATGATCATGTCCGTTTGAAGCATGACACCCGAATGTGAAAAAAAAAAAAAAAAAAGAAAACAAACAAAATTTAAAAAAAATAAAACAGACAACTGGAGACAAAGACATCTATATTTTATAACATTAGAGGAAGGCTCCAAGCACCATAACTACTGCAGCTTCTTGGTGGTATGTGTCCCCTTGCGCCCTCTCACAGTATGTAGTCAAACCTGACATCGTGCCTGCTCCTTGATAGCTCGTGATTGGCTAAGTGCCCCTGCACTGTTTGTAAAAGCTTAGTCAAGGGGCTTCTGGATGCAGAGGAGGCGGTGGTAGCGGGAGCCTAGGGGTCATCACGCAAGTTGTCAAACCATTCACAAACAGTTTGTCAAGTTATTCTGGGATCAGGACACTCCTGACATTATAACCTTTACAGTGGGCTCTGGTGGTTATGGTGTGTGGAGTCCTCATTTAGGTATTAGGTAATATGTATCTGCTTGGGTTGATCACTCAACTGTGAATTGTGGAACAATTTTATCTACATAGCCAAACTGTAAAAAGACTTGAATTGAATAATTACTTTATTTGTGAAGAAACATTAGGTGTATTTAACAATTTACATTGGATTAAGAATGTATAAAGCTTAATAACAGTTGTTCTGCATTGGTTAGAAGATAATATCCATGTTCTGTAAGTCACTACTATAGTGACAGGTGCGCCGAAAAATGTCTATCCTTTATGCCTAAAAGTATTTAACTAAAGTAGCATAAGGAAAAAAACAAAACTTGCATCACTCAACAGTTTCAGAAGATTTTCTTGCAATGATACATAGTTACGTGACAGCTCTTGCACTTATGGTCATGACAAAGCTGTGTTTTCTCAGCAAGCATGACGTTTTGAAAATACAGCAATAAAGTCAAGCTAAGATTGTGAAAGGAAATCTGGACATACCGGATTGGGACAGGGTAATATATTTAGCCCTTCTTGTTCTTCACACATAGTCACTTACCTGTTGATATTTAACAAATAACAAATTTAAACTTGTGTCAGCATTCAGGATTGGTGTTCTAAGGGAGCAGTAGCATTCTGATAATTCTACAAGACTTGGAATTCTAGCAACATTAATGAGGCACTCTAGTGACATAACCATTCTCTAGTAGTTATGGTGCCAAAAGTTCCTGATGCCCCAAGGTGATACTCTCAGCCAATGACTTCTACCCAAACAAGTCAAGAATTGTTGTTACTAATATGGAAGGGGAACTTTAGCAATATCAATGCATAGGGGAAATGCAGGTAGGGCTAGGGTGCTCCGGTAAATGTCAAATAGTTTGAGATGGTTTCACTCCTTACTGTAGCGCGGTGGCACCATAGATAGACTATAGATAAAACAGTATTGAAGTACCCAAATAAGTAGTTTTTCAGGTGTACCTTAATAAATATTTGATATAAAAAGGTAAATATATGCAGAGAATGAAATAAGATTATAATTTCATTAACGTTTCTTGCAGCACTGAGGAAAATCCTACTTTTACTAGATGTAATGTCCTTAAGCAAAGCTAGATTAGACTTGACGATCATTTTTATACTTGTATTTGTACATTAATGTCTGGGTTTCAAACACTATAGTTATCAGAACCACTATAGCTTAATGTAGTAGTTCTGGTGTCTAGATGCTGTCCATGCAGGTTTATCAATGTAAGGCAGTGCTTACATTGCTGCCTAGTAACACCTCTGAGTGCAGTCACTCCAACAGCCACTAGAGGTGCTTTCTATTTCAGTGCTGCATTGTGTGCAGGACCTATGTTCAGATACTGATCGCTCCTCAAAGAGATGCATTGATTACATGCATCTCTATGAAGAGATGCTGATTGGTGCAGCACAGTTTTTTTGTATGGGAAAGCATTTGATTGGCTAAGATCATCAAAATTGGTGATCTCGGCCATGGGGGTGGGTCAGCTGTGGTGAGACAAGCGCGGCAAAGGAGATTAGGTACATTAACTCCATTCTGAGGGGGCCAGTCACCTAAACATGTAGTCCTGCATGTTTAGGAATACACGTTTGTATAAGCTATAGTGTTCCTTTAAATTGTCTATCCCTTGTCAACCCTCCAAAATTCATGGTTCAGCGAATAACACTATATTTCAGGGTGCAAGCAGAATGTCAAAACAGCTTTTGCAAAAGTGCAAATCTATAATTTTGTATAATTACACTTACATTTTTTACACCACCTATGAAAGACATAAATTAAGCTGCAATTAGAGTCAAACAGGAGATGAAACAGTAGTTAAGTGCCCCAGAGAAAGCTTTCTTCATACCTGATAGCCTGGAACCTGAAGTTGTTAAGCGTTTATGCTATTCTCTCTATCAAGACAGTGAGAAAAGGTTACAGTTCTGGACACCTGTGCTGGAATAGACCCGTATGTCTCAGACAGCCATAAATACAGGAAGTTCTGCTTTCTAAGGAGGAGGCAGTAAAGTGGCCTGAATTGGGGTCATAAAGATGTCTGAAGTAGGAGGGGGGCTGTTGTCCCCCCTAGGCTCCATCCTGTGCTTTTAAAAGGTGGGAGCAAAGGTTGGGGGGGCTGGGAAGTTCAGAGAGAATTGCCAGCTGACCAAAAGAAGGCAAGGAAAAAAACACACCAGGTCAGATGTGAGGTTCAAGGGGAGAGATATTGACAAGACTGAGCAAGAGATACAGAATGAAGTAAACATTAATCACTGTCCACTGATGGAAGCAGCCTCTGAGCTAACACAGTAGGCAACATTACAAGTCTCTATAGTAAAACGGCCAGAGGCACAAGGACATAAACTGACTTGTCCAAGGTCACAGGGTGCTGTTAATGGGGTCACTTCACCCCCACATGTTTAGTTTTTATGGATAGCAGAAATTCACAAAACTATGATACATGGACAATATAATCCAGTAACAGGGATTATAAACTATACTACAGTAACTACACCATGCATGACTACATAAAGAGAAAGGAACATCCCGAAGGAACTTACATTCCTGATTTTATAACCTTAAATTAGCATGCTTCTTTTTGTTTCCTTCTAAGAAATGTTGTGCAGCTCTGTTAGCCAAATGCGTGCTCAATATTAACCTCTTGCCTGCCACTTCCTTTACACTTGAATGCACCAGATTTTGTTTTGCACAAGAAAATAAATAAATAATAATAATGATAAATCAAGGAAAATAAAAATACATAAATACATTAAAACATTTCCCAATGATCCATGCCAATTTTCACCCAGCTAAGAAACACATTTGTCAAGTAGTGCTTTAATGAGTCCATCTGGTTTGAGCAGAACTACGTACAGAATTCTGTTTTACTATCCTAACCAATTTCCCATACAGAATTCTGCAAAGTTAATTGCTATGGTACAGCCATAAGCAGAGGTGGAGGCAAGGAAGTGAAGGTTCAGGCTGCAGAGATAAGCAACCTTTGGCCCTCCAAATGTTGTGTACTACATCTCCCCTGATGCTATGCCAGCATTATGGCAGTGAGAGCATTATGGGAGATGTAGTCGACAACATCTGGAGGGTCGGAGGTTGCATATCTCTGCGAGGTTAAGGTTATATTGAGGGCATATTAGTAACCAGCATTGTTCTTTGAAATTCATATACATGGAAATCACTGTAATTAGCATATTTCCTAAATATATATTTTAATATTTAGCTGGAATTATTTTAATATGCATTTCCAAACAAACAAGATTACTTACAACTAGCTAAAAGTAGGGCATCTGAGCATTTTTTTTAATATATATTTTACCTTCCAGACCTGCAATGTTTAACAATTTATCTGCTAATTATTCACAAACTGCTATAAGAGGATTCTGTATAATTTTAAATAATTTTATACCAATGTCAATATTGAAATGTTTTTTTGTCAAAGTGCTAATTTAAAATAAATAAATAAACATCTCCTTAACTCCATGTGTCAGCATACTTACATTAAAGGAACACTAAAAGCGTTAGGCATACAAGTTTGTATTCTTAACACTATAGTGCTGAAGTAACAGTTTAGATGATTGTCCCCCTCAGAATGGCGTAAAAAGGTTTTAAACTTACCTTTTCTCCATCACCATGCTGGTCTTGCTGCGGCTGGCCCTGCCTCCATGGCTGAGATCATCAACCTTGATGATCTCAGTTAATCCAATGCTTTCCCATAGAAAAGCATTAGGAGACTATTGCGCATGTGCGGCAAAACGCCAAGCTGCACCAATCCGCATCTCTTCATAGAGCATGGAGACGCTGAACGTAGGTGCTGCACACAGCGCAGCACAGAAACAGGAAGCACCACTAGTGGCCATCTGAGTGACTGCTACTGAAGGTGTTACTAGGCAGCAACATAAACAGTGAAAAGGCCTGCAGGGACATGCTACAGACACCATAACTGTTACATAAAGCTGTAGTGGTTCTGGTGACTGTAGTGTCCCCTTAATTTACATCTGAACATACATTACATTAATGCCATCCTATTTTATTATGGGGAGGAAGAGGACTATTTACCTTCCGGAGATAAAGGTTTAAAATAGGCAGGGAAACAACTGTTCTTTATTTACTACGCTGATGAATGTTTAGTTGTGGCAGCTGCAAGTGAACTTCAAATGTTGGGACTAAAATGAGGAAGAAACTTGACCACTGTGGGTATAAAAAAAGGCAAATGTTTTTTGGCTAGGTGCTCTACCAAAAGACATGGACACCGTCCGGGTTACTCACTAAAGTGAGAATTCAAAGTGAATTTCAAATTTAGGGGAAACTAGCTGAAATGGAAACATAGCCGACTTAGAGAATTTGTCCAGTTTGGCTATTTCGACCTTAAATTTGAAATTCACTTTGAATTTTCACTTTACTGAAGACACCTGTATGTGTTATGCATTTAGTGAATAACCCAAGTGTAACAACACTGTGTAATTGCCACATAATATGAACACTGACATGAGTTTTCTAGTTATACAGTATAACAGAAAAACATTTTCTTTTGTTTTCTCATTGACACTTTCCTCTACCACTTTCCTAACATTATTACAGCATTAATATTGTTGATAGTACTACGTTTACACTGGCTTTAGTCTGGAGCTGCAGCTATTGCATCTTTGAGGTATTTGAAAGATTCCCTATATATGAGTGACATTATAATAGCTTAAATTAAAAGTGTGCACCTCAGGGAAAAACTCTCCAGACTTTACCAACGGCGAGTGATAAGAAAGGTGTCTACAAACTCAATTTGTTCCACGTATGCTCTGTTTTGTCTTGCATCACCATTTTTTTGTTCTTTGGTGCTTTGGCCCACAATTTACAGAGCATGTTCAAGCAAGGACCCCTTTTACTTAACATGTTTATAAATGATCTTGAAAAAAAGCATTGAAAGTCATGTTTCAGTGTTTGCAGGTGACACAAAACTCTATAAAGTAATACAATGTGAGCAAGATATTACTTTGCTGCAGAGGGATTTAGATAGAATGGGGGACTTGGCACTCAAATGGCAGATTAAATCTAATGTTGAAAAATGCAAAGTTATGCACTTCGTCGTAAAGAATGCACAAGCAATGTATACCCTTACTAATTAGGGATAACAACACACGAACAGGACTTGGGAATTGTTATAGACAACAAACTGTGCAACAATGTGCAACGTGAATCCGCAGTGGCTAAGGCCAGTAAGGTATTGTCATGCATGAAAAAGGGCATTAATTCTTGGGATGAGAATATAATTTTGCCTCTTTATAAATCACTGGTTAGACCACATCTTGAATATGCTGTGCAATTTTGGGCACCTGTTCTAAAGAAGGATATTATGGCACTAACAAAAGTGCAGAGGCGGGGTACAAAATTAATAAAAGGAATGGAACATATCAGCTATGAAAAAAGGTTAACACATTTAAACCTCTTTAGTTTAGAAAAACATTGCCTCAGAGGGGATATGATAACATTATACAAATATATCCGGGGCCAATACAAATCATTGTGTGGAAATCTATTCACAAACCGGACTTTACATAGGACACGAGGTCATGCGTTTAGACTGGAAGAAAGAAGATTTCATCTAAGGCAAACAAAAGTTTTTTTTTTTTACTGTAAGAACAATAAGGATGTGGAATTCTCTGTCTGAAGAAGTGGTTTTATCAGAGTCCATACAGATGTTCAAATATATAAATATAATATTCAAGGATAGAATTTTTCAATGTAGGGTAAGAGCTTCTTGATCCAAGGCCTGAGAAGGATGGGAGTTACAATTTTGGCCGAAGCCTCGTTTTGTGACAACCACCATTAATTCTGTCTCTCTTGGGCTCTGCACTCCTGGCTACAACTGCTTTTCAGGTTGGACGTAAAGTATATTGGTCATTTAGAAATGTCAATTCTGCATTATCAGTGCAGCTGAATGGGATGGGGGCTGCTCTATGGGTGGAGTGGAGAACCACAGTTGTTGTCAAAGTGTCAAAAGTTCTTTGCATCATAACCAGTATCCCTTTAAGACTTGATGAGAATTGCAGAAAGTTATGGAATTAGAAACTGCTGATATACATAGATAATGATATATTCACTAGGGAAAAAAAATCTGCATCCCCTACGTATTCTAAACAGTTATGGTATCATTGTTAAGTCTAACAAATTATTTTTTTTTTATATTGTTATTACTAAATCCTCTCACATGCAAATATTTTATGTATAAATCATTTTTATGGTAGTATAAGAATTTGTGTTATATAACTATAAAATGGGTGTATTTTCAAAACAACTACTAATTCCTTGACTTATATTGTTTCATAACCTTGTAATGTTTGTTTTCCACCAGGAAAATATTAAGGGAACACGATAAGGTCAGGAACACAAACATGAATTCCTGGCCCTCTAGTGCAAAACCCAGAATAAGGTGGCTTGCCCCCATCTTACCCCCCTTAAAAGCATAAATAACTCACCTTATTTCCAGCGCCGTGCAAGTCCGCTGACACTGGCCCCGCCCCCTTGGTAACATAATCAGAATTGCAGATTTTTTGCCAGTCCAATGCTTTCCCATCCCAATCAGCACTTCTTCATAGTGATGTATTGAATCAATGCATCTCTGTGAGGAAAATCCAGCATCCCCATGCAAAGCATGGAGATGTTGAACGGCAGAGCTGCCTACTGTGCAGCACTGCCCCAGGAAGTACCTCCAGTGGCCATCTGAGGAGTGACCACTTGGAGGTGTCCCTAAGGGCTATGAAAACACTGCCTTTTCTCTAAAAAGGCAGTGTTTGCATGGAAATGCCTGCATGTTATGATTATACTCACCAGAACAACTACATTAACCTGTAGTTGTTCTGGTGACTATAGTGTCCCTTTAAATAAGAGAAAAAAAAGAAAGAAAGTGGGCTTCACTGTCATTGTGTAGCAACTGCCTTGTTATTTATTGAGGTCTGGGGTCAAGAAGGGTGAGGGCTGAGAGCCATTCATGGCACTCCCTGTGATAGAGAGCTGAGTGAGAGGAATTGCTAGCAATTTATCTTCACACTGAACTTGCACTGATATAAATGTAAAGAAACACACGTTAAGGGCAACCTTTCTTATTTCTTCACTTCTGCCACTTTTCTTATGTAGAAGAGTAGCCACATTTTAACATTTCAGGAAAATTGAACTTTCACATAACCTGTCAAATTAGAGCATATTTTCAATGCTTTACTTGTGAAAACCCAGTTAATTATATGTTTCATTGAAATAATGGGATAGCATATAAATGGGGAAATAAAGTGAAATGATTATACAGTGATGATAATATAAGATATTTTGCCACTACGGGTCAACATATATACAGGAAGATGGAGAAACGGACAAATATGTTTAGAACAGTCTACTTTGTATTTGTTTGGGTGGTTATATTCCTTTCAGTTTATGTAGTTGTAACCATTATCTTATTACTAGAGGATTAAAAAAAACCTGTGACTTCCAGTTAGTTTAATATCAGCTTGTAAGGGTGTCCTGAAATTAGCAATACAGCGTGCTATAAAACAGGTTATATACCCATTCAAGAAAGCAGAGGCTCTATGAGAATCCTGTGATTGGATCGTTGCGAGGCCCCTGTGACGCTGGATGGGGTGTGGAAGATTCCATGTAAGTAAAACTTATTTTTACAGATTTTATGAGGGGAGACGGCTACCTGTGAGTAATGCCCTATAAGGCATTGTAAAATAAGAAAACACTTAGGCTAGAGAAACCCTTCAAAAGATTTGCTTACCTGGCCTAGTGACATTCAGATAGCAAAGCATATTGCTAAACTACTTAGCTTTAAAAGGATTCATGCCACACACATCATGGTCAATTCACTAAAAAAGAGATGACTGCATTCTAAATGGAAAATGTAGCCCAAAAGAGCAAGTTGCAAAAAAAGCCTTTTTATTCACTTAACCATGAATTACCAGAATTTATCAGGGATTGGCAAATCTTAGGCCGAAATAGTCAAACTGAAAAAATTCTTCAAGTGAGTATTATGACCTAAAAGGTCCATTTGGACTATCAACTGAATAACCCTGTACAATTGTGATTTATTTTATTCCAACTGGGAAATTTTTGCAGAATTTTGCAAGTCACTTGTAAATTCGCCACAACTCACTATTAGTGAAGGAACCTTTAGTGAGTTCTAGTAAGGTGACGACGATTAATTTTTATATATATTGCATTTGTAATATATATGGTTAAACACAATTTGTTTTTCCAACTTGCTATTTTCTGTTAATCAACATTTACCATTTAGTGAATAAAAACTGTTTTCATTTTAACCCCTTCATTGGTGATGACCCATCATAAATGGCATAGCACAAAGTGCCTTGTGAGAAAGGAATTAAATATTTATGTTCCTTTAAGAGAGTGCTGACTCTGAGTACTTTATATATACGTTTACATTATTTACAAATAAAAAGAAAATAGCTCCTAACTTTGCCTGTCACATTCAGCAACTTTCTCCAAAGTCCATTGTGTGTTTTCATGTAAAAACAGGACATAACATGCTGAAATCACTATTCTACAAATGCATGACAAATTGTGAAAATGTGTAACTTTCCCAATTGTAAACCACCCAATAAATAAAATACAACACCGATACCCAGTGTTGTCAACGTGGAGAAGTAAAAATCACCAATTTTCTACTTTTTTTTATTGAAATATCAACAGTATTTATTTTGTCAAGTTTAATAATCCGCTTTGTTGCTTGTCAGAGATATAAGACCTCTGGAAGTGGAATAGTTCATTATTATTTATTTTGCCTTGTGCCACAGACTTCTACCTATTTTCGCTGTAATTTGCAATGGCAGAAAATGGCTGCTTAGTTTCATACTTTCAGCGCTGGCTTTGCAGCCTTGTTCTGATAAGATGCTCATTAAGGTCTCTAAAGAGAACTTGGACGACAAAACAGAAAGTTGAATATGCTTAAGATTGTTTCAATTTCCTGTGTTTTTGCAAAAATGTATTTTTTGGAATGGCTGGTTCTGGCAGAACAGTGTGCGTAGTGGGGTCAGTGTGAGAACAGTACAAGGAAGCATGGGGGTAGGTAAGCGGCACAGTCTTATATGTCTTGAGTGTAAGTGATATATATGCACACATATCTGATTATTACAATGCAGTCATTTAACTGTAAGCTATAATTATAGTTCATATTTTGCCATTCCCCGTAACAGAAGTCTGGAGATGACGCTGAGTGTGTTGAGGGTCATTTTACACAAGATGTAGCAGCCTGGAGTGGAAGATGCTCGGATGATGTATAACTACAACTCTTATGAGGCTCAGCCAGGCTGCAGTACATTTAAGAAGTCCTGCAACAGCTGAGAGAATCTACCTTTTGAGTGACAGGTCTGTTCTCACTATGTCAGAAGAGAACAAGCACAAAGTAGCTGCTGTTAAACATAGTTATTTAAAGGCAGTAGGATGCTAAGAGATGTGGAAGTTTTTCAGGCCAGGCACTCAGGTAGAAAGCTAAGAGCAGTGTTTGGTGGGATCAGTAGAGGAATATTAGGGGCTTAGCATACTCCATAGGAATCCTGTAAGAGTTCCCTCATCTGAAGCCTCAGCTAAAGAAAACAGTAAGTTTTGGAACAGCTGCTATGTATGTTGAAAGGGGGGAAGCTGGTATTGCAGCCTATTCTTGACTTGAATTTTTACCCCCACCTCCCTGGCAAATTCTATCCATGGCGCCCCTCCCATCCTGCTCCGCCTAGGTTCAATGGAAGGACACTATGCTCCAAACCCCTCCCCTGTTGATGCGACCAACACACTGAAAATGCTTGCTCTGACAGCAGTAAATGAGTTAAAACTGGGTCTCAGCAGACGATTTGCTCCACCTAATGGCAACAAGAGAGAATAACATTTTAATTATTCCCAACGTTCTAAACTATTCTGCCATCACATTTAGGGATGGGGATCCAAAAAAGTGGTCCCTCAGTTGTTGTGAAGCTATAACTCCCATGGTGATTTGCCAGATTTAAGGCTAGTAATGAATCAGAGAAGTTGTAGTTCTTACTTTTTTGGACATCCTTGAGTTAAAGTCTGCAAGATACTGCTGTTGCAAATTACAATTGCTACAAGATTCTTTTAAAATGGCATGACTAGTGTCATATATTGGTAAAAGATAGGGCATTACTGAAGTATTATTGAGGTATCCTTTTCCAGAGTCCATGTTTCAGTATACACCTTTGCTGTGTTAGGTGAAAATGTGGTGGTACAAATTGAAGTTTTGTGTAAGTAGCTATTTGCATAAATGTCTTTTTTTCTAGACAGTGAAACATTTACGTGACGTGGGTGACTCATTTAAACAACGTGGCAAACCACAATGATTGTGCCCAGGTATTTAATAATGCTGGGAAGGCATTCTTTATTGATCATTTTGACTGTGACATATTGCGTGAAATTAGTATGTGTCCAATACTGACTGGTATCAAGAATTGCTAAAGAGGAATTACTACACCATGTGAAATAACACCTACAAGACACAGTGGCTATTACTCATTTTTACAGTATTGCCTGATCTATCTACCTATATACACACACACACAAAATTATTTAGATAGCGCCAACATATTCCACAGCACTGTACAAAAGGAAACATTACGAACATTTAATTGTAACAAAACATGTATGACATTTGGGAACAGTAGTTATCGGGGGCCCTGCACACGCAAGTTCACAATTGAAGATTTATTTATTTATTTGTGGTTGTAATAAAACTGCACTGGTGCACTGTTTGTTCTTCTATTATCACTGGTGCACTGTAGCTGCCTTCCGAAAAGACCAAACAAGGCATATATTTTTCCCATCATCCTCTGATGCAATGTCTATAAACACGTGATATTCATTTTCACAAATGTCCCACAGTTGATTCTACATTAATCTCAAGGAGGACCTAATTGTTGGTCCAACTTTGAAGGATATTGTAGGGATCACTGCAGACAAATACACTCATACTGCCGCAAAACCAATTGCACTTACTAGGACCTACATATAACTTTTTAATCTATACATTTGCTGGTGTTTTCCCTAGCACAATACATATATTAAATCACGTTACCTATTCAAGGCTATTCTTGTCATTCACACCTTCATAGATGACAGGCTCACTTTAAAAGTACCAAGTGAAGAACTCCTGCATTTTTACTTTTATTTAATGTACGCGTTATTTTGCATGGAGAGAGGAACACCACACTAAACTGGGAATTGTGGAAAACTGACAAAGGGAATTTCAAATTCTGGGCCAAAGTACCTAAAGTGTAAGCAATCCCTATGATTTTGTAAGCTTCACAAAGTTATCACTTAAGTCTAAATTGCTGGGTATCCAAAGGGAATTGCAAATTTTAGGATGAAATAATCAACCTGAATACATAGTTGACTTGAGTAATTTTCCAATTAGGTGATTTTTGGTCTAAAGTTTGAAATTGACTTTGCGTTCACTGTTGATTTAGAATAATTAATACTTGTCAGTTATTTTGTTGAATGAATTCCATGGGTGTTGTTTTTATTTTCATCCCCCCTATTAGTAAATTCACTCAGTGCCATTGCAGTGGTGCACAGCTGGTAACAGAGAGCAGGGAACTGCTCAAGATGAAGTTAAATATGGAAAAATAAACATAAAGTGTTTATTCACTAAACATTACTTTGTGAGTTGATTTGACAATCTTGCCTCCGTATTTTGGCCAAAACAGCCAATTTAGACCGAGATGGAGAATTTTTCCCACTTGACTATTTTGTCATTCATTTTTTTTTTTTCAGTTGCCTTTATTGTTTTGTAAATAAAAGTTATGGAAGCTGTGACAATAATATCTGCCAAAAAACAGCAATGGTATCGGCTACTATTTATCAGACACAGGGATCAAATGTTAATAGGTAATTGTACAAAAGAAGGAGATCCTCAGCGCTGAGTATTGATCTGTAGGACTGATATATAAAAGCAATAATACAACAATGTGTCATGGTAAACACATATATAGACAGTCGGTCAGAGGCTGAGTGATTGTGACTATGGTAAGAAGATATTGGCTCCAGGCGGTGCTTAAGACAGATGTGTATACATCCCTTCTTAGGGATGATGGTACTCTAAGACTATTTTTCTTACTAATTGAAAAGCAAAAGGTATGGAGAAATCTAGAATAGCTCAGTCGGGATAAAGATGGACCTAATCCCAAAACCAAACTGTCTTTATCCTCAGAATAAACAGCACTAATGGACAGAGAGGGAACTCCTGGGATTAAATGTCAGTGTGTTTGTGAGGATAAGAGGGGAGGTGGGTGTACATGCCGGGAGGGGGATATTTCAGAAAATGATCTGGTTGAGGGGGCAGAAAGTTAGAGTGTCGTGTGGAGGGGAAAGAGATGAGCAAACATGGAAAAGCAATAACAGAAAATCTAATATATAGCAGGTTATTTTTGACTTATGGTCCCCCAGGTGTAGAAAACAGCACCAGATTTATAGTATTAAAATTCCACAAGAAGCCAGGACAGTCCACTGCTTGATATATCTACTGCTGCTGATTGTGTACCGGCTTAGGAAATTCCAACTCAGTCTGTTCTAGACCTCTGGCTCCGAGTCAGCCCAGGCTCTGAGATAACACTAATGTGCTCCGGAAATTTTTCTGGCACGAAGTCACAGATCTAGTCACTGTTCGGTACTGTCTATAGTACTTTAATATTTTACATATTAATACTTATTATTTATTGTACCTCACTGGCATAATGGTGCGTAACCTGTTGGAGATTAATAAGAACTGTGATTACGATGGCATTTCAAAATATTACAAATAATGAACCTTAAGCTTCATAAATATTTTTTGGGGATCCCACTAGTTAGAGTTCAACCCATTCATAACAGGAAGCATGCCAAGACTTCCTCAATATAAAAGGGTTATATTAAGGTACACTGTAAAGGGGGAGTTTGAGGTAGGGAATTAAAGGGGTTAAAGGCAAGGCAGGTGGGGTTATTTACTGAAGTGTGAATTCAACGTGAATTTCAAATTCAAGGCCAAAGCAACAAAACAGAAAGCACAGCTTTCTGGTACAGCTATTTTGACCATGAATTTTAAATTCACTTTGAATTGTCATTTTAGTAAATAACATTTAGTAAAAATTCCAAAACATGGCAAAGAACAGGAGTCAAGGACTTATCCTTAGTAATGATACCCAACTCGTATTTTCCTTACAATCCTGTGGATGCATTGCCAATATACACCTTTTGAATTAATTTAGCACAGCAAATACAGCGGATGGTGTCTCAGGTGTAAATGTGCAACATGAACATGAACCCCTAAAAAAACGTCATAAAATTCACAATAACATTTGTAGTTATGTACACACACTGTTATCTCACACTTCTTTATGTAGTGTTCAAAATGGCCACCTCACCATGCATATCGCATAGTGCATTACTTTCCCCGCATCACTTTTCATCTGGGGTGCCCGAAAGCTACAGCTGACAAAGCATCATGGAAGTTGTAGTTCTATAAAAGCTGGGGATCTATACGTTGGCCACCCCTGCTTTACAAAGAATTGGAGATCAATTCCTTTAACTTAGAACATTTTGATGAATAATTCAGTGAAGGAGTTAACGGAGCCAGCTTTTTGGGTTTCCAAATGCTGGCTCCTTAAATCTTTGTAAGTACATGTAACTGAAACCTTTCCTCTCATTACGTTCATTTAGAGGTTGCATACTTCTCTTGTTCCTTCTAATAAACATCAAGCCAGAAACACATGGCAGGGAATTAACCAAGACTACGGGGAGACTTTTTTTTTTTATACTGTGGCCTGCCTTTTAATGGGTTAACAGCATCGCTGCAAGAGATAGCTCCATTCTAGAGAATTTACCATGTTTAGGATTGCACAGCCTATGTTGGGGTTAAATAATTAAAGTTAATTAAAAAAAAAAAAAAGAGCCCTCCAGGGAGAGAGAGAGAAAAAAAAGAGAGATTCATCTTCTAATACAATTAGGAAGGCTAATCTGTCAGATACAATCAGCAGCTAGTGTGGATCCCACACAGCACACACACACATAGTAAGTCATCAACCCCCATTACCTGTCACCAAGCTTCCCCTAGGAAAACAAACACAGACTTCTGTTCAAAAATCAGGAGTGTTTGCTCATTTACTCTATCTGCATATACCAGTCTCTGTATGCATGTGTATTTGTATTTATACATAAACACAGATACTGTATATATGTATTTCATATGCAACATAATTAGTATTATTGCATATATTTATAAAGCACCAACATTCTACAGCCCTGTACAATCAGTACAGTATAGACAAACCAGAAAGCCATAGAGTATCCTACCCGTGAGCTGAGGTCTAGCATATGCAGCCCTTTTATACAAAGTTAAATGGCTCAAGAGCTTAAAATCTAAAGGTGAAGAATTGCAGTATTTTGTGGTACCTTTTTTTAATAAGACTTACAGAATTGTAGCATCTCTCAAAAGCTTGTTGTTTAAAGATTTATTTTAATAATTTTTTTTTTTTTAAATGCCATTATTTCCATGCTCAGTTATTCTGCATCACAGAATGTGATAACATCATAAAAGGTAATTGTGTTTACTACTACCTTAAAAAAAAATATTTTTATGAAAAATGTATACTGCCAGTTATTGTGTCTATATGATCCTCGGCATAAAGGTTTTCTAATGAAGATGTTACGGTTATGTTTTAATGGAAATGATTGGGCTGTTTAGTGACAAATAACTGCTACATCAAAATATCGCTTCTCTGCCATGTCAAAGGGGCGTTTGAAGGAAAACTATAGTGTTACAAATACAATGCTGTATTCCTACACTTTAGTGCCCTCTGTTCCTCCCCCACCGCCATGTAAAATAAAGGGATTTTAAAAAAACACACCCTTTTTTCACTTACCGGATTCCACCACCAATGTCCCTTGGCGTTGGGTTGCGCCAAGGAGAACCTAATGCGCATGCATGGCGGGCCTTCCCCATAGGAAAGCACTGCCTCAATGCCTTCCTATGGGATTTTCTAGACGCCGGACATCCTCATGCACAGCTTGAGAATGTCCGTCCAGCGTTGTTTCACTGAGTCAAACTCTGTGAAACAGAAGGAAGCCCCTCCAGTGGCTGTCTTGGAGACAGCCACTAGAGGCAGTCTTAAAACTGGAATATAAACATTGCAGTTTATAAAAAACTTTTACATTGCAGGGTTAATGGAACAGGGACATGGCACACAGATCACTTCAGTGAGATGAAGTCGTCTGGGTGTCTATAGTGTCCCTTTAAAGTACCAGTACTTTATGAATATAAATAGCCTTTATATGAAACAGCACATTGAGAGAAGTTCAAATATGCATGTACAAACTTAGAGACTTGATTTCTACTTCTCCAAAGAACCCTGCATTATGGATGCAGATAAAAGAAAGACAGAATCATAAATCACTCATGTGAAATCAAAGCTGTTTTCTGTTTGGTTGCTTGCTGTTCTCAGTATTTAGCTGGAATTTAAATCATGGTCAGTGACCAGAAAAACCATTGATGAGGATAAACTCAGTTTGCTCTAAAATGCAGACTTTATTTAACAATAAATGTGCTTGTAATGTTCCAAAACTCTCACATATATATATTTTTGAACTCCACTGAACATTTTTTTGTTGTAAAACAAACGTGAAATTGAATATTCCTGTTCCTTTAAGGGTATATATCAAACACGTATTTAAGTGTAAAAAATGTCTAGTATGGCTTAAAAAATACATGAAATCCCACTGCTTCTCTTTTTCTTTCTTTCTTGTATGAAAGGTTTTTATTCCAAAAAGAACTCTGCATAATGTTTAGCTCTTACCAATCTTATAAATGTTTGCTTGAAATAGCTATATGATAAGTAACCCACTGCTGTCTTCCCAAACTAAAACACTTACATATCTATAAGCAATATGAAAATGTGTGGGGATTATAAACATGCTAAATGTTGCAAATTCCCCCCCATCTTACTGGGGGGAGGGGGAGGATTATGGGAAATGTAGTACAGCAACAGCCTGACTTCCCTAACTGGATACATCTGGTTATGAGGTTTTACTGTCCTTTTAAAAGTAAATGTGTAAGTAAGACATTTACCATCATGCAAAGGAGAGTTTCACAAGTACTTTGAGAACAAAGGTCCCTGAAGGTAAGAACATTAAGGCAAATTTTTGTGGTTGTAATTATAACATGCCAGAGCTGTGACGGAATCTACTTGTGAAAGGTTAAACAAATACATTCTACTAAAAAGCAGGGGTGTCCAACCTTGGCTTCACACCCCAGTTGTAGTTAGAGTACCTTGCCGATAGTTCACTACTAGACTCTTGCAAGGGTTTCTGGGAGCTAAGTTGGTTAGCTAAAATTTCATTTTAAATTATCATTGGACATTATCTAAATGAATATTTTTGTATGTGTATATTAATTCATATTAATTAAATACTTAATAAGCAAATAAAATACAGACTATAAATCACAAAAATGTAGTAATCAAAAACTTTACTGGTCTGAACCAGAGATACTATGTTTCATATTCTGAAATTACAGATCAGGACCAGAAACTTGCACTGTGTTGCCTACGTGGCTCATGCATTAGGCATGCTATTGGGCAATGACGTTTTGGAGACGTGCCAGGTCCCCAGGTGTGACGGTGCAATCTGCAGGTGCTATTACTGAGCTATGTTTACACCACCAGTCTGACCTCACAAGTATTCAATGGTGATTTCAAGTGTCAAACCAAAAAAAAAAACTCAAGAGATTCCGAAGAATAGCATGGGATTAACAGACACTCACTGCTTGGCAGGGAATGAATTTAGAGGAGGGGAGGAAAAATATTGGGAACCCCACAAGATTAAATGCTGAAGATGTTAAACAAAAGAAGAAAGCCCCTGCATCAGGCAATAGTTCTGTCTGAAGCAGGATGGTGTAATTCTTTCCAGGTGCTGAGCCAACACACACTGAAATCAAAGTTGTCACACTCCATTCAAAGCTGAAGTCTGCCTGCCCCCTTCAAATACACTCCCATTGCTGCAGGGCATTACTCCTTAACTCCCGCACTGCGTCCTCTGAAGAGAAAACAATGTAGCTCATTATTTAGAGCTGAAACTTGGATGTTGTTAGATTATCCTATGCTCTACACAATCAACTGAAGTATTACTGACTGAGAAGGCTATATATGGATTGGGAAATAGCAGATGCTATATCTTAAATACAAGCATGGCTAATTAAAGGAGTGGGCTTGACCATCATACCTAGAAGCCCAATTCAGTGCAGGTCAATAAAGCAAAAACCAGATGCGTAGCTGGCTTCATTTAAATGAGAACATGTGTGCTCATTTCTTCGTCCTCGATATAATATGTAATATTTGGCTGCCTGAAAACGAGTAGTTTTAAATCATTTCATGACCAAGATTAGCTAACTTGGTACAAGACTCCAGCTTCCTGATGTTGGACAGCTATTAATGTTATTAGTTACGTGATTATCATTCTTGCGTTAAAGGGTTACTCCAACCACCAATCCGAATCCGCCTGCTTTTTGAAGTGGTCATGGTGGTAGGAGTCCGGGTGTGCAGTGTTTCAGCTTGAGACACTGTGCATCCAGAGTTATTTTTTTTTCCATGTATGATTTTTATTCAATGATTATGCAGGGTATAGATTATACATGGTACAGGAACGTAAGTTAACAAAACTAACACATGTTAACAGTTTCAATCAGTACAGTGTTGTGTTCAACAGCGTAAGTTAACATAACTAACCCAGGTGTCAATCACAATCATTACAATGCAGTAAGTTCAACACCACATTGCAGTTCGTCATATCTTCAGTCCAACGTGTTGCACAATCTAAGACATAAGATAACAATGAACAATTGGCATGCTTTGTACATACATTATATCCATTATACCCAGAAGAAGGTGGAAATTCTGCGTGCATCTAGGTTCACCTTCCTGAACATCCATCCCTGACTGGGTTAGTATTGTTTTTTTTCGTGGCAAAGCTTGATACTGCATGTCAGTAGAGTGAGCGATATCAATTTCAATGTTTTTCGAGTGAATTGTTCACTCCAAAGGTGTTATTTTTAATGGACGTTTGATCTCATCTTGTCTGTACCAATTGTTAGTCCTATGCTAATATGTGATAAGGACTCCTCTTGAACATAAAAATATAAAGAAAGTAAACTTCAAAGAAAGATTGGGAGCATGAGGGGAGGGGGGTGGTGGGAGAGAGAAATGGTATGCTATAAGAGAGCAACGGGTATATTCCGTGTACTATAGGGTGGGGATTATTCCCTTTTGGTCCATTCCTGGTGTAACAGTATTATGGGCTTCCCCATGGCTGAGATCTGGGCTGAGGGAGTAGCATCAAGTGTAAAGTCGTGTGGGTTTCCACATGGTTTAGTCTCAAGAGGGGTCTGCTGCATCACCTTTTTATATGTACATATGCATCCATTCTGTGTGTGTTAATATGATCATTATTATTATCATTATTATTATACACACACACATATATTTATATATACATATATACCCATACATACACATAAACCAATTTTTATATATATATATATTTGAACTTTAACTATATGAGTCTCTTATTGAAAGCCATCTCTGCCACCACTTTGTATATTTATACTCTTTACCCTGAAGGCGGCAAGTAATTTTTTCGTGTTGACCCGAGGTGTCAAGTCTGGTTAGAACTAGTCAGTGTAGGGATTTGGGTTTGTTTCCATCAGTATGCAATCACAGTTTTTGCTGCTATTAGACAGTGTATCACTACAAAGTTGATGTCCTCAGATAGAGGGGTGGGAAAAACATGTAAAAGATAGAACTCTGGATGCAAGGGGATGTTGATTTTCAGTGCCACCTGAATTTCCCAAGCTCCTGCCAGAACTGCACGATGCACGGGCAGTCCCAAAATATATGTTGTAGAGTGCCCACGTGACTAAAACACCTCTAGAACGTGGTGGATGTGCAAGAATATATGTGGGAGAGCTTTGCAGGCACCAGATACCATCGTAAAATGATTTTGCAATATGCTTTCCTAATGAGCCAGACTTCTAAAAGCCTTTTTGGTATTTTGTAATGCTTGTTTCCAAGCTGGTAATGAGATTTGTCTACCTAAATCTCTTTCCCACTGCAGCATATACGAGAGCTTCCCGGTTTCACCTAGGGACAAAATAGTGTTATAGCAGAGGGACAGGGCTTTAGCGCTCAGTAGCTTTCCCATACATTTTTGAACAAAGGGTAGGAATAATTGGGTGTCAATAGCTTTAATGTGGCTGTCATGCAGAATATTTTTGATACGTAGATAAGTAAATAATTCCCTAGGCCAGGGGTAGGCAACCTTTTAGCAGCTCTGTGCCGATATAAGATTGTGATGTCCCGTAGTGTGTCGGTCCTATATTTTTAAATTGAGTCGTCTATGTTGCCGTCTTCTGCTTGTGTTATTTTTACTGTAATTGCTTTGTATCATTGTATATGTGTGTATATGAGCTATTATATTGTATATGTTCATTAGTAGTTTACGGTATCGTGTATGATACCTATGAATGTGGGCTGTGTATGAGAGCTGATTGTGGAGTTGTGTGTGAATGGAAATGTCACATTGTGTGTTTGGTAGTGTGTGTATGTGAGGGTCTGTTTGGGGTATTGCATGTGAGAAGCTGCATATAGGGTTGTGTGCATGTATGTGGATTGTTAGCGGGTTATGTTTGTACAGATTGTGTGTATGTTTGTTTGTGGGCTGTTTGTATTATTTGTATGTGGGGAGGATTATTCTGCATTTCTGTGTATGTCTAGCAGTGTGGGTGGTTTCCCTGGGTTCCAGTGGGGACCAGGCTGGCCAGGTATAGGTCAAGGACAGGAGCTACAACAGCAGCTGCAGGCTTCTCTACTACAGTGTGGATTCCCATTCACAAGTGCTGAGAGGAAGTGAGCTGAGATCACTACCTCTACGTGCTGCAATGCATAAATTGAGGATTGTCCTTCACCACATCTTCGTATTAGCAGATATCTGAAGTTTTACTGGGACTCCTGATAGGCCAGAGCCTGTTTGGCTCTAGCAGCCTTGAGTGCCGTGCAAAGACACCTCGAGTGTCGTGCATGGCACTAGTGCCGTAGGTTGCCTATCCATGCCGTAGGCGGTAAAAAGTGGTCTGTTTGTAGCTCGGGGAATGACTTAATACCTGTATCGTTGCAAATGGAGCGTGGCTCCCCTGCGTAGCCAGGGGTCCAGATGTAGGTCCTGCGTGAGTGAGGTTATGGTTTGTAAGGGTGCTGCATATAGAAACAGTTAGCGTCTATAATTTTCGGGGTGACCTGCCTCCACATGTGAAGTAACAGTTTGGTGGAAGGTAGCATGTTTTTGTTTCTTTCGGTCTTTATGGATCTAGCCCAAACGGCGTGCTCTACTGTTCTGTGAGTCATACACGTATTTTCTAAACCAAGCCATAATGGGGGCAAAGTCCTCTCTAATAGTGCCATGCCCTGTGCAATTAACAAGGCTTTGTAGAACAATTTTGCATTAGGGATGCTCAGGACACCAATAGTGTAGGGAAGCCATAATAAGTTCTGTGCTATGCGCGGGGGGTTTTCTTTTCCATATGTGTGCATTGATAACTGTTTAAAACTTCCTCAGTAAAAAGTTTAGTAGAGCAATCGGCAGTGTTCGAAAGAGATACAGAATATATGGTAGGACCTTAATTTTTACTGTATGAATGCGTACCAACCACGATACTCCTTTATCTTACTATGCCTTTAGATGCAAATCTAACTTATGTAGAAGGGGTAAATGATTTTCTTTCACTATCGTGTTCTGTGTTTTAGGCAGTTTAATACCAAGGTAAGATATTGATGTCATACACCAGTCAAAAGGGTAGTTAGTTTGTAGCAATTGTACTGTGGTTGTGGGAAGGCATATCGCCAATGTCTGAGACTTTTTAGAGTTATTTTTACAGTAGGATATCTGTCCAAATCTATCTAACAAATTCAATATACAAAAAAAAGGAATGATACCGCCTTTTTTTTCATTCCTTTTTTGTGTGTATATTTTTATGTTGGGGTTAATATCGGTGGGTAACCCGGATACCAACACCCTTCTGCAGATTCAAATACCAACATACATTTATATTTAACAAGTTCAATAGATGTGGGAGATGAAATAGGATTGGTGAAGAACAGCAGGACGTCGTCCACAAAGGGGGCTATTTTAATTTCACCGGCGGGAGAACACAAGCCTGTTATCTTACCATGTTGTTTGATGTGCCTCACTAGGGGTTCTAGGCATAAGATAAAGATGAACAGGGAAAGAGGGCATCCCTGCCTGGTGCCGTTAATTATATGGAAGGGACGAGACAGAGCTATATATTTTTGCTGAAGAACGGGAATACAGGGCCAAAACGCTATTTAGGAAGGCGAAAGGAAATCCCACCCCAGACAACACCTCACCTATGTTTGACCAATTCAACGCTTTCTCAGCGTACAGGGCCAGCAATATACTATGTTGTTTGCTAGTGTGACCCCAGTTAATTACATTTAGAAAGTGGCGGGTGTTGTCTCCAGGTTGTCTTTAAGGGACGAATCCTGCCTGTTCTGGGGAGACCATATCTAGCAAATAGGTTTTAGGTGTGTGGCTAGTCATTTTACATCTAGTTTAATGTCCGCATTTAGTAGTGAGATAGGTCTTAGGTTGGCACATTCTGTGGGTGTCTTGCCTGGCTTAGGTAGTGTAATTATGTGGGTCAATAACATCTCCTCTGGTATGGTCCCTGAAGTCTTAAAGTGACTGAAAAAAATTGGTGAGATGAGGTGTGATTTGTGATTAAAATATTATGTAGAAGTAATTGGGGAACCCGTCTGGGCCAGGTGCTTTGTGTTTGGGAAGTGTACGGATCGCTTTCCGCACTTCTTATTCCGTAAATGGTGCGAGTAAGAGTTGGCATTGTTGAGTAGTTAGCTGTGGCAAGGCTGCCGACCTCAAGAAACTTGTTATTTCTTCGTGGGTGGGTTGATACCTTGGTCAAGCCATAAGTTATAATGTTTTTTATAAAAGGAGGCAAGCTCCTCAACTATGTCATGGGGGTTATATAGTTTGGTGTTGTTGGCTGATGTCATATATGGTCATTTGGATTGTAGATATTGGGATTTCAGTTTCCTTGCGAACAATTTGCCTGCTTTATTACCCTGCATGTAGTGGGGTAGTTTTAGTTTTCTCATCCATTTTTGTTATGGGTATCTCCTGAAGTTCTCGTTTGATTATAGCTATCTGTTTTGTCAGTTTTTTCAATGGATTTATCTTATTTTTGGAATTTATCTTGTCTAAGTCCTCTAAAAGCTGTTTTCGATCATTACTCATCTTTTTTTTGTGGACAGATCCTGCTTGTTATATAAATCGCCTCATCGCCGCCTTGAGGGCCAGCCATTGTGTTTCTATAGGGTAAGTGTTGTGTTTGTGGTCATCGTAGAACTACTGTATTGCTTTTCGTAAGAGGGGTTCGTGAGTGGTCTCATCTAATATCTACTCATTGAGTCACTATGCACTCCTGCCCGGTGCAGGATATAGGAATCGGAACGTAGTGATGACCGTCGTGTGATCTGACTATGTCCTGTTTTCAGTGGACACCTAGTAACATTTGTCAGGGTCGTTTTATCAACTATGCACATATCTATGCGCGAGTAGGTAAGGTGTACAGGGGGAAAAAAAGTGTAGTCCTTATCAGCTGGAAATATGCAACGCCACGTATCATATAAATCGTGTTTGTGTACGAAAGTGGATAATTTGTGGCTGAGAGGTGGCCTGATGAAGCGGGTTTTTCCCGAGTCTGTTTATGTCTAATTCAGGTTTTAATGTACAGTTGAAGTTATGGTGTGGCTTTTATGTAACTTGGATATCTTATTCAGTGCTCTGGCCAGAAAGGAAGGTTGGGAATTATTGTGAGCGTAGACACAGGCAACAGTGATTTGGATCTCATTAAGCGTTCCCACCACAATCAGCAACCTTCCCAAATCATCTTTGTATATAGTTTCCTGTTGAAATACCCAGTCCGAATGGAACATTATGGCTACCCCTTTCGACTTGTGTGGGGAGAGAGCATGGAAGATTTGTGGATAGCGGGTCGGTTTAACTCCTTAAGGACAAATGACATGTGTGACATGTCATGATTCCCTTTTATTCCAGACGTTTGGTCCTTAAGGGGTTAAAGGAGGGGAATTTTGTTTACAGAGGTGAGTTTCCTGCAGGCAAAGCTGCCTTTAATTTATGTATCTCTTGTATGGCAGAACGCCGCTTAAATGGGCTCTTCAGGCTAGTAACATTCATCGAGAAGCCTTTAAATTGGTGGGCCATATTGAATGTGGGTTAGAAGTGTTGTTGAGATATTTGCAGGATTGTGACTGAGCCTGGTAGCATGTCTACGACTAATGTTTGCTGACCTGGACAGTATATTGGGCCAAGGAATGGGAGAAACCCACCTAACATATTACCAGACATATGACGGTAGATTTGTGTGTCCTACTATAGGCACAAGGTGACCGGGTGTAGCAATACCCCTTTTATCTGTGATGGGCCATTTAGAAGTCTCTATACATTTTGCATCTAAACAAGAGTATTGTGTATTCCTAACCGCCACTGTGTAAACAGTAAAAACTATGTACAGTTAACCTAAATTTATGCTAAAGGTAAAGCTATAAAAGTGTACAATCTTAACCCCAGCAATGTAATCCCAGATTATATTATAAACTAACCAACAAATTCCTATATTAGGATTATCGATTCGTGGGTCAATTTTTAACGATCCAATGACTGTAACCATCAGGCTTATCCCAGTACTTGCGTAAAGCGTTATTTTAAAAACCTATGGTGGGCATAGTAAAATGTTATAAACAATTTTGCATTTAAACAGGTATTGTGTGAATGCCTAAACTCGTCAGAATAAACATTTGTATTATATATAATATACCAGTCCTGGAGACTTCTATCAAGCATGCAAGAGATGACTTGTTGATTCGTTGTAGAGGGTCTCCATCTGTATACAGGAAGTAGGATTCTGACTCGGAGATAGCTGTACAGAAGCTGGATTTTTCGGCAGCTTGTATGGAATTACATTCCCTGCGGATCGTAGATGTTCTAGAGGTTGCGAGTCCCACAAGTGAGTTGCTGACAGTGTAGCCAAGCCTTGACCGGCCGTGGAATATTTTGCCAGGTGATAGTTCGCTGAGTCCAGAAGCAAGGTGTAGTGGAACCTTAATGCGAGGTTGAACCCACCATCTTACATTCGGGTTGAATCTTTTTTGGTATAGTTGATGTCGCAGAGTTGGAGTCTGATGTATTCCAGAGGCCTCATTCTTTAAGTTTGGTGAGTCCACTGTACACATCAACGATGATATTCATCTTGCCAGGACGCCATATCATTAGTTTTGTGGGGTATCCCCAGCGATAAGGTATTTTGTGGTTACCAGGGTTTTTTGTGACAGTAGAGAGTTTTCTTCGTCTGGCCATTGCGAGGGCCAAGAGGTCTGCATAAATAGATATCCCTTCATAAGGGGTTGGCCGCAGTAAGGAGTGCCTCTTTGGATTGATAATAATGAAAGTGAACTAATATGTCATGCAGTGTGTCTGCTGTAAAGCGAGGAGGCCTCGGTAATTGGTGAGCTCTATCCAGCGTCCAAGCATTGACACCTAGAGTAGGGACCAAAGTTGAGCACAGGGTCGTAATGTAGGTTGAAATCTGTTCGTTTGTTAGCGAGTCAGGGATGCCAAGAAATCTAACGTTTCAGCGTGACCTATCCTCTAGGTCGGAAATTTTGTGCCACGATTTGGCATTTTCTTCCTCCAGTTTATGAAGCTGGTCGACAACCTCATTGTGGGCCGTGCATAGTACTTCCGATTTTTTTCTAAATGATCTGTGCAGTCCCCTAGCTCTGCCAACTCTTTGTGTATACTGGATGAGATTTTGTCGAAGTACTCTTTAATAGTAGCTCTCGGGTCCTGGAGCATTTGTTTTAAATATTCTTTCATGATATGATCATCACCCATAGTATTTTAGGAGAGATCTTGTTCCATCGGGCCTAATGAGGTCGGGGAGCGGGCTCCAGAATCGGTGCCATATTGTGCCTGTTTATGCCTTTCTTTCTTATTATGCCGGTATGGGTCCGTAAGCTTCATTTGTTTTGATGGAGACATTTTGGTGTCCTGGTAGAGTATACCACTCGTTGCGGTTTCTAAATTTGGGCGATTCGTGCTATTTTGTAGCGTTTTTGGCTCTCTTGAACGGAGCTTTCACTCCATGCTTCTGATCAAGCCGGAAGTCAGACAGGCCCCCCCAGAGTATTTTTTAATTGTGTGCTGGAGGCTAGTTGCATCCCCAGCACATGTGGAACCCAGGGCTACCTAATGTCAATTCTGTACATAAAAATACGTCTGTCATCAGCACGCTGCCGAGGCTGAGCCGGCAAGGGAGAAGCTCTCGTGTTCCTTTCCATCTGTTATTTTTTCAACTGTCCACTCCCCCTCCTGCTCCATTCCCTCCCCACAGAACTTGCACATTGAGGGCTTTAAATCAGCCTATCAAAGGCTTGTCTATGAGTAGCCTTTTATTGGACCTCAGCGCAACTCACGAGATGTGCCGGGGAACTTTGTCCGGCACTGGTTAAACAAGAGTAAGTCTTCTTTTAAAATGCTATTTGAGCATTTACTTTAATGGAAATGGATATAATATTGCCAATAGGACATTATTCTGTATCATACAAAAAAGGTTTGGAAAAACTCTTTAAGCTGCAACATATTCCCCAGCGTTCTAATCCATTTATGTCAGTGGCTGCCAACATATGCTATTATATGTTCTAATGTCTGCACACCTGCCACCTTTAATGTAGTTTCCATTCTGGACCAAATTAACTTTCTTGGCATGTGGGCCACTCATAGGGTACACACATCACTAGGCAGCCTTTGGTTCTCACATGCACAACAACTTAATTAACATTGAGTGGAATAATATGTTTTTGATTTTTTTATTATTAACAGTGATTTTTAACATAGAACGGCTCCAAAACAAAAATAAAAATCTGGCTGTTGGAAAAATACAAAATGTTCCATATTAAAAAAAAAATCTTGGTGTCAAACAGTGGGAAGGTTCTACAAAGGACAATAAGTGAGCCAACGAAATTAAACTGCCAAAGGCTATTTAATTAGGGTAACTTAGACAACAAGCTCAAAGACAAACAATTGAATACACCGGCTCAGAAGACGCCAGCTCTGTGTGTATAACTATGCTATGTGTGTATGTCTGGAGATTTAGGTATGTGTGCACATCTATATATTTATGAGCTAATGTGTATATTCATGCATGTAAAGGAGTGTTTGAATGTACATATGCAAAGTGTGCAAGACCAGTATACGATGGAAGTGCAAGATATGTAAAGAGCATGAAAGATTGGCTGTAAACACCGAGCACCATAACCACTCCAGTCTAATGCAGTGATTAATGAGCAGAGAGACAGTGGGTGCAATCCCTCTGGTTTACTGAACCTTTTTAAGCAAATAACTGTGGTCTAATGGCACCAAAACCCCATCCCTATGCCAACAGCACTTCCTCATTATCCAGCAAATAATATTTGCAATTGTTAGGAGGATCTGTCTGTGATTTATTACTGTTAACTCTTTTGGCAGCGCAGAACTGGCAAAGATTCTCGTGTCCTTCTCCCCTCGTGCTTTCACCAGTAGGTCTCTCTCCAAGCCTGCTCTTATCTACTTGGAGGGCCTCTGTGATTAAGGTGCTTCTCTTATAATTTCTATCATGTTCCCCACTTCTGTGTATGGTGTATAGTATATGTGTATAGTGTATAGAACAATCAGATAGCATTTGATTGGTGCAGACAAAGTTTGGTTGCTGAACAGTTAATTGTGAAAATCAATTTGGAAGTTATTGGCCAATAAAACCAAAGCTGGAAAATTGCTGAAATGGAGGCTTTGCCAGCTTTTTTGGATTCAAACAGGCAAAAAAACAAACACACATTAAATCCCATTGTGACTGCTACTTTCAAGCAGCCAATTAGGTGCCAACATTTGGCCAAATCCATGTACACTGTATATTTAATTTGTGATCTTTAAAAAAAAAAAAAAGTGAGGGCCCCCCAAAATATTCAGCACTATCAAATGTTAGCGCTTTATAAATATAAAAAAAATCATAAAAATAAAATACATCTTACCTACTGCTACTTTGCATGTTACCTCTTGTGCAAAATTATTAAAATACAATACTTCCTGTATACTATACACATCCCTGAGCAGGGTATTAATCACTTCTTGTTCCTGTACGCCAAACTTCCTGTGTCACATTTACTAGTATGTACTGTGTACCCATTGTACTGCACTACAGAATATGTTGGCACAATATGACTGTTAATAATATAGTAGCATATTAAGGACAGAATGCCATTTGTTTTTATCCTTCTACAGTCTTATGTTTATCATTTTTATTAGGAATGTATTCTACAGCATCATTCCATCCACATTATCAATAACAGCTGTAAGGCTGTATTTTGATAAATATGGATAAGCTCTATCACTTACAGCTACTCACTGAAGTCTGAATTGACATGAATTTGAAATGGATTCAAAGTGAATTGAAAACCTAAGGCCAAAATAGTTAAAGGTGGCCTAAGGTGGCTTGAAAAACTTACCTAATTTCCAGTGCCGTGCGGGTCCACCGGCACTGGCCCCACCCCATTGGTAACATCATCAGAATTGTCGATTTTTAGCCAATCCAATGCTTTCCCATAGGGAAAAATCGGCCAGGGGGCGAGGTCAAACACTGTTTTGGCCAATCAGCACCTCCTCATAGAGATGCATTGAATTAATGCATCTCTATTAGGAAAATTCAGCGTGCCCATGCAGAGCGTGGGGACGCTGAATGACACTGCTGCCTACTGTGTTGGAGGTGTCACTAGGGGCATGAAAATGCCTGCATATAATGATTGTACTCACCAGAAAAACTACATAAAGCTGGTGACTTTAGTGTTCCTTTAAGTTGAAAACAAAGCTGACTTGAAGAATTTTTTTAGCTCGGCTATTTTGGCCTGGAATGTTATATTTTAAAAATTGTCACAACCTGCCAATAACGTGAAGAAGGAATAACTAATTTAAATTCAAAAAGAACATGGTCAACTGTACTCGTCTTTGGTATATTTTGTAACATCTGCCATTGCTTGCACTAACATATATGTATTTGGAAGACAGATGGGACGGCAGGGACATGGCATTTGTGGCACCATTGGAGTGCAGTGTCCATGCCTTAGACGCATCTTTACCAAATTGAGAAACACCTTAGAATATGCTCAGCTGAACTAATGGCTGGCAACTCATACCCACTGTCCAAGGCAATTGAGTTATCCTCCCCATCTTCCTTATCAAATCCTCTACCTGCTTGGAATAAAACTCTTGGGGGATGAGACCTAATCGTTCCTTCTGGACAGTTTTATCTTTTTTATTCACTTACTTATTTTTATTTGACGTGGCCATCACATACTTCTTTTAACATGACCAAGGTTGGAAGCAGATATTGATTTTGCTATAGATGACATGTTTCTGGGGGATCCTGTCAACGGTTACAACTGTACTGTCTGAAAATGTATTCATAGCTGTGTTATAATTAACATTTATGCTTTGTTTTGTTTTACTTATTTTATATTGTTAAATTAAAAAAAAGTGAGTGTTAGTGCTTAGGGTACAAAGCACTTCAGACATTGGACCTATTCTATGACAAATCTGCTGTTGCTGATATTATACTTGGCCATGTATGCTGTATCTTACATTTACAATAAAAAATGTTTACAAAACTAAATAAAAATAAACAAAAAGGACATGGTGTGACTCCTTTGTTACTTAGAAGTTGGAATACAAGTGAAGTCCATATTCCAGTCTCAGATTTATTTACTGTTTGTGTTGATTTAAGATTGTTGTCAATATGTAAGAGTTCTTCAAAATGATATATACAAAATTCAAGCTTAGTATCACTTGCTTTGACTTTATAAGCAGTTAGTTTATGGTAAATTATCCTGCAGAGAATGCCGGATTTTTTTAAAATCTTTACTCTAATTCAATAATGTAATATTAAATTTACATATTTGGGCTAAGGTGCTACAAATGGAAAATTTTGCAAAGATATTAATAAAAATGAAGATGTCTGTATAGAACGCCAACACTCTCGACAGACACAGATACTTTTTCAGAGATCTCTGCTTGCCTGTTTAATCCAGTGTCTGAAGATTTTTCTATTCCCTGTTATTTTTTGGAACCTTGTGTACCACATCATGCATCACAAGGAGCAAAACCACAATCAGTTACGGGCAGCAGTCATCTGATGTTCCTTCCCAAGACCTTAGAGCAATGCTTTACAAAGATTTGGAGAATTTATTACTATGTTTATTTATAAAGCACCAAACTTGTTCCTACTGCTGTACCAGAAATAAGCACAATATAAAAATAATTGGTACAAAGCATGTTAAACATATAGGAACAAGACATAATAATTCTCAAATTAACAACCCATGTCATGTGTCCTTAAGGGGTTAAAGGGCCACTCTAGGCACCCAGATCACTTCAGCTTAATGAAGTGGTCTGGGTGCCAGGTCCAGCTAGGGTTAACCCATTTTTTTATAAACATAGCAGTTTCAGAGAAGCCATGAAACTGCTATGTTTATAAATAGGTTAATCCAGCGTCTAAAGCCTCTAGTGGCTGTCTCATTGACAGCCGCTATAGGCGTTTGCGTGCTTCTCACTGTGAAAATCACAGTGGGAAGACGCAAGCATCCACAGGAAAGCATTATAAATGCTTTCCTATGAGACTGGATGAATGCGCGCGCAGCTCCTGCCGTGCATGCGCATTCAGCCGAAGAGGAGGAGAGGAGGAGGAGAGCTCCCCGCCCGGCGCTGGAGAAAGGTGAGTGTTTAACCCCTTCCTCTCCCCAGAGCCCGGCGGGAGGGGGACCCTGAGGGTGGGGACACCCTCAGGGCACTATAGTCCCAGGAAAACGAGTATATTTTCCTGGCACTATAGTGGTCCTTTAAGGGCTTAAGGAACAAGAAATACAATAGATTTGGAGTACAACATGGTCCCTAGTTGTCCCCCACCATCCAGAACTGACCTTCAATTTGCTATTCTATAATCATGGAAATGGCTTTCTAAGGGAAGAAATTAAAGAATAAGTTTCATATCTAAAGTTTCATATCTTTGATCAGTGTGGTAATTTTGAATGTAGCAACATTACAATATACACATCAAATTAAGAATCTAGCCTCTTATACACATAAAAAAAGACTAAACTTAATTATATGTAATTTAAAAGATATGTAAGATTTTATCTCCAGACTTCCATCCTTCATACTAAAGCATTTAGGCAGCCCTGGTTCTATAGCCATTCATTGATTCCCTTATGTATAATCAGTTGATAGGACTCTAATCAGGTCTCCTCTGCCAAATAAATGTAAAAATGAGGGCTACTGGATTAGCACAGGGACTCTCGGTCGCCAATAACTCCTGACATCATGCTTTCCCTTGCTTTTTGGCTGCAGCGTACTCTCATGCTCGCAGGCCTAATCAGCTGTAAGATGAAATTTAGTGAGGGCTCATCTTACTTCATGTGCTAGCTTGTTAAAAAAAATGGGGTATGCCACTATAACAGGAGTTCACTTTGATTTCTCCAATCTATCAATTCCCCATCCCTCCCCAAAAAAAGTTAAGCCTTTAAAAATTATTTTTATTATGATGGTCATCAGTTAAGAAGCACCCAATGAATTACTATAATCTCCTGAAACCGTAGTAGGATAACAACCGTGTGTCTTTTTTTTGTTTGCGTATTTTATTTTATTTTTTTAAGGGATATCTTCATGTATTAGCAAACAAAACTAGTGCAATGTGTACCTTAAATTACTCCCTCCGCAAAGCTATTCAATAAACCATGAACTGATGATAACTCCACAAGGAAAAAATTGTAGCTTGACTTGGCCTACAACTTGCAGTTCCCTGGTGAATATACAACAACTCACGTTTAGTAAATAATCATGAGGGCATATGGGCTTAAATATTTTACTAAACTCAAGGGTTAATTTACTGAACACCAAGTTACAGTGCATTGAAAATGGAATTGCTACATTTTGTCAAAAATTACCAAGCTGTTAGGACAACGGAGTTGGAAAATTATTCCAAATTACTTATTTTTGCAATTCGGTATTCAATTTACTACAGTTCAGTGATTAAAACACATCTTGGCAAACAAATAAGGTATTCTGCAGAAAGGTAGCTTTATTGACAAATAAGATTTATTTAAAAAAAAAAAAAACCCTCTCAACAATATAAAATTTGTGTATTACGAGTGCTTGTTTACATACGTGCACGGACAGACACATGGTCCCCATGCCATAATGCTGAAGGATAGGAATTCTGACTGCTGTCTGAAGGTTTACTCTTTGACTGACCTCACTGATGATGAGGTTACAAGGTCACAAGGGACCGGACAGGACTATATACCTGAGGGTGTCAGGAAATGTATCCAGCCAGTATCCTTAGGGCAAGTTTTATTTTTCACATACTGGAAACCATCAGGATCATGGCTAGGGTGAAAGGGGTTTTGACCTTATCAACACAGTATACAATTGACATAATGAATGTATTGTAATATTGATCATAAAACCGATACATATTGTAAACTTTTCATGGCTTCATCGAGTGTATAGGATTTTGTTGCAGTGGTTTGATATTTTAGTGTGATGTTGTATTAGCGTTATTTAAAAAAAAATTGTCTTATTCTCGTTATCGATACTGGTAAAAGATAGCAAAACAATCACTTTACTTCACTAGAGAAAATGTCTTAACTAATGAGCAGCACTAATAAAAGGCCAGATCATTTCAGCTCTCCCAAGTCACACAAGACCTATGTGCGGGCCACAGTTCTACATCAGTCGCCCTGATCAGGTGATAGACCAGCTCTGTCACTTGGTGTCAGGAGTACTGAGGGAAAGTGTATAGCAAGCACAAGATTAACAAGACTTCTCCTGCTCTCGGATTAAGTTTCAGGGCATGGACTCAAATGTGAGTGCTACAGTAGAGCTAAGTGCACAAACTAAAATAGAGCCACACATATATTTTGTCAAGATACGCTGCCTTTAGGGATGCATACACTGACACTGATGCAATTTGCATCACAGACACACTCAAATAGTGGCCTTGCTCCCTGTATCAGACCTACCAAACTTTGAATGTCTGTTACTTACATATATTTCAGACAGTTCAGAGAAAGCAAACTTTTCTGGAAATGGACTCTGCTACATTTGCCATTGGGCTTCCTATGAGAAGCTTTAAACAGTTAGCAGTAATGGGTTAATTGGCATTAATTACTTACTGGCATGAATTGACCAATTAGCGTTAAAAATCGCCCTTAGGCTACTCTACTACTGAATGCCAGCCATTTACTTACTGTGAGTCCATCTAACAATAAAGCTGTTGATCGGAAACATATTTGTTTATATTAAGTTCATTTTTTGTAGGTTATGTTTGTTTGTTTTCACATAGTTGGACTCAATCTCATTTCTACCTGTCCTAGTGTGTGCATCATTTTCCTGGCTGAAGCAGAGGTACTATTAGTGTATTGTGCTTAAATAGTATGACTGTTTGTTCCCCCTCATTGTCTACACTGTTTTGCTTTGAACTTTAGAGGTACACTCCAGACTAGAATTCAGGCCCCATTTAAAGTCACCACGTCCATTATAGGTGAGAGGTGTGCATAATCTAACTGTTCATTGTCAAATGTTTTGTGTGCTCTCCTGTCCTTTTTATTCTCTCAACCAATTTGGTGGATTTGGCTGTGGAGCCTGTAGCTCGCCTTCTGTTGGTTGAGAGGATCTTAAAACAGCTATGTTCACTACCTGAATAGCACGGCTTGTTAATTTGCATATTCTGGTAGCTTTGCATATTATGATTTCTGCATGCAGGGGAGATATTTTTTGTTAGTTACAGTCTTCCCCCACCCCTCTATAAATATGCTATGATAAATTCCTGTATGTTTTCCCGATAATATTTGGTTATTTGTATTATATTGAGTTTGTCACATCAAATTTAGTGTTATGCCTTCCATAGTCCCTGAAAGCAGCTGAGAAGCGTACTGGACAGAGGTACTCAGTCGGAGTACGGGAGCCTTGTCACTGTCAGGATTACTAGTTGATCCAGCACGTAGAACTGCATCACACCTACGACTAATAGGTAACATCTTACCGGGCCTTAGATTGGCCGGACTTAATGTACCAGAAAATAGTCAGAATACTTGCCGAGGTCAGGAACACAAAAAGGGACACAACGATGAAGGAAAGTCAAAAGTCAAGGCTACCAGAATACAGGGAAGTCAAACGAAGCCAAAGTCAAAAACCAGAAACAAACTATCAGGAACGCACTCTCGGACAACCATTGAGGGAAACCACAACAGGGCAATGAGATGAAGAATTAGATAAATACCCCTCCTGTGGATCTGATTGAACGTAACTGGGCTTTGACCTCAGAACACGCGCGCGCGTCCTTTGCATGACGTCACGCACACGCCGACGTCATCCATGCTGTGGGCGGACGTGGGGCTACTAATTGATGTAGATCCGCCGCGGCCGGCATCCATTAACATGCTGCAGGGGTCAGACATATCAATGCATGGCCGCTGAACGGCACTACCACTACAAGGCAATCGTTATTGATGTAGCAAGGCGAGGATGAATATGTTACAGTCACAATGCTTTGTGAATGAGTGAGTGCACTGGATTTTGTATGTTGTATGAACTGGCCCCAGCAGCACCCTTACCAGTATGCAGGTTCTTGGTTTAATTTATATCTTTGGTAGTCCAGGCCAATTCCTTGGTTTTGTACCCACACGTGCCTCATTCCGGGTCCCTATTTCGCCTTGACCTGCAGAGGGTTCCAGGAGGAAGCATTTCCCAAGTAAGTGGATTAATCTCAAAAGAGCATTAGGTGCTGCAGTAGGACCTGCCAAGAATGGGGTACATTGACATTGTTGCAGGCTTATGCAATGTATGATCACATACTGTAACTAAACCCCCATTATTTTTGCCTAGATTAGGTGTTTTTAATTCAAAATGATAACATTCTGTGAAACTTGAAATTGCTGTTTAGTGAATGAGCGAGTGCACTGGTTGTATGAATTGGCCCTAGCAGCACCCTTACAAGTATTCATGTTCAAGTGAGTGCAGCCCTCTTGGTTTCATTATATATATATATATATATATATATATATATACACACACACACACAATGAAAAAACGCACTCCAGGGACTTAATATTACAAAATATAAAACGTAGCTTTTATTTACATGATCCAATAAAATGTTGGCGTTTTAGCTCCCAACTGAGAGCTTTCATCAGGAGCTTGATGGAGTGCAGTTATTCCTTGTTTTTTTGTACAAGTTTGGCCAAACCTGCACCGGTTTTATTGGTTTCTATAGGAGATGTATGCAAAAAAAAACAAAAAAAACCCTTAAGTGGTTTAAAGTATTTGTAATGCAAAGCTTTAATACAGCTACACAGCTAAACCTGACAACATAACATGGAGACATGCTACTTGTGAAAAAAAGGAAATGAGAAAGATTGTAGGAAGGGATTGGGAGGTTACAGTGGAAGCATAGTGATTTATTATTTATCATCACATATTACAACCATTTTGCATATTCTATACAAGTTGACGCACTAGAGTAGTACTGGAAGTATATGGCCATTTCTTACAGTCAACAATATAAATCTAAATAGATTTTGCAGAAAGGTACAATTCATCTCAAAGCCAGGTGAGAAAATATGTTAATGGTCTGATGAGGTAAGTACAACTTTTCGAACTTAAAATGAAACTGGAGTCTAAACTATATTTTAAACTTTTGCTACTTTAGCAAAGGCAAACATTAGCATAAATATGCTGCCTAACAGGTATAAAAGTAATCTGTGTTTGCAGACGCATACAATTATACTCTGGATGACACCTTACAGCAGATCAGGCAGACCAACAGCAGGTCAGTGACTTACATGTGTTCACAAAGTACAGTGGATCTAGGCAATAGGGGATATGGAAGGATAATCAGATAATAAAAAAAAAAGATCAAAATATGTGTGTGAAAATCTGAAGCTAATGAAGAAACACACATTGCAATACAGCAATGATCTGAAATACACTGCAAAAATAAACATGTAAAAGTGTACATAAGAGAGAACGATTTGTATCCTTAAGTGGTACAATCAAACACAATGAAACTCTACATACTGACCTAAGGAGAGTCATACACAGGCGATCTACTGCAAAAAAAGCTATCATTACTATAGCACTGATATAATGCCACTGCTTTAAAAATCTCTGACAGCATTAAATTGTCACACATAATGGAAAGTGCTTAGTGCCATCATGACGAAGGGTACCAAAGTAAGATTTAGAGGTTTATGGATTGGTAGGCTTAGCGTTGGTACTCAATAATTCTAAATTCCATCTAACGGAACCTTCATTTAGCATCCTAACCTTACCCTAGTGGTATCATAAGGCAGCTATCAATGTCAATGCATTTTCATGGACCCAGCAACATTTCTTTCAGTAGTTTGGCTTGAAAAAATATAAAACTCACTAATTTGATGCTGACATTTTAAACATGTAAGTGAATGAACTAGAATATTCTGCAATTAAAAGAACATCTAGTGGAATACAATTATAAACAAAAAGCAAAAGGTTTTCCCACTTAAAGCAAGTCACACTGTTATAATTCTTAATTTTTTTTTTTTTTTATTATCTTAAACACTGTTACATGTCTTTGTTAAATTGCCAAAATGTCAGCCTTTACCAACAAAAAACTTCAATTTCAGACTTTCGCAATCTACTTTTATTATTTCAAAATATAATGGTTTGATGTTCCCTTCTGTTGCAGAAGTGCATGTCCATAGATTGTTGGCACCTAGATACACGGTTATAGTGACACCTAGTGGTGAGCTACGGTAGGGCTCCTAAGGGTAAAGGTGTCATTTAAAAAAAAAAATCTGGACATGGGAGTTTAAATTAAATCTGTTGAGATGCTTCGTTAAATAACCTTGCTTCACAAAATCAGTTTCACTGTTTATTAAATTGTAAGTTTAGTAGGCATTTGCACTAAGAGTGCATAGAAAGTATTAAGAATGTACAACAGTATTCATTACAGCCCATATTTAGTCACCTGGAAATTATAAACTGTGGTTTTTCTTCATAAACTCACAAAGCTACTTTTCCAGCTTGGCTTCTGTAGCATACAATTTACCATTCCTTTGTCGATTATTCACCAGTGCTGGTTTAACAAAATAAATAAATAAAGATAACAGATCCAGAGACTATGGGGGCTATTCGATAAATTCCACATTTTGTTAAATTAAAATTGCAAAGCCACATTGTGACTGTAGCTGAAGTATCACATTTTTCCACTTCAATTATCTTCTGCCATTCAGATTTCAATTCACTACAATTGTGTCTTTTTTTTTTTTTATAAACCCGCAAGAGTGGGATAGAATACTCTAAAATTCTAAAACTAGCGTGCTGATTCAATAACATATTTTTGTTGCTTACTGTTAGATGAAATGGAGTACAGTTCTAAAGCACTCTTAAAGGAAATCTCTACACACCGTAAGCACTACACTACACACCCACAACACATCCAGGCTTCACTGAGTTAAGCAAGTCAGACACGGGACAACACTTAGTGTTAAAAATTGCTCAGCTAACACTTTGAGTCAAAGAGTGTGGCCTTGCATGGCCTTGCTTATTTCAGTGAAGCAAGCTGTATGGCTTATGAACCTTTACAGAAACTGCTGGATTTGTAAAAACAGATCAATGAAGCTACTCAGACAGCTAACATAAATCATGCAGTAGTAATAGTAGAAGATTCAACATGATTTTTTATGAATGAAACTTCTTGCAATTATTAAATTACATATCTAATAAACTGCTTCTACTGTTCATGGAAACTTAATTCATCCAGATGGAGGAAGAGCATAATGTGTCTGCTCATTTAACTCTCTCTCTCCTTTATTATGACTTTATCATGACAGTGGTGAAAGAAGTGTCGTCCTTGATGAAAGTCCCCCATTAGCCATGTGTATCAATAACTATGTATTCATGTCGGGGCATGTGTAGCTGTAGATAATTGTGAATAGATTATCGTAACAAACGTGTATGGCCAAGATGATAGGTATAGTCAAATTAAGTAATATGAAATATGCAAAATAGGCACCTACATCCTAGGGGAAAATAATGCACTTTTTATAGTTATGGAGAAAACACAAACTGCTGATCAACAGACGTTATGTAAAACATGTTTTCAGGAAGGAATACTAAACTTCTGGTTTGTACTGCAAAACCATATGCAGTGTATTCCAATATGTATCAATACAAACAAAGTGGTGCGTAGAATTATGTATTGGAGTTAGATTATGTGAGAAGGACAGAGAGCAAAGATTCAGCTGGGAGTGAGTGACAGGTTTTCATCTCGGCAGCTTCCTGTACGTGTCCGGATCTGTATGTTGAAGTGGGCAAAGTGCCAGTCAACACCTCTGAAGGCCTGTTATGGCACGTAACTCACACCCGAGGACATGTTAATATGGCACTCAGCCAGCTGGGGGGAAGACGCAGAAAAAGTATTAACAGGGTGGGGTGCCAGAGGCAGAGCAACTGTGGGAGGAGGAAAGGTACACGGAGTGATGTTATGCATGAGAGGTAAAGCAGAGAGGAGGCACACGGAACAAAATGAAATTAAAAAGCTATGATCCGGGAGCGATGAGGGGAGCTACAACGTATAGGAAGAATAATGGAAAAGAACTCTGCAAAGAAGGAAAAGTCAGAAATGAGAAGCAGAAAATATTAATTTAATTGGCTGAAGCTAAAATTGGAATAGAAACAGAAGTTAAGCAAATTGTCTATATAAAACTTATGAGCCCAAATGAGATGTTCTATCGCTAGCCCAAAAAGTTCAAAGGTTTTTGCTCTACTTGTTGCAAATAATCTTATTGACAATACTATTTCTGGTTAACCTTGGAACCCCAACTTACAATTTTCTTGATATTTAGTGAGCCAGGCTGACTATGCATCATGGGAATTGTAGTTTGCAAATATCTGGGGTGCTGAGGTTAACATTGGTAAACATAACTTTCCCCAGCTTGAGATTATGAATGGCTGTTGACTAATTCAATTTAAAAAATCCTTCTGTGCTTCACATGTACATGCCAAGACCAAACAGGATTTACCACCTCTGTGAATTGAAACACTTCTCATCTCGGTATTTCATGATCTATTCAAACCTGTGTAGGTGTATCCTTGCTACCTGTAGCAACTCAGAGCGAAAGCTTCTGAGCCTGCTAGACAAATATGACGCTACCTCCCCATGGCCTATCTCACTATCTCACAGTAATTAGGATGCCTATATCACAATCTCCCAGCAATGAGGACTGATGTAATGAATGAAAGCAGAATTGTGTAGTCAAAGTCAAGTGTGCGTCACATTTGCCTGTATATTCTATAAAACAAATAGTTCAAGAATATATAGATTTTTTTATTTTATTTGAAGGCCGTATATAGTAATATATTATGTATAGTATTTTTGCTCATTGCTAAGTGATACAGTGTGATGGCACTTCATGTAAAAAATTAATTGGAGTCTGAGACTAGCAACATAGATACATTTGTTTGCTCACACTGGTAACATGGTTATAATAATGACTGGAAACCTTGCAGAGCATTTACAGTTATTAACTGTAGCAAGTAAGGTAGAAAGGAAAGCGACAAAGGCTACAAAATGCTATATTTATAAACACACAATGGGACAGTAACACTGAGCCTCTCCCTTCGGAGAATGTATTTATTATTATTACAAAGATAATTATATGTTGAGGCACACATCTCAGAGCTACTGCACCCATGGGTGCGGTTCTCCTAAGGGAACAGTCTCTCTCGTCCTCTATTAAGCATCTAAACTTGCTGTTTCCTGGAGTGACCTACCTGTGCTAGCACTGACACTATGTGTGACCTCCGGCAGACAGTCTGCCGCATGACTCAAGAAAGACTTTCCCAGTGAGCATCAGTCACTAATATTCAAGATTGTGAAGTCCCTTTACATTGAAGCATAAAACTCTAAAGCCAATCAAAGTTCCTCTAGATTTTTTTTTTTTTTTTTTTTTGCACATCATTTACGTCATTTTTTATGTAATGTTTTTTAATTGCATAAGAAATTTACATTTGTTACAGGGCTCCTCATGCAAAGCCAATGTTGTAACTGTTCAATTACAGTGTTTTAACAAGGTTGTTTCTCCTTAACTCTCATTCAGTTGCGAGCTAGAGTTTGCACAAACATGCTACGACCCAGCCAGTATTGCCACAATGTGAGGAACTATGTGGACTATTTGGCCCAAAATGCACGTAAGACAACACTCCCTTTTTAGGAGGGAAACCCCCTGCTACATATCTTTATCTGCTATACTGAACTAAAAGTGAATAGACCTGCATTATTAATTGTTCTGAGATTGTCTGCTAGCTGTGTAAAGCAAACCTGGTAGAACCTGCAATATAAGCGGTAATAGATGGCTCCAGAAACGTATGATGGGCAGACACATAGAGAACAGAACTAAGGGCACTTTTAGCTAAAATTACAGAAGAGTAATATTAATGTGAAAGATAATATTTTACCACAATAAGAATGTGTATTTTGTATGTTGTATTTTTTGGCCCCAGCGGCACCCTATAATGTATGCATGTTCAGGTGATTGCAGCTCTCTTGGTTTCATATATATATATATATATATATATATATATATATAATCCAAGATCAAGCGCACTCACTCATTCACTAAACAGTCCTTTCAGAGCTCACAGCATCAGAGGCGTAACCAGGGCCGGATTAAGAGCCCAGTGGGCCTGGTGCTGACAATTATGATGGGCCTAATTACAGAATCTTATCAACCAAAAACACTAAAACAATCATACCTCCCAAGCGTCATGTATCTGATGGAGATGGTGCTGGAGGGAAACTCATGGGATGCAGCTATAAGAAAACACATACTCTATGCTAATCTCTCTCTAATTTATGCTTTCATCTTTCAAGTAAATCCATAACCCCTAACAGCAGTGTCCAGTGAAGCAGGAAGTCAATGGGCAGGGTAAAAGGCTGTGCCACTGGCGCGAATCATGTGACAAGGCCTGCCAAAAGGGGTGAACATTCCCAAAAAGGGGGCATGTTTGTCCAAAGAATTGGAAGGTCAGCCTGGTGTGAATGCATGTCAGGCTGCCTGCCAATCCTGCAGGCTGTCCAACTAAGAGCATACTATGCAGGCAGCACCTTGAGCTTGACATAAATGCGTCTAATGATGCGCTCACTCCATTCTTTCTAAGGACTGTCCCCTAGCACTCGCTGGTCCACTTGTCTCCTTACCTTCTTACTAGCAGGCAGAAGTTCCTCGTATATAGTCTGAGACAGAGAAAAGGTGTCTGTAGTGAGTGTAGAAGAAAGGGGACATGCCACAGTGTTAGAGAGACCAACGTCTGCATTACCTAAACTAACTTTAATGTCAGCCAGTGCACAAAAGTTTTGTTCCCATACATACCTCTTAAGCTTCCAAACTTAAAGGAACACTATACTCCCCAGAACAACTACAGCTTATTGTATTTGTTCTGGTAAGTAGAATCATTCCATTCAGGTATTTGCAGTAAACACTGTCTTTTCAGAGAAAATAACTCCACTGGCCGCTCCTTGGCTGCTAGAGGTGCTTCCTGGGGCAGTACTGCCTAGTGTGCAGCACTGCCATTCAGTTTCTCCACCCTCTGCATGCAGACACTGAACTTTCCTCAAAGAGATGCATTGATTCAATTTATCTTTATGAGGAGATGCTGATTGGCCAGGGCTATGTTGGACTTGTGCTGGCTCAGCCCCTGATCTGCCTAGTTGACAGTCTCAGCCAATCCTATGGGGAAGTATTGTAATTTGCTCAGACCACCACTTCTGAGCCAGCAGCTGCAGAATTGAATACAAGTAATATTTTACTATATTTAGGGAGGCAAGAAGGGGCCAGGGTGGTGGTTTTAACATAATAGGGTCAGAAATACATGATTGTGTTGCTGACCCTATAGTGCTCCTTTAAGCAAGAGTATGTGAAGAGTAGTTAAGGTTGCCACCTTTCTTTGAAAAAAATACCAGCCTTAATCATTTGTATAATTAATTAGTTATGTGTGACATCACATGATGTAAATCACAAGGAGTGACATCAGAGAAAATTCTGTAAAATCACCAACAAACTACTCACAGTTTGATTCTGCTGTATAGATGGATTGCTCCCAGTGTCTCCCTGTCTCCCAGTGTCTCAGTCTCCCAAGTCACCCAGTGTCTCAGTGTCCCTATGTATCACAGTGTCAGTGTCCCCATGTTGCACAGTCCCTTAGTCTCCCAGTGTCTGTGTCCCCATTTCTCCCAGTGTCCCAATGTCTCAGTGTGTCCCCATGTCACTAGGATACTGGGGACACTGAGAGACCCGGGGACACAGAGACATGGGGACACTGAGACATTTAGGGAAACTGGGAGAAATTGGGACACTGAGACACTAGGGACACAGACACTGGGAGACATGGGGACACTGAAACATTTGGGGACACTAAGACACTAGGGACACAGACATGGGAACACAGACACTGGAAGACTAGGGGACACTGGCTGGGAGACAGACACTTGGGGACACTGGGAGACATGGGGACAGTTGTAGACATAGACATGTGGACACTGGGACATATAGGGACACTGGGAGACATGGGGACACTAGGAACACAGACACTGGGAGACATGGAGACACTGAAACATTTGGGGACACTAAGACACTAGGGACACAGACACTGGGAGACTAGGGGAAACTGTGAGACTAGGGGATACTGGAAGACTAGGGGACATTGGCTGGGAGACAGACACTTGGGGAGACATGGGGACAGTTGTGGACATAGACATGGGGACACTGAGACACATGGGGACACTAGGCACACTGAGAGACATGGGACACAGACACTGGGAGACTTGGGGACACTGAGACACTAGCTGGGGGACATGGTGTCTCCGTGTCCCAATGTCTCCCAATGTCCCTATGTGTCTCAGCATCCCCATGTGTCCCAGTGTCCCCTAGTGTCTCAGTGTCCCCATGTTTTCCAGTGTCCCCAAGTGTCTCAGTGTCCCCAGGTCTCCCAGTGTATGTGTACCCATGTGTCCTAGTGTCTGTGTCCCCATGTGTCCCCTAGTGTCTATGTCCTCTAGTGTCTGTGTCCCCATATGTCCCCAAGTGTGTGTCCCCATGTTTTCCAGTGTCCCCAAGTGTCTCAGTGTTCCCAGGTCTCCCAGTGTCTGTGTCCTAGTGTCTCAGTGTCCCCTAGTATATGTGTCATCATGTGTCCCCTAGTGTCTCAGTTTCCCCATATGTCCCCTAGTGTCTCAGTGTCCCCATGTGTCCCTGCTGCCTTCCCCCCCATCCCTCACTTATCTGAGTTGTAGAGATGCTGTCTGGACTTTCTGTGCTGTGTAGCTGCTCCCCCGCGAATCAGTGAGTAGTAGAGAGAGGCAGGGAGGGATATTCTGTAACTTCCTATCCCTGCCTCTCTCCACACCCCTACTGGCCGGTGCTGGTATTGCAGAGTAATTTCCATTTATTCTGAGAAAATTACCTGCACTTGTATTGCCGGTATTACTGCAATACCGGCACGGACAGGCAGCGTCAAATACCGTCTGTGCCATTAAAATACCAGTCAGGTGGCAAACCTAAGAGTAGTGTGTAAAAAGTTTTTTTGTTTTTTTTTAAATGGGCCTATTCCACGGGCTGCAGCTCCATCAGCCCCTATGTTAATCCGGCCCTGGGCGTAACTAGAAACCACGGGGCCCCGGTGCAAAATTGCCCTGGGGTCATCTCCCCGTACGTCTCCCCACTCCCCACACCGTCCCCCTCCCATACATTCTCCCTCCCCCCCATACTTGCAAACAGATACACATGCAGACACACACATAGACACACACATATTCACAAACACACACATACATAGATACAAACACACACATACAGACACGCATACATACAGACACACACACACACATACAGACATACACACAGACAGACATACACACACACTTACATATATACATACACACACACACATAAAGACACACACACACACACACACACATACATACACACACATTTATACAGACAGACATACATAGATTCATAAAGACACACATACCTTTCCCTGGGGTCCAGTGGCTTAGCCTGATGGGACTCAGAGTTCCCACTCTGACTCCCTCTCCTTCCTCCCGCGCGGCTCCCGGTGGTTGCTGAGAGGAAATGACTGCCGTAGATGAAAAATGTGTGAGCTTGTGTAGCTCTGTTTATGAATAGATTTCCAGATATTGGTTTGTAACAGCCCCGAATATATTTGTTTAATGTTATCATATGCCCTCCGAGGCGCAGTTTTTCCAAACTAAAGAGATTTACATTTTTTAACCTTTCTTCGTAACTAAAATGCTCCATTCCTTTTATCAATTTTGTAGCTCGTCTCTGCACTTTTTCTAGTGCCATGATATCCTTCTTTAGAACAGGTGCGCAAAATTGCCCAGCATATTCAAGCATATTCAAAGTGTGGTCTTACCAGCGATTTATAAAGAGGCAAAATTATATTTTCATCCAGAGAATTTATGCCCCTTTTTATACATAATTATACATGAATTATAAATGAATGCTGGTGTAAAGTTCTAAAAGTGCATGTCCACATGGAAAATACTGGATTGTTGAATGATCAACTTTAAAAATGTTGCACAGAATTCTGCTTAATAAATAATCCCATTACATTTTAAATCAAGGAATACATTACAAACTGATAAAATGGTACATGGAGTATAGATTCATTAAAAAAAAAAAAAAAAAAGTGCAATTTGATTAAAGGAATGTCCTAGCCACTAACAGATGATATGGTGACTACTTCACGCCAACGTACATCAGTATGTACATTAGGCTAGTTTACTAAATGTTTTAGTGAAAATTCAACCTGATTGTGTCCACAGTACCAACCAATGTGCCCAGATGATGTACTCAGTATCCAGATCATGTCAAAATAATATGTGTCCTCTAATTTTTAACGTTAAAATTATCAGCATTACACTTCACCTACTTACACTTATGTTATAAGGTGCAAAAAAAATAATAATAATTCTACAGATTCCATCTTCAAAGTAGATTCCATTGAAATATAAAAAGTAGACATTTGCAATGTGCACATTAGCTATTAATAATTACAACTTTTGGTCTGAAACAATACTGTCACGAAAGACTTATAGGAAGTTTACAATTGAGATACGATAATATGAAAAAAATTCAATTCAATTTAACAGGACACTAAAACCACTAAATATTAATATATTGCGCAACAATCCTCTACAAGTTGCCCCTGCATTTTGACAAATGTAAACATTTCCGTTTATTGTGTAAAAAATGGCCATGTGTACATGTGTCACTAAGGATCCCTCTAGCGGTACCCTTCCAGGGTAATTTGTTAAAGGATTTAGGAACGGTCTGACAACTTACCTGAGTTCTGTCAGGAGCTGGCCTCTTCCTCATGTACCCCCAGAAGCTTCTGCACTGTGGAACCAACAGAAGCTCCTTGCAGCTAAACGGGAGATGGTGTCAGGCACCCAGTGGACCCAAGGTAAGTTGTCAGACAGTTAAAAAACTATTTGACTACTTACTCTGGGTGGCTGCCAGGGCATTCTAAGAACTATGAACTCTATAGCAGGATCTAGTTATGGTGCATTGAGTGTTTCCTTAACCAGCCACCTAAGGCACTCCCTTGTTAAGACTCTCAATAATTATAAACCTTTAGGTTCTGCATCAGGATTCAATGATTCTTTTTGAGAAGCATTTGATTGACTGAGATCAGCTACTGCCGCGCATGTCCTGTGGATCTTAAATGCTGCTCTAAGAGGAACAGAGGATTAGATCAAAGATCATCCAGAAGATTGATCTCAATGAGGGAGGAGTGGCTGCCAAGTGCAGGAAAAAGGTAAATAAAAATTTCATTTTATAACTTAAACTGTATTATCTATTACTTAAATATGTTTATTTTAAAGTTAGAGTGTTCCTTTAGCTAAATAATCAAGTTTGACATTATTTTCTATCTCTACTATGCTGCTTAAAAGCAGTGGTAGCCTTCAGGGCTCCAGATACTGTGGACTACATCTCCCATTATGCTCTAATAGCCATAATGCTGGCAAAACATCAAGGAAGATGTAGTCTACAACATCTGGAGTGCTGAAGGTTGCCTACTTATGCTCTAACATTTAGAATTTAGTTTTTAAATCACACAACCATACAACTCAATGGTTAGCAAATAAATTACTCCTTATATATTTCCCATCCATTTACCTAGAAAACAATACTTTAATCAATATGTTTTTAAAAGATGTGCTGCATACTTTACATCAAGGTTGTCAATCTCAATTGCTTTGGAGGTTCAACAAAACAAATGTAGGTCAGAATATAACATATATTTATACTTATGTATGCATATATGTATCTGACAAGTATCACAGAACCCAACAGCATTGTGCACTGTTTACATGTGTTAGACAGAGTGCCACATTAATGTGAAAAGTAAAAGGGAATATCACAGGACAGCAGAGAAATATAACAGAGTATTTTGTGTTGTGTGAGTAAATTATAGAGCTCCACAGTAATGTGCAATGTGTAGGAGTGTATCACAGAGCTCCAAAGCAATAAGACTCACAGTAATCATTTCTATGTGCTATTTGTATAATTGTATCACAGTGATACATTGCGATGCAGTGCTCCATTCTCTCACTTGAAAAGAAAAAGACACATGGGCAGGATACATGAGCCCAGTGGGTCAAATCCAACCCATGGACCATATATTTTACACAACTGGTTTAGATGGTAGAGCTCTAGATGAGTATAGAAATAGTATCTCATTTTAAGAATCCAGGTTGAAATTTTTTTTGTGACAGTATTTCAGCCCTCATGACCTTTTACTTGAAGATTATAGTGAATTTCGTGTGTTTTTTGTTAGTTACTTTTAAGAAAATTTGGAAAAGAAAAAGGCCCACAACAACTTGTTGGGGTTTACCCTCTTAACTACTTGATCTATGACTCTATGGAAGACCAACAACCTTTGGGTTTGGACATATTCTGGCTCTGGCTCACCCCCTTATGGCTCTGACGATCTGGTGAGTTTACGCTAAAACTACTCTTCAATTATTTGTTACCGCACACTTGCTAGGAGATAGTCTCCATCTCCAGGGCATCCTTAGGAGTAGTGATTCAAAAATGGGCTGTTGCCTGCTCTTGGGTTGTGAGAATTTAGCACACACAACTAATCCTATATTCTTTCCTGGCTTGCACGCTATAAAACATGTTACACTTTGACCACTGGATCATATGGAGGTCATCTGCATGCAGGTAAATTTTGTGTTCTAAACAAAAATGAACCTGTAACGGTGCTGCTAAACATTTTTGGAAAACACAAGATATAAACATTTTTTTTAAAGATCTATCAATTATTGCAAGCAGTTGTTCCAATGTAAGAGGCCTGTTTTAAAGATGTTTTTCAAGCCTTTTCCTGCTGCCAGTATCAAGCTGTGCATTGCAGCAATGCTGGAAATGGAATTATTATTATTCTGGCTTTATACTTACACAGAGAAGCCATCTCTTTGGGAAGGTCTGTGGAGAAGTTTCTGAAGAAGCCACCATTAGCAAGCACTTCAAATGGGGGGGAGCTCCGAATGCCCCCACTGAAAGCATATGGGTAGACTGTTGAGGGATAGCCATTGACATGACCAATCGGTGCCCCAGATCCACAAATACGTTCCTTGCTGCTGTTTGCCATGGTCCTACGATCTGTAATGCACTATTATTTTATTTCCCTCCTACTGAATCTTCTTCGGGCAACTTTACTGTCTTCTTTAGTGTTTTAGGAAAAAATCCATAATGCACGTTTGTCAGCCAGACAAACCTTGCAAGGCGTCAAGGTAGCTTACTGTTGTCTTTCACATTTCTTCCTGTAGAATTACACCAACAAAAAGTTACATTAGAGATTTAATTTTACTGAACCATTTCTTTTACACATCCTGTTCCTTCATTCTAAGTGCTGTATCTTATTTGTAATTAAATAAGTAAAAACATAATTTAGGGCTAACTAAGCCACAAATTAAGGGAGATAAAACTAGGCAACTCAGCCACAGCCCATCTTGACTCAGGAATATTTCAGCAAATTCAACTTACTATTCAAAATGCTTCAGAGCCCTGATGAAATGAGTTTCAAACAATTTATTTCACCTCTGCTGAAAACTCAGCAGAGATAAGTTAATACGAAGTCCTTCCTAATCACGCAGCCACACGTAAAATGCATGTTGAATTCAAAAACAAGGTTGGTATGGGGAGACTTACTTCCGCAAGTCAACAGAATTGCACCACAACCAAATTAGTAATTATTGCATGTTCATGTGATAATTAAAAGCTTAAACGTGAACTCAGATAAACTCTGGCCTTAGTGAATAAATCCCTAACAGCGGCACAGTACACAGAAACCAAAAGCCTATCCAGGTAATTGTAATAAAATAGATTCAAGATCTAGAGGATAATGGCAAACTACATGATATATCGAGAAACCTAAGAGAGTTGCAGTTCAACAGAAGAATTTTTGGCTTAAGTATTATAGTACATAATGACAGACAGGCAGAAAGACAGAGATTTTTGACAGTAATCCGTTTTGTTTATAGATGAATTGACAGGTGAAAATTTAAGCCACAATTGCCATATTGTAAAAATAGCTGAGATTTAAAATGTTTTCTAATTGTTGTATATTAGTCTACATTTTCCAGTGCAGTTCAGTGAGTCAAATACTAAATGCTAAACTTCTCTGGTCTCGCATTGATTCTGTGATGTGAATCCTTTAATGAATTATAATCTTAAACTCCTTTGTGTCAGAATTTTATAAACCATTTTCCCCTAGATACTGGTACATCAGTAACTGCAGACATCAATACTAAGAAAATTTGTGAGGCTTTATAATTGGTAGTAAGACAGGGTATGGACCTGGGGGGCAAAGGGCATATATTCTAACCTTTTAATATTGGAGACTTATTGTTGCCTAAAACTAAGCGCATTACGGGGGCCCAGAGCTGAGCAATTCAAGGCTCTGCCCATTAAGCCCTTCTGAACCCACTTACATCATCTGAGCTCACTGTACTAAGTTAGCCGCATGTGCTACATAGAGCCCTGTTTGTGCAACACAGATTTATACACATGTGTAGATTTTATTTGAAACTGCTGGAGCAACAAAAAAAAAAAAAAAAAACAGAAAGAAGGGAAGAAGGGAGAGAAACTTTGTTCATCTGCTACTAAACTTAAACTAACATCGCAGCCCACTGATGACTACACTCTTTTCTCATTTTCACTAACATACACAAGCACTATTAACCTCCTCCCTCCTGGGGAGAACTTTATTGATATTAGGATTATTTATTTTATTTTTCATTAACCATGTGGCATTGTACAGAACAATGCAAGGTAAGCCACTTCCAGGCAAATGTATGAAGCAGATCTGTTATTCTTCCCAAATAACTGCCGAAGTTCTAAATCTTTACCTGCAGAAAAATTGGAAAGTTCTCTACTGGCTCCAAAAAGCTTCCCTTTAAATGTTTGCTATTAAACCTCTCCCTTACAGACATTTCAGAAAGGGTTAAGTCCCGGCAGTGGCGGCAGCTGAATGAGAGAACAGGGTGTGGATCTGCTTTCTGTGTGTGTGTGTGTGTGTGTGTGTATGCCCCCCCCTTTTTGAGTCGCGTCCAGACGCGGTGGAAATGTGTGCCGCACACACCATATGATTTAAATCAGGAGTCTTTCTGGGCTGTGAGATAAATAGCGCTTATGTTCTCACTGCCAGGGCTGGGGCAGGCTTGGCTCCCATTGAGCTGAAGCCTTGGCTGTACCACCCCGAGGGCAGAAACTGAGCTCAAATATTCCACATGGAACTCAAAACCGCACTCCTAACTCACAACAGGCTCACTCTGTCCCTGTGCCGTCCTTACTCTCCCCCTACCCTGTCTGTCACCCGCACCCCCTCCCTGCTATTTCCTTCCCTGGCTCTTTCTTTTTTTTCCATATCCCTCCTTTTTTCTCTCTCTCACTCCTTTTCAATCTATAACTATTCTGTTTAACACTCTCACAACACGCAATGCCTCACTATACTTTTTACCATATGTCTCTTGTTTCATGACATTCTCTCAGCTAGCACCCAACCTGTCTCTTTCATTCACTCATTATTTTATGAAATGTTTGTTTTGGGTGACACTTTTTCCCCTTGTTTTCAATTCCATATTTGTGTAATGTGTTTATTTCAGTCTAATAGGCTCTCTTCTTTCCCTCTTCATGATGTTTATTTTTGTTCTTGGAACCTTCACACCAATTCCTCTTGGTTATTCACAGTAAATTGACGGGAATTGTAAATTGACTAGTGAAAAAATAAATGCATTATATGCATTGGTAATGGTATCCAACATTCTAACTCAGCTATGCTTCCAATTCAGCTATTTTGGCTTATAATTTTACATTCACTGGGCAATTTCCAACAACTCACAGTTTAGTGAATAACCCTGTTTCTTTTATTAGTCCACCCTGTATGCTCACTCACGTTTTGTGAGCTATTCTCTAAAAAGGGATAGGGTTATACGTGCAAAGGCGCTTAAAAAATCTGTATAATTGATTTATTTTTCAATGTTAAATTTAGTTAGCTGTTCAAACAACACTAAAGGTGTATCCTTTAATACCCTTACAGGATGATGTATGTGAATTTAATAGTGGAGCGCTTCATGTAAAGGAGTCAATATACAGCTTACTTTAAAATTAAATAATTATGTTGAGAAAGTACAATGTAATAAAAAGTGCTTCCTTAAAGGACCACTATAGTGCCAGGAAAACATACTCGTTTTCCTGGCACTATAGTGCCCTAAGGGTGCCCCCACCCTCAGGGTCCCCCTCCCGCCCAGCTCTGGGAAGAGGAAGGGGTTACCTTTTACGCCTCCTCTCCTCCCTTTCGGCTGAATGCGCACGCGTGGCAAGAGCTGCACGCGCATTCAGCCGGTCTCCTAGGAAAGCATTCATAATGCTTTCCTATGGACGCTTGTGTGTTCTCACTGTGATTTTCACAGTGAAAATCACGCAAGCGCCTCTAGCGGCTGTCAATGAGACAGCCACTAGAGGATTTGGAGGCTGGATTAACCCTAACATAAACATAGCAGTTTCTCTGAAGTGAAGCTGAAGTGGCCTGGGTGCCTAGAGTGGTCCTTTAATTAACAATATATAGCAAAAACAAAATCACAAATTTAAGACTTTTGTGAAAAGTTCAAAATGCAAAAGGTGTGTTAAAGTGCGATTTAAAAGAAGATTGATATTTGTAGTTAAGTATCACTGTGTGTGACACAAGTTTTACACTAATACACCATGACAGACCTGTGCTATTTAATACTGTATTTTGGTTATATACACTTTATTGAGTTGCACTTTACTAAAAGTGAAGATCTGTTAATTTATAAACACATCTTATTTTCATATTACACAATAGTGTTTTGTTTGTATTCACTAAACAGTTTAAAAAAAATAAATAAACAATACTGGCAGACTTGTAAGAAAAAAACCCTGCCGAAACACAGTTTGTTTAACTTTAACCCAAAATTTGTTTTCAATATACAAGACACTGTTTAGTTACTAGACTGCATTTTTTATATATAACTCTTAAACAGGCAATCTAAGTACCATAACCACTTCAGCTGACAGGTTCAGCCAACCAAATTTGGACAAAATTGATAACACTAATGCAGACTTGTAACTTGCACAATAGCAATATGCCGAGTGCCCTTTTACCAAAAAATAATAAGCGTTACTGTATAAATAGGATCATTAACAGTTTCCCGACATCAGCTAAGGAGGCATAGGATTGAAAAAAATTATTGTAAATCCTCATGACAAGTAATTCTACATTAGAGTACAGTGGTACTACTAAATTACAGAAAAAGTGAGAACCAATATGTGTGTTTATGCATACCGTGCAAAAAGGACCCACACCCAGTAATTCTTTGGGTATAGTTCACCTTTCTATAAACACATGGTCAAAATCCCATTTTTCCAAGCTGAAACAAGTGTCATAGATCCAGCATTCTGTAGTCAAAGCCTGTAAAACAGACTGCCTCTGCTTGACAATACCACTGAACCCTTTTGCATTTAAAACAAGACTAAATGTATACACAAAGGTGGAAGGTGTAGGTATATACAGAAAGAAACAGGACAATATATATACTTTTTAAAACCAAGATGGATGCTAACCTATGAATGTATTTATTCTGTATGGTGATGGTTCCTGAAAAATTCTCTAATATGGTATCAAACCCACCTCTTTGGGAGATGCATGATGTATCCCTTTTACGCCTTCTCTTCCTAGGAAATGCATTTCAGCTGAGAAGAGTAATTCTCAAAGATGACAGCATATTTACTAACAACAAAATAATCATATCAACTGATGGACTTTACCTAATCAGCCAAATTCACCAGTGAGAACATGTGACAATTATTCTGTTAAAAAGATTTTTAAAATATATATATATTCTCAAGTATGTTCCTGATGATAAAAATATATAATGCTTGAGACCTCAAACCAAAATGACACTGGGATGTTAGTTAAGGCTTCAGCCAAAAGGAAGGAGCGGTGAGTTCCTGATTGATAAAGGTAGCCTAGACTACCTTAGCAAAAGAATGAGCACAATGTACAGTCTTACCCCCTGATTAACAATGTACAAGATAGGGTAGACAGATTTGATAAAAGCCATGCAAATTAATTTCCAAAACGAGACAGGAACTTCATGATAAGAGAATGCATTGGTTGAAAAGATTCTAGAACCGTAAGGACATATGGCCACCAAAGAATAAAAGAGGAGAAATTATAAGTTGATTTCTTGGGGCAGCTGGAAGACTATGGAATAGGCTAACATGACGGAAAATTTATCCTAGGATATTTGTAGATACATGTTTGTCAAAGGCCGTCTTGAGGTAACTCCATGACCTGAGGAAACAGACAGGAAAGTAGAAGCTTGAGACAAATAAGCCTGTGTGATGCTGTCTTACTTGTGTAATGTTTGCATTTACCTTTTTCAGTATACCTTTACAACACAGAACTGCAAGAACATTGCAAATTAGAGAATCTCAGAAAGTGCAAAGGTCAAAGAAGAAGCAGGAGTAACTCCAGATGAAGAGGTATCACCCATGGTTGAAAATGAGTTGAATATGGACAACTGAAGAGAAGGACACACAAGACTGACATAGACACTGAAGGAGTGGGGTACATAAATATAGAGGGAAATAGCATGAGGAGAAAGGAGACTTACTGGGTGGTAGGAAAACAAGAAACTGACGGAAACAAAGATGAAGAGATGATGAGAGTAGACAAGAAAGGGAGACATGGTCATTATATAAGAGAGTGAGAAGCAGTATAGGTGAAAGCAGTAATAGAAGTAGAGATGGGTAAAGGATAACATGGAACTGGAAGAAACAGGTCACTTCCCAAACCAAATGTACAATTTTCTTTTGTAATACAAAATAAAGTTTTTAATTTTTTTATTTCAGTTTATACGTGTGCAGTTGGTTCTTATGGTTTATTGCATTTCCGTATGAGTGCATGGGTGCTAAAAGATGCAAGAAATTGGAAGTGGTGAAAAGATGGGAAACCAGTCTGGTGGATGGGAGTAAGGTTGGACAATGAAAAGCATACAGAGAGATACGGAAAAGAAAGATAAGTTGTGTGTAAAAACTAGGAACAATAGAGTTTTAATGTTTGATGACGAGCCAATCTAGATAAAAAATGGTTATTTACTAAAGTGAGAATTCAAACTGAATTTTACATTTAAAGGGTTGCTCCAACCACCATGACTACTTCAGTGATTTGTAGTGGTTATGGTAGTAGGAGCCTGTATGTGCAGAGTTTCTTCATGCACTATTTCACGCCTCTCTGCATTGCTTTCTTTTCTTTTTTTCTTATTTTAAAACCCCTTCTTAATTGTCGGCTGAGAACAAATGCATGCGCAAGTTAGAATTGCCCAATAGAGCATTGCATTTTCCAGCAAATGTTTCCAGCTTGGCTGTTTTAACCTTAAATTTGAATGTTTTACTAAATAAATTAGCCCTGCTGATGGCAAAACAACTTGTACCAGCACTTGCATTACTACAGAATAGCATAGTGATGCCCTTTGCATATCAGATAATCACAAAGGGCATCACTGTGTCAGTTCCACTCCACTCATCATGTCGAAGATTATACATGACATAACTCAACAAGAGTTTCATATGACCACTATGCGTCTCAAAAATGCCACTCTCAAAAAAATGTTTTATATTTGCCAATGGTTGTTACATTCTCTATAAATCACAAACCTTCTTACTATCGTAGCACAATTAGAAAAGTGAGCAAATTTGCAAAGTCCAGTGATTTGTCATAAAATAAACTGCAACCCATGCCCGCATTTTGTTGAATGAAAGGAAAAAAATCTTTAAATTAGAAAATAAGCAATTTATTAAATGAACGCTCTGTTGCATTCATCCGGATCTCCATAGAAATGTAAAGTCTCTCTCTCAGCAATCATTTTGGTTGCAAACCAGTGTGACAAGGCATTTCTGGAATTTGTAGCAAAACGTTCTTATTGCTGAATGTTTTAGTGACAGCAACCACCAAAAATGTTGGTCCTGTTGCCTCGACTATCCGGTTTTGTCTAAATAAGCCACCCCCCTCTATTTAGCTCTTCCTAATGTTGACTTATTATACTCTTTGTATTCTGAGTTGTGTCAACGAGTTCCTTATTATAAAGTAAAATAGATCATTGAATAAAGAGCATATTAATCTGCGTAACTTAGACGCAACATGACTAATGTTCTCTATCACCCCAAAACGTCCCACCTAAAAAAAATCTTAGATTGTGTTTTATGGTTTTGGTTTGTTTTTCTTTAACCCCTTAAGGACACGTGACATGTGTGACATGTCATGATTCCCTTTTATTCCAGAAGTTTGGTCCTTAAGGGGTTAAATTTGGAAAGGGTTAAAGCCTTTTGTGCTTTCAGGGTGATTCCACCCCATCGGCAGGCTAGTAAAAATAATTCACTCACCAAAAACTAATTGGCACGTACTCTTTAAACTAGCATTAAATCTTTTTAACTTCCAGCACTATGTTACACAAAAAGTAAAAATGCTGTTTGCAGTATATTTCATGCTTTTAATTTAAGTCATGATAACACCTAACTTTTTTACTTCAATGACATGGTTTGTAACATTTAAACTGATGTTTTCGTGAAATATTTTAATCACACCAACATGGCAAAATAATGTTTAAAATATGAGCCAAAGACTTAGGGTTGCCATCTGGCCGGTATTTGACGCTGTCAGGACGGTGCCGGTATTGCAAAAATACCTACAATACAATTGACGATATTTTTCTTTGAAGACATTGTGCTGAAATATCAGCACCAGCCACCAGGGTGTGCAGTGCTCTAAGGCCATGCTAGGAAATCTCGTTGGCTCTAGAGCTGTGTAGAGGGGGCTGAGATGGGATGTCGCTGCATGTCCCTGCCCTCTCCACTAATAGAGTCAGCATGGTAGGAGTGGGAGGAATAGGAACTGCAGGACAAGCAGACGGAAGATTGGCAGCAGGACCTGAGTGTTAAGAGCAGGTGTTTGTGTTCAGCAGTGTGTGTGTATTCAGCCGTCTAAGTGAGTATGTATTCAGCAGTGTGTGTGAATATGTATACAGCAGTCTCTGTATGTATTCAGCAGTCTGTGTGTGTGTACTCAGCAGTCTGTGTGAGTGTATTCAGCAGCCTGTGTGTTTATTCAGCAGTCTGTGTGTATTCAGCTGCCTGCGTGTATATATTCAGCAGTCTGTGTGTGTGTGTGTGTGTGTGTGTGTGTACTCAGCAGTCTGTGTGAATGTATTCAGCAGTCTGTGTGTGTATTCACAATTAAATAGCAGTGAAAAATATTCCCTGTATTTGTAAGTTTTGCAAATCGCATAGCGTAACAAAAAGTTTAATAAAAGCAAGTAGCTGTTGCTATGTAAAAGCTCAATAAAAAGTATCACAAAAAAATTCATAAGCAGAATAACCGCTACCAGCATAGGAAAAAAACACTGTGGCATCCAATAGTGAAATTTACCAAACCTTGAGGATAATAGGAGGAATAGGTAATACAATCTACAGAAAGTCTTAGCAAAGATCCCTTACCTACACAAAGATCGCAGGTACCTGGAACCCTAGTCACAAGTACATGGAACCCAAGTCACAAGTCCCAAAACTAGAAGAATTTGAATGATAATTAATTTTGGGACTTGTGACTTGGGTTCCATGTACTTGTGACTAGGGTTCCAGGTACCTTCGATCTTTGTGTAGGTAAGACCAACACACACACACACAGACTGCTGAATACATACACACAGTCTGTGTGGGTGTGTATTCAACAGTCTGTGTGTGTGTGTGTATTCAGCAGTCTGTGTGTATTCACAAGTAAATAGCAGTGAAAAATATTCCCTGTATTCCCTGTACTCCCTGTATTTGTAAGTTTTGCAAATTAGATAGTGTAATAATAAAGTTCAATAAAAGTAAATAGCTGTTGCTATGTAAAAGCTCAAAAAAGTATCACAAAAAAATTAATAAGCAGAATAACCTCTACCGGCATGGGAAAAAAAGCACTGTGGCATCCCATAGTGAAATTTACCAAACCTTAAGGATAATAGGAGGAATAGGTAATACAATCTACAGAAAGTCTTAGCAAAGATCCCTTACCTACACAAAGATCGCAGGTACCTGGAACCCTAGTCACAAGTCCCAAAATTAGTTACCATTCAAATTATTCTATTCTCCGTGTGTGTGTACTCCGCAGTGTGTGTGTGTACTCAGAAGTCTGTCTGTCTGTGTATTCAGCAGTCTCTGCATATTTAGCAGTATGTGTGTGTACTCAGCAGCCTGTGTGTGTGTGTATTCAGCAGTCTGCCTGTGTATGTGTATTCAGCAGTCTGCAAATTTAGCAGTCTGTGTACGTGTATTCAGCAGTCTGCAAATGTGTGTGTATTTAGCAGTTTGTATATCCATAAATAGACAACGACACACTGCTATACACACACATACACTCATCCAGACAGTATATATACACACTGCCTCACATACACAATACTATATACACAGCCAGAAAAAGTACAAACATTGTATTTTATTAGTGATTTAGGGAATTTTCTGCTTCCAAATGTTCTCCGTTCTTTTATGTACATTGTGTGCTGTGATGTCACACATATATAATTAATTATGCAAATTAGCATGGCCGGTATTGTTTTCCAAAAAGTGCAGTTAATCTTAAGGGAGATTTATCAAGGCAAATCAGATTCTAATCTACCTGTATGTGCAAAAAGGTGAGAAAAATGTGTTTGGTTTACCTGTTATTTAGCACCTGGCCCTAGAATAGCACCTGTTTTTGCTTTATTGAATCTTCATTATGTTTTACTCTTAAAATAAATAAAGTTCTGGGAATGCAGAGCTGGTTTCTGAATTAGGAGGTCACACACTGCATGAGCTCAGTGTATCTTAAGCCTATAATTAGTGCAGATTTGTAAACTATACACCCCCAATCTATTAATCTGCCCTTCCCTCGAAGTTATGGGCAATAATTTTAGCTAAGAATTGTTAAGTGTGAAATAAATATGTTATTGTATGGACACAGATGAACAAACCTAATTTTATAGATAATAATGTATTCCAGAAGGGCTTGCAAAGGATATTGGGTAAGGTATACAGAAGGAACATGACTTCTTTTAGTCTAGAACAAGAATTGGCTAAAAACATTTTAACAATATCTGTTTTCCGGTATATTTACTAACCATCCAGCCAGCACAATGTATGGATAAACATATTGGTAAGCTAAAATGGGGATCTTTCATGTCATATGGCAAAATATTTTATAAATAAATAATATGTGACAGAGACATATTAATCATCACTTATGACAAAGGGTTGGACAAAAAAATTAATATCATGAGAGTTCTGATGGTGCTAAACGTTAGAGAATGTAGGTGATGCCGGGAAGGCACTTCGCAAGGAATCAGTACACAGTACATGATCAAACAGGCAGAATCATGTGGTATATTGTAGCCCCACCATGCTGACCTTGTTTTTAAAAAAATCTCTCCTATTACAGGGTATTTGGTGTACTCAAGTACAGCACACCGGCGCATCTGTTAAACAGACAAATAGCAAACTATGTGGGACAAGACAGAGCAGAGCAGCAGAAGTTTCACATTTAGCTGCCAGAAGCAAGTTCGTGTTGCCATGACAGCCTGTGTCAATCTCTGAAATATATATACATTTTTTTTTTAATTTTTTTTATTTTTAAGAACCACTTAAGTAGACATAAACATTTTCATCAAAGTGTGCATTTTTAATAGCTTTAAACACTCATTTTCCAGGAGCAACAAACTACTTTGCACACCCAGTTATTATCAATGGACATGAAATATGTGCCCATGATAAAACAGACCTTAGCACTCATAAATCTGTGCATTTAAAGGAAAACCTTAAATTCTCTGCTTAAATTACACTACTGAAAAAATATTGAACAGGCATCACAGTATATTTCTGTCCTGGTACAGCCAGGGGACACACTCCATTGGAAGAGACGAAACAGAAATTCTTCTCTTCCTTTTCATGTTCAATGACAGAAAAGGACAGTGTGGCGTCAATGCAGCAAGTAGAATCACCAAACAGTACCAAAACAAAGCATTTTATTTAAGAAACATTTAATGTCAGCTGCCTACAGTAACTTGCTTGGGTGCAGGATTACTAAACTCATCTGATATATTATAGCAAATTTACTGTTTAAGTTGCTAGAACGGACTCCACAGCGACTTCCCTAGAGGAGTTGATTCCTTGTAGACTTGGCAGAAAATGTAGAAGCTTCAAGTCTAGCTGCTCAAAACAACTAGAATTTTTTTAAGGATCATTCCAAGCACCATAACCCCTACCACAAGTTGTAGTGGTTATGGTTATAGGAGTGCCCTGGCACCCTCCCAGAGATAGTTCACAACTTACCTGGGTCTTCCTGGTAGATCGCTTTCATTGGTCGACAGCATCAGCTGTGCTTTCTCTGTCAACGTGCCTGGCCCTGTATCGAGCCACACTTAGCTCAGGGGAGACATCCGGAATCGCCTGTAGGAGATGTGGCATCGGTTGTTAAACATTTTGAATAGTTACTGTGGGAGGGCGCCAAGGCACTCCTTGCAGCATAACCACTACAGCGGAGGTCTTTAAACTTGATACAAAGTAAATGTGGTATGTGCTCACCACATAGCTGTGCTGAATAAAATAAAAATACACAAGTATATTTCACTTTGAACAAGAAATGCACATTGAACAGATGACACAGGCAGGCTTTGCCTGAATCAGAAATCCGATAGTCCAATATATACTAAAAGTGCATCAAGGTGAGAGAGGAGAGAGAGAACCTTACTGTATTCTTTTATAGAAGTGTGTGCAGCAACTCTGAACCCGACTGAGCTGGCTGTTCCTTCTGCCCAAGAAAAAGTTACACAATGTTCTCAAAATTACAGTAGCGGGCACAGTGCCTTTATGTAGAAAGAACCAACTGCTTTGAGAAACTAATTATTATTTTTAAGATGTTGCAGTGTAAAAATAGCCTTGGTGCTCACAGTCCTGCCCAGAGTTTTCTAAATCTTATGAAACGCTGGCACATTGTATAAACTAAAGGCAAGCCTTAGATATAAGGTACAATGGTGACTGGGGCCCTGTTTGCAAATGGTATTACTTCTTGTAAACTTGTATTGTGTCAAACAAAAACAAACCCTCTAATAAAAATAGTTGGAGCGTACTTTATAATGGAGCTTTTTGTCTCAATTCACATCTAGTTGCCACCTCCTACTCGTTACAAATTAATAAGGCACCAAAAGAATCCGCCCCTGCATTCACGAAGGGTGCTGCACTAAAAAGGCAATTCTTGTTACTCAATACGTTTTCTCCAAGAAAGACAAATTCCAAGAACTGCAAAAAATAGAGAAAAAAACCTTACCTTTTTTTTATTTTTTTATTTTTTTTTACAAACTTGTACTGTATTTTAGTAGTTTAGCAATATAATGTGCAAACATTCAACAAGAGAGGCAACAGAACCAAATTTTTTATTTTAGTTTTTTATGGACTGTGTAGTCTACAGTAGTAATCAGCTCAAGTAAAACTGCAGTTATAATTATGCGCTTCTTAAAGGAACACGCCACTGCCCAAAAACTAAAAATAAAAATCAGTTTAGTCTTTATATATATATATATACGCCCAACAAAAACATTTAATTATGCGTGTATACCAAAAAAACGTCTTTCAAAGCTGCAGATTTTTGTCTGAAGCCTTTGCAAGCACTCTCATTCTAACCCTGCCCACACTTTCTGTGTGTGTCCAATCACAGACTTACCAATGCAGCACAATTAAAAGTGTTTGCAAGGCAGGTGCTCTGGCTTTTGAGTTTAGCTCCACTGAGCTAAAAAAAAACAGGAAGTAACAGGACCTGTGGTCTGATTGTTGACAGCCAGTGGGAATACCAAGATTAATTCATATCATGGCTGATTTATATTGAAATCTGCACCTTTTGTAAAAGGAAAAAAAAGAACACACTGTTCATTCATACATAAACCTTAGCAAACTGAGATGCTTTAAGGGTCTGGAGTGTCTCTACAGATCCAGCATTTTTTCACTGGTTCCTGGCATGCACGTATAAAAATGACCACAGACAAACAATATGATACAATTGAATGTTACGTGTGTGCTAAGTAAATCCATCTATCTCACAGCAGTGCCAAGTCAAAACACATGACATGGCAAAGTCCATGCAAATGTACAGAGCATAAATTATTAAAAAGTCTAATTTTATTAACAACATATACATTTTTTAAGTATGACACACTGTCCAAATCTTTCTACAGGATTGCATTAAAAAAATTATGGAAACATAGAAAACAAAAGAGCAACTTAATACTGAATTCATTGTCAGATTAAAAAATGACTTGAGCTGTTCATTTCTGTGTTTTTAAAAGCCAAATACAACATATGGGTTGATTTACTGTAAAAGAAGGTGCAAATTAAACCCTTACTCACAAACTGCTAATTAGCTCCAGAAAATCTGGAATAGGATCTGTCTGGTTCAAGGAACCAACATGTACTGGGTGTTTTTTTAATATTTAGGAATGAAATCTGCATATGCAAGAATGCAAGGCAGATATTACTATTTTGTTTTGGTATCACATATGCAAATTAGCTCCAGCATAAATACAATCCAATTTCCGTGCAGATTTTTATACAAGTTTATTGTTGTTTACTCACATCGTTTTTACCATTTTCCAAGATGCGCAGATGTGCCATAATGACAAAGTAATATAATGTAAGCCTCCAGGTGCTAAAATTCCTCAGACTATGCAATAAAGGTAGTTTAAAAATGTAATCTCACTTTACAGGAAGTGTTTTGGAAAGCTGTGCAAGTCACATGCAGGAAGGTGTGACTAGGGCTGGCTACACAAAGTGATTCAACTCCCGAATGACAGATAATTGAGCAAGGAGACTGCAGATGTATGATTTATACACCAAAACTGCTTCATTAAGCTAAAGTTGTTTTGGTGACTATACTCTCCCTTTAAGGCCAGAATAGCCAACCTGAAAGCATTGTGAATAAGATAATTTGTCTAGTACAGCTATTTTGTCCTTAATTAAAATTTCACTTTGAATTCTCACTTTAGTGAATAACATTAATGGTCGCAGAATACAATTTTGTTTAACTTTTCATACTATTCATTTTGAACTGCAAATTCAAATAAGACAATGCCTGTTCCCATCAGCCGCTATGACCAATGGCTGAAAAAAAGGGGGCGGCAACTTTTTGTGTAGATTGTCAGTTTCCTACTTTGTTTCATATACATAAATCTTTTCATAGCTATGGGATTTTTTTATGAAAATCTCAAAAAAGAACAGAAACATTTTAGATTTAATTTAATCTGAAAATGAAATAGGGAAATCTAAAACAAAAGGTGTCATAACTTTAGAAAAACAAGGTATATGTGTAGGGTTCTGCAAAAACATTACTTTTTATCCTGGGGTACACTTCTTACCCAGCTCTATTAGTTACCTTATCACTCCAATCTATGTAAGGTTGCAAGGTGTAGAATAAAGGTAGGTATGCCAACTGCAGATCCAGAATAGGGATCGACCGATATTGTGTTTTTAAAAGCCAATACCGATAATCTGTGAACTTTCAGGCCGATAGCGGATAATTTGCCAATATTCTGTAGATTTACCATTTTGAAAAAATAAACTATTTCTAAAGGTAAATGCACAAAATGTACATGCCACATGTAGTGGATGCAGTGTGTTTAGACAGGGGAGCTGTGTGTGTGTGTGTGTGTGTGTGTGTGTATAGTGGATGCAGGGTGTGTTTGTGTAGTGTGTACAGTGAATGCAGTGAGTGTGTAGTGTGTATAGTGAATGCAGTGTTTGTGTAGTGTGTATATATAGTGAATGCAGAGTGTGTGTTTGTGTAGTGTGTGTGTAGTGATTGTAGTGTGTAGTGTGTGTATAGTGAATGTAGTGTGCGTAAAGTGAATGCAGTGTGTGTAGTGTGCGTAAAGTGAATGCAGTGGGTGTATAGTGAATGCAATGTGCGTAAAGTGAATGCAGTGTGTTTGTGTAGTCTGTGTATATAATGAATGCAGAGTGTGTGTTTGCATAGAGTGTGAATTTAATGAATGCAGAGTGTGTGTGTTTGGGTAGTGTGTGCATATAATGCAGAGTGTGTGTAGTGTGTGTGTATATAATGCAGAGTGTGTGTAGTGTGTTTGTGTAGTGTGTGTATATAATTCAGAGTGTGTGTGGTGTGTGTGTATATAATGCAGTGTGTGTGTGTGTTTGTATAGTGTGTGTGTGTGTGTATATAATGAATGCAGTGTGTGTGTGTGTTTGTGAAGAGATGTAATTTGTGTAAAATGGGCAGGAGGGGAGGCATTTTTTATTTTAATTGTATTTTTAATATTTATGTTTTATTTTATTTTTTTATCTGCAGTGTTTTTTTTAATATTTATATGTTTTTATTTTTTGTCCCCCCTCCCTGCTTGTTACCTGGCCAGGGAGGGGGGCTATGGCATTCCCTGGTGGACCAGTTGCATGTGCTGGGCAGTGGAGGGGGGTACTGGCAGAAAGCTGTTACTTACCTCCCAGCAGCTCTCTTCTATATTGACCGATACCGATATTGCCGAAAATACCGAATATCGGCCGATAATATCGGTAAAACCGATAATCGGTCGATCCCTAATCCAGAACAAAACAAGGTAATGAGAATAGCTGAGAAGTCCCAATGGTGGCTTGATCTGCGGGATAACAAGTTGTGAAATTCAAAAGAATAACTGAACTGGAAAAATTATCTTAGTCAACTATGCTTCCAGTTTGGTTACTTTGGCCTTTAATTTTTGAAATTCACCGTGAATCCTCAGTTTAGTGAATAACCTTGTACAGCTCATGAGATAGGGGCACTGTGTGGGTGGAGGTAGCAGGAACTGATAGTATAGAGTTACGTGCGATGTAGCAAAGAGGGTCACACCCTCAAGAAGATGACAAACACTCAATCACCACAGCCAGTGGATATCAAACCAAGCCAGCATATGTAGACAAGGTCTTAATAACAAAGTCAAATATTTTTAAACCAGAAATCCAGCTCGGGAGAGACTGACTCATCAATTAGATAGGGCCAGTTGTAAGAAATCCAACTTACACTAAGGGATACAAGAACCAGACATTTTAGGTGCATACATACAAAAAATAGGACTATGTTCCAAGAACATCTATGCTGCAGGCCTCTTCATTTGAACGCTACATCTTTAAGGCCCATTTCCCATACCATCTTTGCTGCAAGCCTCTTCATTTGAACGCTACATCTTTAAGTCTTTAAGGCCCATTTTCCATACCATCTTTGCTGCAAGCCTCTTCATTTGAACGCTACATATTTAAGGTTCAAATTGAAATTCACCTTTGCCACTAGATTACTTACGTATAATAATGTTTTCATTGTTATCTATAGTGTACTACTGTAGTATCCTGTACTTGCAGCTACATGTATGAATTAATAATCTGGCTGTTAGGATTTGATTGGCAAAATTCTAAATCACAATTGTTTATTGTCCCCTTCCACTCCTCCCCCATGCTTGTCACTCCTAGCTGTAAATACCTTGATATAACTGTTTATCTCTACTCCCTCCCTAGGCCTATTTCCAATACCATCTTTGCTGCAAGCCTCTACAATTCTACTCAGCTCAACCCGCCCACCCTCCTGCCCTCCAACCACCCAGGTTCCTCCTAAATTTATAGCATGCTCCTCCAGCTGTTTAAAATTCTCACTCATTTACCTCTTCATTCCCTTTATATTCTCCCAATAGCTCCAACTCTGTTTACTTATTTAGCCATCACTTCCAAATTTCCCCTGCTACCTCTTGTCTCAAATCCCCATGGTATCCTTTAAATTGTAAGCTCACAGGCTATCTAGCTATGCACTTTGTATAAATGGCTAGATTTTAGCTTATGGGCAGGACCCTCTTTACCTTTTGTATTTGTCTGTGTATATTATATGTTCTCCACTAATTGTACAGTGCTGTGGAATCTGTTGGCGCTTTATAAATACCAGTAATAAGTAAAAAATAAATAGACAAAAATTAGTACATTAGAAGTGGGCTTTGCAGACAGTCATTATTTTCTCCCCCAGTCTCTAGTAGGTTCTTTTTTTTATGTTCTCACGCCAACAATTTAAAAAAAAAAAGCATATGTACACTCAAACAAGTAATATTCAACATTAAAATGGACACATTAAAAGGCACACTTTGATTAAGATATGTTTGGCAAAGGTTAATCACATCAACCTATTTCATTCCCACCTCAATGCTGCCTCCTACGTTGCCTATATACCCGTGGTAAAACGATAGCCTGTGTATATGAAATGGGCACAGATAGAGATCTTGCATATCACTCAAGGAGAAAAAAAAAGACATGATAATACTTGTAAAACCACATTTTACTAACATAAAAAGCTGAGCAGCCTGGGGTTGTAAAGTTGACGTATTCTCCAATGGAGATATTCTTAATCAAAAAAAACTCTCAACTGACTATTTGCTGATCAATTATATATGCCTAGATATTATCACGTGGTATGACCTATAATAATTCAATTCAACTTGCACGTATTGTTCAGGCTGTCATTTTCATGTCACACACAGCGTGTACATACATACACACATTATGATCCATCACCGGGCATAGTAAAACTCTTTGCTCTATATTCAACATCCCAAATTACTTCAACGAGATAATCCTATTTAAGTCAAATTCATGCTATAAATGCATCAATACACTCTAAATCCCTGTAGACATCCCGCAAGAGATAACTCGAAGAGCCTCTTTGAAGATCGACGTGAAACATGCCGGGACAAAACCATTTGTGCTCATAGTAATTTATTATTGCATTTTAAAAACGATATAGTAGAGTCCTATTATTATAAGCTTAAAGTCCTGCTGTTATTTACGTAAAGTGCATGCCTCATATAGTTCAGGTATATAAGAAGTTTTAGTAAACAACAAATCATCCAAAATACTAAAACAAATATATAAATACATTTGAAGTAGCTGCATTTGAAATAAACATGCAGTATTTACATTTCAAGCATTATCAGTACTCAAGCAAGGAAATGCTTAGCCAATTAGAATGTTCCAATATATTTCTATTCTATTCTATAAAGTACTGGCTTTATTCATGAATCTCTAAACAGCAGGAATTGATAGGCAGAGAGCTTTCGGAAAATTCTAGTTAAATGGACACTCTAAGCACTTTAACCACTGAACGATGCTGTAATGGCTAGGATGAGTGACTGAATTAAATTTTTATTCTATTCTCTAAGAACTGATAATTAATTATTTTGGTCTCTAATAATGCATTGACAATTCATTACTGAAAATGCAATTTGCCGTTTGTTATATAAGAACACATTAAGCAAGACACAGTAAAGTACAATCTATTTAGCAAAGGCTGCACAGAGATCACATAGTAAAACTCAAAATCTACTTCTCAATATACAAACTGTGCTGCACAGGTGTTTAGAAACTACTTTTCACCACTAGTAAAGTTCCATATGTTAAAAGGGAACTGACACTTCCCAGGAGTTGTAATATTCTGTTTACTTATCTACTATATTTAGCAAATATGTTTGGTGAGGTCTGAAAAATACAATTAAATATAGAAATACACACCTTTCCTATAACTGTGTGCCTCCATCTTGGCTCAAAGTCAATCACTGACATAAAGTGTATCCTTTTTCTGCCACTGAGCATTGTGGAAGGAGATAAACAGAAACCATGTTTCTATTCGATTCCTCATTTGCATTATATGCCCGGAGTTTGCCTGGAGTGAACAGGTTTGTGTTCACTTACACAGCTTGGAGAGTCAGTTTGTGCAATTGCAGAGGTGCATCTATAATGCTAGTGTGTGTGTATAACGTAATGTGCAGAGTGAGTTAATGGAGTGTCAAATGTGCGTGAATGGATATTCATTTGGTCACTGTGAGAGTATTTATGTTCAGGATCAAAGGTTATGAATGAAGTGTGTGCAGTCTGGTGTATTAATGAATTGGGTGCAGTTGTGTGTAGAGTTAGTGGTTAAGAATACAGTGTTGTTTCATCTGTAGCATCAGCATGTTTATAAAGGTAAGAGTATATTCATGTACAAGATTGGTGTGTGTGGATACAGGGAGGACTACATTTTTGTGAACTGTCAAAGTGTTAAATACTAGCAGTGTGTTTGTGTTTATAGACAATCTGTGCAAGGTGTATTTGCACCATTATTATCACCTCATGTAATTTCAATGGCACTAGATCTCGCCCTTCAACTATCACTACTTCTCTCTCCACGCCAATAACAAGCTCCCTGAACTTGTCACTAGCCTACTCTATCGTTGTACCACAAGCCTGTACCTTACTAATCCCCATAACCCTTTCTATATTTTATACAGTATTATCTAGTATTTTAAGTTATTGGTGCCATCTGATTTCTCTATCCTTGTGCCCTGTTTGGATCAGGAGAGCTTCCTTGTGTGACACACACTGTAATGATGAGTAATGCCAAGAGGGAATGTCTGTGGACTATTATAACGCAGAATAGTGCTGGCTTCCATTCCATAATATCACGTCCCTATTGAGATGTGTGTGTTCTATCCATAATGCTGAATACTTAGTTGAATGGTATAATCTAGAGATCGTTTGTATTTTTAAATACTGGACTCTTGCAACCGTTGGACACATGGATGAGTATTATGTAATTTATATATGATATAGTAATTTATATATAATATGATGTATGTTATATATATATATATATATATATATATATGCACATATAAATAGCCATGTGCATAAACTAATGCACATAGGCTCCCCCTTGTGTTTATAACCAAATCATCATTTCCCTCAATATAGAACATACAATATAAGAGATAGAGGATACTTATGGATACTATGAACTGTTTTATATGATCTAAAGAGATGATTATATGTGGGTTGCCCTATTTCTGTAATGTAGATGCTAAATAATGAAGTTTTGCAGTTTTTTGTAATACCTTTTTATTGGAGTAACAGAAACCTGTTAGTCCAATATAAACGGTTATAAATTATAAGAAACTGCAATGCTCCAATATTTAGCATCCACATGTACTGGGACATGTTCCTTGTCAACATTATATGACTACAGAAAAGCATCCATATAACACACAGATCTGCAACGTATTCAGAAATCCACAAGTGGAATTAATGCCAGGAATCTGGACATATAATCAGAGACAGTCCCATGTGTAATGACAGAAATTGCAGCAAGGAGCGCGGCACCATTCCATAAAAAATCAATGCACATCAAAAAAATAAGTGGTGTCTGCAGATAATACACATGTGGATTTCCATATTTCAAGCGATCATATCAAGTGTCGCAAATCTAGCCTAGCAACTTTATAACTTCATATTAGTGAAACCATTAAAGGATTATGATCACATAATTGTAAATCTCTGTTAAGCTTTTCGATGACAGAGGGTGGTGTTCGCTGCACTGGTCTGGATGGTCTTTTGACAATACATTGGATAACCTTAGTTAAGGAGTGCTTGGCTTGCTATGTTTAGTAAATTTCAGCAGTTGTGACCCACTTTGTTTTTGTCCATATTCACTACTGCAAATTATAAATTAAAAGAACAGAACAATCCAAGCGCCAAAATCCCTACAGCACACTGTAGTGGCTATGGATCCCAACGGATTGCCATCGCACATCCCATTATACGGCGTCAAACCGTTTTAGAATGTTTTCTACGCAATTGGTTCCTCCAATGTAGGGTGTCCTGCGCACATGGTTCCTCCAATGTAGTCTTCAGAGAGTCGGAATCTCTCAGCAGTGCAGGGATCAGCTAATTGTCTGAGAGCGATCAGTCGACACTCTCAGCCAATAGACTAATCTTTCAATGAAGGAGACATACCAGAAGCTCTTCCAGCTCTTTGAAGGGTGTAGTTAAAGAGAAACTACAGTGCCAGGAAAACAAACTTGTTTTCCTGGCACTATAGCTTCCCCCTCTGTCAAGGCAACTCCTCCCCGTGGTGCAGAAGGGGTTAATAAACCCTTCTGTGACTTACCTGGGTACAGCACTGATGTCCGTCCACGCTCCTCCCCAGTCGAAGTCAGCTGGCGGGGGAGACCTAATGTTCAGCAATGCATAATTCAATGCTTTCCTATGGGGATTCTGGTGACACTGGAAGTCCTCAAACATAGCGTGAGTACATCCAGCGTTGTTTAGGCGACCAAAAGTTGTCTATCCACCCGGAAGTACTTTTAGTGGCTGTCTGGTAGACAGCCACTAGAGAAGGAGTTAACCCTAGCAGGTACATGCTCAGGGTTAAGGGTGATTGGAGTTTGCACCCAGACCACTTCAATGAACTGAAGTGGTCTGGGTGCCTACAGTGTCCCTTTAAGGCAGGGAGCAGTTCCTGGCAGACCCCAGGTAAAAAGTTTAACTATTTTAAAACAGTTTTACTAGTTACAATGGTGCTTACGCACTGTGGTGGTATGCTACATAGAGTGTTCCATTAAATTCTGAATGGCAAAATTGAGGCTAAAATAATCAAGCTGGGACTATAGTTGAATTGATAAGCTTTTCCAAGTTAGCTATTTTAGCAATTCAGTTTTAATTTACAAAATTGAGTTTAACTATTATACCTGTATGCAGGGCCGGACTGGGGATACAAAGCAGCCCTAGAAAACATTTTTATGCCAGCCCCATAAGTCACTGCGCCATATATTGTCGCGTGTAATATGTAAGGCTATGTCTTGCTATGACAGATGATTGAGTAATATATATATATATATATATATATATATATATATATATATTGCTTTTTCTAATATAAAATATTGGTCCTTTCAGAGTAAAACGTTTAATTATACAGTAAGCATACTCACATGCAGACACAGACAATCTCACTGACACAAGCTGATTGATACACAGCCTCATAGACAAACAATCTCACTGATATACATCAGCTCATTGACATAAAAACACAAGCTCACTCACTAGCAGACACAGACACACACACACACACACAGCTTAATGTAGTGGTACTGGTGTCTATAGCATGTCCCTACAGGCTTTTCAACATAAACACTGACTTTTCAGAGAAAAGGCAGTGTTTACATTGCTTCAAAGTGACACTGCTAGTGACATTCATTCAGACGGTCACTAGAGGTGCTTCCTGTGTCAGTGAACCTACATTCAGGGCCTCCACACTATGTAGGTGCTGAACGTTCCCCATAGAGATACATTGATTCAATGCATCTCTATGAAGAGATGCTGATTGGTGTAGTGTTTTGCAGCCAATCCTATGGCAAAGCATTGGATTGGCTGAGATCATCAAGCTTGACGATCTCAGCCATAGAGGCAGGGCCCGTCGAGGGGAGACCAGCACGCTGGGGAAAAAAAAGGTGAGCAAAAACACTATTTTTAAACACACATATACACCAGACACAGAAACACACATATACCATGACAGATACACACCATGACAGACCATGACACAGACAGACCCACATATACCATGACACACACACCATGACACAGACACACACACACACAAACCATGACACAGACAGACACACACACCATGACAGACAGACACACACACACCATGACACATACAAACAGAAACACACACACCATACAGACAGACACACACACACACACAAACATCATACATACAGACAGACAGACACACCATGACACAGACAGACAGAAACACACACACACACCATACAGACAGACACACACACACACACACACCATACAGACAGACACAATGACACAGACAGACACACCATAACAGACAGACACACCATAACAGACAGACAAACTCACACTGTAACACATTACTACTACCTACCAGGGGGTCATGCAGTGCAGACGGCTGTCTGTGCTGGAGGCTGCTGGAGCACCTGTGCTGGTGGCCGCTGGGGGAGGTCTGCTGGCGGCTGCTGGGGGACTTGTACTGGCGGCCGCTGGGGGACTTGTACTGGCGGCCGCTGGGGGACTTGTACTGGCGGCCGCTGGGGGAGCTGCGCTGGTTCTGCTCTCCCGCCCTTGCGCGCTGCTGAATGAGACCGGGGACGGAATATGACGTCATATTCCGGCCCCGGTCTCATTAAGCTGCACGCTGGGGAGCAGAGACAGCGCAGCTCCCCCAGCGGCCGCCAGTACAAGTCCCCCAGCGGCGGCCAGCAGACCTCCCCCAGCAGCCGCCAGCAGACCCAGGTGTCTGCCTGGCCCCAGGTGCCGACGGCCCACCGGGAAATTTCCCTGTATCCGGTGGGCCAGTCCGGCCCTGCCTGTATGTGCTTACCAGGAAAGATACATTGAGAGCATCTTACATTTTACAGTATTTACTGTGATGCTAGCAATATCAATTATCGTTTATAAAGTAACTTTTTCTGCAGAGTAGAACAACTGGTGAACAACACATGTCCGAAAATTGAACTGTACAAGTTTTACTTACATGAACAAGTAGTAAGGAGGCTACAGCTTATGTGAGCTTACAATCTAAAGAATATGCTGCTATTTACAAATAAAATGGGGAAAAAGACATACAGGGTTATTAACTAAAGTGACCCTTAATATTCACTAAAGGATCACTATAGGGTCAGGAACACAAACATGTATTCCTGTTAACACCACCATCTAGCTCCCCTGGGCCACTCATGCCTCCATAAATATAGCAAAATCTTACTGTATTCAAGCCAGAAGCTGTAACTCTGCATGCTGTTTGCCTCAACAACAAAAAAACAAGCTGTCTGCTGACATCATCAGAAGTGGTAGCCTGATCCAATCACAGTGCTTCCACATAGGATTGGCTGAGACTGACGAAGAGGCAGATCAGGGGCAGAGCCAGCATGATTCAAACACAGCCCTGGCCAATCAGCATCTCCTCATAGAGATGAATTGAATCAATGAATCTCTACGAGGAAAGTTCAGTGTCTGCATGCAGAGGGAGGAGACACTGAATATCTGGATGCACAGCGTGGCATTTTGCCGTACATGCGCAATAGCCTCTCAACGGGAAGGCATTAGATTAGTTGAGAGCGTCCTAACTAATGATCTCAGCTATGGAGGCGGGGACAGTTGCGGCAAGACCGGCACCGCATGAGAAAAAAAGTAAGTAAACTCACCTTTCACTGCACAGACAGGGGGGCCGCATATCTAAAGAGTTACACCAGCACTATAGTTTCAGGAATACAATTTGAAATTTGAAAGTCAATTTAAAATAACAAAGATGACCAGACAAACTTATAACTTTCAATACTCAATTTATTCACTAAATTAAAAATTCAAAGTGATTTCAAAGTGAATTTTAAACTAAAGGTCACAATAGTTAAACTGCAAAAACTTTAAATTAAGTTGTTATGGTGCTAGGAGGCCCCTGGAGGCACTCTTAACTCAAGGGATTAAACTTTTGAAACGGTTTAACCCTTAAGGTGCCTCCAGCGCCAGTCTCAACTTCTGCCCGGCTGAGTCTGACAGGAAGTGCCAGGTAGGGGCAACTTAGGGGTTAATCCTTTTAAAAACGGTTTAACCCCTTGAGATAAGAGTGCCTGCAGGGATCTCCTGGCACCATAACAACTTTAAATAGATGAAGTTGTTTTGGAGCCTGCTGTGTCCCTTTAAGTCAGTTATCCTTTTAATTCAGCAATTCTGGCTTTAAATTAGAAGTTCACGTTGAATTCCTACTTTAGTTTCAATCCCCTTGGGAAGAAATATAAAAGAAATTATTATTCTTATTAAGCATTTCCTTATTCAACAGTGAGGCACATTCTCATGAGCCTTTTCTTCAAAATACCCTCATAATGTAAAGACAGTCATTGTACAAACACACAATGATAAACAGAAAATGCAAGGTTTTGCATAAATTTAACTATATATTTTTTTTTCTGTATTACCTTTCATTTAATTTAATGTATGTAATAAACTTCAGAATTTCCATAAAACCGCTCAGCTCTGACAGAGTGCATTTTACAGCTCAGATTTACAAAGCATATAAAAACACGGATAACAATATAGTGTTGTGCAAACATTAATGCACATACACATGTACAGGTACACTTGTAAAGCTGTTTCTTTAACTTTCTCTGGTTTAGTGTCCAAGATCCCCCTTTAAATAAACGCAGGGGCTTGAATGAACAAGGCTCCCATTCACTCAAACCCTCCGTTCTCAATCCCTCTTATGTTTGGCTTATTTCAAATAAAATAAAGTGATATATGCTTCTTATTCCTCTCTTCCAGGCGAGTCCAGACCCGCTGCTCATTAGTGGCTCATGTCTGGCTTTGGAGAGGGAGGTTATGTATCCTGATTTCCAGAAGGGTTATTAGTAGGGGGATGGGTTGGCAGTTAGAGGCACCCACAGAAAAGGAGAACTTAAAGTTTGGGATAAGAAAAACATTCTACCCTTACAGGCATGGGAATGAGAGACCTGCACTTTAGTACTTTGTTTAGCAATGCTCATGTGGTACTCAAAAGGTTTAAATCAAAGATAAAGAATAGACCTGAATCTAGTTGAAATGAACTATGGAATAACTGCATTTAAAGGAACAGATTATTCTCTCACTGGCAGGGATTGTATGAGGCTTTCACTCACAGAATTGGATTGTGACAGCTGGATGTTGAAAGAGCAAGCAAATACAAGTCCGAACTCAATGTCATGGTTATCCTAAAAGTTATCCTTAAAGCAAAACTGTCACTTTCTTTGAAGCGCAAGTTCCTCTTTATCTCACCCCATTAAACACTAATATAGTTGTTACTGTAGCACTTTAGAATCCAAGTAATGTCATGACCCCATAATGATCCTAGCACATATACCACAATGGAAGGGTTGCCAGAACATGCATGCACCTGAGCGTATAACACCGTGAAGGTTAAATTTATTTTCATGGTGTGCTCTGTCTAATTTACCCCAGGCTTGCAGGGACTATGGGGTATTATATTACTGCATTAGAGCAATACATAGAGCAAAATGATTTTGAAGGATAAACCCCTTTCTTTACTGTAACAAATTCACAATTCTGGGGAGGTTGAGACGTGAGGCTTCCTCCTCATTTATATAAACTGTCAAGTAAAATAACCAGACTCCAATAAGGGAACGCCGTAAAGTGGCATCAAGTTGAGGCAATACAGAAAAAATATGTACCTCTATTGACCATTATGGTTGTATACACTTACTGAAGAGAATAGGTGGTGGAGGGGGGAGTGCAAAAGAAAAGAAAAAATCATAATTTGAAGCATTTTGTGGCCACCAGCACTTCGTCAAAGACCTGGACGTGAAACATATGAGGCTGTGGTTCTGTTTCCTTACCTTATTTGTTTTCTCCAATTGATGTACATAGTAATAAGAGATCAATAACAGTTACATTTCATTTTTCTATATTACCTTGGGCTGAGGCTGGTTATTGACAATCCCTGTTTAGGGTTTGAATATTTAAATGAAGATATTATTATAACCCAAAGAAATTCCTGGTGCAAAGTTCCAAAAGTGGAAAAAAATATATAAGAACATTCCATTGGTTTCCATGGTGATTGTTGCAGCGTTAGCATTTTCACAACAATTCCCCTTATTCCTAAATTCATATGTAACTTTTCTTGCATCGAGCCAGAAATACTTTGCACAGGCAGTGTCCCAGGCTATCAAAGAAAGACAGTGGGCTTTATTCAGTAGACATGGAACTGAGGTGACATTTAAAACTGGATTTGTACCATGTTGACCAAAATAGCCAAATTGGGAATGCAGACATGTTAAATAATATTTCCAATTTTTACTATTCTGGCCTATACTTAGCTATTTTTTTTCTTTCAAATCAGTACAATTCACAGATTAGTGGATAACCACAATGTGTCATGTGATAGTGTGCAGTAAAGGAATTCCACACTCCTATGTAAGAACATAAGGCAATGTAGACATGTTGTTGCTCAGTCCACAATTAAAAGTAGAAAGTCCAGAATTCCCCATTAGCAGGGGGAAGAGGATAAAAATAAAGATCAGTGATGACTTCAATACAGATTGTATATTTTTGATAAGTATCCCTGTCGAATGGCAATATACAATCCCTTTAGTTGAAGGGAAGTTGTCATGACATTGTTTTTTAAAATATATCTTTAAAACCCAGTTAAAATTAACACCAGTGGTTCCTGGTAAATTACCTAATAATATGCAGAATTATAAAGAAGATTCTTGGAAGACTTCTCAAACCATAAAATATATTTTATAAATAATCTGCAATAAAATACAAAAAGAACTACAATGGTGTGGTAAATATAAACACCAGATAAAAAGGAACCACAAGTTGCACTCACAAACGTGGATGATAAGTAGGCAAAACGTAATGTTTAGATGGAATTTTCAGTCTTCTTTAGTTCCAGGTATACATATAGAAAATATGAACAAAGAAGGAACATAGTGAAGTACTGTAAATAAGATTAAAACCGCTTAAAGGACCACTATAGTGCCAGGCTCTATAGGGTCTCTAGGTGTGTGTCCCCCCGCCGGGCTCTAGGGGGAGGAAGGGGTTAAATTTACCTCTTTTTCCAGCGCGGGCGGGGGACTCTCCTCCTCCTTCGCGTCGTCATCGGCTGAATGCGCATGCGCGCGCATTCAGCCAGTCCATAGGAAAGCATTACTCAATGTGAAAATCACAGTGAGAAGCGCGGAAGCGCCTCTAGCGGCTGTTAATGAGACAGCCACTAGAGGCTGGATTAACTTCTGAAACTGCTATGTTTATAGAAGAAAGGGTTAATCCTAGCTGGACCTGGCACCCAGACCACTTCATTAAGCTGAAGTGGTCTGGGTGCCTATAGTGGTCCTTTAACCCCTTAAGGACACATGACATGTGTGACATGTCATGATTCCCTTTTCACTCCAGAAGTTTGGTCCTTAAGGGGTTAAGCTAGTATTTAACCCATGCATGCTGTTGTGGCACTTGACATATGCTTGTAACTCCTCATGCACAGAAAAATAAAGAATTTAAAAAAAAAAAAATTAAAAAAACGCTTAAGATTATTTATGATATATTTTATGATTTGAGAAGTCTTCGAAGAATCTTCTTTATAATTCTGCATATTATTAGATAATTTAGACCTGTAACCACTGGTGTTAATTTTTACTGGGTTTTCTAGATATATTTTTAGTGTATTATAAATTTACTCGATTTTACCCAGGTGCAATAAAAGAAACAAGAAAGTGATGGGAGATATCCTTTTTAGAGGCTTATCTGAAAGAAAACCTTATCCCAAACAAAGATCCAGCAAATGGATTAGAACTCTCTGCGCATGCCCAAAAATGGGATATAGCATTGGAGAAATGCTCTTTTATCCTGATGGAAATAATCATTAAATTTGAAAAAGAGAACCTAAGCAATTTATCAAAAGATCTAGAAAAATTAGATAAAGATTTTGTCATAGATATAGAAACAAAAGAATATAAAGAAAAAGAACTTATACTTCTAGACAGAGTCACTAAAGTAGATGAAATATAGCAGAAACTAAAAATAAGAAGTATAACAGAGATAAAAAAGATAGAGACATTAATTTTCATTCAATTTCAAATAAAGAGAAGTAGTGGTTTCACACAGAGATTTAATACAAACAGTAAATGGAACGAAGGGGATATTCAAAGGCCCAGTAGTAATAAACATGAGACAGCCACTAGAGGCTGGATTAACTTCTGAAACTGCTATGTTTATAGAAGAAAGGGTTAATCCTAGCTGGACCTGGCACCCAGACCACTTCATTAAGCTGAAGTGGTCTGGGTGCCTATAGTGGTCCTTTAACCCCTTAAGGACACATGACATGTGTGACATGTCATGATTCCCTTTTCACTCCAGAAGTTTGGTCCTTAAGGGGTTAAGCTAGTATTTAACCCATGCATGCTGTTGTGGCACTTGACATATGCTTGTAACTCCTCATGCACAGAAAAATAAAGAATTTAAAAAAAAAAAATTAAAAAAACGCTTAAGATTATTTATGATATATTTTATGATTTGAGAAGTCTTCGAAGAATCTTCTTTATAATTCTGCATATTATTAGATAATTTAGACCTGTAACCACTGGTGTTAATTTTTACTGGGTTTTCTAGATATATTTTTAGTGTATTATAAATTTACTCGATTTTACCCAGGTGCAATAAAAGAAACAAGAAAGTGATGGGAGATATCCTTTTTAGAGGCTTATCTGAAAGAAAACCTTATCCCAAACAAAGATCCAGCAAATGGATTAGAACTCTCTGCGCATGCCCAAAAATGGGATATAGCATTGGAGAAATGCTCTTTTATCCTGATGGAAATAATCATTAAATTTGAAAAAGAGAACCTAAGCAATTTATCAAAAGATCTAGAAAAATTAGATAAAGATTTTGTCATAGATAAAGAAACAAAAGAATATAAAGAAAAAGAACTTATACTTCTAGACAGAGTCACTAAAGTAGATGAAATATAGCAGAAACTAAAAATAAGAAGTATAACAGAGATAAAAAAGATAGAGACATTAATTTTCATTCAATTTCAAATAAAGAGAAGTAGTGGTTTCACACAGAGATTTAATACAAACAGTAAATGGAACGAAGGGGATATTCAAAGGCCCAGTAGTAATAAACATTTATCTCCAAGGATAAATGCAGCACCAAAAACAGCGGATAGGAACGAAAGCAAATATAAGTCCTTTGAAAGTAATAAAATGTATAGCTCCAATCAGGATCATAATAATAAAAGCGAGAATTATACAAAAAATAATCCTGTTTCGTCCCAACAGAGAAGGACAAATCAGGGAGTTTTTTTAGGAAGAACATTGAATATCAATACAAACAGAAAGAAAGAAATAACTCAATTATTTTCACCAAAACTTCCAAAGACAGATCTAACAAACAGGTTTGCCCCATTTGGGGGGTTTGGAACGCTCCAGGGAAAAGAAAGAAATTGAGCTGGGATTTAATAGAGTCAGAGTTAAAGAATTTGAAAGAGAAAAGGGAATCTTTATTATTTCAGATGCAAATATAAATATAGAAGAAATCTGTATTTTAGAAAAAGGACTGAAATTTGCCCCTAATGATTCAGTGAACCCTTTTAATCTTTTTATTGATGTTAATAAATGTGTAATCTGAAAAATGTCACTAAAAAGATTCTTTAAGAAAAGAGAAAGAGAAAGTTTGATATATAATGTATCCGGAAAAAAAAGGTAAAAACATTACTAAGTTTAAACCAAAATCTACTTTTTGTCCAACTGAAAAAGGGAGCCAAATTGAAGCCTTTTATAAAATGGTGAATAGAGATATCAAAAAATTGGATCTGAATCATAAAGAGTTTAATTTAAACAAAAAAGATTATGAACTCTTAGACACCTTTAAAAAAAGGAAAAATCTGATCAAAAGTACAGATAAAGGTGGTGGTAGTGTCGTCATGCCCACCGAATACTATTCAGGTGAAGTAGAGAGACTTTTAAGTGACCATTTAACGTACCAAAGGTTACAAGAAAATCCCAACAATTTATTTAATAAAGAATTAAATATTCTACTAACAAATTTTAAAGAGCTAGGTGCAACAGACAATAAGATTTTATCGTTATTATTTTTAGAATTCCCAAGAATCCCCACACTATACATTTTACCTAAAATTCATAAGTCCATAACCAAACCCCCTGGGAGGGCCAACATTAGTGGAATCAATTCATTAACATCAAGATTGTCCGAGTACATTGACTATTTTCTCCATAAATGTGCATAAAATTCAAAATCTTACTTGAAGGACACAAAGAGTCTTATTCAAGAACTAGAGTGCAATGGAGGGAAGGGTACATATGGGCCACCTTTGATGTTACATCATCATACACTATCATTGAACACCATTTGGGCCTCAAGGCAGTAAGATGGAACTTGGAGCAAGATGAGGAGATTTTCCCAATATGAAGTAAATTTTTATTAGAAGCAATTACATTTATTTTAACTCACAATTTTTTTATGTTCAACAATGAATTCTTTTGACAGATAAAGGGTACAACCATGGGCACCAAGTTTGCACCAAGTTATGCAAATTTATTTTTGGATTATTGGGAAAAAAGGAATATTTTGTACAATAATCCATTTGGCGCAGACTTGGTGCTCTGGAGGAGGTACATAAATGATGTTTTAATGATTTGGAAAGGAACTGGAAATGACCTACACAAATGTAGTCACGTATATATGCTCCTTGGTGATACTGGGTCATAAATATTTTTTCGCGAAGGACCGAGATGTCATTCATTTTTACCCCACAATTTAACTCCAAAGAAATTAATTTCTTAGATCTATGTAGAAAACTCCCATTTAAAGACCAAAACATTGTTTAAAGCGACAGATGCGAATAGTTTCATTAATACAAAAAGTAGCCATCATCCAAATTAGCTTAAAAGTTTTCCCCATAGTCAATTTACAAGACTAAAATGTAATTGTAGTGACCAAAATTGTTTTCTAGATCAAGCACAATTTTTAAATAATACATTTTTGGAAAAAGGTTATTCTAGTGATTTTTATAGACCAGGAAATTAAGTTTCCCGACAAGTTAATTCTCTATAAATAAATAAATTTTTGGTCGACAAACCTTTAACAAACAAAATAACAAAGGGTTTTCTTTTAACACTCAATTTAATGCTCATGCGTTTAAAATTAAAAAAATTATAGAGAGACACTGACGATCTCTTAAAAGAAGAATTACCACCTATACCACAATTTATTTTCAGAAAGAGTAAGAATTTTAAAGGGACCCTATAGTCACCAGAAAAACTACAGCTTATTGAATTTGTTCAGGTGAGTAGAATAGCTCCCTTCAGGCGTTTCAGAAAAAATGCAGTGTTTACATTACAGCCTAGGGATACCTTAACTGGCTACTCTTCAGATGGCTGTTAGAGATCCTTCCTGGGTCATGGCTGCCTAAAATGCATCCAAACATTCAGTGTCTCCTCCCTCTGCATGCAGACACTGAACTTTCCTCATAGAAATTCATTGATTCAATTCATCTCTGTGAGGAGATGCTGATTGGCCAGGGCTGTGTTTGAATCATGCTGGCTCTGCCCCTGATCTGCATCTTTGTCAGTCTCAGCCAATCCTATGTGGAAGCATTGTTATTGAATCAGGCCACCACTTCTGATGATGTCAGCAGACAGCTTGTTTTTCTGAGGCAAACAACATGCAGATCTACAACTTCAGGCTTGAATACAGTGAGATTTTAAAATATATATATATGGAGGCATGAGGGGTCCAGGGGGGGCTAGATGGTGGTTTTAACACTATAGGGTCAGGAATACAGTTTTATGTTCCTGACCCTATAGTGATCCTTTAAGAGTATTTTAGCTCAAGTACATTTAAAATCATTGTAAAGTTGAAACTAAAAAAAATTAAGGTTTTCATACATATGACAAATGTAAAAGTTGCAAATATAAATAGGTTTTTAATTTTAAAAGTAACCAAACAGAAATCTTTAATATTAAACATCACATCTCCTATAACTCCACCCATGTAGTCTATCTACTGACCCGTTTTTGTGGTGTGCAATATGTGGGTAGGACAAGCTGACCACTGAAAAGGAGATTTTTGGAACATCACAACAACATTAAGAAAAAACTTAATACCCATTCAGTGCCTGTTCATTGCAACCAATGTCCAAATTTTAATTTTAATAATTTTTAATGTGTAGGCATAGAACAAGTATCACTGGATGAACGGAGAGGTGATGACATTGAGACAGAGAGAGGGTTTCTGGATTTATACTTTAAAGACCATGCAATGTAGATTTTGATATGATTTGTTTTTTGTGACCCTCAACCCTCTCTCTATCTCATGAATATATATATATATATATATATATATATCTCTATATATATATATATTTATATATACGCACATATATATATATATATATATATATATATATATACTTTTCTAAGATTTCCCATGGTGCATTTTTTTCCTCCCCTCATCCCAGGTGGTCCTTTTTTAATCTTACTTATTTTTATATTTATTTATTTATTAACAGTTATTTTTATAATTTTTTATATGTTATTTATGGATATTTAAATTGTCCTATTTCATATATATTGAAGTATATGATATAGGTGGACACATCCATTCATCCAAATAAGACATTATATTGCCCTTAGCAAATTGTGTTTTTTTATATTTCCACCTTTTCTCTGTTTGAAATATATTCTTAATAATATAAGGGAAATTATCTCCATGGCTAAGTATTCTTAATGTTTTCTGCCTCTTTTGTTTTTTCTCTATATCTTTTATATCGCCCCCTTTTCTGAGGACTATTTTGCGGACTTTGCATGCTTTTTTTTTTTTTATAATGACGCCTTTATAATGAGGACTTCAGTGGAACGCAGCTTGGAACGCATGAGAGTCGCGCATGTGCACTTGTTGCGATCTGACTTTGCGTCCACATGAAAATGAGGCTTGAAACGCTTCGAACCTGGAAGTGTCTAAAGAAATCTTAAACACGTGAGTCCAAGCAATGGATGCTTTGGATTGGCTTACGCCATTTGAAATAGCGCCAAAACGGGTTTTGGGGGTTTTAAAGATAGATGGGATCTTATTCTGGTATACAGACGCTGGGAAGCCCGTGACGAAGTCCAAGGACAGACGAAACGCTTAGGGCGAAAGAAGGACCTAGTGACAGTTTGTTTTTATTGTTTTGTTAATTGTTTTAGCCTTTTTATCTGATCCTGTTTCCGGGAGAATCTGCAATAATCCCTGTGGACCATTGGATTTTGATGGGCTTATCTTTCACTTTTATCTTGTGAGTGCAACAAATAAAGCGGTTTTAATCTTATTTATAGTACTTCACTATGTTTCTTCTTTGTTCATCTTTTCTATATGTATACCTGGAACTAAAGAAGACTGAAAATTCCATCTAAACATTACATTTTGCCTACTTATCAATCACGTTTATGACATTGCTTTCCTAACATAGCTAACCTAAAGCATAGCATAAATTATAATCCGTACGCATGTCAAATTTTGTAAAACAGTAACTCTCTGAATTTTGTTTTGTTTACAGATTGCTTTGGTTTATATCTGATCATCTTTATTTACCTTGCAGGGTTATACTCATTCATTTACATAAACATGAAATCTATACCCAATCAGCTATAAATGTGTGGAGTAACACTAGAGTAACAATGTATTGTAAACAGTGATCTCTGTATGACAGATCAGCAGGAGTATAGCTATAAAAAAAATCCAGCTATAATTTTTTAACACTGACATACAAGATTCAGGTCACATGCCAATTTATCAAGCAAAATTAGTACAATATAAACAATAACAAAGCAAAAAAAAAAAAAAATAGATTACATACAAAACTACATTACTCAGCATTACCCTGGTTCTCCCCCCCTCTTTCCACCTGTGTTAGCAGTCCTTTAAACAATTTCAATTCTGAATTCTATAAGCAAAGCTAGATACGTTTTAATTTTGATAATTTGTATATTTATTTACAGTCGATCAATGGCTTTGGAGCCCAGGAATCTGTAAAGAAGTGTGATATTACTGATTGCTTGTTAGGGAACTTTTCATTTGACAGGAGAGTTCTAGATATGGGATGTCCTGCACTTACAAACACGCAGCTAGACATCCTGCATTCATGGACAGGGAGGGTGGGGAATGTTTTCCTGCCCTCATAGATTATAATTATAACCTATTACGATAAAAACAGTACCTCGTTCATTAACCTGAATTTCACTCCCTGACCTCTGTCTGGCAGTTACGGGCAGGCTAAAAGGGACAGAAAAGTGTGACTCACAAGTATGTATGTACATTTCTATTTATATACCAACAACAGTGTGTATAGCTAAGAATTCGAATTAGAACTCTGCAGTACTGTAAAGTGGAGAATTGTCACAGTAACCTGACGTACTATGCACAAGAGAAAATACAACTATTAATATTTATAGGAAAATCTGTTGAATTCAGAAGCAGGCTGTGTGGAAACGGGTGCTCAGGGTTATACCAGACAAGTTGTCAAACTGTTCTTAAAGAGTTTGACAAATTACTCTAAAGGTGCTATGGTATTCCAGGCACCATAACAACTAAAGAGAGCTGGAGTTGTTATGGTGCTTTTAGTGTTTCTTTAATGGGGATCCTGCTAAAACAAACTTAAAATCTAGAGGATTATTAACCCAATTATTATATGACATAAGATTTGTATTGGACCAGATGTGCATACAACCTCAAGCAACAATCTAACACATACACTGCAGTATGTAATGTTTTTAAACAGTGAAGCACATTCTGTTGCATATAGTGTAGGCAAGTATTTAAATACTGACATGTATAGACCAGTCAATAAATATTTAGACATTGACATACATTCTATCATATATCATGCATTGAGCATATGTTGAGACAGTGACTATTTGTCACATACAGTGCAGTAAGTACATTTTTAGATAGTGGCATAATCTCGGTCACATACAGTGAATTTGATAAATATATAGACAGTGTAGTATGTTCTTTCACATACAGAACATTCAGTAAGCATTTTAAACATTCACACACATTCCGTGACATAGTATAGTCAATAAATATTTAGCCAGTAAAAAAAGTTCTGTGACAGCAACACAAGCAGTAATCTGTCCTATTTGTGTTGGTAAGTATTTAGACAATGATATAAGTCTCAATATATTTCTGTTACAGTGTTTTGTTGCTTTGGCTACACTCTCCAGCATAATTGGATTTGAAATTAGACAATGACTGCTTAATTGGCATATAGTTCACAGTTTGCAAATACATTCAAATTAGAAGTGAGAGTGTACAATCTATTACCATGGTCTAATTTAGATTTTTATATCCAGTGTGGTGGAATGTAAATTTATTTAAAAAAAACAAAAACAAAAAAACTTAAAGGGACACTCCATTGCTGAAATACAATATAAATAAAAATCACTGTGACAAAAACTCTCTCTCATATTGTCGCACGAAAGCAAGCAGCGGGACTTGGTCGTCGAGTGTCTGGAACTATAAGCCAGGCACTCAACCTTTGTGAACACTGGCAATTTCATACGAACGCCTGCTTCTTTCCACAACAAGCCAGGAGAGCACTGTTTGGTAGGATTGCTCGCACGAACAAGGCAGCTCAATGAAAAGTCTACGCAAGGCAGGTGTTCTGAGCAATTGCTGCCTCTTGAGTTTAGCTCCACGGAGCTAACTAAATTAGGAAGTAACAGGACTGGTTGTGAGCTTGAAAACCAAGGGGATGTAACCAGGTTAATTTTAAAAAGTGTAAATTTCTATTGAAATCTGTACTTTTTGCAAAATGAAAAAAAAGAGGACACAATCTTCACACACAAAGGTGTTCAGCAAGTTAAGTACTTTAGGGGTCTGTGCACTTTAAACTCTATCAAATATCACACAAGAGAAGTAAACCAGTGGAACACAGTTAAAGGGACACTCCAGGCACCCAAACCACTTCTGCCCATTGGAGTGGTCTGGGTGCCAACTCCCATCACCCTTAACCCTTAACCCTGCAAGTGTAATTATTTCAGTTTTTATAAACTGCAATAATTACCTTGCAGGGTTAAGTCCTCTACCAGACAGCCACTAGAGGGACTTCCGGGTTCATAAAAAGTGTTTTAAACGACACTGGACGTCCTCATGCTATGCATGAGGTCCTCCAGCGTTGCCGGAATCCCAACAGGAAAGCATTCAATAATGCTTTCTTATGGGGAGGTCCAATGTGCATGCGCATTAGGTCTCCCCCGCTGATGTCAGGAGCGTGGGCGGAGCCTGACCCGGCGCCGAGGGACATCCGCGCTGGATTCCGGTAAGTCACTGCAGGGGTTTTAACCCCTTCAGCAACATGGGATGGGGGGTGTGAGGAAGGGGGGCACTGCAAGATTCTGCAGTGCCAAGAAAACAGATTTGTTTTCCTGGCACTGGAGAATCCATTTAATATTTAGCATCCTATATTTTAAGGGCTGACTGCCGACATGCATAGTCCACGCATAGTTCCAATGATTTAATCCTGCCCTAAAGCACTTCTTGCTTTTTTCAGCATTGCCACACCCCAAACAAAATTCTACCTTAGTTTTTAATCCTACCCTGCAGCATCTTTCCTTACGTCACAGTTAACCACAAGAGCATACACACTCATAATACCCCCTAATTACACTGTCTTAACATTGGCATGTCTCATAACACAAAAGATAGACGATCAATTTAGCATAATAATGTATATATGTTTTGTTTTCTTGGAATATTATTAACCCCTTAAGGACACATGACATGTGTGACATGTCATGATTCCCTTTTATTACAGAAGTTTGGTCCTTAAGGGGTTAAAGGACCACTATAGTGCCAGGAAAATATACTCGTTTTCCTGGCACTATAGGGTCTCTAGGTGTCCCCCACACACTCAGGGCCCCCCTCCCGTCAGGCTCTAGGGGGTGGAAGGGGTTAAATCTTACCTTTTTTTCCCCGCCGGGCTCCCTTGGTGGTGGGGACTCTCCTCCTTCTTTTCCCATCATCGGCTGAATGCGCATGCGCGTGCATTCAGCCTGTCCATAGGAAAGCATTCTCAATGCTTTCCTATGAACGCTGGCGTTTTCTCACTGTGAAAATCACAATGAAAAGCGCGGAAGCGCCTCTAGCAGCTGTCAATGAGACAGCCACTATAGGCTGGATTAACCCATATGTAAACATAGCAGTTTCTCTGAAACTGCTATGTTTACAGCAGAAAGGGTTAATTCTAGACGGACCTGGCACCCAAACCACTTCATTAAGCTGAAGTGGTCTCGGTGCCTATAGTGGTCCTTTAAGAAGTATCATAGTAACCGGCACACATCTGACTTTTCCCATCTTGTGTAGGTCTAAGTATTTGTACTGGTTTTTAAAAAAATAGTTGCAAATAAGATCTGTTCTGTCTTTGCCACTAGATGATTAAAGAAACACTCCAAACAATGTTCCCTTTACCTTCAGTGCTGATATATGCACCCCCCATGTTGCACTTTCCTTGCCATTCAGAAAATCAGAAAGTTGCTCTTTCTCAATGTTTTGTGCTATAGCACAAAGCATATGTAAAGGCTTCTCCTAGGGAAGTACTGGGTTTTAATGCTTCTCTATGAGACAGGCTGGGGGATTATCAGTAGTGAAAATGTCCCAGAGGCAAGGAAGTGCTGCGGTGAGGAACTGGATTAAAAGATAATTCATAATGTGCATGTGTAGTAGTTTAAAATGAAAATCCATGGAAGTTCCTGTGAGAATGCAGGATCCTTCATAGATGATTTCACACACATGCCATGAGATAACATATGTATCTACTGCACAAATCAGTCCTCATTTAGCCTTATAGTTAGAAACATAGAAACATAGAAACATAGAATGTGACGGCAGATAAGAACCATTCGGCCCATCTAGTCTGCCCAATTTTCTAAAAACTTTCATTAGTCCCTAGCCTTATCTTATAGTTAGGATAGATCCCATGCATGCTTAAACTCCTTTACTGTGTTAACCTCTACCACTTCAGCTGGAAGGCTATTCCATGCATCCACTACCCTCTCAGTAAAGTAATACTTCCTGATATTATTTTTAAACCTTTGTCCCTCTAATTTAAGACTATGTCCTCTTGTTGTGGTAGTTTTTCTTCTTTTAAATATAGTCTCCTCCTTTACTTTAGTTCCCTTTGATTGCACCGGAATTTCTATAAAATAAAATATATACCTTTTTTTTTAACCAAAATTCTATCTTTATGAAAAATTGGGATGGGGCATTACTGTTTTAAGGGGACTTTTTAGGCACCTGATCTATGATCATATAAATGATAAAGCATCTTGGAATAATCTTACAGATTTTTCTGGTTGCAGCAATATCTCTGGAATGCAAGTATCCAATCCGCTTGAAGGAACACTGTAGTGTTAGGAATACAAACATGTATTTACGTGGCCTGCCTGCTCTGAATGGCATTAAAAGGTATTTAACTTACCTTTTCTCCCACGCCGTGCTGCACTCGCCGTGGCTGGCCCTGCCTCCATGGCTGAGATCATCAATCTTGATAATCTCAACCAATTCAATTATTTTCCATAGGAACGCATACGCAGCAAAATGCTGCACTTATCTGAATCTCCTCAAAGAGATGCATTGAATCAATGCATCCCTATGGAAATCGTTCAGTGTTACCATGCAGAGTGTGGAGATGCTGAACATAGGTCCTGCAAAGACTGCAGGACTTAACCCAGAAGGTCCCTCTATTTGCTGAGTGACAGCCGCTAAAGTTGTTACTAGGCAGCAATGTAAACACCGACTTTTCTCTGAAAAGGCAGTGTTTACAATGTTAGGCCTTCAGGGACAGGTTATAGACAACAGAACCACTACATTAAGCTGTAGTGGTTCTGGTGACTGTAGTGTCTCTTCAACCATACTTGTGAGTGACTTCTGACATAACAAGCTCTGCAGAGTGCCTTGTTATTATTACTACTGTTATTATTAGTTATCAGTAACTGTTATTGGGGATATAAAAAGTCAGACCTTCAAGGTAAAATTACATCAGTAACTGTAATGGTTAAAAAAGCCCTCCCGGGAAAGCACTGATTCAATGCTTTCCTATAGGTAGGATTGTATGTGCACGCACTCACGAGCATTAGGTCCTCACTACTCCTTTACAAGTAGGTTTGATTGGACCAACAATGGCAAGAGGATGAGAGGAAAAAGCTAATTAAAAACATTTTTCTTATTACTTTTGTGGCACACAGGGAGGGCTGCTATGATACTAAGATAGGGACACAAAAGCTTTAGGGTTTGGAATACAAGTTTATTTTGCTAACGCTTTAGAGTTCCTTTAATTACAAAATTTTCCAATTAGGTCACGCTGGTGGTAGATGTCATAACATAAATTCACAGCTAGAACCCAGGTTTGCATGTGGAGAAAGTACATAACAAACAAATGCAACAATCTGCACACACCTACATAGTAATCCACCTAGCAAAAGGATGAATTGTATCCATTTTATGACACACACACAGAGTGATGCAAGTATTTCTTATGCATAACCACGATCATTCCTCTTGCTCCCCAGCCTTCTTTTCCAAAAAGGCATACACAATTTCTAGTCATTGTTGATTAATATATAAGGAAATAATAGAAAATGAAGAGAGGTGAAATAATACATTACAAGGAAAGCTGTGTGTATAAAGTATGTGTTGATTTTGTCAGTACTGGTTGTATGTTCTGTGTCTTATAGTTGTTATGTGGGATTTGGATGTGACATGGCTATTATGAGAACAATATACATGTTATGGCTGGCATATGAATAGTCTGGAGTTCAAAATGGTCAGTTGTTACAAGAGGTATCAGGGGGAATTGGAGGTAATTGTCAGAGAGAATTGGAGGATAATTGTTGTACGTAATGCTAGCAGAAGATGTGTGGTTGCCATGGATGTATTACAACATTCCGACATGGATGCTGTGAATAATGGGTGCTGTTGAAGTGTCATGATGTCTGGTTATGGCAGTTTGATACAAGCACCAGACTGAACTTGTCAAACCCCGAAATCAATCACTTTACAACTGTGTCCTTTTTGAACTAATGTGAATAAATAAAGCATAAATGGCGTCATACAATATATATTGTGTAATACATGATCATCCCAAATCATTCACACAGATCTTTTACAATTTTTATGATGGATATTGTGCTGTTCTTGATTCTTTCTCGTACCTTTGCAAGATGGCCAAGATGGACGCCAAGAAATAGCGAGTAGTTTTCGTGTCACTTTAAGAGCCAGTTAACCTCTTCATAACCAACCAAACTTTGGTAAATCCATTTTACCATTATTTATCTTTGTTCTTGGTGGGGCTACGGATTAGGTTACATAGATATTTGTGTGATGAAGAAATAAAACAATAATGTCAGCTATTTCATAAAAAAACTGTTAGTCTTTCTCCCCTGAATATAGCACATGGTCCAACAGCACAATAAAGTCTATGCAGCAGGACATAAAGTCTAACAAATCCTACCTGCTAGGGACTCTATGGGCTTGTCTCAGTTAGTTCCTGAAAATGTATCTGGTGGTTTAATTACTAAATTATTGACTCAGTCAACCCAAGTGTTTCTTGAGCTACATTACCCATGATGCTAAGACAGCCTTAACGCTGGATGTGCATTATGGGAAATGAAGTATGAGCATACATGGTACTCTAAAGCGTTAGCAATACAAACTTGTATTCAAAACTATGTAATTCCCCTACTTTAACCCTTTGTGTCACTATACCCCACTCCCTCTAGCATGTAAGCTCATCGAGCAGGGACCTCAACCCCCTCTGTTCCTGTACGTCCAGTGGTCTGATCTCAATTATGTGTCTGTTAGTCCACCCATTGTACAGCGCTACGGAATTTGTTGGCACTATATAAATAATAAAATAATAATAATGACATGGGAAGCCATAGCAAGCCACTGAGGCAATGACATATTTTAAAATGCGACAACAAAAACTGGAAAAGCTGGAAAAATCGCCAACTACACTAAGCTAAATTCGTTTTTTTTGCAACTTAGCTGTTTTTGACTCTCACTACAGGTTGCTGTTTAGTATACAAACCCCCAGGATGTATACAGGACAAAATGAGGTTTTATCATGTTAAGAATGCACACTAGTGATGTCCCGAACTGTTCGCTGCAAACGGTTCGCCGCGGACTCCAGTCAGCTGACACATTCCAGCCAATCAGCAGCAGACCCTCCCTCCCAGACCCTCCCACCTCCTGGACAGCATTCATTTTGAAGCTGCATTCTTAGTGAGCTGTCCAGGAGGTGGGAGGGTCTGGGAGGGAGGGTCTGCTGCTGATTTGCTGGAATGTGTCAGCTGACTGGAGTCCGCACGAACTGTTCGCGATGAACCGTGGCGAACAGTTCACGAACCGTTCGGCGAACAGTTCGGGACATCACTAAAATTTGCACACTTCAAATTAGGTCAGGGTAGCAACCTTCAGTAGGCTTCACTGGACCTTCATTGGTTGCCGTTGCTTGACCACCAATGAAATCCCAGATCTAATTTTTAGAGCTTACAGTCAAACAGTAGCAATAAAGGCTGATGTGAGTAGTAGCTCAAATGCCTTAGGGTTACTGTTTCCCCATCCCTTTTTAAATGTTCTGCTAAAATCACTGCAGTAGTACTTTCATCCAAATATATTTTTTTTATCTTAGTGTGGCTCAGACACACAAATTAAATTATTGAGTTCTGAGACAGGCATTCACTGTGCTGCCAATGTCCTGGTTTACAGCACTCCGCAAGCAGTAGTTACACAACTTTTTAAATAGCATATCTATTCAAAAGCTGTTGATTGTATGTATTCTACTTTTTTTTTTGGGGAGGTTTGCGGAGACATTGCTTTTTATTAATGCTTGAATAATAAAATATCTTCTCCTTGAGACACGTAGTGGATTTACCATCAACTATTTAAGTTCAACAACCTGGATACTTAAGTCAGTTTCCTTCAAAAGGAAATAAATACAACTCTGAAAGTTCAAGTTACTTTCCATCAAAGTGAGCAATAAATACTAGTAAAATATAAATCACAATAAATACAAACAAGATTCCAAATGGTTCCGGTTAGGACTTTATTAGGATAGTCCCCTACTGTATTGCGCGGCACTATCACTTAAAATATAAAAGGACAGCAGAGGGTCATATCAGAATCCTTTTCACCTTAGTATTTGATAATACCAGAACATATATAAATACAAGACGGACTCCATTCAACTTAATTGTTAAAGTATCAAAAATGTCCGAATAAAAACGAATGCATGAGGAAATTGATTTATACATTTCGGTAAGCAAATACACTATCCTAAAGAGGAATTAGAAAAGCACTCACACAGAATTAAAACCGGTCCTAACATTATAATCCGCAGTTAGGTTACCATTGCAAATAACAAAATTCTAAAACAACATATATATGTGTCCATATACATTCTATATTCTAGAAAAGACAACTAGATACACCATTAGCAGTGGATACAACAGACAAGTAGGTATGTGGGTGGGTGGGTAGGTAGGTATATAAATATTTATAAAACATGCACAGAGTTGTTGCCTTGAAGTTATTTTTGAACTAGACGAGTGTAAAAGGAACTTAAATAAATGATATAATGTTCAGCCAAAGCATCTGCGATTTTCATATTTGTTGCTTTAATGAGTTAACCTGGGAGAGCACATCTCGGTCTATACCACTTCTATTGCCCTCCCTACAATCTAAGCATCTTTAACATACAAACCAACTCTGTGGTCACTTCACCACATCACAGCATCATTCGCTCTTCCCAAATCCCCCTCCCCTCTACATCATACTCCCGCGGTACCACACACAAAATCATATAGCCGCAGTCAGACACCGCTCCAGGGGGTAAGGGGGCGGAGCAGGAAAGGGTGCTGTTTTTATTACCCTGCTGCCAACTCCTCCTTTGAGTTCACCTCGTCTCACCTCCTGTTCTCCCCAACAACCCTTTCTCCCTTCTCCTCCCCCATAAAAAAAAATATTAATGCAAGAGGTAAGATGATGAATGAGAGAGGTGACTCCTGTTGGTAGACTTGCGAACTGCATCCCCTGGATGATATTGAAATGATGCCCTGTACTATTACTTTATAAAAACTATTAAATAATATGATTCCTCGTCCATAAACTGATTCAGAGATAAGATCATGATTATCAATATTATTACCGTAATTGTTTGCCACTGCGTAAATACAGACATTGAATAGTTATTCAAAATATGACAACAATATAGCAATAATTAATTACTAATTTCTGATCCTTCTTCAAGGATTGCTTAACAGATGCCTTAACTGTTTTCTTTAGATTGGCAAAGCATTATGGGAATGTAGTTCTTCAACAATTAAAGATATCTGTTCCACACTCTTGAGTGCAGAAGGAGTTAAGTTAAACTACAGGGATGTGCCTCTGAGACAACTAACTACTAAAGCTATGCCCTTGATAGGGCAGGAGGGGGATTAATTAAGCAAATCTCATTTGATTTATCTGGCATGAAATTTTAAGTCTTCAGTTTAGCAGAGATGAGCTTGATTCCTTAATGTACTCGGCAAAAGAGTTAGATAGCGACTTTTAAATAGTTTGAACTGGCATGGGATTAAAGTGATGAGAAATAGGGACGTATAATAGAAAATGTCACTGTAAAGTCTCTGAAAGCCCAAAAATAGTTAAGACAATTCTATAATTAATAACATACTGCTGTGCAGAAATATTTTTGTCAGTGCAAGCGTTAAAAAGAAAGGATCAGGCGTTTCCATGTAATCGAAACAGCGGGTTTAAGTGTTCAAGGAAAATAAAACCAGATAGTGTAGAGGAAAGTGATGAGAAGAAAAAGAAATGTGATTTCCTGGTGTTCAAGGTTGTGAAGGGGTCAAGAAGTCAAAGTTGACCAAGACTCTACTTTTGAGGTTAATACCAACTTACTGATCTAAGGTATAGCAGGCAATGCCTGCCTGCACAGATCTGAAATAAAGACGTGTAAAGTTTTCCAGCTCGGGTGCACACTGTATAAGGGTCTGACTCCAGCAACACACCATTCAGGGGTTAAAAAGACGCCAGGAAGCCGCAATTCAAAACAAAGAGTAAAGAAAAAGTCCATGGCATCTCCTAGACAGTGCTACATGCAGGGAAAGGGAATTGTTTTAAAAAAAAAAAAGAAAAGAAAAGAACAAAAAAAAAAAAAAAAATGAAGCTGAACCGGGTAACGAAAGAGAAAAAAAGACAGAAATAGAAAAGCGTACAACAAGAAAAAGTAAAAGAGAAAGTGGTTAATAGAGTATAATAAGTGGTTAATAGAGTAGGAAGGAGAAAGGAAAGACTGAGAAGGAGAAGGAGTATATAAGGAAAGGACAAATAAAGTAAGCGATTAAAACAAGTAAAAAAAATTTAAACTAACTAAACAGCAGCTGGGAACTCACTGATAGAGTTAAACACTTCTCATCTGGTGGTATCATTTCTCTGTCAATCAAAGGGTTAATAAGGAAAAGGCAACGAAACACTGTCAGCAATACACTGAGAGATGACAGCCGTGACCTCTGCCCTTCCTCAGCCAAACTAAAAAGCGATGTGTCAAGAGGTGTCTGCCCTCACTCCAGACCAGAGTGGGCACAGATGACCAGAGGGGCAGGAGAGCACAGAACTGGGAGGAGAGGGACATGGAAAGGGCACCAGCCGAGTTCAATTAAAGAAGGGAGAGAAAAAAATCTCTAACTTCCTGAGATGAGAAATCTTCTCTCCTCCCTCTAAAATCCCCTTTAAAAAAAACTTTACAAAAAAAAAAACAAAAGAGTTCCCCCCCTTCCCTCCTCCCCACCACTTGTATAGATAATGACTGGACACTCACCTTGTCCACAAGCAGTACCTCCAACAGTGAAGATCATCAAGAGTACCTGGCTGTCTGCATGTGAGTGTCTGTGTCCGTCGTCACACAGCACAGACAGCGTGTGTGTGTATGTGTGTGTATGAGTGATCTCGCCTCCTCTCCTACTTACACTACCAACTCATTACAATCTGCTATTCATAACCCAGGTCATGTGACTCCACTCACAAAATATAAAGCACATTTTTTTTCTCTCTGCACAAACCACAGAATGAATTTCAGTGGAAAACACAGAAAATGTATTTTGCCCTTCGTCTGCCTGTGCCATTACAGGAAATGTAAACTATAATCTCCTGCCACAGAGAATAACTCATGCTTTTAGGCACATACAGCTACGTAACTTTGTATCTCACCTGTGCTTTCCCATTCTGGTTTGTTAGCTTTAAAGAAACAGGATTCTCTATATGCAGTGTATCAGTGTGCTTACTTTACTTAAATGTATTTGAGCACTTTATAAATAAAAATAAAACTACATGATTTTGCTATTTCTTGACGAAAAGTAATGATTTTATGAAAGACATGGAGGCGAGTATTGTGCTTAAATAAAATTCTGAATTTATCTTTGCATGATTCTCTCTCTTTCAATATAAAAAATATATAGAGAATGCACTAAATGATTGTATACAATGATTAAACAATTTGTGAAGCAGGGAATGACATGATATCACATTAACTTTATGCCCCCCAGCTTAACACAGATGCTTGTAACGTCATTCATGACAAATATACCTTTATGGAAAGCAGAATTTAGGAACTGCTTTCTTGATTACACATCTATTTACTGATGTCTCAGTTTGCATACTTTGGGGTTTATTCATTAAACACTGAATTGTAATTAACGGAAAAATAAATTACAAAATTAAGGCAAAATTAGTCAAGCTACGGCAAGTCGAAATAAAGGATTTTTCTAACCTGACACTTTTTTGGTTTGGTTTTCTATTTACTACAATCCTGTGTTTAGTGATTAACCCTCTTTGTGTTTTATGTCTTATTTTTAAGTTCACTATTTCTTTTATTGCTGTCTTTAAGTTATTTAATTTGATATATCCATGTTTGGGATATTTATGCAATATTTGCACTTGTGGGACGCCGCAAGTCTTCACATTCTCATTGTTTGCCACATGCAAATGAGCGAAGAAAGTGGGTATTTTCCAGTCACTTGTTTTGCTTTAGCAAAGTTTTTGTACTGATTTAATTTACATAGTTTTTCGGAAAAATATAAATCGTTGTAAGGAAATATACTGCAATTCCTATTATATTATTTTATTCAAATAAAATCTGAAATTGTCTATAGTTGTCTAAAGTGAAAAGTCTACAGTCTTTTCATTTTTGTATTTTCGTAAAAGACATTAAAACATGATACCAACTATTATCTCCAGTTTCATTAATTAAATACTTAGCAAGCAAAAAAATTATTCAAATGTCCTAATTTTCTAAGTTTAACAGTTTCTTATACATCTGAATAGTCCTAGGATTACTATTTATACTTGATGTAACAATTGCTTTGTCCATTTTTTCTCCTTGTTATTTCTAACTTAAAGAGACACTTTAAGCCTTCTATACAGTACAGCACACTAAGGTATGATGATTCCTCTAACCTCGACATTTATTGGCTGGCAATGCAGTGTCAAGTTAGTCCAGCACTCTCAACCATCAGTGTCATCCACCTTTGGGATTCAAAATAGACTTAGAGGTCCCTGGCGCTGGCTCACCACCAGGGATTACCCCAAATTTTGTGTTCCAGTGCCGGATCGCTCTGCCTCCTGTCCTTCTGCTGTTGGAAATCCAAGATAATAGACGTCTCGGGCAGCATCAGGCAAGGGAGCCAATGACCGGTGTTGAGGGGTCAGATGACCCTTTAAGCTAATCAGTAGCTCCCCATTCATAAAAACGTTACGCACCTTTTTATGGATGAGGAGCTACTGATTGGTTTAGAGCGTCAGTTGACAATGGTGCCCCTGCCTGATGCTGCCCGTTCCATTATCTAGGGTTTTAGATAGCGGTAGGACAGGGGGTAGAACGGTCAAGTGTTTGATCACAGAATTTTAACAAATGGCTTAACCTCTAAAAGTGAACCAGCATCAGGGACCTCCTGGCATCATAACAACATTATTTCGATTAAGTTTTTATGGTGCCCTAGCTGGTCCATTAAAGTGCATATGCAAAACTGCTCTGGACCTTGTGCAGTATTATTTAAATAAAAAATATATAACTGAAATCCAAATAAAGTTGTAAGACATTCTGTGGTGTATCCACACATTTATTAGCAATACATACTAATATATATAAATATTTAAAAAGCAAACATTATATTTACATGTTCTATATCCTATTCTATGACCAAACACTTATCCAGGCAGCAGCTTCCAATCAGCTTAGCAAGCATTTGTTCATTCTCCGTAGCCTAGAATAATAATGATGCCTGCCCTAGAGATTTTCCGGAAAACATACAAGTACTTGTACATCTGCTAATATATCTTTCTCTTACTATTGGATCGGAAGACAAGTATTCTATGGTTTAAAAGGTTTTGAGTGTTTCTGTAAAAACTATACTGCTTCTACAGAAACCAACATGTTAGGATTATTTATCTCATCTCACTCTATAAATGCCTGGAGCGTCCATTTAATAGTTTTAATTTTAATCAATGCCATGTCAGGAAAACTCTCAGATGACACTGGTAGGTATTGTTAAAATACTTCTAATTTTAGGTAATGGATAAGTAGGACATTGTCGGATACATGTATATTTGGAGGTATGAGTGTAAACACATATTTATTGTAATAAAATATCCATGTGGAGATTCAGAAATCTATGAAGACTTGACATGTCCATCAGAAGACCAAGTATTTTCCTTGTAGATTTATTTTTTGGGTAGGGTGTAGTATTAAGATCAGGAGAATTTGATTGTGTCAGAAGATTAGATACTCACTAGCCCATCCATAGAAGAAAAAAAATAAAATTAAAAGGAAAGTATCTGATACATGGAAAAGTGTTAAAGCAATTAAACAAAATTCTGCTAGATAAAGCTCCAGCCCTGGATGGTATACACCCATGAAGTACTTAAGGAGCTTACTGTACTAACAGCAGACTGTTAGATTTAATTGTCAATGATTCCTTTCTGGCATTTTGTCAAAGAATTGATAGCATAAATCAGACGGAGTGGCCATATTTAAAAAGGGATTAAGATGTCAAATGTGAAGACATAAACCTATGGGTTTGACATATGTGGTTGAGAAAATATTTGAAAGGCTGTAAAGGGATAATATTCGGGAATAGAATTGAATACAAATTTCATTAGTAGAAGTCAATAAGGTTTTATGAAGGGCAGATTATGTAAAAATTACTTAACCGTGATGAAGTACCATAGTTATAGAGTGCTGTAGGAGATATGATCTGCTAAGATGTTGCTAAAGCATATGATAGTTCTACAGAGAAGGCTACTATTTCAAATGAGAGATACATTTGGGGAAATATTTGCATTTGTATTAAAAAATAAATAAAACAGTGCAGTGATTTATTGTTAATGGAAAAGTTTGTAACAAGACAAAGGTGACAAGGTGAGCACATATCACATGGCTTCAATTCACTGTTAATTTATGAATGATTTTAAAACGGTATTAAAGGCTATGTGTCAATGTTTGCAGATAACATAAAATAACGTCAAATGAATGCACTGTGAAGCAAATTTTACTTGTCTACGGGGGGAAACTGCTGGAAAGTGGCCACTTAAATTTAATGTATGCAAATTCAAAGTAAGTAAGAAATAAGAAATACATTTGCAATTTTTCTCTAGATAGGAATGATTTACGAATATTATTAAGCAAGACGTACTGGGAGCAGTATTGAAAAGACTTAGTTATAGCGTACACAATTATTCCCCATAATAAAGGGTGTGAAGCAGTTTTCAATCGACTAACAGTAGATAATAATATCCCAGAGAAACAAATCAGTTTTATCATAGAAGGTATTGACATAATTTTAACCAACAACTATTTTTGGTTTTTAGACTCTTTTTATATACAAAGACAAGGTACAGCTATGGGAACTAGGTTTTCCCCCAGCTATGCAAATCCTTTTATGGATGGCTGGGAGTCAAAGGCTATTTGGGGTGACCACCCCTGAAAAGCAAATCTAGTTACCTATTTTAGATACATAGATTGTCTGTTTTTTATTTGGAAGGGGCCTGAAGATTCTCTTAAACTATTTCTTAATTATTTAAACAACAATAAAAGTGGCATAATTTTATCTTCAGAGTACAGCAAAGAACTGATTAACTTTTTAGACATTCAGATTTTTATCCATCAAGGTACTATTAACACAAAAAAACGTATTTAAAAAAAAGTATGTGCCAACACAGTTATTAAAAAATCTAGTTGCCAGCCTTGGCTAGATGGGGTCCCCAAGAGTCAGTTCCTGTGGCTTTGCAGGAACTGCTCCCGCAATATAGATTTTGAAGAACAGTCTAAAACCCTCAGAGAACAATTCACCAGCAAAAAATATTCACCAGAAAACCTGAATAAAATACTAAATACTGTAAAACAAAAAGACAGGAAGAATCTTTTAGAATATAAAACAAAGAATAAAAAAAGATCCACCCTATTCGCCAGTCATTTTTAACTTTAACAACAACGGCCAGAGAGTGAAAAAAAAATCATCAAGAAACACTGGCAGATCTTAAAACAGGATAAAAACACTTAAAACGCTCATCCCAGACAAACCCAGTGTGATTTTTAGAGGAGCTCCTAATTTTAGAACTATTCTTACCAAAAAATATACAAAAGATCTCACTTCCACTAATTTGCAGTTTTTAACTAATTCTAATGTTTTTTTTAAATGTAATAGATGCATATTTTGCAGAACCACGGACCCACAAATCAAGTAAAAAACCACGCACTTTACTTCTAATAATACTAACACATCATATGTCATAAAAGACCTAATATGTTGTAACACAAAAAATGTCATATACTTACTGGAGTGCCCTTGTGGCCTCCAGTATGTAGGAATGACCACTAGATGCCTAAAAATTAGACTGGCAGAGCACTGTCAGAACATCATCAAAGGTTACCCTAACCACTCAGTCTCAAAGCACTTTATCAAACATGATAAAAACCCAAAACATCTAAAATGTATTGGAATTCAAAAATGTAAAATACTGTGGATGGGAGGTAATTTAAAAAAACTTTTGGGTCATAAAGAAATGTATTGAGTGTTCCTGTTAAAAAAGCTTGCCTATGAAGGTTTAAACATTGATTTTGATTTTTTTTTTACTTTTTATAAATTTGCATATTCTGTTTTGTTTATAATGTGATACAAGTATTCTAATGTTATTTTATTTTATTCTTACCCTATATTTACATATGCTCTTTTAAATCTTCACATATATTTTTCTGTGACATTTGCAATTTGCTGTGGCCTTTTTATATCTATATTCATTATAATTTTCTACTATCATATTTTAAAATGTATGCTAAAAAAACCCTGGTCTGAGTAGCCATTTTTGCACTTGCTACTTGTCACATATATGTTTTATTCATTCATTCCCTACTTCCACTCTTTCATTGCCCTCCCTAACATGGCTGACACGTTTCATTGCCCTCCCTAATATGGCTGAACCATGTTCTATAATAAAGTTATTTTAAAAAAATAAATAAATAAAGAAGTGGTCACGTAACCATGACGTGATTTTGGCACCAAAATCACTTAATCTGAGGCCTATATAAAGCCAGTACATGTTTTTATCCACTTCAGAAAGTCCTAAGGGGAGAAACGCGTTGTGGTGTTTTAGTTGCGGTATTTTATTAAAGGTATTTTGCCTACTTTCAACTTGTGAGACAGCCATTTTACTCTTTTATTTATTTTTACCTTTATTTGGCACCAGAGGTTTTATTGTTCCAGTGAGGAATTCACTCCAAAGAATCCTTGGTGGGGATTATCCCACTCAAGCTTTATAAATTGAGCCGTCTGCCTGCTCAATAAAATGTGAGTAACCACTTGGTATTTTATTATTTCACCTCTGGCTTTTATAAAATAAGCGCTATTATTGTTTCTTTTATATTTCATATGGTCCCAACAAGATATCCATCTACTACAAAACTTCACATATCCCATAAGTGGGGATTGTACCACTGAATGCCATCCACACTAGAGCTATTGTTATAGCTCTGGAAAACGTGAGTAGGACCATATAGACCTCTTACAAAATAGTACTTAGTACCTGTTGGGATATACTGCACCATTATTTGCTGTCTTTTTATTTTTTCATACGGATCTCACGAATATCCCATTTCCATTCCTTACTGAGGAATACTTCCCCTGACAAGATTGTGATTGACTTCTTTTTTTTTTTTTGACAATCTTTATTTTTCCATTTATTTTATACAGCACGTTTAAGTCAACACACACATTCAAACATGTTCATCACCCTATACATAGGCAAGGAAGGAAGGACAACACACTCCAGAGAAGCCGCCAATACAGCTGGAAATTTGATGGTGTCTTAGCAAAAGAATAAAGCTAGAACTTAGACAGCGCTGATACATCTGAGCGGCAAACAGGGCCACAATCCCGGGACCACCGGGGGACACATGGGATTCATGCGCCGAGTGGGGCATGGGGAATGCGGCTTTCCATTCTACCTTGTGAACGGGCATTCTAAACTGCATGTAGCCTCTGCCACCGTATTCTAGGCGGCCCCCTAGTGGGTTAGCCCATGGCCCAGTGTCATATCTGTATCCCCTGACCCCCTACGCTGGAGCAGTGGTTCGTGTGCGAGGTCAACCAGCTGCAGGGTGCCCTCCGAGGCCTCCGTGCCCTCTCTACTCCCCTAACGTAAGTAGCCTGAGCCCCCTAGGGGTCAAATCAGGTACCACCGTATGTATTGAGTCTGAGGCCCGGGGTGAACCAAGTGTGTGAGTCTGAAAGCGCCAGAGGACCTCCCCCCGTACAACCCGGAGGCTTTGTTAACCTCCATCCCTCCATTCCAACCCCCTCCGCCCTGTACAACACCCACCCGCACCTAAGATATTCAGAAGCCTCGCCAACCCGCTATCCCCCTATGCCGCCGTGGACTAGCTCCGGTCCTTGCTCTGTACTCCCAGCCCCATTCCCCAAACACTCTGAATGCTAGGTTAGGGGGTGAGTGAACTTGTGAGCCTACTCTCGGGTAAGTGCCTCCGTGTGTGTGATTGACTTCTTATACAAGGTTTTATTTGGACTTTTTTCTGTATTTATCAGGCATAGACTCTTTTGGACTTACTTTTTGAACTCCTGATTATTATTCATTATCTATATTTTTTTTTATCTTGTATGTATTTTCTCTTATGTAGTGTCTTGTATATGGGCTTGTCTAGTTTATAATCATTTTTTTACCTTCTGTTGCGCCGCCTCCCCCTCCACCTTTTTTTGCTTTGTCTACACTATAGGGCCTGTGAGGGAGCCCTATTTTTCAGGTGTGCTGCCTTATATTTATATCTGTAAGGTCTAGTACAGGGGTAGGCAACCTCTGGCACTCCAGATGTTGTGGACTACATGCCCCATAATGCTCTTACACCCATAATGCTGGCAAAGCATCATGGGAGGTGTATTCCCGAAGGTTGCCTATGCCTTGTCTAGTATATTAGCGCTGATCCTTTGTAAATATTTTTACAGTGTAAAATGCTAAAAGACTAGTACTATTATGTATAAAATGGGCTATTGACTCCTGAGAATAAAAACACCATGTGCCTCCTTTTAATTTTAATATCTCATTGAACATACAGGGCAGTTGGGCAATTCTGGGCATGGTTAGGATTATATATAAATTCAGAATCATTAGAATCAATGTTAGAGTTACAATTAAGATTAGAATTAGAATTCTTTGTTTATTTTGTTTAGGGAGTTCTTTACAGGAAATTGCTAGTAATTCAGGTTTTAAGTATTGTTAAAATAATTGGGGGGGGGGGGAGTTATAGGAAGTTTTTTTTGTTGTTGTTTGTTTTTAATTTTATTATACAGAATTTTCTTTTCTGCAGAGGTATGTGCCGCAATGCCACTAATTCTGCACCACAATTTGGCACAGGTCTACATCGGTCTACATCGAGACATAGATCATATCACTTGTCTGTATTTGGTTGGAATTCTATGGCTGAGTATGTCATAACTTAAGCTATATAGCAATCTCCATAAGGACCACGGGCAGCTAAAGCACCCAGTTCAAAATGGTTTGACTGCTTACTGTGGGAGGGCCCCGGCAGACTACAGGCACATAGATTGTGCTAAAAAGAAATTTAAATTGCTCATAGTTTATTTTAGTTTATTTTACATCAAAATATGTAAGTTAATTAATGTTTGCAATGCCGTACGAACAGCACCTGTCTGCATATCCCACTGATGGAGAAAGTGCCCAGTGCGCAATGCGCATGCACAAGTACAGCAATTCTCCAAAAGATGCCCGGAGACACGCAATCACCACAACAAGGAACTTAGCAGAGGTAGGTTTTTCCTTTTGCTGCTATATTTACCCCAGAAAAGGCTGATATAATGTCTGAATGTCTGTCAGGATCCTATCCTGACAACCAAGAAATTGTTTTATTTTATTGCTGCAATTCCTGTTTCTCTCCTCTAGTGACCTTCCTAACCACTAGTCAATCCTCAGTTGCTCTCACCTGCCTCATATGATCTTCCAAGTCTGCTATAAAAGGACACACCCAACTCTTCTCATGGCCTTTACATTGAAGTCAGTGTTCTGACATAGAACTTCTGATCCTGGCTCCTGAAAACATCCTGTATCCTGGCTCCTGAAAACATCCTGATCCTCAATTGAGACTCCGTGTGTCTCGTCGCCAGAATCCTCCTGAAACTCTTATCTTCAACTACTGCAAATCTGCAAGATCCTGTAAGCAACCTGTATTACATTATACTGGAATCTACTTACCTGTTTCAACTGCTGCAACACTGCATGATCCTGTAAGCAACCTGTATTACATTATACTGGAATCTACTTACCTGTCTCAACTGCTGCAACTCTGCATAATCCTTTAACCCCTTAAGGACACATGACATGTGTGACATGTCATGATTCCCTTTTATTCCAGAAGTTTGGTCCTTAAGGGGTTAAGCAACCTGTACTATATTATACTGAAAGTACTTACCAGCTTTAACCATTTCAACCCTGTATCATCTTGAACCTGGCTGCAGTGTGACATTCCACAAACTACTAACCCTACTTGTATATAAAAGACTTTTTTCATTTGCTTTCAAGATATCCTGTTTGTGGCATATTGCCTTTATTCTGTTTTAACTCTCAAAGTATCCTTTTTGTGGCATATTGCCTTAATTCTTTCTTTCAAGTGAATTGTTATGTCTAAAAAGACAAATAAAGTTTCAACCAATAACCCTGGCAATCATCTCCTCTCTGACCTACTCAGGAACATGACAATGTCTTAACAAGTAATGTCACTTGACTGAAAGATTCGCCTCAATTAATTCACAGTCAATATATAATGTGTGTTAAAAAAATATTTGGAGACATTCCAAATACAAATTCTGGCAGAAATCAAGTTCTAAGTTAGTAACTTGTGACTAAATGTTACTCACCATAATTAATTACGCCCTTTACCATGTTCAACTCATACCTTTTCCCCTGCTCGTACTTCACTACAATATCTGTTCCTTTACCCGTATTTCACCATTAATACCAAAGGGAAAAAAATAAAAATAGTTGGTTTCATCTACCCACTTTCCTTTATTGATATACTACCACGCTTTTCCATTTTGTATCCTTCTTTTCGCACACCTCATCCCTTTTGCCTTTTTATGTGTGCGTTGTCCAGACATTCAATACATTCACTGCCTTATTTATGTGAGAATTGTCAGGAATAGTGAATTTTAAATTTAAGGCCAAAATAGATGAACTGGAAGAATTACTGACTCTGGAGGGAAATGTACATATAAGGGTGGATGCCCACCTTGGTCCTTGAAATAATTCAGTTTCATAGACACTCAAAGATAAGTACACATAGCCAAAGAACATTCCCTCACACCCACATACAAGTACACCTGTATGAAGTCTCTTCTGAATCGAAATTTCCCTGCATTCACTGCACATTCATCGACGTCACAACAACAGCCTCCCTACGGTGGAAGGAAAGGGGGAAAATATAAGGAATAGAGAGGCTCTTCCAATGAGGTGGACCCAGTATCTTACCTCATTCTTTTCATAACCAGTTTTCCTGCACACAAGAGGCGTCTGTCTTCATACTTTCCATCTCGGCATTTGCAGTGGTTGAGCTGAGCAGGGCATGATGTGATCATGTACGAAAAAAAAAGTGTTAAGTGTTTCCTGCAAAGAGTCAAAATGAAATCTTAAGGCCTATTCATCTTGTCTGCTTTAACAGGTGCACCCTACCTCCTAGGAGTAGTCCAATTAAATCTCTCCATATTACAACCTTCAAGTTGACCTTTTCAGCTTCACCCATCTTTTTGAGGCCTCTCAATTACTGATATGCCTAGTACCCAAATTCCCCTTATAACAGAAGGAATACAATGCTACTCAGCTGCGCTTCATATTGGTGGGTGGTCCTCTCCTAAGGTATAACTCCTGGCACTATACCCACTAAAGTGTGTCCTACTTGAGGCAGCAGTGTGTCTTTGTGGATGTCATAGTCCCCATAAAAAGAAAAGAAAAAACAGATTGCCACAGTTCACCTAGTCATTGTAAGATTTTTATAGACATATTTTCAGAGTCTAATTATTTTGTAGAAGATGTGGAAGAAACATATTCAAGCAATTCTCTGTAGAATAACCAAAAAAATAATCATCAAAGGAATTATTTTCAGTCATGGCTCTATCTGAAGCCCCATTATAAGCAGATACTATGTAATTATCATGGTGCCTTGATGATAAACACAAGCATATGTGCATTTGAATTAAATATTTATTGATTTCTCCCCAGACATACAGGCTATTAGAGGATAAATACACACACAGGTATACTTTTGCTGTAGGTGTAATATATCATTATGAAATTGCAATGTATCATTATCTGATTATTTACAATGATCTATAAAGTACTTTATATTTCATCATCACTTACGTACAGATGTATAGACCTATTAAACTGTCTTGTGTTTACACAATCACATTATTTCACATCTGGAATAACAAAAATACCATCCAGTATATTTAAAAAAACCTTCATCTGCCTAATATTTAAAAAGAGATATGCATCACCCATCAATCAATCAGTTACAATAAAACAGCCCCCACCCAGTTTGTATGAGTCCATAGAATGCCAAGTCACCCATCCAGTGATACATTGTGACACTGGCTCACATAATGAGAGATAAATCTTAGCTAATGTTTAGAAGGCGTGTATACACCATGGCATCAAAAACATACATTTGTATTGTGGTAGCAGCAGAGTGACCATGGGTTTGGGTGTTGAGAGAGTCCTGGTTTTTAAAAGGTTTTATCAATACATAAGATGCAGTGCACCCAAATAGTCACACCAACATAACCACTACAATTTGCTGTTGTCAAGGTAAGGACACCATAACCTCAACGACAAGTGCAGTCTCGTACCTGGTGGGGCAATTGTTGCTGCAAATTCCCACAAGGCAGTGGGAATGCCGATGTGCATCCCTCCTACCTCAGCAGCTAAATTCTTTTAAGGCTCCTTAGGTCTTCCAATGTCACATGACCTCTGTTGGCCAATAAGACCTATATAAACTCAAAATAGCTCATTTTCAATGCCGTCATGGTTTTTCAATTCAGTTATCCGAAAAGCGCATTTTTTTATTGATTCTTGTGTATTTTGACATTGGCCAAGTCTTTGACTCTTCTGACTTCTGTATCGCTTGACTTTTGGCTTGTCTACTGTTTACCTACATTCTATTTCCCTGACCTCGGCTTGTTCCTGCACTTTTCTATATTACATTAAATCCGGTAATACGTTTTAGGATTTCTTTATTTATTTATATTTGTTAACTTAAAGGGACACTCCACTGCCCAAATACAAAATAAATAAAATCACTGTTTAATAGATATACCCCAAATAAAAACGTGCAAGAATTTAATTATGTATTTTTTAATTGGGAATATATTTAAAACCTGCAGTTCTCATGTCTGCTGCCTTTGCAAGCTCTCCCCTTCACACTCCGCCCAGACTTTCTGTGGCTGTCCAATCACAGACATCCCAATACAGCTCAAAGAGACATTTTTGTAAGTCAAATACTCTGGGCAATAGCTGCCAACATTACCTGTTGTCTGCTTGAAAGCCAAAGGGGTTTAACCAGGTTAATTTATAAAAGTGTCAATTTCTACTGAAATCTGCACTTTTTCCAAAATGAGAAAAAATGGTACACACTCTTCACACACAAAGCTTTTCAGCAAGCTAATGTTGCTTAGGGGTCTGGAATGGCCCTTTAAGTTCTGCGTGTTTGGTGTTAGACTATCCTGACAGCTGTAGTAGTTAATAGTGCATATAGTGTCAATGGAGGAGTGTTTTTTTTAGATCTTGTTATTATTTGCCTTGTGTAACTTTTATGTATGCTGTTTTCTGTTCCTTTTACCGCTGCAAATGAATACGTTGGAGAGGAGCTAATCAGCTTCTTAATTAACCTCACTACTTGGACTCTTGCTGCGAATGATTAGTTACTCCCTCATGATGTTTTGGAAGTATGACCCATTTTAATTTTGAAACATTTTCGAAATAATGTCATTCATTTTTTTTTTTACCAAAATAAAAAAAAAACTGAAACTCTTAAAGTGGTATAGTGTAAGGGCACTGGGTTTTGGCACGTATTGAAAGTCATGCGTGGATTTGTTTTCACACGTGATAGTCTAACACATTGCTACTAAAAGTGACACTATCACTTGCCAGTCATAGTGTATACTTGGTATAGAGGACCATGAAAGTCATAACAGGTTGATAGGCCCAGCACAAAGTAAGGTGGATATATAATATAATGTTAGTAATTCACAAACAGAGGAATCCGTGATACCGCACTCACACTTAGGAATCCAGGTGCTTATCAGGGCCAGTCTGGCAAAACCCAGTTTAGTAGATAAAATAAATTGGGTCCAGGCACTCAGGATTGCTGCAGGAGGGCAGGTTACTTTTTGTGGGCAATTTTTGTTCAAATAAACCTGCCTTCCTGCAGGAATCCAGAGTGCTTGGACCTTATCTATTTTAATTTTAATATATATTTTAATATAATGTTGGCATTGTATGTGGTGTGTGCATTTTGCAGGCCCTGTATGTGTGACAGTTGTAAAGGCAGTTCAGCAAGTTTTAATAATAATTTGTTTCTGTAATATGGTTGGAGTGTAGGTGTTTTATCTAGAATCAATGTCTTCTTGTAGGTGGTAGTAGGTGATATCTGTGGCATGCAGGTTACTATCCGGGATATGCACAGAACGTTGCTGCATACAGTATGTGATATGGCATTAGTGAGTTTGCTGTAATTGATATTGCTGTCATGAGGGTGCTTTAGGGTGGGATATGACTGTTGTGTGTGATGTGAGCAGGGCTGTACTGGGAAAAAAATTTGGCCCGGGCATTTTTCAATCACAGCAGCCCCTTGAAAAGGGGGCGGGGCCAGAGAGGGTGTGTTTTGTTATCACTAATGACAAGCACGTTCCCTCTCTAGGTGTGCATTTTGGTTCAATGCGCAGAGCCCTGATGAAGAGCTCTAGCATGAGAAAAAGGCCCTGTATTTGTTCTGCGCTGCGCAATCAAATTTAATAACATGCTTGCGCTGTGTTTGATTGTAACTTGTCTGTGGTATCTCCATAAGTGAGATGCCAGAGGACAAAAGGGCCAGGAAATCGTATGGTGCATGTATTTGGAGCCTGCTTGTGGGATTGCGTGTGTGTATAGTGAGCTGATTGTGGTGTGGTATTGTGTAAATAGGTCAATTTCATTTGTGTTTGTGGTGTAATATGTGTGGCTAGAGGCTGTAGAGAGTGTGTGTATAGGGAGAAATGTGTGTATAAGGGATGTAGCAAGTGTGTGCATACGGGGTGTAGTGTGTGTGTGTATAAGTGATGTAGTGTCTGTAGGGGTTGTAGAAAGTGTGTGTTTAGAGAATGTTGTATGTGTTGGCCAACAAGGAATGTAATGTGTGCATAGAGGATCCAAAGTTTCTATGTCAGGAATGTAGTGTGTGTAGGTGGTGCAGTGTGTGTGTGTGTGTGTAGGGGATCTAGTGTGTGAAGGACCCAGTGTGTGTGTGTGTGTGTGTGTGAGGATGCTGTGAGTGTGCTGTGTGTGTGAGTTCTGTGAGTGTAAAGGCTGTGCGTGTGAGGGTGCTGTGAATGTCCTGTGTGTGTGTGAGGGTGCTGTGAGTGTGAGGGTGCTATGTGTGTGTGTGAGGGTGTTGTGAGTGTGTCTGAGGTTGCTGTGTGTGAGGGTGCTGCGAGTGTAAGGGTGAAGTGGGTGTGTGTGTGAGGGTGCTGTGTATGTGAGGGTGCTGTGTATGTGAGGATGCTGTTTGTGTGTGAGTTCTGTGAGTGTAAAGGGGGCTGTGTGTGTGAGTGTGAGGTGTGTATGAGTGTGCTGTGAGTGTGTGGGTGCTGTGTGGGTGAGGGTGCTGTGAGGGTGCTGTGTGTGTGAGGGTGCTGTGTGTGTGAGGGTGCTGTGTGTGAGGATGCTGTGTGTGTGAGTGCTGTAAGTGTGTGTGAGGGTGCTGTGAGTGTGAGGATGCTGTGTGTGAATATGTTTGGAGGGATTGTGTGTGTGTGGGAGGAATACAGATTAATTTAAATATATTAAATTTGTATTTTATAAATAAATATGTATTAATAAAAACAAACTTTATATCCCACCTCCCTTCTTACCTTTTGACTGGGAGGGGGGCTGTGCTGCCATCCCTGGTGGTCCTAGTGGTGAGTGACCTCTAGCCTGCGGTGCTAGAGTTCACTTTCGAAAGAGCTAAGCGTTGCCGTGGTAACAGCGGCAACGCTCCGACCTCGCAAGAGGAACCTAGCGGAGCTACTGGCTAGAACTCCCCCGGATCCTCCTCTCCCTCCCATGCCCTCGGCTGCATGTCAGTGCCTGTGGGCCGGTGAAGGGGAACTTTAATCTCTGCACCAGCCCACGCGGGCACACAGCAGGGCCAGTGCTCGGATTGCGCCGGCTCTGCATAGGCTGACAGGGGAGATCCTGTGATCTCCCCTGCCGGCCTCGGCCAGTGGCCATTGCGGCCCACTGGGCATTTGCCCAGTATACCCGATGGCCAGTCCGGGCCTGGATGTGAGTGTCAGACGAGAGCTATACATGATATGGGTACTCCTATATAACTATGGGACCATGGCAAATGCTACCTGGCTCTGAAAATATAAGACTGCATTTGAGATAGATAGATAGATAGATAGATAGATAGATAGATAGATAGATAGATAGATAGATAGATAGATAGATAGATAGATAGATAGATAGATAGATAGATAGATAGATAGATAGATAGATTGACAGATAGATAAGATAGATAGATAGATAGATAGATAGATAGATAGATAGATAGACTGACTAATGGACAGATAGATAGATAGATAGATAGATAGATAGATAGATAGATAGATAGATAGATAGATAGATAGACAGATAGATAGACTAATGGACAGACAGACAGACAGATAGACAGACAGACAGACAGATAGACAGATAGATAGATAGATAGATAGACTGACTGACTAATGGATAGACAGATCAATTGCTCAATAGACAGACAGCAGACACACTGACTTTACAGAACATTAAGATACAGAGAAGAAGTAGGGCAAAAGAAGTAGCTGCTGCAGGAACACTTGAGAAAGACAGGTAAACAGCCCCGGGTCAATAAACAGGTTTAACCGGTGAGTGTAGCTGAGGAACGAAGAGAGGGCGAGGCAAAGCATTACCAGTGTGCTTGCATGACATGCATGTGCATGTGTACATGTTAGCGAGAGACAGCAAGCACTGCACATCTGGATTCGAGGCACAAGTGTTTGACGTCAGGAGCACGAATGCTTTAGGCATGAAAACAATTACTGTTTAGAAAAAAAAACAAAGAAAAACTCATAGATCAGCAATTAGTAACACTGCATACTGATAATCCACCAGTATATATCAGTAGCTTTACTATTGCCGATAGACCATCAGCACAGTACAGAAGTGGTTAAATTTTGGCACTGCAGCTGATATGAATGATTCCCATGAGGCTCAGCCAGCTGCGTGGTTGTTTATACACAAGGTATGGCATATGTATCATGAGATATATATAAGGAAGATGCAATCTTGTGGGGTGGGGAAGGAAGTAAATGAAGATTAGTAACAGTAAAAGGAAGATAAAATCATAGAAATGCATGGAAATTAAGTATGAATAGGCAGTCTTTGAAATTTCAAGTATACAAAAACTACATATACTTTCCTCAGTCAGAAACTGGCAGGTTGATAATGATAAAATATATAGACAGTGCATCTGAAGAGTTGTAGGTTGTGTACAAAACATTTAAAAAAGGACCAATGTGGAACATGGAATAACATACAATTACTAATATAAATGGACCTGTCTTTGCTACACTTGTTCCATCCTTGTATGGCACAGTCGAGGCTTTTTATTTATATAAACCTTGTCTCACTAATTCTGGACAAGCGAAAGGCTTTCTTGAATAAAACTTCTCTGTTGCTGTGACAGTGGAAATAAACTAACTGCAACTCCTATCATCTTAATACACTCTAATAATGGCTGGAGAGACCGTAGCTATATAAGCCATGTACTAGAAAAAGTATTTAAAGATCAGCAAGCAAAAGCAAAAAGCTCAATTCAAAAGGCAAAATGAAGGTCAGCATTAGGAGTCTCCTTTCACAGTAGCAGAGGGAATCTCACACTGAGGTAGAAGGGTGGTGCTGGTAGCAGTAGGAAAGGCATATCTCAGTGCGTCTTTCAACACTTTTTCTGAACGTCAGGTCTTTAAATGGTAGCTGTCTGCTTTTCTGACATGGATCAGACAAGCCCAGGCACACCTAGAGACAGACAGCTCTAGAGACACAGGATTCCCATTTGAGAACACATGTAAGTGAATCATTGCTATTTATTATTCACGTGCATCTGTGTACCCTCGGGGTACAGCCCATGTTTAGCCTTTATAAGACCACAGGGCGCCCCACCTAGCACCTTAATTCTATCTCCAAATTCTTATATAGGTATAGTCACATCTCAAGTGGGGAGAGAATGTCTGTCCATCCTGCCAGAGCATTGTCTATCCTGTCACAGACTAAACCCCTAATCTAGTGAGGCTTTACTCTTCAGACCCCACTGACTGCAAAAAAACTATAAAAAAAGTTCATGACCTATCAATTAACATTCTAAACAAAGTGTCATTTACAGTAATTCATACACATCATTCTATCCTGTAATGATGAATAGGGCAATTAGATTGTGATTATTTCGGCAATATCCATGGCTGCAATTACTCCGTGGATTTACTCCCTAACCTAATTGGACAGGAAATTAAATTACATTATAAATTGCACCCTCCCCCCAAGACAAGTAAGTGTGCATTTGTTCAAAATTTACTTTTTTGGTTTGTCTGTTGCGTTTGTTCTCATTGTTCCCATTTGTGTTGCTTAGCCTGCCCAGAGTGGATTTTTTTTTAGTTTCAAGAATAAATAGTTATGGTTTTACTAACAAAAGTGGCTCCAGATCCTTTTGGGTTGTGTGACATCCAAATGAGAAGCATACTTTCTGCAAAGCTTGCAATAAATGGGCATTGCAAGGCAGGAAACAATGTATACCCTGTATTAAAGCTGCTTGTTCCCATTAGCCTTTTCCAAATTCCCTGGATTACATTCAACAGTCTGCTGCTATGTGGATTATACATGACACTCATATATGGCAAAAACTGGCTAACAGCACTGAATGAACCTAGAAAAATACCAGACCAGTGTGTTCAACTGATTATACTATAGAGGAGAAGGCTTTTCTCCAGCCTCACTGAGATTTTGAACATCGTTGGACTCAAGGTATGAAAGTAATTTAAACATGACTTTTTTCTGCTTTAGGATGACTGTTCTCATTTTTGTTTTTCTTGGGCTCAATATTCCAGGTCTGAAGAGGACAACGATTTCTTCAAGGATCAGAAGTTTGGTTTGTCCTGAGAGAATGAAGTGTCAATCTCCGAGAGAACCCATGGGATCTATTAAAATGGATCATTTGATAACAGCAGCAAAGGGATCCTTCAGCTTGAAGCACTGTACAGCCGAAGAACCGTAATCTAGCAGACATAGTAGATGTTTCTGACTGCTAAAGGAAAATAATTTCTTTCCGCCTTCATGATATTATTAAACTCCAAGAGGGAAAAAAATTTAAACCTGGTGTCAATTACAGTAAAAATTTCAGATACATCCATTTGATCTTATTGCCCAGGAAAGGAGTATTCACCAATGCAGTCCTGTGTAGGAGACTCATTTTCCACAGCTAGCCATTCCAAAAGAGGCATATCCATCAGATTGGAGAAGGCCTTAAGATCGTCAGCATCAGTGGTGCCGCCTGACAGCTGACTGAATGTCACGGTAAAGAACACCAAAACGTGCAGTGTCTAACCCCATACCTAAAAGAGGACGTATTGGGGGCGTGGCTAACGGCCGAGCTGAATAGCCGCTTGCTGAAACAGCTCCGGGCAATACAGGCAAAAAAATCTAAATTATTGGAGGTAAATCGCTAACATGGGGAACCCCAAAACATCCCAAAGTTCCCACACAGGCTCAGAGAAGACCCCGGCAAAGAAAACAAGCTCTCTCACTAAACCTTTCACTAAACTCTTCAAAGAGTATGAGGACCACATGCTTCACTGATTGCAACATGGCGCCGGCGGAAACACACGCTGGTTTCAAACCGCCTATCCCAGCCATATCGGACGGCTCTATGGGCTCAACTGACCTGGACATAAAATATACTCTCAGGAACCTAGCATCGAGATCCGATTTAGCCATAATGCTGGGGAAACTGGAGACCTCCTTCCAACACAACTGGACAGCCTCGGTTCCGACATACGCCAGGTAGGCCACCGTGTCCAGGATTTGGAAGATGAAAGGGGGACCACACAGGCGGAAATGTACTTACTTACCACCAAAGTAGAGTCCCACGCAATGTACCTGTCCCAACTCCAACGATCCCTAGATGATGTTGACAATCGGGGATGCAGAAACAACATTAGAATAAGGGGAATAACTGAAGAAGCAAATGAAGACCTACCAAACACCCTTAAGGAACTATGCAACCTCATACTAGGTCGCTCCTCGGATGCTCCCTTACTGTTTGACAGGGCACACTGCTCACTAAGGCTTAAGAATGCAGCGGGAGAAGTTCCCCAAGACATACTATGACGCCTCCACTACTTCTCGGCTAAGGAAAAGGTGCTGAGAGCACTATGGGACACAGACTCCCCACTACTGTTCCACGGGCACAAAATTCAAGTCTACCCATGGCTGACTTTGCAAGCCAGAAGGGCCCTCACGCCCATAACGGATCAACTAAGGGCACGAAATATCAAGTATCGCTGGGGTTTCCCTTTCGCCCTAACTGTCTTAGCTTTGGAACTAAGTATTAGACACATGGACTGGTACCCTCCAAACCCGTCACAACTAAACAACTATCAGCCAAAAACACAAAAATGGCGCACTCCCATGAAGAAAAGAAGAACAGACCCCATGGATGCCCCAGGTCGTGACAAAAGACGACCACCAAGCATGAACATGGAGTGAGTCGGCAGCACATTTGCGCACTGGATCCCTAGATGGATTACTCTTGTTTTCCTTCCACTCCTCTCGGAACTGAAACCCACACTGCACACACGCATTCAAGGACGCATACTATGCTTAATTAATGGCACATAAAACCATTGCAAATGGACCTTCCAAAAGGGAGAGACTGACTGGCAATCCACATCTAAAGGACTGCTTATCACCTAAGGGCCAACGCAGCGTGTACCACCCTGGCGTACAAAGACACATGACTAGGACTCTATATTCACGGACTGCAGAAGGCCTATTCTGGTAACGACGGTGCACTGATATCAGCCAGGTTGCATGTCTCTGAAACTGTTACTCGTAAACTAGTTACACATGTATGAATGCATCTCCTCTCACATCCTACCCTTCTCTAAATATTTCACGACAACCAGAACACACAAATAAACACTCACACCATTAGGCCTGTCTCCCACCCATCATCTGAAGCTCAGCTGAGAGAAATACCAGACAGGAAAAACATTCAAACAATATGTACCTTAGCAATGAACATGAGGGGAAACACACAAAAAACAACAATAAACACATCATCTAGGATCTCAGGGCGGATGGTCTGAGCTAATACTCACCGGCAACACCTACATACTTCCAATATGTTTTCATCACATATGTTTGATTTTGACCTGAAAGCATGTATTACCAACTACACTCAGAAGACAACACAAATCTCCTACGAACACTCACATTTGAAAGTCAGCCTATGAGACACTTTCAATTCACACATCTCACATAAGCCACAGAGACTGACAGACAATATTCCCCACCGAACGTACCCCATTTCACTTTAAGCAGTGCAATAAGTGCTACCTGTATACTCTGAATATCTCCATGACAAACACCAGCATACACTATTCGACCCGGTTCCTACATCAAAACTACAACACTCAAGACCTAAGAACCGCAACACTGTATATAGTTGTAATATTGTTGATAAGACATCTCTATTGTCACTTTATGTTTATGTTTTCATTTTGATTGCATTGTAAATTTTATAGTACTGTTTTTGCATAGACATTTTACCACCTGCAGCACTGGAACACAGTAAAGAGACACAAGTAAACTTCCACCCTTAACCCTACAGGTACACAAGATAGCCTCTCTGTCCCTGATTACACACAATGCGAGGGGATTAAATACCCCTGAATAAAATACATATGGCCCTAACCGACTACCACAAACTTAAGGCAGAGGTTGTCTTTATACAAGAAACACACTTTCACAAAGACTTTGCACCCTCCCTCAGAAACAAAAACTTCCCCAAGGGGTACTTTATCAACTACTCAATGTCAAAATCACGAGGCGTGGCGATTTTGTTTAAATCAAACCTCCCCTATGTATACCAGGACCACAGCGCTGATGACAGCGGTAGATTTCACACGCTCCGAAAAATCTTAAATAACCTGGAACAATTCACTAAAGGACTCCAAATCCTCGAATGAGCTTTTAACATTTCACTACTAGACACGACTTCCGAAGCACAATCATACCACTCCTCCATAAGGAATCATATACAAAAGCTTCTAGACACAGACCAACTGTACGATTGTTGGTGGACTTGCCAACCAATGAGGAGAGACTACTCCTTTTATTCCCACCCATCAGGCTCTTACTCGAGGATTGACATGTTCTTCCTCCCCTACAAATTCCCAAATTTAATCACATCATGCACATACGAGCCAATCACATGGTCTGTCCATGACCATCACAATTCCATCCATACACCCCTCCACCCCAGTGGAAATTGAACAATACTCTACTGAACTACACAGAGGTACAGGCCCAAATTAGATCAGAACTAGACCAATATTTCTCCCTTAACACATACCCAGACTCATCAAACCCGATCATATGGGAAGCCCACAAGAGTACAATAAGAAGCATAATTATTAGAATAGCATCAACACATAAGAGACAGAGGGACGGGGGGTGGAGCCTGGACTGCAAGCAGCTCCTGCTGTAAACGCTGCTTACCCCGGGCTGACAACTCAGAATCTTCTGCTTTAGGTGAAATCCATGCTGGGGGCACCCTACCCTACTCGTGAGCACCTTTATCGACGCTCGGAAGCATTGAGAACCGCACCAAGTTAAGGCCTACTGGAGGCAGAACGGGGAAGAGACGGCCGCTCTCCTCTCGCTGCTTACCCCGGGCTGACAACTCAGAATCTTCTGCTTTAGGTGAAATCCATGCTAGGGGCACCCTACCCTACTCGTGAGCACCTTTATCGACGCTCGGAAGCATTGAGAACCGCACCAAGTTGAGGCCTACTGGAGGCAGAACGGGGAAGAGACGGCCGCTCTCCTCTCGCTGTACCAAGCCACTACACAAGCGACTTTCCTACCCCCCTCTAGACCGGCGGGGGATATCCCGGTCCCCCCCTGGAGAGCAGACAGCTATACTAGAGTTGCTTCATTAGCTCACAGAACAAACCACACAGTGCGGCTCAAAATCCCAAGATGGCGGACGCAGCCTACACAAACGCACGAGGCAAGACGGTAACTACTGGGGCACCGTTATTATGCTTTTCTTATGTTTTGCTTTCCTTTCAGCCACCTCTCCATACACTACCTAATATCACAGCAGTACACACTTCTGCCGACACTGCACCCAGGTGCGCACTAACAACAATCTTACAAGCATGTTTACCTAACGTACATTTTGTTCCCTCTCCATGTCTGCATGGTTACATAGGTTGTCAAAATATGAGGCACATACCTGGCTCCTTTCACTGTAATAGCCAACATTGTGACTCTCCTCAGTGTATCCTCAATGTCAGACATGATTGATTAGCTTGAGGTTTATCTTGTTCTTAATATTTAAAAAAAAGTGCAAGTCTTTGCTAATTACCCCAAATGTCACATGTGATGCTCTACTATGCCGTTGGGGTACCTCTAGCCTGTTTGTACTCAATCTATGCACTGCAAAAAAAAAAGAGAGACAGAGACAGAGGGACAAAAAGGCTACCCAACTCATACACGATATTAGGACCCTGGAAACAGCCCACAAATTGGACTTGAACTTAGCAACCTACAAAACATTGGTAGAAAAGAGGACCGAACTAAACATACTCCTGAATATGCAAACCAAACGCAAACTTGCTCTCACCAAAAGCCTATACTACACCCAAGGGGGGAAAAGCGGCCACTTACTAGCACATGCCCTCAGAAAACAAAGGGAAAACACCTTTATTTCCTCCATTAAAATAAGGAAGGCACCAAATCCCAATTAATGACAGTTATCAGATATCAGACTTTCACGACTTCTACTCAGCACTTTACAATTTAAGAACTATCCCCTGACCCCCCTCACACAGAGGAACAAGACTTCCTCACGCACAGAATTAAGTCCACAATACCAAGAAACATACAACACTCACTAGAACATCCCATAACAAGCAAGGAATTCCACGTAGTAACAAAAAAGCCTAGGCCCAGATGACCTCACAGCCAAATACTATAAATTATTCACTTCTTCGCTGTCCACACACTTTCTTAACTCCTTCAATTCCCTCCTCAAAATACCGGCCCTCCCGCCACAAGCACTAAACGCCACAATAACTCTACTACCCAAACCTGAAAAAGACCCAACCCTCCGTGGAAGCTACAGGCCCATTTCTCTTATCAACGTAGACCTCAAACTATTAAACAAAAATATTAAACTTGATCCACTTCTCAAAACTCACCGGGGGTTCACGTCTACTCCTGTCAATATACGCTGAAAAGGCGTTTGACAGGGTAAACTGGACCCTCATGATGGCAACTCTGCAACACATGGGCTTTGGCCTAAATTGGCTACAGTGACTAAGGGCATTATACTCTACACCTACAGCGAGAATACGAATTAATGGCCAACTGTCAAATCCAGTGGCTATCTGAAATGGTACAAGGCAGGGATGCCCTCTTTCCCCCCTCCTATTTGTCCTGGTCCTGGAACCCTTCCTCCAGGGCATTAGAGACAACCCCCAAGGAAGTCAAGGAGTCCGAGCAGGAGGCACAGAACACAAAATCTCTACCTTTGCGGACGATATGTTGTTCACAGTCTCAGATTCCATCCACACACTACCCCATCTCATACAAGAAATTACACTATACAGTAGAATCTCAAACTTCCAGGCAAATCTTAGCAAGTGTGAAATTCTCCCACTCACCATACCTCGAGAAACAGAATTATTACTTCAAAGAACCTATACCTTTACATGGGTAGATGCATCTATAAAGTACCTGGGGGTCCAAATCCACAAAGTACTGACACAAGTGTATGACAGTAATTTTCCCTAATTAATCTAATCCATTTTCGAAAGATTTACCTTCATGGAATATGCCACACTTTGGATGGTTCTGCCGATTGAACACCCTGAATATGAATGTCTTACCTCGACTCCTTTACATGTTACAAGTGTTGCCCATTTCACTACCCAAACTCCTATTCACTACCATACGCAAAACATTCACAACCTTCATATGGGCCCATAAACACCCCAGACTATCCAATTCTTTACTCACAAGACCGAAAGAGGAAGGCGGACTGGGCCTCCTCGACTTAGAAACCTACCACAAAACCACTCTACTGACCAGAGTATATGACTTGTCGGAGCACAGCTCAACCAAACAGTGGGTACACCTGGAAGGCTCATTCTTCAGGGTCCCAATATACACAATTCCATGGCATGAATCTGGGCAAGCTCTCCTGAACCATCAGGCACACCCAACCATAACCCTGAGAATGTGGGCCCATGTGAGAAACCACCAACAGATATTACCATACCCGTCACCTCTCTACCCAATTACACACAACCCTTTATTCAAACCAGGGGAAGACGGAAAGACGTACAGAGATTACCACACAACCCCCTACCTGACTTTAGGAACTCTGATAGATGACTCTCGGGTAAAACCATTGCACTCCCTCCGCCCCTACTGCACTTCATAAGGACAGGACCCTTGGCAAATTAATTTCCCTAATGTACACCCTGCTCTTATCCACCCAACCCAAACACCTCCTGGTCTATACTCCAAGCTGGGAAAAAGAACTGAACATTTCCCTAACACCAGAACAATGGCCTAAAATATTCAAGCTCATTCACAACACTCAAAACATAGTGGCCCAAAAGAGTAACTGAAAAAGAATTATTAGGTGGCACTACACCCCGCAAAACTCCTCTCCTTGTCCCCACACTCACCCAACAAATGCTGGAGATGCCAACAACCGAACGGCAACTCAGCACACATCTGGTGGACTCCTACATCTAATAACAGCAGAAAACCAACTAATCCCAATGTTCTGGAAAAAGCCAAACCCCCCATCAATAAGAGACTGGATCCAGAAAGTAGAAACCACTAGAAACTTAGAGGAAACATGTTACTCCATGTCTAAATAATACCACCAATACACCTCCACGTGGGGCCCTTGGTGCAGGTACCTTAAAAATAACACAATGTAACTCTCCCTCAACCATCCAAAATTACCCCTAACAACACAAAGTTCCACTAGAAGAAACTTAGTATAGAGGAAAAGTTGACTCAGACAAAGTCAAAGTGCCCCAACTAGCCTACAAGGGTGGGGAACACATTTTCTTAGGCCAGGATATCATTGTAAACGGTAATGGTTACTTAGACGCCTAACACCACAGAATCAACCGAAAATTCAGGATGCCCTTGGCCAAAAACCTAAACCGAAAATTACTTATTTTATCCAATTGATTTTAAAATGCTAAGTATTCTAACAAGATTGATTTACAGTGAGTCCTGCTTGGGCTGATGTTAGCCAATCCATCCACCCAGCCAGAGAGCTGTGCCCCACATAGGACTGTTCCCGCAATCCACCCATAGGACTGTGCTCCCCATCCAGCCAGAGAGCTGTGTCCGCCATCGGACTGTGCCCCCCATCCACATGTGCCCCCCATCCAGCCAGAGAGCTGTTCCCCCCATCCACATGTGCCCTCATAGGATTGAGCTCCCCATCCAGCCAGAGAGCTGTGCCCCCCATAGACATGTGCCCACCATCCACCTACAGACATGGGCCCCCCCACAGGACTGTGCTCCCCATCCAGTTGTGCCTGGGGCTGTCAGTGGCTCTCAGTCAATGCATGCTAGGTTAACCCTGTCTAGCCCAGAGGCAGATCTTACCGTTCTTGGTGTCTGCACACCGTCCGTTTACAGAACTTGCTCACGGCCCCGTTCTCCTGCTCGTCCCCGTTTCGGTTATTCTACCCTTGCTGTTCTTCACGTTTGGAATGGCGGGCGGGATCCTCGCTGCGGACGGGAACCTCACTTGGTGCAATCAGGTGCTCAGTCCGGTGGCCTCACACACAAGCTCAGCACACACAGGGCGGCCCGCGGGTCCTTGCCAGGGTAGAAGGCGTGTCTCGTTGTTTTGATTCCGATGAAAGCAGCCGCGGACTAGATCACTCATTACACCAATCTCCACGTGCACCAAGAAAGACTGCAGGACAGCACGTGTAATTTTCTGCAGATCTGACCAATTTTCAGCCAAAATAAGACAGGGCCATTTTCCATAAGATAGGCCCATTTGCATCCCTAACTTACAGTGCTGTATTATGTCAAATGTACTATCTTCAAAGCATGTAATACCTTCTTTTGATAACGAATAAAACAAACATAAATAAAAATAAAGAGTACGTATTACCAAACCATAGAATGGTCAGGCTTAACATGGTAGAGAAATAGAGTAGTCAGATGATGGCCAAAAATCTAAGTACGCCAGAAATTGGGAGAGTGATTAAGGAATAGCCGAGTCAGAATACCAGAGAGCAGGAAAGTTAAAGTACAAGCAGAGTCAAAAAACAGATAAGCGATACAGACAAAGGAAGCACTATAGGGAACAAGCCTTGAACCACAAAAGGGTACTGTACAAGGCAAAAGATGTATATTTATATGGGAGTGTCTTTTGCTTTAAGGCCACACCCCAAAACGGTCTGAAGTGTTGAAAATAGCGCAAAATCGCATCATCTGCATTATGCCATTGATGTGCATGCGTCACGTCATAAAAAGGGTGTGTGATCGTAGTGTCAAACATCACCACGTGGTTGCCCGGGAGTGAGGTAAGATATTGTGGCACTGAGACAGTTGCACATGGCTGGAGCTAAGCAAACTACAAAATAAGTCTATTACGCAACAACAAAAAATGCTCTCTTATCTTCAATAAACGAGTTCTATCTCCTGTGGCACACTCCACAGAGGATTTGACCTCCATTGACCATTCCAGATGGGCACTGCCTGCGCTAGACTGTTGACATATCCCTTGCAGGCTGAGTAGGTTGCAGTCCACTTATACAGCAATATTCCCTATATCTGCTCTAATTGCTTTATATGATTTCTTACTCTGTGGTGCATGTGTACTGCACAGCGTCTACTTTACTGCTTGGCACTAGACTCTCACTATACCATCACAGCAAATTATGCTTATATCATTCATGTTTGGTCTAGAGTTAGCCTTTTAGACCATTCAACTAACCCATGCAAAATCCCTCACTGCTATATTGGCATACATGGTTCAAGAGTCTAATCTATCTCAGCATTATCTACTCGGCACACTCTAAGTTAAGTCACTCATGTGATTACATGCTGGTACTTTCTAAACTGTCAAGCTATTGAACCAAGTAATTTGTTTTTTAAACTTGTGTTATACTGCTATTTTCTTCTTTCTCCTTATACTATTCTTGTAAGCACCAATATAAATGTGTTGCACTGCTGATAACACTTGACTATTTTGCTTAATATATGGTGATGTATACTCTGTCAGTGAACAATGCAAAAATAAAGATTTACAAAAAAAAAATTAAAAAAAAATAATGGTCAGCAATCACAGGTTGTGATGGGTGGGGCATTTACAGGTTGTGATGGCTGCCCAGTGTGCAGCACTGACATTCAGTGTCTCTAACCTCTGGCTGGAGACACTGAACTTTCGTCATAGAGATGCATTGATTCAATGCAGTTCTATGAGGAGAGGCTGTTTGGCCAGGGTGACATCCCTGATTTACCTCCTTGGCTGAAATCATCAGAATTAACAATCTCAGCCAATTCAGGGTGATTGGCTGAGATTATCACTTCTGATTATGTCAGCCAATGAGGCAGATCAGAGGCAGAGCCAGCACTAGCAGACTGCAATAAAGGTAAGATGTTACTATATTTAGGAGAGTAAAGGGGGGCGCCAGGGAGGCTAGATAGTGTTTTAAACAGAATAGGGTCAGGAATACATGTTATAGTGTTCCTTTAAGTACACAGTGGAAATGAGAAAGTTAACTAGACTTTTGTTTTGCTATTCATAGACCAGACTAAGGAAGTCATTTAACTACCTGTCTAATTGGGTTAGAAAGGCAATAAGCCAATAGTAGGTGCTGCTATAACCTATTACCGGGAAAAAAAATTTCTCATTTGTGCAGTGTTCATTTTATATGTGGTTTTGTAAAGTAAATTTAAAATATATATATCTTAGCATCTCACAACAAACTTATTGTACTTGCTATTCCTGCAATTATGTATTTGGTAATTGGTACTTTAAAATTCTTTATTATTATTTATTTTACATTAGATGCTTTGCTGGCCACACTTGGCGAACAATGCAAATTCTTTAAGTGCAAACTGAGCTCCCAATACAACATGCCAAGGTTCAAACTTAAGATTAATGTAAATGCCAGTAATTATCCTTCTTAATAACAAAAATACTTTTTTTACTTACCTCCATTGCTAAATTTTGCAATAGCATTTACTGGGACGAAGAAACAAAGAACTATCGCTTCTCGGAAACTAACAGTTCTCTTTTCAGGGCATAACACATTTTTATAGAAAATATATGTATGAATTCTCAGTCATGGCAAAGAGGTGTGTTAAGATTGCTGTTAGATGTTATTACACTCATTAAAGAGCAAGAGATAAAAAAGAGACAGAGAATTGCAAGACACCATAAATTAATAAACAATGATATATAACTGATTATCCTAAACAAAATTAATAATACTATTTTTTTCAAATGATATAAACCTGTCGTTACCACCAAGTTGTATTAATGTGGGCACAGACGGCTATTTCATGGCTAACTCCACCTAGCCTGACATTAGAAAACCAGGCCAAGCTGGTAAATTGCCACTCCACTACTACATTCAATGTACAATGCTAAACCATGGGGCTGCATATGATAGAGCCTGGACCTAGGTTATACCATGTAAATCTCCTGCTTCTTTTGAGCCAGTTCAAGCCTTTCTATGCCACTACAGCATTTTTCTCAATCTGATTTTATTCAAGTTATTACAAGCTATATTATCCACTAATGACTGTTTCCCTATGTTTATATACTGGGATGTATCCATAATCCTGGCTATAAAACATCCTTGCACAAGCCATTTACAGTATATTAATGACTGCAAGTGATGCACACAGTAATCTAAAATAATTAAGTTATTCTAATTAACATGGTTATTTGTTATAGTGCCAGTCATGTAACTATGTGTGTTTTTATAATATTATTTTTTCTTGATTGTTTTAATATAATTAGCTTACAAGACTTATTTTTTCAATGTGATTTGAACAGACCCTTCATACAGCATGCAGACATACCTTTAAAATATTTTTAAATAACCCTGTAGGATGCTTTCTCCATACATATTGTTAGAGATACACAAAATAAATCTTCATTTAGTTTAGTTAGTAAATGCAATATAAAGAGTTAGAACACTAAAAGGTAGGTAGATTCTAAAGAGACCTACCCGAGTCATAGGAGCACATTACAGAAGTCCCTAGAACCTCCAGATCGCCATTTTCTCCAGGATGCTAGAATTCCACCAGTTACAGATACACATCTTGCAAAGTGAGCACGTGGAGGGCGGTGTGACTGTGCTGTAATGGAGGGAAATGGAACTTGAGTGTAAGAGAGGGTAATATGGTCATGCGTGTAGAGAAGTGTGAATTAAGCTTACAGGGAAGCATATGTGAATAGTGTAATGGAGGGAATGCGGACTGGGGCCGTAATGGGGAATGTGACTGGGGCTGTAATGGGTGGATGTGACTGGGGCTGTAATGGGAGTGGAATGTGACTGGGGCTGTAATGGAGGAATGTGACTGGGGCTGTAGTGGAAGGAATGTTACTGGGGCTGTAATGGGGACTGTGACTGGGGCTGTATTAGAGGGAATGGACTGGGGCTGCATGGGGAATGTGGACTGGGGCTGCAATGGAGGGAATGTGACTGGGGCTGTAATGGGGAATGTGACTGGGGCTGTAATAGAGGTAATGTAATCGGGGCTGTACTTGGAGGAATGTGACTGGGGCTGTAATGGGGGAATGTGACGGGCTGTAATGGGGGAATGTGACTGGGGCTGTAATGGAGGGAATGTGACTGGGGCTGTAATGGGGGAATGTGACTGGGGCTGTAATGGAGGGAATGTGACTGGGGCTGTAATGGGGGAATGTGACTGGGGCTGTAATGGAGGGAATGTGACAGGGGATGTAATGGAGGAGTGTGACCGGGGCTGTAATGGAGGGAATGTGACAGGGGCTGTAATGGGGGAATGTGACTGGGGCTGTAATGGAGGGAATGTGACTGGGGCTGTAATGGGGGAATGTGACTGGGGCTGTAATGGAGGGAATGTGACAGGGGATGTAATGGAGGAGTGTGACCGGGGCTGTAATGGAGGGAATGTGACAGGGGCTGTAATGGAGGAGTGTGACCGGGGATTTAAATGGAGGGAATGTGACAGTGGCTGTAATGGAGGAGTGT